>OZ020190.1:22640621-23840621 GCA_963971165.1 Philopedon plagiatum
AAAATGTATTTTTATGGGTGCTTATTACTAGAACTAAATAATAGTTACTATAAAACATAAAAATCTAGCCTAGATGCTGTGGTTACCACAAATTGTGAAATTGAGACTACAAGAAAAAATCACGTAGGGACAAGCAAATGAATGCATTTTATTTCGAAAACAAGAGGCTATATTTATGAGAAGATAGAGGGTTATAAAAGTATATTTATTTAAAATAAACAGTGGCGTATCATTTTTTTGATTAAAAATATTGCAGGGCATGTTAACAGGGATGCTGAACTGATGAAAATTAAAAAAAACCTTTTTCCTGAAAAAAATGTATTTTTAAAAGTACTTAAACTTTCTTAACATAATGTTCATGTCTAGTATTTTGGTACGAGATCCTTCATAGGCCAAAAGTGTTAAATTTGCCATTCTTTGGTGGCACATTGACAACCTCTGGGATCGAATAATTCTAATTAATACGGAAAAATTTTATTCGCAGGTGGCTCTACTACATCCAAAAGTTCGCGATATAGCCAGCCGATTATAGTGTCAGGAAAGGGCCTTCTTCCTCATCAAATATGTTAATATAGGTACCATAGTTTTTTTGGTTTTGAACAAATTTGTTTACTATGGTGATTTCTTATTGGGAGGGAAGTTTAATGCCTAACGTCTGAAAATATTTTACATTATTTAGGTAAAGATTTTCTTTTTCTGTACCTACTGGAAACTGCAATAATGAGTTCATCGCTTTTTGAAATCTCCATTTAATTCAAAATTAAATCTAGAGTTTGGTAACAAATATATTTTAAATCGTGCCCATTTTCGGCAACCATTTCTGATAGTTTGTCAATTTTATCTGTAATTCTAATTCTATAATCTGTAAGCTTGACATTCGATTTTCGCGGTATCTTGATAGGTCTACTATAACTGTATTAAAATTTAATTTAATCTGTTACCAAATTTCTTCATAAGCGTCCTGGTTTATGAAAGATTGAAGACAATCAACTACAGACTTTAAAACTGATTGAATCTTTTAATGCTGTTTCGTTCGCCTGAAGTATCGTATCTGCAGGTTGAGTGGTTTCCAAAGCTTTTTTCATAAATACCATACAAAATCGAAACTCGTACGATTTGACGATTTTTAAAAGGCCAATGCATTCCTCAACATAACTGCCAATCAAGCTCTTAGGTTTTGAATTTTGTTCAAATGCCTCGCATATTTTGTCATAATTATTAAAACTTATGCGTGTAACATTCAGGTGACCACTCCATTTTTATTCTAAAAGGCGGCACAACGCATGAGGTTCATAAAATTTGGCAATGCAACCCCTTTTTAGAAACATACATAACATGGAGCATTGATCTAATAACTGCTTTACTCTGATGCTTCTTTAATAGCTTTTACCACTACTAGATGAAGTCTGTGTTTACAACAGTGCACATAAGGTTTAAGCGCTTCTAAAGCAACGTTTAGACTCCTCTCTCTCTAGGTCAGGTCAAGCGAAAATAAAATTTTAGGTCAGGCGGGGCCTGGTTACGGGCCTGGTTGATACCTTACAATTTATTTATTTACAAAACCTTAGAAACATTCCCCTTATTGTATTTTGCCCTTATGCCAGTATAATAAAAATTACCGTAAAGAGCTAAATTGGATAAGCTCTGAAAACTGTTGACCTTTCTTTTTTAACTTACCTTTACTTGACCCATTTGACACGTCGACCCAATAATAAACCTTTAACTACATGATCCTTGTATAAAATGTCGGCAACTGGGTCAGGAGTTCTTGCCGTATTCTTCCTTGTTTTCTTACATAATTATGGCATAAAAGTATATCGGGTTAATATTTTTAATTAACTTTTTGAGTGCTTTTTTAATTTTCATTTAATATATTTTTAAAATAACCATGATACCCGTTTATATTTAGATATTTAAATAATATAATATAAAAATAATAACAATACATTATTTTGAATAATCTTAGCGTTGAGAGTCTAAACTAGCGGTATTATTATGTTATAACCATGGTATCATAGGCTATCCTCTAGGATGAATTATGGTTTTGTATTTTGAAGACTGCAAAAAGGCGCGGACAGTGGCGTAGCCAAGGGGGGGCAAAGGTTCAATCCCCCGGCCCTCTACTAGTCGGCGCCCACCAGCGCATTAACGTATGAGAAACTCGGAAATAAAATATGTCGCGTAGTGGCGTAACCCAAAATGCTGCCCCCCCCCCCCCCCGCAAGATGTAGGCCCCATGTTATAATTTGAGCAATTCAATGCAGAGCGCATAATGAAGTGAGTACCGTTGGAAGGGGCGAAGTTTTTTTATTCAAAAACATATTTATTTATAAAAAATATTACCTATAAACCGGCACGAGTTAATCAATGTGACAAATTTTATAATTGAACAAAAGTTTTAAAAAAATCGCAATTGCTCTCACATTTTTTTTTGCAAAATCTTTTATTAAATCGCCCAGCTCTAATTTCCTTGCTTCTTGCTATTCTATGCTTACAAGGGAGACATTTGAAAGTTACTCTTCCGTCGTCGTACTATGTAAATAGTTTTTTATTATTTTCAGTTTAGAAAGATAACTTTCAGCTATTGGCACAGTAAACTGGTAAGGTCATAAGCAACACAGTGGCATTACATACATCAGGTAAACTTAATGCTGCGTACTTGTTTTTAATTATTACAAATTACCCACTTCATTTATTGTAGCCAGCTCATATAAGTCTTGCATACATTCTGCTTTGAGCGAAATGATTTAAGCTAGACATTCACGGAGTAAGTTATTACTATAGCTTTACTGAAGAGCACTGGCGTTATTATATATTTCACCATCAGTAGCAGTTGTAACATTTTTTGGGAAAAGGAAATTTACTTTTTGTATGTGCAATTCATTCTCTCTAAACGATTCTTTAATTGAATTACAATAATATCAATAGTAGTTTTTAATACATCAACCCTAAAGAGCTGTTCAGTATTGTGCAGTCGTTCGTCAGTACTAAGTTCCTCAAACAATCTCTTAATCTTTCTGTATGTCTCTTTCTCGAACTCTGGAGTGATTTTCCCTTTCCTAACCAAAGCACTCGCCTCGCCGCTATCTCTTTAATATTTTCAAAACTATCACGAAAGTTTCTACTAAAAGTTAAGTTAGTTGCCAAAGCCGAGCCCCCCCCCCCCCCCGCCAAAAACGCGGTGCGGTGTGTGTATTTAAGTGCCCCGTATGCTTCATACCATAATTGTATCCTATGAACTTTAATGATAGTTAAGGAAAGTAACCGTTTTAAAAACTATTTTTATAGGCTCTTTAGAGTATTTACTTGCTATTTATTTATTGCTTTTCTATTTATATTCTTTCGCTTTTGTGTTCGCAATAAAATACATTTTAAAGAACAATGAAATTACGAATTCGTTTTCCTAATGGAATACACGTTGGTATAAATTTGTATACATGTCGGGTTTGGTAACAGTCTCGTGATTGATTAAACTTATTCTTTTGTTTTATCTTGTTCCTCTAACACAACATTGTAAAGAGATTTCATTTACTTTAATTTTCTAAAAATGGTATTTAAAATATATGTATCTTTACAATTCATGAGAAATTATTTTGCTTTTGCGCCTTCTTCTACTTATTATAGGGGGAATGTTCATAGTATTTTGTTAAGTATAATGCAGAATGTTCTTCCTGGACAATGGCTCTTTTTGTCAGAATTCCGGCGGACTATGGTGGTTTTTGTAAAACTATCTAATCATGTTGCCGTTGTGAACTACGTTTACCATGGGGATTTACGATCTAGATCGATTTTTTTGAAAGATCAATTTTTTACAGATGAAAATCGATTTTTAAGAATCGATCTTTTACCCTTCGATTCTACAAGGAAATCGGCGATTTTACATGGAATCGATTCTCCTGGTATTTTCATGACTGTGAACTTTAAGACTTAATTAATAATTGGAAATTAATATTTATGTAATTCTTTACAAACGATAGGGTCGCTGCGCCATGATCAAAACGATGCTAGTAAGAATTAAGAAAGGAAGAAGGAAATGGTTAAACTGCGCCATCTAACATTTTCTAGAGAAGAATTCAAATCTGAAATCGTACAAAACAGCGATGCCGGTCATGACGATCGGAATCTATGGATAGTTTGTTATTTTACGGTTGTCATTTTTTCGTTAAAATATTTTCTATTTTATTAGTTTTCAATAAACTAGTATGTTTTTCATGATAGCATTTTAAATCAAATATTTTTCTCTCCATACCCTTCTATATCTTAAAAATACACATTAAAAAAATATATAATTTAGATATTTTTCGTTTTTTTTTAACCACAATAATTGTAAAACTTATACTTTAAGAGTTTTAAATAGCATTGGTTTGGAATGGACACTGTTTACTCTCCCGGCTCCCCTCTCCTATGCCCAAATTTTTCTAAAGATCGATTTTTTAAAAGATCGATCTTTTAAATCGATCTAAATAGTGAATCGATCTCCATGATCACGATCTAAGATCGATTTGAAATATCGATTTTTTTGAGATTTGGTGAATCCCTAGTTTACCAGTTAAAGGGGGTGGTCTCCAAGCTATAAATATCAATATGAACCGGGAAATCCGAATTTAGGACTAGGGTGGTTTTTGTAAGAATCGCCTCAATTACAACTTACAGACGAATATAGGAACAAACGTAAAAGCCAACGCTTGTCTTGCGCAACGCAATTGTTTTAACATGTAAATACTTTATTTAATAATGATTTACGTAACAAGTGTGATATAAATATTATTATCGCATGCATGTGAAAGTTGCAGGATAAGGCCGCATCGCGATCGATATTATCGCACTAGTGCGGTAATATCTTAACTTAGGCTTACCAGATGACTCGCTGCAAAAAATAATACACTTTTACACTTCCGGCGCATCCGCCAATCTATAAAAAGCATTTAACAGAAAACGAATGTTTATTAAGTTTTGTTAACACATAATAAATTAATTCTTAGTACGGAATGAAATCAACCAATTAAACGTTAATAATTTTCTACTCATAATAAAACAAAAATTTTTGTAAATGTACAAATTTATAGATTTATACTAGGTTCAGTTACGGCAAATGAAATTCGGACACCAATTTGAAATTTTATGACATTTATGCAAATTTTGGTAAATTAGTCTTTTACCTTAATTTTTGTCCACCTTTACTAATTAAACTATTATTTCCAAAGGCATCTTTTACGATGATTTTACTCTTCAGTCGCATTATTCCAGCATTCAGAACCTGAATTTGTGTGGAAAATGCTTTTTAAAACAAAACAAGCCCACAAAATTTAGTTACTGACATAATTATGGGAAGTAGATTAACAATAGCATTTAATACTAAAATCAAATTTTATTGTTAAGGAAATAAAAGAACAAGTTTTTAATAATTGGTAGGTACTTTACTAAAAAAAAAATTATCCTCGCCAACTAGTATTATTTTGTTGTTCCTTCATTTCTGTCAATTACAGAGTTCAGTCTTCTAGGTATTGAGTTCACTTCATAAATGATCTCTATTTAATGAACGAAAATCATTTGCTCTAATTTTTTGACCATAAAGCCCCAAACGTTTTCCATTGGGTTAATATCCCGGCGGCGGCGAGAAGGCCATGGTAATACCTGGATATTTTTTTGGGTTATCCATTCTTTTATTCTTCTAGCCGTGTGGACAGGGCAGTTGTCATGCTGGTAAATAAAATGATTAGGAAATTCTAACACAACAATTATAATACGACTGAAATACTGTCTCATCGGTAAATATAGCATTTTGCCAATAGATCATTCCATCTGTGTGGAATTGCAGTGGAAACCCAATCCAATTAGGAAGTTGGTAGAGCATTTTGAAGGTGGTAGAGGAATAGGAAGGTGGTAGAGGATTCTTCCTCGTCCGAGGCGGCACCACCCCACACATCTGCTAAAGGGCTGGTGAAATCCATACGGATGTTTCCAGCTCTGGATGTGTGAGACGGATACCCCTAGTACACCCACGGTACCTAGAGTACTTAGGTTTAGACCTTCGTGGGCTGTCCAAAGATAAAAAAAAATCCGCTGCTCCTTATTATTCTCACTTAAAAAGCCTTTTTTCCTGCAGGATGATTATGCAAGTTAGATATTTCCTTTATACGATTTCTAGCAGTTCTTACGCAACCTGGAAAATTGGAGATGGCCTTTGCTGCTAGTACAAATTGGAAAGGATGATTTTGAAGAAAGTGTGCCAAGTGGACAGTACTTTTTGGTACTCCGAGTATGTCGTTCATAGTTTTTCTTGATCAACCTTCGTCTATTAGTGTAACTATCTTGGCTTTCTCCTCTTTGCTTTAGTGCGGCATGGTCATGCACAGATGTGGGTATTTATTAAGACAGAAAAATAAGCTACTTTTTGACACTGACACTACCATTTTTAATTTAGGAAGATTTAACGTATTTATAGATGTTCAGGATTTCAGTTGCCGTAACTGTTCATCTAAATTGAAAGTGCCCGCAAAAAATTTTGCTACTGAATAAAACGAATTTATTTTGTGAAAGAGAGTACATTTGAGAGGATTTAATAAAAAGTAAGAGTACACAAATTTAGGATCTCAAAAAAAGTACATGTACTCTCAAAAGAGTACGGTTGGTAACCCTATCTTAACTAAAACAAGTGGGATAAGCGTCTCTTATCTAATGATTGTAGACAAATTGATATCAAGGACAGCCATAGTGAATAAAAATTATAAAAGGTGCGATTTATTATATGTAAATTATCTCATTATCATTAACTCACAAGCGGCTAACAAAATGTTACGAGCAAACTAAGCTTAACGTATTTAAATTGTATTGATGAGTATTTCCTTTGGCCTGAAAATGGGGAACTTGCATTAGGGCTAATGTGTCATAGCCAGCGTTCAATAACACCATTAGATCCTAATAAACCTTACCATGTTTCCGACAGTAACATCATTTAGGGTAATTTCAGTTTACGCAGCTTTGTGTGGTAACATGTCTTGGCAAGTTTGGTGGCTGTACTCTTTAGGAAAGTTTAAAGCCGTTTTGAATTAGAATGTGTTTATCTGTCCTGATGCGCTAAAACTTAATTACTAAATTAAAAATTGGTTTTCTACACCTTTTAACAGTGCGTACCTTGGTTGTATAAGAGAAGAAACGTCTAGATTTGATACTCTATGACGATGAATATTTCAAAGTTTCTATTATTTAATGAGGAATAAAATTTATTTCGAAAAGGAATTACAATTAATTGAAGAGATATTAACGTAAAAACTCACCTACTTTTTTGAAGAAAATTTCGAGTCTCTGTATGTTGCAAACCTGTCTCAGTCACTAAAATAAGAGTATGGCTGGTAAGCCCTGTTGCATGTCTACAGGGAGGTCTAAGAAGTTTGCAACGAATGAAAAACTTTTTTTAAAAATTACTTTATAGAAGTATAACTAGTTTGAAAAGTTGCTGCGTATGTAAAAACAAAATTAACCGTTATTATGAAAATCAAGAAGCATACAGGGGAGAAACAAAACTATGAAAATCGCTCAAAAGTAAAGCATAATTTTTTTAGTGACTCATATTTAAGCCTCTCTCTAACTCTTAACTCTTCTAATAGAATTTTGCTATATTTAAACATTTTTCAATTTATTTTTCTCCCCTGGATGCTGTTAAACATTTTACGATTCTGATAACGTTTAATTTAATTTTTAGGTATCCTCTAATTTTTCGTGATTATTTTATTATAATCAGTACCTTTAATTACCCCAAGGGGGTAAAGGTAGTATTCCCATTTTAATTCTATGACCTACTGTAAATAAACCTTGCCCATTCTTTCTTGTTCTTTGCCATTCTCTCTGCATCGTTCCAGGATATTCCTCGTTTTTTCAAGTTTTTCGTTACTGTCCCATGTTCTTCTTGGTGTACCTCTTTTCCGCTTGTGTGTTGATTTTGCCCACCATACTATTTATGTCTGTCTCACTTCATTAATACGTATTACGTGTCCAAACCATTCTCTATATACTTTCTAAAATCGGTTATACCATTAAGTCTTCTCTTATTTGTTTATTTCTTATTCTGTCCCTTTGTGTAACTCCTTTAACCACTCTTAAATACCTAATCTCCAGTGCTTGTATTTTGCCCTTCGTTTGTTTGTTTAAGACCCAACTTCCACAGCCGTACGTTGTTTTCAATGCCGATGTTTCGATTTATTTAAAATCGTCCTCAGGGCTAAAAGAACGGGTTTTCCGTGTTAAAAATAGAATGACATTTAAAATGGACACATTAGATACATCTCACAGAATGACGTACAAAACAGACGTAAGACACTTTAAAATTAAAAAAATATAAGAACCACACTACATATAATTAAATAAGGTTGACTAAGGGATCTATTTGTTTTTAAGATTTTATTCTATAATCGAATAAGTGTGTTTTTTATATTTCTAAAATATATATATATATATATATATATATATATATATATATATATATATATATATATATATATATATATATATATATATATATATATATATATATATATATAAATTGCAATTACAAACATTAGTTGTTTTGATATTCTTTATTTATCAAATAGTAAAATAATATACAGGGCGTTCCATTTAAGAAATTTTAGGAAAATTAGTTTAAAATGTGTCATTTTTGAAACCTTATTGTGAACACCCCGTATAAAACAGGTAAAAATTATTTAATTCATGGTATTTCTAGCCCCCTTATTATAAATCTTACATAATGCCCTGGTGAAAAGGAGTGCTCTCAGATTGTTTTTTTGATTTTTTTACAGGGCTGCAAAACTTTTTTTTTAGTATTTAATTTATTGCTCTTAAATTACCAGAGCAAATTAAATTAAATTTTAGACAATTATAAAGGACACTAATACAAACGTAAATATGCAGAAAAATGTGGGGTGTCACATTTAAAACACACAACTTTATGTTATCACACTTCCTTGGGCCACCCTGTATATACGAAAATATTTTCCTAAAATACGGCCTTTAATAAAGTATAGATCAGCATATGAATAAAATTCCTAACTTAATTCGTATATAAGCTATGGAAGCCTGACGCACTATTGCAGGATCCTGTATAGCTATGTGTTTATTACCAGTGGCAAACATTTTTTTTTTTTGAGGGGCGATATCTAACTTATGATGGTGAAGCGCAATTTATGACTAGTTCTTCCCTTCTGAATTTATATCAGGATTCACCGGTTTCAATATGCAGAGAACTTTATAACACCCTGTATATTAATTTTGCTCTTTCGTTAAGTTTTAAAAAATCTTTTTTAGGCATTCTTAATTTTATTCATGGCTCCTTTTCCATAATATATCAATCTTTCCTTTCCTTTACAAAATAATTTAGCTGTTACATAATTCTATTACATACATCACCTTAGTTAGCATGTTATATTGGCCGATTTACATAACACTGAGTTAATTTTGCTAAAGTCGAATAAACGCCCACAATTATTTGAACCCAACGTACAAAAGGTCGCCCAGTTCGCAACACGTCAGGTATCTCTTTTCTGTTATTTTCATCCATTGTGCTGTTTTAATTTAATTACGCTTTTCAATTGGCTTTGTGCAATGAAACATGAAGCAATTTTAAATTAAGTGCGCTCTACCTTGACTGTCATTGAAATCAATTCTATAGAGCTTCGGCCACAGAAAAAAAAATACAGAGAAGAGTCACCAATGCAGACTCCGCGCGCTTGCTACTGTTAAAGTTTGTTTAACCAGAGCTTCTTTTATGTTGAATTTTTCCCGGTTAAGGTAAATCGGGAAATCGGGGATTGTGACAAAGGATTTGGACGTTTTGTGGATATTAGGGCTTAAAAGGAATTCAAAGTAATTTGGCGTTATTCCAGAACCGAGAAAATGCCACGAGTTTTTTCGGCCATTTAAATTAAAGTACGCTTGCAGTTGCGGCCGAAAAATTCCGGACATATTATTTTTTCTAATGTAATTCAACTTTCTATACCTTAGAGTATCTGAATTTTACCCAAAAGCTGTCATGGGGTGACAATAAGTGTCAGTAGATTTTAGAAACAAATATTTGTCACTTAAATTTTTGATAAAATGAACAGATTAAATCAACGATAAAGAGCAAGGTTGATGATCTTATTTGAAGAGGGTCGCGCAGTGAGGAGAATATCCGTCGAAATTGGTTTACCTGAAAGTACCGTTCAAAAATTGAAACAGAAATGGGAAAATACTGGCTCTCTAAACAAAATGCCTGGAAGTGGAAGGAAGAGGATATCAAATGAACAAGATAATAATTTGGTAACTTTTTGGGGAACCATCCATTCTAAACAGCGGTAGAGGCCCAGAGACAAACAAACTTTCCTGGCTCTGTCAGGGTATCAAGACGCCGCGTAAAAGAAGGATCTAATTTAAGAAATTTTGCTTAACTACGGACAATAAAGAGTAGAGGGTTGGATTTGCCTTGCAATATTTACAGGAAGGGCTGAGGTATTGGAAAATTGTTGTTTTCACGGATGAAAAGACCTTTCAATCCTACTACAGTGGGCGGGTAAGAGTTTACCGACCTGCAAATACCAGATTTGAAGAAAAATTCCCACCATAGACTTTAAAAAACTAAAGGCAGAGTTATTTATTATTCAAAGCAATCAGTCATTGAATTTGCACTAAAACCTGGTGGATTGTATTGACTGGGCAACTGCAGGCGGTTGCCAAAGTGTACAAAATATCCTGGATGATGCTATCCAATCAATACAATATTACACGACATTTGTTTGGCTATATCTTCATCTAATAGAATTAGCATAAATAAACATTAAGTAATAAAAAAGTAATACATACATTTTGTTCTATTTTATGCAACATAGCCGAATAAACTTTTATTCCCTTCTTACCGTGATAAATTATGAAGTAAAAGTGGCAACGCTATTTGACGGTTTACCACTAGTTTTACTGTTAATTATTGAAGCGTTTTAGTGCTTTATTTAAATAAGCTGACATTATTTTGCGAAAAAACATTTAAATATGGCGCGGCAGTGTCAAGTTTGCAAAAAATTGGACTATTTAAACCCATAAGTTTTTTTTACAAGTAAGTGAAGTTGTATTCACTTTTATCGAATCCATTGGCACATATCAGAAATATCAGGGTAACGAAAATTTAATACAAAAAAGCACGCCACTGCTGTTGGAAGAGGCATGAACATTCAAATTCCCAGGTTTTTTATTTTGTTGCGTTTCGTCTAATTTCTCGCAGTCATAGCGCAGCGTTCAGACGAGTCTATGTGTACAGAATTGCGGCTACTGTGATTTTTTTTGAGGTTAGAACGTGGTTGTCATTCGATTTATCAATTCTGTTGTTGAATTCCTTTTACAAACGTACCAGAAACTACCATTTCCTAACTTTTATACAATTTGTATGTTTTGAATGCATTCACGAAAGTTTTGCTAGAGTTAGGTTGGCATCCTAACCTATATTTGCTGAGAACCACATACTTGTGTATTGATTGTTATCACAAGCGAATTATTTCTTGTGATGTCAGCGAGTTATGTTTGATATATGTAGCTTTGCATCAGAATGGCCATTTTTCGCCATTCCGATCTATTTTCAAGGTTAGAAAAAATCTTGACTTGGAGTAATTCTGATGCCAAATTCATATTCAAGAGCTCAAAATACATAGGGGTAGTGAGGTCTAGTCTACCGGACATGAAACTTTTTTGTGTTATTATCAAATAAACTCTACCTACTTGGTACTACCTAAAGATCAATAGTTTATTAGTTTTCAAAATTTCCAATTCCATATCTTTTTTTTGCGTCATCGTATCTGGCGTATGAATCAACTTTAAATATTATTTCATCAAGATTTTTTAAGTTTGTTAAAATGATCGAAAATATCTTCTAAATTCAGTCAACTAAAAATATAAATGAGAAGTTTGATATTCTCTCCAAGAAAAATTTAAGCTACCCTTGAAATAACTTATTTGCTCTAAAGTTTTCACCGTAATGGTATTTTCGAGAGCATTACCATTTTCCTTAAGTTTAAAAATTACAACGATTTGGACGAAGGAAAATGAAAAAGCTGTTTATAAATAGCAAGTAATAACGCGTGAACTTGTTTATAAACTTTTAGAAGTTTATAGTTGCCAGAAATAAATTATTTTCACTTTAAAAAATGACTTTATTACTCAATCAAAATGAGCGGAAGCGAATCAATTTGATATTTATAAACGTAAAGTTTTGATTGTCATGGAATTTTAACCGAAAATATATTAGGCATTTGAGAAAAGTCCTTTTAGATAAGAAGTGGAGATTAGTTGATTTTAAATCAAGGTGTTAATAATATAGACAGCATATTATTTAGGTAACTAAAAGCTATGTAAGAGTACCAGTCAACGACATTTAAAAATATATAATTTGGACTAAGTTTCGCTAAGTTGCTAAAATGTACTCGTATCTCAATAAAATATTGTCAAAAAAGTCTAGAATACTACTGAATATACATTTTTGCAAATTGGAACGTCCGTGTAGTTCAAAACGGCACACCTTGGAAAGATAAAACCGCATCTGTCACTATACAGGGTTAGTCAGAATACTAATTTTTCTTTTAAATGTAACGTCCTGTATATTTCTGAAAATTCAAATAGTCCCTTAAAAGACAAATGCAGTGATATAGGGTTTAGTTGATTTATTGGTCAAAATAATAAATTTATATAAAAAAAATTAAATAATTCATTAATTTTTTTAAAACATAAAGGTGGGAAAACACCTTTGGAATCAGCTAGGTATTTCCAGATAACAAATACACAGTTATCAAATTTTCATTCGCAAGCATTCAAGAACTATAAATTAGGATGGTAGCTTTAACTGAAAGAGAAAAAATTATGATTTTAATGATGGTTGGATATGGTGACCGCCGGAGAACATAACTGGAAGTATGTGAGTTATTTATTCAGACCTATCCTAATCGGCTTACAATAACCTAATCATGCGTAAGCAAACTGGTAAAGAAGTTCAACGAAACGGAAAGTGTGGAAGACAAACCCGGATCAGGCAGACCAAAAATAGCTACTGATGCTGATACGACTCTGGATAGTTTAATTAACCTACAAGATAATCCAAATCGATCACTTCGACAGTTTGGCTTAGACCACAATGTGTATCACCAGTCAGATAAATTTTGAAAGCGAAAGGATTCGCCCTTAGAAGATCCACCCAGTTTAGGGACTGACAGAAGATGACTTCGATGGACGAAATAAATATTGCGAAATTCTGATGGACAGGTTAGTGCTGATCCTTATTTTGCACATAACGTCTTTCTTTCCCGAGGAAGCTACCTTTATGCTTAACGGCAGCATCAATAGGCATAACTGTAGATATTGGTCTGCAGTTCATTCCCAGTAGATGGCCCAAGTACACACGCAAAGACCAGAAAAAGTTAATGTTTGGGTGGGTATTATAGGCCACAACATTATTGGATCATTTTTTTATTAATGGAAACCTTACGGCCGTACTTTACTTCGAGTTGTTACGTGAACAGATTATTCCACAATTAGAAATCCTTTATCTACACCGAAGAAATATCTGGTTTCAACGGGATGGCGCCCCTGTTCATTTTGGTTTAGAAATGCGTCAATTTGTGCACCAAATGTTTCCAAATCAGCGAATAGGAAGGAAGGAAGGCGAAATTGAGTGGCCTGCCAAATCCGCAGACCTCACTTTTTTGGACTCTTATTTGTGGGGTGATTTAAAGAATAAGGTTTACAAAAACAGGCCGGTATATTGAAGATGTAAAGGCTCGGATTAGAAATCAAATATGTGAAATTCGATGGGATACGTTTGACAACTTCTTCCGGGATTTTAGAGACAGGCTTGGCTATTGCCTAGCTAACAGTGGCAGATATCTCGAACATCTCATAAAGTAGTTTTTGTTCAATTTTTAGGTATTTCTTATTTTTATTGCGTTCTTGTTTATTTATTTAAAATTAGTGTTCATATGTTATTTTGACAAATAAATCAATTAAACCCCTAAATCACTGAATTTGTCTTTTAGAAGACTATTCAAATCTTCAAAAATATACAGGATGCTCCATTTAAAATAAAAAAATCCCACGGCTCTATCAAAATATGCCTTAGACGACTTACATAACTTTAATTTCAACAATGTACAAATATTTGACTATGAATCAAATAATAAAAAATGTAACTTAAAAAAGGTGATTCACATTAAAAAATAAATAACACATAATTTTAGAACTGATACAGAACACTTGAGCATCATTTACAATATCCTAATTTCGTAATAAAATGCAAATTTTTGCATAATTATTCTATTATTCTAAAACTAGAAAATTTATACTTAAACTGGATTTTCCATTCATACCTGCACCCTAATAATATATCTTTAAATGTGCTACTCAAAACAGTTTAATGCTACCTCTGCAATAGATTAGTTTAGTAATTTCTAACAACAAATAGTTAAAAATGTAATATTCTAAGTAAGTGTTTTATTTACAAGTAAAATAAAGGTATGTCCCTTGTTTTTATATTTAAAATTTGTAAATGTTTCAATGTCAAAAAATTATTTGTAGCCTCAATTTCTGATGATGGTTTAGTTAAGAATAAACCGAAACCAGGAAATATAATACCAGGATATATATAATAATTATATTGAACCAAGCAACGACAGGAAAAACAAAACTAGATAGTAATAAATTACTAGTTAAAAATATTTTAACCACATATCATACGCCGGCTATGTGTTGGATTCCGTATAAGCAAGTTTACTGATAAGTTCATAATGACGATTTATTAAAAATGACCTGACAAAAACCTGCTAAAACCTAACTGATCAACTGGGAAGTCTAAATTTAAACCAGTACTACACCGTAAACCATTTTCTTCCAATGTTTATTAAATTTATAACTGTTTTTTTAACTGCATCATTTGCTGTTTTAATTTCTTACTTTCTAACAATATTTCTGGTTTTGTCATCAGTACGAACCGCAAAATCCAATTAGGCATCAACCATTGGTCCAGAAGTTTATGAATATAATTTAAACCCATTAACAATTTGAACAGAAAACTTTGTTATATACCGTTGCTTTCCTCGCTGAATCGGGCTAATTTTATATTCCAGTTTGTAAACTGCAGGCTGCGAATTTATTAAGTCTCGAGAAGTTTCCTATAGTTCCGGCATATTAGGTTAGGTTTAAAGTTTTTAAAGTGCCGCGTATCGACGTTAATAATAAGTACGAATGTAAATAACGGCTTTTTGAGTGATTCGGAGAAAACTTGGGAATTATTGGCACAAAGGAATTAAAACTTTAACCGCTAATTTATGAGTAATTTATATGCATACTTAAAAAGCCAAATGTTAAAATATGCGATTATGAATAAAACAAAATTATACAAATGATGAAAACCAATAAATTCAAAAAAGTATAGTAAGGCTCATCTTACACTGGAACCGACTACGTCCAACTTTTGGTCGTACATAGTCGCACGACTACGCACGACGCATCCCGACCCTGGGAATATAATCAGCGCTCTCACACTGAAAGCGACTTCATCGTGCGACTACGTGCGTATATTTCCGACCTGCGACTCGATCCCGGCGGGCTTGGATTTTCGTACGACATTGTGCGATTTACATTGAAGTAGTAAACAGGGTTTTTTTGATTTTTTATAAGTAATCATGGATACAGAAAAAATAATTCATGAAAGAGTGTGTATGGAACCAGAAAAGTGAACATTACCATTCTAGAGATGTTCAAGGGCGTACTTGGAATAAAATCGGATATCAAAGGTGTGTATTTAAGTCGCAGTCGCACGTAGTCGGGTCCAGTGTGAGACCAGCCCAAGTCTTACGACCAAGTCGACGTCAGTAGTTAAAGTAGATGCTTAGTGAGTTTCCGCATGCGCAGTAGGGTCGACCTTGAACGCTCAGGTGTGCTATTGTTATTTGGCCTTGATATGCGCAGGTGTTGTTCCAAGGTCAAGGTCAATAACTTGGCCTTGAACTCGAGCAGATGTTTCTTTGTTTGGTGATGGCCAGGTGGACGACGCTTATTTCAAGGTTACATTTGCTTGGTCTTGAACGCGAGCAGATGTTTCTTTGTTTGGTGATGACCAGGTGGACGACGCTTATTTCAAGGTTACATTTGTTTTGTATTTTTCGAGGTCGTCGGATGTATTCCTCCCACCATAAATAAATACTTGACCTTGGATTACTTCCTAATAAATATGGCTCATTTCGAAAATAGCTTTCATTGTCACTCATACATCGTATGCGTTAACTGTTGCTTTGGCATATAAAGTATTGTGTTTGTGGTGTGTTCTACAAGTGTTTATTCAAGGTACTTGACAGTAATTGTTTTTATTGTATTTTAAATCATGAGCATTTCAAAGCAGACCATAGCCGAAATTAATAATATGATAAACCAAGATATTCAATTTCTGGAACGTAGAAAATTCTCTACATTAACGGTGGGCAAAATTTATATGATAAAAAAAATTAATTCTTTGACTTCACGTTTTGGAAAAGCCATTATCGTCACATTGTTTGATCCAACACATCAAGCAACATTTGAAACATTTTTACCATCACGCGTAGCTGAAATTCTGACAGAGGATACTATTGAAATGATGAATAACTCCGGTGATCAGTACACCTTAACTTATTTGGGGCAAAGCTCACATGTATTCTCTGGAGGTAATACTAGAGCGTTGTTAAATTTTGGTTGTTTGTAATATATTGTTGATTAGGCTATTTTAATGTTGATTTAAAATGTAATAAAATAGTTCTTGTTAAGTATATATCGAAAAACACACAGTCACACACAATCACATATCCATTATTTTCTATTTAAGATGTGTGACTGCCCTACTGTCATTGAAAATCGAGATATGTACATTAATTGGTTATCATGTAAATTAAAAGAGCTGGCTGAAGAAATACTACACTTTGCAAATTATGGTAAATCCGATATGGGTTTTAGTGAAAGTCAGTATAGGAAGTATATGAAAGACGCCGTAAATTTCACGGCTGGAGCACATACTTGCGAGAAATACCTATATGGAACCATTGATCTGGACGAATTTTGCGCTGGAATGATAAATGAAGAATTGGGAAGCTACCTATTCGAAGTGCCTCATTTACCCGATGAATTAGCTACAAAATATGGTTTGGCTCCCGCAGATGATACCACTATTCTTGATGACCTTGGAAATAAAGCAGTCACCAATGAAGTTGATAGTAAAGCATTGGCTACTGTTAGCGATGACGAAATGGAGTGTGTTCAAGAAGATGAAGAAAATCGTTAATTCATTGTATAATATAATAACATGAGATGTTAAATAAATGATTAAGTACCTAAATTATTGTTTAATTTTTTTATAAATAGGCAACCTTCACAAAAATCACATCAGTTTAAGCTAAAAATGGGTCGTGTTAACAACACAATTGATAAATTTGGGCGCCAAAAATTTAATGACCAAAATCACATTGTTCTTGTTGGACAACCAGGAGTTGGATTTAGATTGACCGATGATGGTCAATATGATATACAAGGGAAATCTCTAACTAATGTAGCACCACCAAAGAATCCTGGGGATGCCGCTAATCAGGAATATGTTCTTGAACAAAGGCGTGAAATTATTAAAAAACTTAGTGAATTAGTGAATAATGATGTTTTGGAATATGTTAGAAAAGAACTTAATGAAATGAATAAAAAGCTTGCTGAAGAGGCGAATGAAGATTTTTTGCAATCTGTTACAAAAAGACTTAAGGAAATCGATTCAAAATTGTTGAATCAAGAAAAAGCTATTCAGCGTATACGTATTACGCGCATGTAGATAAAGAAACAAGTCTATTCTGTGTATGGTGACCTCGATTTTACATGGGATATGAGAGTGGAGGGGTTTGAAGGTCACCTAACAGATACAAATAGAGGCACAAAACTTTCTTGTTTCAGTCTGCATTTCAGTACTTCCAGAATACTGCATAGTAATTTATTTCCTCAAAATGCAGTCACCAAAAAGTGAACGTCAAATTGCAGTTGTTCGCCCATTCTCTGTAAACGGTCGTCAGATGTGTGCCAATTGCGAAAATTGGGAATTTATTAGTGGAATAATGGGTTTCTGTGAATGGTGTCAAAATGAGTACCATAAGAAACATGGGATGAAATCACCGCAACAAATATCTCGTGAAAATTCTAGTGAATCTCTGCAAAGTCTCGCTGTCTCAGTGGGAGGTTCATCAGAACATAATAATCACGATACGCCGGAATTCAGTCAAGAAGGGCAGCGCTGGACTTCTTCAAGCAATTTTGAAGATCTCGAAATAATTAACGAATCACCTCAAAGTCCTGTTTTCTTAGAAGGAGGAGGAGGAGGAGTAGGGGGAGGAGGTTCATCAGAACGTAATAATAGTGAGACCATGGAATTCGACCAAGAAGGGCAGCGCTGGTAATTCCGAAAAATAGAGACAATTTAGATATAGTGTAAAAGTTTCTTATGATAGTCATGTAATTTTAAATTTATGTGAATAAGTGCGTTTTTCTAATGATAGTGTGGATGTATTATTTAAATCTTAATAAAAATCTTTTTGTACTAAATATGTTTATTATTCACCATACATTTGAATTAACAAATCGCTCTTGATATATATTATTTCTGTGGTTCCGTTCTAAAATCCTCGCTAGCATTACATCCATTTTTCCAATTCTCCTTTGAAAACGATATCTATCAAGTATTAGTTGCTGAAAATTACTTTGTCTGGCTTGTCTATATGCAAAACACCAAACAGACATACGGTGGATAATATTTCTTTCTTCGTCAAATCTTACTTGCTTCATGGTGTATTGTAAAATGAATTTTTATTAGTTATGTCATTTATATATAGGCTGAACATAAAGAGAGTGAATTAGTTTTACTTTAAAATGGGTCGTGTTAACAACACAATTGATAAATTTGGTCGACAGAAAACTCCTGTTTGTAAACTTATCGCGAGGGTTGCCCGGAATCGGATTTAAACTTACTTCAGATGGACATTTTGATATAGAGGGAAAATTATTAAGGAATGTTGCCCAACCGATAAATGATAATGATGCTGCTACCAAAGAATATGTCCTTACGGAAGTTCATCAACTTGGTTCGCAGATAAATACCATACTTAGTAATGTGCTAGTACCGGTTTTTCAAAAAATGTTTGAAGATGATGAGACCAAAATTACGTACCTTAAGGAAAAAATGTATCAAATTCACTCACTTGCTGCACGGTATACTACAGCGAAGATAAAGGATCCAAAAAAACCAAAATGGAAACCAACCTAGATAAAGTTCTATTTAAAAACATAATTATACTGTTAAATTGAAAATAAAACGAATAATTATGAAAAGCAATATTTATTTTTATTATTTATAATGCATTCATACGTAACGTAAAACCTATTTGATAATATTTATACAATATCTGATTTGTCTATCCAAGAATTAAATTGATTTGGAAAACCTAACCATTTTACAAACAATTGATCGTTTTGATTGTTCTTGCGTTTTCTAAGAATTTTCTCAACTAAATAAACACCAGGGCTAGCTGTCTTTTGCAGTTCTGCTTCGTAAAAACATCCTTTAATAGGTTGACCTTCCAATGATTGTAGCAAGTATGTAGGTGGATTTGTAATATTAACTTTTGCTATTTCAAACAGTTCCGTTGACCACGAAGGCGTATATCCTTTGTCAAATACACCTTTGTACTTGCTAATGCGAACAACGTCACCCAAATGAAATTTTTTTTTCTTCGGAACAATTTTCAAATAGTCATATGCTTTAATAGGGGTATCCTCTTTTACACTGTTAGGCTTCATTCCAATGGTGCGGTGTTTAGTGTTATTATAGGTCTTCGTTATAGCTGGTAATATTTGTAACCATCTGTAAGAACCTCTAGCCGAGAATTGTTTATATAACTTATTTTTCAAAGTTCTTATAACACGCTCAACAATTGCCGCTTTTTTCGTGCTATATGTGGAATAATGGTTTATATTATATTTTTTCATGAGTGCTTGAAAGGTGCTATTATAAAATTCCTTTCCTTGATCACTCTGTAAATTGTTTGGTGCATATGATGCTTCTTCAATGATGCTTTTCATGGCATTCGTAACTTCAACACCGGTCTTATTCTTAACTGCTTTGGTGTACACGAATTTGGAGTAACAATTTATACATACAACAATGTAACGGTATCCATCATTGTCAGTAGCATATTGCTGCATTTCCGCCAAATCAATTTGCCACAAATCTCGATATCCTTTTATGACCGTACGTCTTCTAACAAAATTTTTTCTTGCTGTCCTATGTAATTCATTTACGACTTTAATTTTTTCTCGGCTAGGATCCATATTATAAGGTTCCACGTCTTATCAGACACTGAGGATGGCAACTACGTGCAAAACTTAATATATTATTCCTTCTTCTCGAAGCTCTTCCATAATTGACATAATCTCATTATCATGTCCGGTATGTCCAGCTACTTTTGACCCCCACAATAATCGTAATCTATCCACTAACTCCTTAGGTTTATTCCAATAAACATATTGAGATGATTTCGACAATAGGCGCTTTTTTGCTGGTAGTTGGATTTTGTTGTCGCCTTTTTTTCTTCCTACACCACCACCACCCAGTTTGGTTCCCATAATTAGCGGTTTTATGATTCGTAAATATTTTCTCCATCGGATTTCCCTTAAACCACGTTTCTTGTCATAACCGTCGTAGGCCGCATCCGTCAATTTCAAAATGGTTTGGTATTTTCGAAGTACATCTAGACTAATTTCGTCTTCATTATCTAAGCATGCTGGATTTTTTAGAAAAATCAAATCGTAAAGCTCAGCCGTTCCATCGAATTCAGCAATGTTTGTTTTGTTCTTGTATAACACCATCTTTCCGTTTGTTAGAAAACGAACCACCAAGTTGCCAATATATTTTGTTGATTTATTTTCTTTTTTACCAAAGCGTACACCATACACGGTATCATAATGAGATGGCTCCAATTTTAATCCATTTAAATAATCTTGAATTGTTTTTGCGTCTGAACTGCTACCACTGGATGTGTGTGGTGATGTGTAAGATGATGTTATCGTTGATGGGGAAGGGGTTTCGAACAGTGACTCACGATTTCCACGTTTTGGTGTAGGAATTTGTGTTTTTTGCGAAATCGGTGTAGATGTTTCAAAATCCGCTTCTGTTGGATGTTCTTCAAACATTTTCGCCATTCCCACCGAGCTGCTGCTGCTACTCCGACTTTGTGGTTTAGTCGTAGTACTTGATTTTTTAGTTGCGTACTGTTGCTGCTGCTGCTTTACGGCTTTAGATATAGATTCTAGTGGTTTAGAAACTGGTTCATAAAACTTTTCCAAATCATGTTCATTCTGCACTTTAGCTGCTTTAATTTGTTTAAATTTTTTTCTAACCGCATTTGTAGTTTCCAGTAGCTTTCGTTTTAATTCGATTTCTTCATTCATGATGCTTTCAAAGCACCGTTCAACGATGAAATGATTATCCAAGTTATTATTATAGGAATATATAACTATCGAATCCCTTGCGGTATCTGCCCGAATTTACATCACTATCCTTGTCAATAACTAAAAAACCATATTTATTATCCCAACATTTAGCACACATCTCTTGAAATTGTGTAAACGTCAGGTCGGGTGAAACGTGATCGGAAAATATATGTTTCATATTCATCTCATCTTGTTTAAACATAATAATGAAGTTGGCATTATCCCGGACGAGCTGCTTAGGAACACGAGAATACGTTTGCGCCAAGTAAAAGGCATCCACATTTTTGTGACGTCCCATGCTAAAATACGATCTTATAACGTCCTGTTTCTCACACATAACGTCATCAAAAATAAATATTGAATTAGGTTTAGCATCTGACGGTTCCACAATGTTATTTGCGTCGCTAAAAGCGTAGTAGCCAAGACCTTTGATTGGTGATAAAATTTTCTTTAAATATTCATATTTCGGTTGATAGAGCGACTTTGAGTAGATATAAACATTTTCGAAACGCAGTCCCGAGGGGTGAGTAAGCAGCGAAATCATAACATTTGTCTTTCCACAGTTTGAAGGTCCTATTAATAATCCACGAATAGATGACGGTAGCAAAGGACCATGTCTTTTAAATAATTTTTGTTCTAGTCCAGATCCGACCTTTACATCGAGATTATCGACGGGAAGTTTTTGTTTAAGATTGACGATACGCATCTTAACAAAATCTATATTTTATACTGAACTTTCACGTAAACTATCATTCAGATGTCGCTCGTCAGACGAAGTAGACGGTCTCGTTTATCAAGTAAGACTGGAAGCGGTATTGTTAATTCAGTAATTAATAGGCTACCGTTCGAGTTACACATTCCCGGCTATCAGTATTGCGGGCCCGGGACGAAAGTAGTAAAACGTGTGGCAAGAGGAGATCAAGGAATTAATTCTTTGGATGTCGCATGCAAAAAACACGATTTAGCCTATTTGCGTAATAGTGAAAATTTAAGTGCTCGCCACCAAGCAGATCAGGAACTCGAGCAAAGCGCGTGGAAAAGAGTAAAATCGAAAGACTCTAGCGCTAGTGAAAAAGCTGCAGCTTGGTTGGTAACCAACATTATGAAAGCGAAACAACGTTTTGGTATGGGTGTATCATCATCAAAATCGAGAAAAGCATCCACTAGAGGTAAACGTCGCTTCCAGCGCCGCCGCCGCCACACTAAAGGTAATGGCGTCGGTAAACATAAGCGAGTACACAAAGTAGCTTTTGGATCATCTATTAGACGACCCGTTCGATCAGAATTGTTAAAAGCTGGTGGGAAAAAACTTATCGAGAAAAATATCATGAAAGCATCGAAAATAGCTGCAGTAGCTGCACGTAAATCCCTAAGAATAGCCGGTGGCAAACGAAAAATTCGCACGCCCAGAATCATTCCAATTCCGAAGACTGGGGGGATATTACCGTTAATACCAATATTTGCAGGACTATCGGCCTTAGGTTCATTAGCAGGTGGTGCAGCAGGCATCGTGCGTGCCGTAAAAGCAGTAAAAAAGTCGACTGCAGAAAAAATAGGTACCGGCTTACATCTAAGTTCAAGAGGAAACGGATTATACTTGAAACCATATCGCACAGGTTTGGGATTATTTATAAACAACGGCAAAAATAAGAAATCAAAAAACTAATAGAATCCCTACCTCAAAGACCACTATCCAATATTGATATAGAAAAGTACGCCTTAAAAATGAAAATACCACACTTTCGAGGCGTATATATGAGAGATTCATTACCTGTACGCGGTCCCAAACGTTATGAGGCCGCCATTATAAATTTGGATAGTATGTCGGGTGTAGGGACTCATTGGGTAGCATATAGAAAAAGCAATTCTGATGTAACATACTACGATAGTTTCGGTGATTTACCCCCACCTATGGAATTGGTACGATATCTGCAGATGGGTTCCGAAGCGACGACGAAAATTTACTATACATACGACCGTCAACAAGAATTTGGAACAGTCTGGTGTGGACATTTGTGTTTGAAGTTTCTTTTACAATCGTAAAAAGTATGTCTTTGACACCCCAAATGGAACGTGACAACTACACCAAAATGTTGCTATCACTTAAAGCATATCGTGAAGTCGGAGGATTACAAAAAATGACAGCTGAACAGTTAGAAAATACGCCCAAAGAAGTGTTGATCGCATTAGCTCCAAATGAAATAGCACTAGTTTGGGATAGGTTACCTAATCACCTAAAAAGTGACGTCGATATATTGAAATATCAATACTGTTTCGAACATTATAATAGCAATAATTCAGATTCGGACGAGGGTGATGGACCGATACCAAAAAAAATATTTTGTTGTTATTGCAAAATTAACGATGTGAATATAAAGGCAGAAAACAGTTTAAAAACGTCCAAAGGAATAAAGCAACGCTTCAGCTTAAATCCATTTAACTGTTGCAAACAGCAATAAAATAGCTACACAAATAGTTTCGTGGTCAGTCATGTCTTACACATTCACTCTAACAGGACATTCAAGTGTCTTAAGTGCGGATTTTTACCCACCCATCGAGTTAAATACAACAAGCAAATATGGAGTTGCACTACTGGGATTTTACACATATAATTCGATTTTTAATATCGACGAAAGCAATAATTCATTCAGCCATTTGAAAACAGTGATACCAAAGCATTTAAGGATTCCACCAGGAGCTTACGAAATTAATGAAATAGCAAAAGCCATGTACACCGCTTTAAAAGAGTCATGCAATGAAGTTGGTACCGATTTATTTTCATTAACAGCCAATAATAATACGTTAAAATGTGAGCTAAAGTCAAAATATAGCATCGATTTTCGAGGTAGCAATAGTATCGGCAAAGTGCTCGGATTTGGCTCTGTGCTGCTGCAAGGTGGACAACGACACGAATCAAGTGCCATCGTGGACATAATGAAAGTGCGCATCGTACGTGTGGATTGTAATATAATTTCCGGAGCATACCTGAATTCTTTGGAAAGTCATACGTTATTTGAATTTGATATTGACGTCGAACCCGGTTACAAAATCTCCAAAGAACCGCAAAATAATATTTATATGCCGATAATGCCGGATGGTCGTCAGTTTATCGACAACATTACTCTACGCATCTTGGACGATAGCGGTGATTTGATCGATTTTCGAGGTGAGAAAATAATAGTTAAACTAGAGTTGAAAAAAATCGTATAATGGGTTTTTGCTTTAACCGTCAACTGCATAAGCTGTCAACAATTCAAGATTCAGTTAAACGACATAAAAGTAAGCAGACAACACAGTCAAGGTTCATTCGCAAGTCAGACGGACGATCGAAAACACATCCGCACAGCAATCGCCAGCTCTCCGTGAAAGATTGCAAATTTCTACAATCGATCGGTTTGAAAGTGAGAAAAATTAGAAAATGATGGCCGCTAGCAGTGATAAAATCGAAGTTTTTACCGAACCCATTTTTGATAACTCCATTATTAGTTTTCAAGAACACACATATAAACCTTACGGTTCTCCAACATTCCGCAATTCCGATGAAATTCGTATACCTGTACACTTTCAAGATATCATTTTGGATATATCGGATAGTTACATTTACATCGAAGGAACATTTAAACCCAAAGATGTTAGTAAAAAATGTTATCTATCAAATAATGCCATCGCCTTTCTATTCGACGAATGTCGTTATGAAATGGGAGGGGAGCAAGTTGCCGTCGTTCGGAAACCCGGAATTACCACAACGATGAAAACTATGGTGTCATTGGGTGCCGCACAAAATAGAGCTCTCATGGCATGCGGATGGGGTCTAGACGAAGCAAATCAAGGGATACTAGATTCCACAAGTAACATGTTCTCCGGCAAGCTTCCTCTAAAATATCTCATGGGTTTCGCAGAGGATTATTCAAAGGGTATTTTTAACGTCAAGCAAGAGTTGATTTTAATTATCGCCCGCACTTTCAACAATTGCTATATCGGCGAAGTAGATGCAGACATTTCAATTGAAAAAATTGAATGGAAAATTCGTCACATTATTCCAGACGATCGACAGAAGTTAAAGATATTATCACGCATGAATAAAGGTGGCAGTAACGCAAACGTTCCAATGGCTTACCGTAAATGGGATCTTTACGAGCTACCTTCTTTGAGAGAAACATCGTCAGACGTTTGGGCCTTAAGAACTAGCACGAGTCTCGAAAAACCGAGATATTTGATTATCGGTTTTCAACCAACTAGCTCTTCCGACAACAGAGCAAAAGATAGCACACAATTTACAACGGCCGATATAAGTGATATTAGGCTCTATCTTAACTCTGCCGTATTTCCCTACGAAAGATGGAATTTAGATTTTTCCAAGAAACTGTATGCCGCAGCCTATTATAATTATGAGAATTTTCAAGCTAGCTACTACCAGCGAGAACTGAGCGATCCTATGATGAGTTTTGCCGACTATCTTAAAAATCCGTTATTCGTAATAGATTGCAGTCACCAACCAGAAGCCGTCAGGACGTCCACAGTGGACGTGAAATTGGAGTTCGAAACACGCAAAAGTAAATTTCCTAAAGACATTAAAGTGTACGCGTTAGTTATTCACGATGCATTTTTTAGTTACAATATACTTAATGGTTCTGTTACTAACAAATCAATACATTAGTTTGAAGTTGTGTAATTCTCCAAATTATGTACTTTACATATTTAAAATAAACTTATAAACGACATATTGGAGTTTTATTCTTACTACATACGACATATTTGAGGCTTATTTTAATACATCAAATGTGGGGCTTTGGTAAATAAGGTCGAGAGATGAAGAATAGGCAGAAATTTAGGAGAGGGGTGGGGAAAAGAATGTATATAAGACGTGATTTAGAAAATTAAATTCACTCGAAGCCAAGATGTCATCAAGTTCAGATGATGGATATTCCAGTGACGACGAGCAGACCGCGGCACCAAATGTGCAACATAGGCTTGTACTGAGACCGCGAAGGCTTAGACCTAGGTATTGCATCATGCAATCCTACGTCTCATGGGGGTCTAGAGATTTGTGTATGCACTGCTACACGAGAGGATTTGGAGCTGTGATGATGGATGTTCATTTCGTCACAACTCATTTTACAGTGGGTTCGCGAGGTGATCAAAGGCGGAACCACTCGAGGTGTGCTTTGTGTAGGGAGAGACTGTTTACAGTCGTTCATCAGCAGTCTTGCCTTATTTGCAATAGAATGTAAATTCTATTACAAATAAAGCTCCTCATACGACAACCCTGCCTGCCCCCTGACAAAATCAGTCCTTTTCAGGACTACAGAATATTTGATCGTAGTTTGTAGTTAAACACTATGTTTCCTAAGGAAGATATTTCTCGAAGGAAAGATTGTGTTACTTTGAGTGAGAGATGCATTATGTGTTTAAATCATACATAGATAGCGAGAGAACGAGCATTTGCAAGATTTAGCTTGTAGTTTTTATGTATGATAAGAACGCATATGCCTCTAATTATTCAAAGTGACATGACTTTCTATCAAGAAACATATTTTAAAAAATAAAGTCACTCTGGGTTGATACGCTCAAAAAGATACATCAGAATTTTGTCGTTTCACATAGAACATTGGCTAATATTAAACCTGCTCTTAAGTATGACAAAAACAGACGAATCCTTTCAGTGTAACAAAATATTTCGAACAAGAAATCTCTTCTATAGGAAATATTTTGTTACTCTGAAAGGATATGTTAGAACTGTTTAGCCCCACTCTCACCCCCCACCATCCTAAATGCTTTTAAAAGCGGGAGCAGCCATCACATTTTTCATATTTCAACCAGCCATGAAGTGGGACAGGCTGATGTTAAGGACGACAAGGGAGTCCAAAATAAGCGAGTTTTGGGAGGCTTGGCGTTTAAAAAACGCGAATAAGCCAACGGCTATCGTACAGCCGATTCCAAGACCGCCGCCACCACCGGAGCCGGCTCCAACAGAGCCGGTGGAAGTGGTGGAAGGACCCCAGATGCTGCTGGGTCCGGAAGAAAGGGAGGCTCTCTTACAAGAGCTCACGGAGCGCCGTCGGAGCCGTCGCAGCACGCGACTGGAGGCACGAAGACGGCGTGCCGCACCGCGATCGGTGCAGATCGCGAGAGGGGAACAACCACTCTAGGTTTCCCTCTCCAACCCAACCCACCGCGAAAACGGCCCTTTTTAGGGCCACAAAAGATTTGATCGTAGTTTAGATATGCTCAGTCACTTTGTGTTTGACACTGAATCAGTGAAAAAATGCAAAGATGACCAAGGATGACATTTTATGGACGTTTAAAAATAGACGTTGACATTTTCGCATAACTGTTTTCGATAATTTACCTAGAAGTGTCTAAAACTAATTTTAAGTTGAAGGTCCACGATCTGTTAAAACTGTTATATTTCTAACTTAAAAATTGTATCCATATAGTTATTTCCGAGGGGCAATTTTTGGTTCTATAAACTTTTTATGAAGTTAGAAAAATCGATATTAAAATCCCGCGGTTTGCTCGGAGAAATACAGACGGCCCGTAAAGCACGTGCGGTGTCGCGCGGAACTGAAACTTTGTGGTCAATGTAATGACATGGGCATAATAGTTTTACCATTTAGTAGGCAATGACTATAAAAAAAAAGTTGTTGATAATGGTAAAACCAATGTCAAAAAGTTTTTGGACACTTCTAGTTAAATTAGGGAAAAAAGTAATTAGAAAATGTTGTTTGGAATGTCCATTTTAATCGAAATCCGCTTTTAAAAAGTGAAATAATTTTTAAGATCCGCGCTTTGCTCGGAAAACAAAGATTGCACGGGAGTTTTTAGACACTTCCAGTGAAATAATCAAAGCAAGTTATAAGAAAAAAATGTGCGTAACGACCATTTTTATCGAAATCCACTTTAAAAAATTGAAAAAGTGAAAATTGAAAAAAGAGTTATGGAAAATTATAGGTTTTTAACGAAATTGCACATTTTAGGCCATTTTAGACTGCTATAGCTCCATTATTATTAGTCGCACAGAAACACCGCGGGGATCAAATCTTAAGGAAATTTTACGTAGAATCCGAAAATTTAAAAAAAAATTGAAAAAAGTGGAGGTGGAAGGAAAACATTTTCAAAAAAATTTAAAAACGCGAGATAACAGTCAAATAAACATCGCCCAGCGCTCCAAATGGGGGGGTGTTACTATGCGGGTTTTTTTTTTTTTTTTTTTTTTTTTAGAGTCCCTGCTTCGCTGCGCTACGCAGCGGAGCGGAGCGGAGCTTTGGGAAAAAATGAAAAATTTCTTTTCTAGTCGATTCTACGGAAAATTTCCCTAAGATTACATTTCAGCGTTTTTTCTGTCTGATTAATAATAAGGGAGTTAAAACCATTACCCCTAACTTTTTTCATAACTCTTTTGTCAATTTTCACTTTTAAAAATTTTTAAAAGTGGATTTCGATAAAAATGGACATTCCAAACAACATTTTCTAATTACTTTTTTCGCTAATTTCACTAGAAGTGTCTAAAAACTGTATAACACTGGTTTTACCATTAACAACTTTTTTTTTTAAACACATTGGCTACTAAATGGTAAAACTATTATGCCCATGTCATTACTTTGACCACAAAAGTTTGAGTTCCGCGCGCCGGCGCAATTGCTTTACGGGCCGTCTGTATTTCACCGAGCAAAGCTTGGGCCTTATATTATTTCGTTCATATGAAATTCTATATGAGGTTTCTTTTTCAAGGGAAGGGGGAATCTGAGGTCTTTAAAAGCAGCTCGAGTCGACTGCTTACTTCATTACATTCGCTCATCTCAACATGGCATCATCAGATGATGATGGATACTTAAGCGATGATACTCCTAGGAATTTGGATAATTGGGCTATAAGACGGAGGAAAGTTTTCCCCGTCCGATCCCGCCGGGTGTGCAAGACCTTAAACCTGGTGAAGGTGGGTGATGACGGCTGGTGTATTGGCTGCTATGCCGACTTGGAAAACAAGTCGGCTGGTGACCAATTCTTCAGTGGTCATGTAACCCAAGATTTCGGTAGTCGCGCGCACATACCGAACTGTAAAGGTTGTGGAGTAGCTCTTGGTACTCTACAACATAAGAGTGCGTGCCTTATTTGTAATCGAGCCTGATTACAAATAAGATATCCCGTGAAAAACGGTCCTTTTCAGGACCACAGAATGTTTCATCGTAGTTTTAGTTACCTAATGCCATAGTATATGTGGCGTTAGATAGAAAATTATATAAGTCCAGTCGGATCGAGTATAATTTTCTTTGCAAAATCCGTCCTTTTCAGGATGACAGAATATTTTGATCTTACTTGTATTTATCTAATGTCACGACATCTGTGACATTAGATAGAAATTATGTAAGTCCAGACGGATCGAGTATAAGTTTCTTTGTCGGTCACATTTCCACAAGACAATTACACCATTTTTGCGAACTAAAAGCAGTTTTCGACAGTGAAGTCCGCCAGTATCATTTTTGGATGGAGGGCATTTGTATAATAAACTCTAGTTTGTTGGCGGTGAAAAGGTGGGGATGGAGTGGTGGAGGGGGTAGATTATCTCTATTTAAACGGTTGCGAGCGGGTCACAGAATCACTTCATTTTTAAATCTTAAAGTACCAAGATATAACTATGAATTTCGAAAGGCCGTTAAGTCGCGGTTCATCGGTTTTTAGCGATGATACCGTCGACATGAATGATGTCGATATGGATGATCGGCTCTTGGACATCGAACGACTTCTAGACATCGAGGCAGAAGATATGTTTATTGCCTGGGAAGATGAGCGGGCAGTCGAAGAAGCAGATCTGGGTCAGGAATTGCCAAACATCGATTGGCAAAATGGGGAGTTGTCGGCTGATGAGATGGAGCCGGACTCCAGTACCGATTGGGTGCCACCACCGCCGCCGGAAGATCATGACGGTCCGGCCGATTCATCCACTTGGTGGATCACGGACCATCAGGATGAAGATGGTCCAGCGGATTCCACCAACTGATCCCGGAACCATGCCCTCCCCGATCTACCCCGGCAAAATCAGTCCTTTTCAGGACTACAAAATATTTGATCGTAGTTTGTAGTTGATTCATGTCACATCTCATGTAACATGACATTTCTCAAGAATTAATTTCTTTTGGGAAATATTGTGTTACTCTGTAAAGACATGTACGTTCTTACCGTACGTTAGAACTAGCTAAATTTCTAGTATGCTGAGAGTTTGGTCTATTATCTTACTTGTAGTAAAATTCACATTTTATTACAAATAAGATGCATGTTCTCAGCCATTGTAACGGATAGCCTCTCTTCACAGACATAACACTTTATCGCATACTTAAGTTGTGTGCATCTAACGATTACACACCTAAAGTTACGGCCCTACATTTTCCGTCTATTCGTTTTTCTGTTTTGCATTTTCACACTATTTTTTGTGTGTAACTTCCGTATACTTATTTTAGAAATAAAAAAATATTGTTTCATTTAACTTCTTTTTTTATTATCATATATACAAAAACATTTTCTTTTACTTATATATACATTACTATTACAAAAATAACTTAACTCTATATTTACAATAAAATTCTAAAGCTACTTCTTATACGCTAAATTATTCATTACTTCCAGTCTTTTAACGCACTTCTCCCTTGTCCTTTTAGTTTGCTCCACTTTCACCCGCAGTTCATTAATCTGTCTTTCAAAGTCCGCCTCATCACTATCACACTTTTTTACTTCGCGCAGTAGTTGTTCCCTATACCTATATGCCGCGGAGAAGACGCACTTTTGGCTCGACGAAAACTCGTTCAACCAGTCCGGCTCTTCAGCAGTTGTTGCTGACTGCTGCGATTCCTCGTACGATCGCTTGCATCGCATCTTGGCCGGTTTGCGGCACTTCCCACGTCCTATTGTTGGCGATAGTGGTGCCTCCGTTGCAATTGTCCCTTTGTCGACAACCTGTGAATTGTCAGGTGTGGCCGAGTCTGGACCGTTATTCACCACAACGATTGGAGACAGAGGCTTCGGTGGTGGCGGAGACTTCAGAAAATCAGGTAGTTCCACTGGCACTGTGGGGCGCCTAAACTGAAATTTCCTCTTCTTCTTCTCGCCCTCGGCAGCCGCATAAAATTCACCTTTATTAATGGTGGCCGTCTTGGGTTTGGTCAGAAGATTTTGTAGTTTCGATGTTGGCCCCCGCCTCGCCTTTTTGATCATCACATCACTTATAATATTAATTCGGCCTCCATCCTCCTCAGTCCACTTGTTGACGTAGTCAACCGCCGAATTAACTGTCTCCTTTTTCGCGTCTACTTCTTCTTCCACAAACGCAGTGTTCAGCACGTCGTCATTGTGCCATTCTTCGAAGACACCTGGGGTCAGCAGGTCAATCACTTCCTGCCCCATCAACTCTGCTTGGATACTTCCATCCAAGTTAAACGCATTTAACAACGACTCACTACCGGAATTCATTTTTCTAACTAACTCACTGCACTAAACTGACAAATGTATTTACTTGGCGAACTGTTCTAGCGAACTATGAAATGCTCTGCCTAGCAAACCAAATTTATACTTATCACCCCACCATAAACTCCCCCACTCTATCTGACGGTTGATGCTTTGGAGGCCAAACAAGTTCATTCAACTTACAAGGTTGCGTTCAACGGCTAGACAGCGATTCAAGGACATATTTTCAAGGTAATCGTGTGTCCTTACTTCTGTTATTGTTTGTGCTCTCAAGGTTATATGATCCAGACAACCCATATTTATAGGCACTCTCTTTCCTTCGATGACTATTATCAGAAACTATAATGTTGCCTGCAGATCAAGATAACAATCGTCCAGCTGAGACTTTTTCAGGAGCACAAATAATAATTTCTGCCGTTTGCTATAATTGTAAAAGAGAAGTATATATTTGGACTGACCACATGCAATCTTACAGTTACATTGAATTGTTGAGAGTAAGGATTGTTACGTGTCATTACTGTGGAACGCTGATGTGTCGACGAGGGCCGATTAGCAGATCTCATATGCTGAGAAGACAATGGATGCTACGAGAAATTTACAAGCAAGACATTAATTAATTTTTATTTTTGTAACTTTATTACTATATTGTAAAATAAAACAACATATTATTGAAACAATTATCTATGTATTTTACTGTCCTGCGTTACAAAATTTCAACTATTGCTATTACTATAGTGGTTAATAAAACTACGTGACATTGGAGTTAATATTTTTTTATTTTTCTAAAACATAGACTTTCCAACATTTTTCTAATTATAACTAATATTTTCGGGTAAAAAACTTTGCATAGCTTGTATTAACATATTTAGGTTATCTTCAGGGTTTGTTTCGTAAAACTTTATGTCTGGGTGCCCCCAAGGTAGAGTTTTTGTTGTTGATGGTATAATATAACGTTTATCGTCGTGGTGAGATAAAGCAACTTTATTAATTATTTCGGTATAAACGTCGTGTTTATAACTTCGAAAGGTTTTCATTTTTCGAAATATCTGACCACCACGTTCTACGATATTCTGATAATCTTCCAGGTGAAGCTGTTTTTCAATTACACGTTTTTTTATACCTTTCGCGTGTAAACTTTTAATATTAACGAATCTGTGTCTGTATACAGTAAAGAAGCATTTTTGCCAAATTTTGCTTTAATGAATGAGTAGAAAAAATCATAAATTACTGTTTTCGACATGTCCAGTATGGAAAATCCGATATAAATTGGTTTATTATAAGTTACCTTTAATTGATCCATATGAATGGCAACGAATTCTTTATTAAAAACCGTTGAACTTTTAAAATAAGGACGAGAAATTAATGCTCGTGCCCCAATTTTATTCCTGTCATTTTCCCATCGGGTAACTAGTTTTATATCATTACGATTCTCCACATTTTCCATGGTCTTGCCAAAAACAGCATTAATGATTAATTTAAAAGTGTCTTTACCAAACTTTGTTGTTGCCCTATTGCGCAAATCTGTATTTAAGTCGATATATGTCTTTAACCAGGGGGATTGATTAAATTTTAAAATTCTGTGTGTTTGCATTACCATTAGGCCGTTATTGATTGCTTGTTTTAATGTTCGGTAATGAATGATGTATTTCTTTTTATCGTTTAAATTCGGAATTAACTTTGAAAATTTTGCCGATTCCGTGGGTGGTACAATATTTTCAACTAAAAAGGGTAAGTCGGAATGGTCATCATATAGCGTATCCGGATAATGAACGTCAACTTCCAAAACGTATCCTTCTGGACCATTATCGTCCACATCCATAATATTTAAATTTAAAATTTCATGCTCTGATAACCATCTAAAGCCGCCAAATGGTAATGCCTGCGACATACTATGACCGTATAGATTTGTTGCATCAAGATAAACAATGAAAGATGATGGTTCGTTAGGGTCGTAGTTTGGTACATATATGTTGTTGGCAGCGTGCATCCTTTCTGAACACTGACTTATACCGCCTCGAATACCTTTTTTGAAAAAATGAACCGTGTCGATATCAGTCAATAGCTCTAACTCTACCTTAGAAATACGCAACATACAATCAAACGAATAACTTGGAAGGGTATAGTACTGTGCTGGATCCAGTTTATACGTTTCTAAACAAGTATCGCGAAACTGTTCAAAAACATCGGTTAGTAATAAAACATCAGATTTCAAATATAAATCCGAATAGTCCCCCAAATTCTTACAATTAAATGTGTCCCACACCTTTTTAGCTCTATCATAATCTTCATCGCTAATGTGCTCCTCTGACAAACTATCATAAAACTGATTTTTTGTGGGTAAAATTGGATGGTTCATTTTCTCCATTGAATCGACAAAACTATAGGGAAAAACACCTTTTTTGCGCATTAAATTAAACTGCTCATTATCAGAAAAATATTTTCCTGTTTCCCTGAAACTACCCACAGCTAATCCATTACCCAAATTTTCCAGCGAAGTTGATAGAAATTTAAAACTATCGATGAACCGCAATTTCAAATATTTTTTCTTTATTGTCCCACTTTTATTATCGACATAATCGTGAACGTAAATACTTTTCGTAAACGAAATATACTTTTCCTTGCTTTGAGCTAAAACATCGATCTTGTCTCCGTGACGACACAACTCTTTAATAAACATGTGGCAATCGTACCCACTCAAGTTATGAAATATAATTGGAATAAAATTGGGTAACTTATAATTTAAATTGCAAATCGAATGAGCAGCACCAGGTCTTTTTTTCCCAGTTATGTGACAGTGGTCCTTTACTTTACAATTATTATTTTCAAAAGGTCGTTCACATATACCACATTTTGTGGCATTATTGAACTCCGCTATTTGGTCCACCGTTAAAGTTTCCATTGCTTTTATATCTCTTAAGTATGTATTGTAAAGAGATCTTAAATCACTTTCAAGTCGAGAAACGAAAACCTGGGCTGCGTCGTTTCCCCGGTAGAGCTCAAATTTTGAAATCGAATCGTCAAAGGAGCACTTAATTAAATACGCAAAAGAATATGGTTCATGTTTGATGCTTTTGACTAAGTAAGAATTTGTGGGATTTGGTTCCACAGTATCCAGCGGTTTAAGCACCGATTCAAAATCCGCGTAAACGACAAACGGTACACGCATTTGCTTTTCTATGTTTTCAAATTTTAATATATTTTCACTTACACTCCTTCCAAATTTATCTATTTTTAAATTTAGTGATGGTGTTAATGAATATTTGTGGTTACAGTCATTTTTTTGATGTGATATCAAAGATGATGGTGAACTAAAATATATCAAACAACCATCACAAAAATACATATATATATATATATATATATATATATATATATATATATATATATATATATATATATATATATATATATATATATATATATATATATATATATAACGAAATGTTCATCCGGGAGTACATCCGTTCGTTTGTTAAATTCCTGTTGGAATCTGGCAGACGTTTCGCCAAGGTCTCACTTGGCATTATCAATGACTGCTGTCAAGTCGTAAACTGATCAATTTACTTTATGAAGAAAACTTTTAATGCTCTATTATAATTCACTTTTGAAACTTTAATTAGACGTTTCGTCTCCAACAGCTCATCGTCAGGTCATTTCTTTTAATATAGACCTGTACTTTTTATCGTTTATTTTAAAAGCTTTTTTCTCGAGAAGTTTCCTATAGTTCCGGCATATTAGGTTAGGTTTAAAGTTTTTAAAGTGCCGCGTATCGACGTTAATAATAAATACGAATGTAAATAACGGCTTTTTGAGTGATTCGGAGAAAACTTGGGAATTATTGGCACAAAGGAATTAAAACTTTAACCGCTAATTTATGAGTAATTTATATGCATACTTAAAAAGCCAAATGTTAAAATATGCGATTATGAATAAAACAAAATTATACAAATGATGAAAACCAATAAATTCAAAAAAGTATAGTAAGGCTCATCTTACACTGGAACCGACTACGTCCAACTTTTGGTCGTACATAGTCGCACGACTACGCACGACGCATCCCGACCCTGGGAATATAATCAGCGCTCTCACACTGAAAGCGACTTCATCGTGCGACTACGTGCGTATATTTCCGACCTGCGACTCGATCCCGGCGGGCTTGGATTTTCGTACGACATTGTGCGATTTACATTGAAGTAGTAAACAGGGTTTTTTTGATTTTTTATAAGTAATCATGGATACAGAAAAAATAATTCATGAAAGAGTGTGTATGGAACCAGAAAAGTGAACATTACCATTCTAGAGATGTTCAAGGGCGTACTTGGAATAAAATCGGATATCAAAGGTGTGTATTTAAGTCGCAGTCGCACGTAGTCGGGTCCAGTGTGAGACCAGCCCAAGTCTTACGACCAAGTCGACGTCTAGTCGTCCATAGTCACAGTCGCACGTAGTCGGTTCCAGTGTGAGACCAGCCTAAGTAGTTGTAGAAGTTGTATTTAATATACCATTTGTAAGAGTAATATGTTATAACCCCAAGCTCAAAGATCTTAGGTATATCTGAAGTGCTTCTAGTTTGCAAGCACTAATTTCTTTATTTTGTAAAAGAACTTAAAATTACCAATTGCTTTTAAAAATAAGCACTTTCTGAAACGGCTTTAAGCATTTAACTGTAAGCTCTCCAAAATAGCTTCAAGCCCGCGCAACTTGCTTTAAGACCTCAAATAATAGCTTTAAACAGCACACGGTCTTTGGTATGTACTTTTGATCGCTAATATGCTTGTAAGACCCCAAAATGGCTTGCAAGTAGTTTAAAACGGTTTAGAGCAGTTTGAGAGGGCTTAAAGCTCGTTTTATAATTACCAAGAACTTATATAAAGTAACTAAATTATAAAGCCCCAAGTAAATATTTAAAAAAGGACTTGCAGCACAGTGCTGTACTGAGAGGGATTGAAGCACCGAAAGGGCTTACTAGCCTTTCAGCTCGGTCCAGCTCTGTTTCGAATTATGTTAAAGTAGAAAAAAATACTATATATATATATATATATATATATATATATATATATATATATATATATATATATATATATATAACGAAATGTTCATCCGGGAGTACATCCGTTCGTTTGTTAAATTCCTGTTGGAATCTGGCAGACGTTTCGCCAAGGTCTCACTTGGCATTATCAATGACTGCTGTCAAGTCGTAAACTGATCAATTTACTTTATGAAGAAAACTTTTAATGCTCTATTATAATTCACTTTTGAAACTTTAATTAGACGTTTCGTCTCCAACAGCTCATCGTCAGGTCATTTCTTTTAATATAGACCTGTACTTTTTATCGTTTATTTTAAAAGCTTTTTTGTCCTAATTACAAAAATTTAATAGACTTAGCAATTAACAAGATGTTGGAGGCTTTATATAGCCACAAAATCCGTAAGCCAGAAATTTAAATAATTTTTTGTTGTATGTAGGTCGTTATATGTTGTTGTTGCTTTCTTAAATGGACTATTTTTAAATTTTGTAATCCAAAATTTTATGGAGTGACAAGTGCCGATTAAATAATAATAATAATAGCGTTGTAAACAGGCACAACTACCATTATTGGTCCCAAAATAGTCCTCACTGGATAACTGAAAAAGAAAATCAGCGCCTTTTTGGTATAAATGCGTGATGCGGCCTGTTAAATGGCTACATAGTTGGACCTTACTTTTATGACGGTAGTAGGTGTAATCTGTGACGGTAGTTTAAACGGACTCCGATACTTAAACTTCCTTCAAATAACTCTCCCTGAATTATTGAAAGGAATACCCGTTCAGGCTAGGCAGGGTTTATGGTTACAACAAGGTGAAGCTCCTAGTCACAATTTGTAGATTGTGAGCACAATTGTGATGAATTTTTTAAATCATCATTATCCGGATAAGTGGGCTGGCACTTATGGACTAGTACAATGGCCGGCAAAATCACCGAACTTGAGCCCACTGGATCATTTCCTTTGGGGCCACTTATATTGAGATCATTTCCTTTGGGGTCACGATATTGTAACGCAGAACCCAAAATTGACATTATTGTAACTTTTAAGCGCTTTTTTTTTCTAATAATATTCGGGACTGTTAAAAAGAAAAGATATTATAGGTTTCCTAAGCTTTGCTTAGGTTTATATCTATAGACACCCCAGAAAAACTTAATATAAAAAAATGGGATATTCTGGTCTTTTGTTGCTCAGATGTTAGTGAATGGGTGCTTGTGAAATGCGATTGTTGTTGTTGTTCCGCTTGGAATAGATATCCGTGGACGAGAAACAGAAAACGCATTGCCCTTCATTGAGCGAGAGAAGAAAGTCTCCAAGTAAGAGCAGAGCTATTGATTACTTTTTTTTTAAATAAAATCAATGATTTTACGTGTCAACGTGGATACCGCACATACAGGTTGGAAGAAAAAAATATTTGCGAGCTCGAAAAGTAAATTTAAGCTTTTTAGCAGCGGCTGAGGTAATATTCCTGTGCCAGCTGAGACTTAATTTTATTAAATTCTGGATCATTTCCCAATAACCCTGTGCTTTGACCGGTATTAAAATCAGTTCCGTATAATTCGAACGGCAAAAAAGGAAAAAAAGCACCACAACTCGTTTGGATTGCCTGCCACAGTAAATCCTTTAAAGTTTGTTTGACCGAACGAACGGACCCGGTCCTTTATATTGAATTTCCTTCGGTTGCGGTAAATTGAAAAGTACGAAGAATGATTGGAAAATTTGTCTTATTTAGCGACTCATGTGGTTTAGAACAATTTCGTATTTTTATTAACTTTATAAAATTTTAAAAAAACTTTTTCAAAACACAACTAGTGTAAAGGGTTCATTAAGGTAAAACCCGAAATAAAGAGTTAACCTAGCATAACTAGAACTTTTTGCAACCAGATATACTATAAGTAGTTTGAACGCCGCAAACGCCCATGTCTTATTCAACTACCGAATTCTACTTAGACGTAGTTATGCAGAAATCTATGTACCATCCAACAATATTTTACCATTATTCTGAGAAAATCGATGTTAAAGATTTTAAAATAAATTTGTTATTAGATCATTACCAAAGCAAAATTTGACATCAGTTTTTGGTATATAAACGGACATTCATATACTATCAGAGAAGAAAAACTGTTTGGTGATTTGTTTTTTTAAATCGACTGAATTTTGAGGACCGGCAACTTTCTGCAAAACTAAGAATGTTCAAAATTTAAAAAAAAACACTGCATAAAATGAAAAATAAAATTTGTTTCTTAGATTATAAAAGATTATGAGACATCATCAGTTCCAAAATCAAAATAGTCTACGTTGTAGGTTTTTAAGTTTTTCTTCGGCTATACTTTTCCCACTGGGCCAGAAAGAAACAAGTTACTTAAAAACACCATCGTTGCTTTCAGGTCACTTTCGGTTAATTTTCTTTTTCAAGTCAATAATTTCATATTGAATGATTTGAATGATTCAATGCGATTTTTTAAGATTAGGTTGAATTTCTCGTCCATACTCTAAAAGCATTGTATCTTAAGCATTCAAATACACAGGTTTTTTTTTATTTCATTGGGTTTCCTCTCATTTCACGTAGTCATCGAGTGTTCAGACGAGTCTATGTAATATAATTTCGACTACTGTGATTTTTTGAGGTTAATCAATTATCTTGTTGAATTCCTTTTATAAACTTACCAGAAACTTTCCATTTCCTAACTTTCATACAATTTGTAAGTTTTGAATCCATTCCCGCAAGTTTTTTCAAAGTTAGGTGGGTATCCTAACCTATATTCGCTGAGAACCGTATACTTAATTATTGATTTTCATCAATTTATCACACGTGCACTATTTCTCTTGATGCCAGCGAGTTATGTTTGAGTTATATAGCTTTGCATTAGAATGAAGTACCATTGTTCGCTATTTTAATCTATTTTTTGAAGTTAGAAATTCTAAGCTGATGTAGTAATTCTGGTACCAAATTCGTATTTAGCAGCTCAAAATATAAATGGGTAGGGAGGTTTAATCTACTGAACATGAATTTTTTTTTGTGTGCGTGTGTAAGTGGAAGGTGGCAGAGGAATTTTTCCTCGACCGAGGTAGTACCACCCCACACATCCTCTTAAAGGGCTGGTGAAATCCCTACGGATGTTTCCAGCTCTGGATGTGTGAGTCGATCCCCCAGTACACCCACGGTACATAGTACTTAGACCTCGGTCTTCGTGGGCTGTCAGAAGATAAAAAGAAACTAATGAAAATAAAATATTGAATATTCCTTAAATCAAATTATAAAAAAATTTAGTCCAGGGTTATTAATTATATTTAGGCCAATAGAAAACTTTCTCTTAAAGAGATAGAAAAATGTTTAAAGTAGAAAACTTTTAGAATTGTACCATCAGGAGACGTAACTGCAACAACAATTGGACATCAAATAAGCGAGTTTTAAACTAACCTGAAATTTTTTAGAGGGCTCGCTGAATTTTTTCTTTTTATTAAAATCAATTCGCTAAGAGCTCTATTTTATGTTATGTTACCTATACCGATGTTCGACTGTTTTTCAATAATTTTAAAAAATAAAAATAAACTCAAATAACTTTCCATACATGCCCCTCGTATATGGTTTCTATGAAACATCGACAATCTGTAGTTAAGTGACAGGTGCTCTAATCAGGTGTTTCCATAGAAACCCTTTACGACTTGCATTAACTCATATAGGAGGGGTATGGAAAACTACTTGCGTAACGAGTGTAGTTTTGTATTATAATATAAAAAAATTGCTGGGTAAGCCCATTCTTTCTAGCTTTTTTTGTTTACCATGATAACCAAAAAAGCAGAAGAGATCGTTATATTTTATTTAAAGTAAGCGCGTCAAAAAACAAACTTCTCGAATATTCAAATTTAATATAAAGTCCTTCCCCATTAACTTATAATCCAAGCTCATTGTCTCACCAACTAAACTAAATAAAGTTCAAACTGCATTATGAGTGGGCTACTTGACTTCTTGTTTTAATTTACCGAGCACCTTTTCTCCATCTATATTTATTTCGCGCATTCAACAAAAACTCCTGAAATATCGTCAGTTGCACTTGTGTTCATTATTAATATTTAAAAGGGCGGCATTTTAAAAAGTTTAAAGTTAATAAACTGGAACTAAAGGGAACTTTGAAGCATTAAAATCTCCAGTACATAGTTAATAAACTGTAATATAAACCTTACTCGATTTAGGAAAAGCAATCGAAACAAACTTTGGCATTTAAATGCGTCTGAATTATATTTAGGAACTTTGGAACCGCTGGTGAATGCTTAATTAGATTTCTCCGTTAACGCTAATGAAAAAAGCAGAAATAAGATAGGAATTTAAAATAGCAGGGAGCATTGTAAATTATTTAACAGTTGTTCTGTTAGTAAATTTTAAACATGCTGTTAAATAAATGTCTTTTAATATACACCGAGTAAAGAAGGGGGGTGCGCTCACTGGATTCCCAAGAAAACGGCAAATGTTGAAAAACACCATCGATGATTCGAAATTTCGGTAATTTAAGTTGGCTGCAACAATGTGTAATCCAAATTGATTAAAATGGTATTCTAGCAGTGTAAAGGTGGTGTAAACTTCCTAGTACTAGTTAAATGATTATCATTTTCCTTTTTCTTTTAACTGATTCATATTCTACGATGCCTTTCTTTTCTTGTGAAATTAAACATTTAAATTACTTTTAACTTTGTTTCATTTACGACGTACGCTTTTTGAGTTTACTTAGAGGAATTCTAATTACTGGTAGTAGGCTATTTGACACATTTATAACATCGTAAGTGGCGCCAAATAAGATCTGTTTTCTGGCTCATACCAGTAATGTTAAGGATTGTATATCTTCTTTTGGTAAGTATATGAATAGGTCATTAGCATGTGGCATTAATGAACTAAATTAGTAAGCCCCTCAAGTAAACTTCCCCGATATTTTAATACTTGTCTCACATTTTAGCCTTTACTATAACAACTATTGATGGCAGCAATAATTGAAGCTTAAAATTGATTCTTTGCTGCTCTTAAGATACTTTAAGTTGTTTTAAATATATAGGAAATACGCATAAAAAGAACACCTTTTGAGAAAGAGAACTATGTCTTTATAAATAAATAGAACCTTGTGAAAGCATTAATCTCATGAATTATAATGCATTATAAACTCTAATGATTTAATATTTCAGTTTTAGAAAACATTATAGCTTACCTACAGATGACGTTTTTCTGAAACAGCCAGTACGTACCTGAAACAATATTTTTCAAAGTAGATAAGAATATTCAATACCTCACAATACATACATATGCCTTTAAACTGTCAAAAACTTTTTGTTTGTATTATGAAGGAGCTTTTTAACAATTTATAAACTTTTCTGGAACAGTAAACATTGCTTTGTGTACTTCTGTGCTTTAGCGGAAGAATTTTTAAAGTCATATTTGTTTGTGGTACAAAATGTTTTGAGGCAGTTTCTAATAAGAAGAGTTCTAGTGTTGAAGGTTTAATTTGTTATAGGTAACTCAAAAGGCGTTTATCGACAAAACCAATATATGAACGGAAATAAAATAAACGGCTAGATTCACTATCGCTAGCGATCAGTCTAATTTGACGGTTAATGTTTAAACAATTTTGAATCAATTTCCATAAATTCTTTTGTAACAAATTGCAAAAAATCTTCATTCGCCTTTTCAGCAAGTTTTTTATTCATTTCATTAAGTTCTTTTGTAACATATTGCAAAACATCCTTATTCACTATTTCGGTAAATTTTTTATTCATTTCACGCCTTTGTTCAAGAAGATATCCCAGATTAGCAGCATCACCAGGATTCTTTGGCGGTGCTACATTAGTGAACGATTTCCCTTAAAGATTTCCCTTCTATATCATATTGACCATGATCGGCCAATCTAAATGCAACTCCTCGTAGTCCACGAAGAGCAATTGGATTTTGTCCATTAAATTTTTGACGCCCAAATTTATCAATTGTATTGTTAACGCGAGCCATTTTTAACTTAAACTATTTATAAAAAATAAAACAATAAATTAGGTACATAATCATTTATTTAACATGTCATATTATTATATTATACAATGAATTCGAAATTGTCTTCATCTTCTTGAACACACTCCATTTTGTCATCGCTAACAGTAGCCCACGCTACACTTTCAACTTAATTGGTGTTGAGTGCTTCACTTTCAAGGTCATCAACAATGGTGGAATCATCTGCGGGAGCCAAACCATATTTTGTATCTAATTCATTGGGTAAAATTTATTTTCGTTACACCTCCTAAAACAAAAATCATTGGAAAAGCAAATAAATCCATACGTGAAGAAATGCCTATCATTTCGGTGATGAGCTCCAAGTAATTTGGTACCAAAATAAAAATAATCGTTGAAGGGTTATTAAAATAAAATGGATTTTTCGAAATTTTGAGGTCACATGGTTTTATTTTATGGAAAATGGCTATTCGTCGATTTTTTGGGATTAAACAAATTCTCTTCGGTGCTCTAAACGATATTTTAGTTATGTCCAAAATATTTGAACCCTTGCCAAATTTGAAAAAAATGACTGAAAAACGCGTCTTTCGTCCGTTTTTAGGACACATCTTTTAAAAGGGACATGATAGGGCATAATATGAACAGACTTGGAGCTTATGCAATTACCTTTGAAACGAGTACAGTTTAATACTTTTAGATATAAACTATCGCAGGTTATAAGTCCTAGAACAATTTAAAAAAAAACGAAAATACTAATGCATATTTTAAGTACCTATTTTTATCTGACAGCCCACGAAGCCCGAAACCTAATTACCATGTACAGTGGGAGTACTGGGGAAGTCCGACTCACACATCCAGAGCTGGAAACATCCGTAGGAATTTCACCAGTCCTTTAAGAGGATGTGCGGGGTAGTACCAAATCGGCCGAGGCAGAGTTTCTCTACCACCTTGCAAGTATAAATCAGTACTTAATCTTAAACCTTCGAAAGCTCTGTTTTTTAAAATAGATTACTAAAGAAACACTTTATATAGGCTATCTGACCTCAAACCGACAAAAAATTGAAAAACGGTAGTTCCATGTAGAATAGACATCTAAATTACTTTCTACTGTAAACAAATACGTTGGAATTTGCCTAATAGATCTGTATTAACCAGGTTCACACAATCATTATTATTTTAAACGTTATGAAAAAGTAGTCATGTTAACATTTTGTTTATTTTACTTTAGTCGATTTATTTGTATAATTATGTTACAAAACAAGATCGAATTGTAATAGAAAGAAATTCTAGGTTTAAATTGTTATAACATTTTTAAATATTTTTATTTTAGATGAAAGATTTTGATGCTATTTTTTATTTAATAAAGGATTATAAACACATGAAGTTATAATAATTTCAACCCAATAATTATTAGTTTACCCTATAGAAGTAAGTTTTTTTATGTGGTGTTATACTTGTGCTTGCACGGATCTACAAACGTTTAGGAAATGTATATGTCCAGAAATATACAGGGTGGCCGAAAAATCTTAGTATGGTTAAATATATTGGCTATTAGTAAAGATAGAGACATCAAATTTTAGGTGTATTTAATAGGTTGATACATCTACTTTTTTATATTATTTAAATTTTTCAACCCCCTTGAGGTGTGACGCTAGGGAGTTGAGGTCACAATTTTTAAATAAGGCCCTATGCATTGTGCTACCTCACTTTAAAGGTCCTCAAAAAAGGAACATTTTCCAGCAAACCCGGGGTCCGGATCTTAATTCATTTTTCAAGCCGTTAAAAATTAAAAATCGTGAAAAAAAATTAAAAATTTAAATACCTTTATTTCTCTTATTACTTTAAAAGTTTTTCAAAATGACCACCATGAACTTGGCAGTAATAAAGTCGATTTTGGAACTCACTTCTCACAAAACCGATTTTATTGCTGCAAAGAAGGTCATGGTGGACCTTTAGTAACAACTTTTAAAGTGATAAGATAAAGGTACTTAGATTTTAATTTTTTTTTCACGATTTTTAATTTTTATAGGCTTGCCATTTAAAAATTAAATAAGACACGGACCTTGGGTTTGCGGTACAATGTTTCTTTTTTGAGTCAACACTTTTTCCATGATTTCAAGTACCTACTTATTAATAATTGTAAGATATAAGGCTTATTTGTTTTAAATTTAGAACTGTTCTAGAATGGTTCGTATGGCGTTCTCGGATTTGTCATGTTTTATTTTAGCCAGAACTGATCCAAGAATTATATCAAACACCCTTTTATAAATTTTGAGATTGTATCCGAACTAAATAATATAGACTCTATTTCCTAGCAAATTCAAGTTAAACTACAGCGGTACAAATTCGAGAACGCAGTTACGAACCGTTCTAGAACAGTTCAAAGTTTAAAATAAAACAAAGCTGTGTGATTGCGCTAAAGAGTGGAAATGTGGCGTGAAGCACAGCATGATCGGTGTTGATACTGAAAAAGTCTCGCTTCCTTTTCCGACTTTTGTCGTTCAAGTTACTGTTTGCTGCTAGAAGTGGCAGCTTAACTTTCATATTAAATGGCGACACTGCATTTTTAATGCTGCTTTTTTCAGAACACATTAAGAAAGCAGTCCTAAAATGTCCTAGCAAGGATGGAACGTCATTATATATCTGGTCCGAGGTTGCCTGTTGTTAAGACTCCAAGTAGAATATATAATTTTCAGTTCGCAAAGCTAAAAACGTTTTCAAACTTTGCGATTCTTTTGGAAAAGTAAGTACTGCAAACGAATTTTTATGAATTTTCCTAAATTACTAAAAGTAATCGATGAGCAGAAACAACAATTTCTAGTTTACTGCAGCAACATAAAATATACAATAAATCATTAAAAAACTTACAGAAATAAAACTTAATTTAAATCATGCTATTCTTTTATGGTTTTTAGTAAGTTAGAAGACGCTACGCTCCTTATAAGTTTTCTGTGTTCAGGTTGCTGGCCTTTATTTCTCGAAAATTAGAAAAGGGCGCTAACTAAGCGTATACATAATCTCGATTTTTCTAAGAATCTCGACTGGCTACAAGATCACGAGAAGAAAAGCTCACCAGTGTGAAAAGTTCCTACTTAAAAAATTATCAAGGATATTTTTGAAAACTTCCAAACATGTCTGTTTTAACAATAATTATGAGTTTAGAGTTGACGATCATGGATTTAACTTAACGAGTGTAACAAAAAAGTAAGCAGTTTTTTCAGTTTTTACTGTACCTAAGTCCTTGGGATTTATTGTTTAAAAAATCGTCTTTATTTATAAAGAAAAAAACAAAATTTACAATACAATACAATACAATACAATACAATACAATTAGGCGAATTTTAGCTAAATAGCTACTTTTACAATTAACCTAAATGTAAGGACTTTGAACATAATGGTAGCAAAGTAGATGGCGTAAACTCAATTTATCCCTAAAGTTAAAGATAAAGAAAAAAAGTTGCAATAATATAGCTCTGCATCCGCCCGTTCCCCTAGCACAAGCAATCCAAGCAAAAAGCTGGCCCTCCTAAAGTCATAAGAAACAGATTATAAACTAAGTTAGAAACTTTGCATTGCACAATTTTTTCATCTTGGCTTTAAAATCTCGGCTGAGATTTCTTAATTAAAAAATGTATTAGTTAGCAGCAATATATGAAAATGAACGTTGATAAAATACCGTTCTATATTTAGGAGTATTTAATAAATTATTAGACCTTATGTGGTCGGAATGCAGATTTGATTAAAAATTACGATTTCGCCGAAGGTAAGAAGTTCCCGTAAGTAGCAAGCAATGAGTAAAAGATAAACTAATCTCCCACTGTTGATCCATTGGTAACCAAAGCGAAATTTGAAGCTTTGCAGATACACCGTCATACTTTCTCAAACCAAACACAAATCTATAGAATGTTTGCTGAACTCTTCCTATTTCTAGTACCAACATCCAAGCATAGTTCATCAACTATATTACCAAGTTAAAACTCAAACAACCAGGGATTTACACTATTTACATTATTTTCAATAAGTAAACCTAGATTTCTTGTAGAATTGGTATATGGAATTTGTACCTAGTTCATTGATCAAGAAAAATTTGTACTTAATGCAGATCTGTGACTGCCAAAAACATATAATGAAATGATTTCTTTGGATTGAACTGTAAGAGTATGAGAAATTATTGATAATTCATTGGTGGCATTTGTGGCATAATTGGCGTCATCTGAATTGAAACTAAGATACATTTTAGTATCATTAGCGAATCCTTATATAGAACATGTCTTTAGTTTAGAAAAAAATCAGATGTATAAATTAGGTACAACAGGGGACCCAGTATAGAATGCTGATTTTAAAAAAGCTCTTCGCGCCAATGCAAGGAGAACCAAAGAAAACGCATAAAAGTAAGTTTTAATAACACATGAATACTTCCTCTGTTATAAAAATTAGTGAACTGTAAGGTTTAGTTTCCCGGGCGATAAAATCCGCCTAAATGTTGTGAATTAAGGGCTATAACTTTGAACGATTTATAGTGCGAACATAACTGTATCAACCACTTTACCATTACAACCCAACTATAATACAGTCTGTCGTGTTATTACTACATAATGATATCAGTTTTCTGGGCCGTTAATCTGTCTTGCCTTTTAGCCAATACACAAAAAGACGGTAGACATTTTAAGACAAGCAAACGATAATGAAATCCAGGACGTTAGAGGCATTTCCTATGGATGTCCTAGTTTTCCAAAGGGATCGTGAAGGAATCTTATCTTCCAACACGCTTTATTTTCCTCGGCAATATGAGTAGAAATTAGCATATTTATTTAAATGCGTTCATCTGTGCACAAATTAGAATCAGAGGCGGACTGCAAATGCCCCGCGATTAATTCGTGACGCTACTAAATTATTCCATTATCTGATCTTGCGTGTTTGCATATACACAGACTGGGCCCCTTATCAGCCGAACGGTTTTTACAATGGGGCGAACTTGGCTGCATACGGATAGATATCTACACTGTTTATTGACAATTCAGGCTAATGGTTCGGAATCATTTGATTAATGAACAGATCACTAAAGACGCTTTACGATGATGGGTGTCTATTGAAGTTTCTCCTTGGTTCTTTATAATAAATCTTAATATGGGCTAAGCCTTTGCCTTGCAAATTATGTAAACTTAATGCACAGGACTCACTAAAAGGATTTAGGATATAGTACGGGTTTAAATTTACATAGATGTTCTAGTTAATCAGTTAGGTTTTAACAAGTTTCTATCCTACCGTTGTTAATAAGCCGTCATTAGACACTTAGTAAACAAAATGATTATTATTTTTGAGCCTGTTGCTAAAATAAATTTAGTTTTTTCATTGTGAAATACGAAATTTCGTGTACTCTTCTCTATAAATTTGCAAACAAAAACTTAGAAATAAATTTGTGCTGCAAAAGTTAATTGTATTATTCTTACGCTAATCGATTTGACAAGAACGCCCAAGAACATACAATAATATTATGTAGTAATATACAGCGTATGCGTGAATTTGATTGCCAAATGGAAAACGTCTTTATTATTAATATGTGCAAGAAAACTTACTCTTCATAAAAAGTGTTGCTTCCAAAAATATTAAGATCGACATAGAACTTGTTTGATATATTATACAGGGCCTCTTAAAAGACCAGAAAATTAAATATTAAATGTGACAAAAGTTTAATACAAATATTTTTGAGCGACCAAATTGAAGAAAGGCAAAGATATGTCGAATTAACATTGTCAAAATTATTTGTAATATACAGGACAACCATAAATTATTTTTTCAGTAACTAAAATTTGAACATTTTTTCTTTAAATAAAGCGTAATAATTATAATAAAGTAACCTTTAGCCTATAAATAATTAAATGTTAAGGTAAAACCTGTAAATACACATCGCACAACTAGAGAAGCAGCTGAAGAATTTAATAATAATCACCCAGAAAGACCAACATCATTTACCCATGAAACAGTCAGTAATGGTATTTATTAAAAAGCTTTTAAGCCCAAGTTTACCCATATATTATTACCAGGGGACTCGGAATTAAGACTAGATTTTTCTGTGTGGTTATTAGACGTTATGAAGGATAATCGTCGTTTACCGTTAAAACTATTTTTTCAGATGAAGCTGCTTATACAACCAATGGTATCATAAGCTCTCAAACTTCCCGGTATTGGTCAGTGGATAACCTCCACTGGGTTGTACCCAGCCGAAACTAATATTCTAAAAAAATAAATGTTTGGGTATACTCGGCGACCGATTGTGGGGATCAATATTTTTTGATAAAAATATTATAACATTTTACATTGCTGTCATTAATATTTGTTATTATATTCAAGGGCTAGGATATATGACAAAAAAACATCAGCTAGCTCAATATTGCGCGGTAATTATACAAGAGTCGAGGTTTAATAATAAAGATCATTATTGCCATCTGTCAATGATGAAATCAATATATTCACCAAATATCTATACACTTTTCAACATTATCAGTATGGACCAATAAAACGGATCTAATTTAATGCCAATTACAGTATAAAAACGTATCAAATAACCCGCAGTCCAGCAATTAAAGTTCCTGCAAGTTAACTTAAAAAATGTACAAAATAAAACAACGTTAATAAGTAAATTCAGTGGCGCAGCCACGGGGGGGGGGTCTTACCACCCCCCCCCTCCAAAGCCTAAAGATTATACAATACCCATTTCCCAAATTAACGAAAATAAAGCAATATTTGTCAAAATTTTTTGTCAAAACAAACCCCCCCCCCACCCCCACCGAGCGTATTCCTGGCTGCGCCGCTGAGTAAATTGTATGTTTAATCTAAAGAGAAGGCATGGTAACATGCTTTGGTTGTAGTAAAAAAAAGGTAAATGCAACTTCACTATGAAAATCTATAAAAATTTAAAGAAAAATTAAAAACTAGCTTTAGGAGTTGCAACGCCTTCACAGAGCTATTACGTTATCTTAGAACAGTTTTCTCTATAAAAAAGTGGCTATTTAAAAAACGTTTGACTTTTCTTATCGATCACGAAATTAGGTGATGTTTAAGTTCTTCGTAACTTTGGCTCTGGACCTCCAGGAGTCATTTCATTACTTCAAAAACTTCGAGGGGGACACATGCCCAGGACTACCTTCAATTTTCAATTACCAAAATGTCAAAGGATCTCGTAACACCGTGACTCAATAAATAATAATTTGAACTATCTAAATAACCAAACCTTTTGGCAAATCCACAAGGTAACGAAATGGAATGTTGTTATGAAACGTTATGTTCTCAAATTGGACCATTAATAATAATTAGACTGGGTCTCCGTAAAAAACGATATCGTCAAACTTAAACACAAGAAATCTTAAAATGGAAAACACGTCAATACAAAATATATAAAAATAAACAGAAAAATTGTCACAACTTACCCTTTAGAGTCTTTGACAAAACATCATCCGTGATATTAAAAGGGATGAAACAGGATTATTTAAATTTCCTCTTGGAAGAAGCACGTTTGTTGCCCAGTCTTGTCAAAGTTAAAATGCCATCTGTAAACGACGCGCGACGGTGGACAAGTGACAAGTCAAAAGATACCAACGAGCAACTAAGGGGGAGTTCGAGTTGGACGCTCGGAGTTCTCTGAGCGCAAATCTCAGACATATTGGGCGCGTTCCACGAGTCGAGCGCAACGCTCGCGATGCCCACCGAGTCGTTCCAGAAGGCGACCGCGGGCTTTGTGATCGTGTTGAAACGTCATGGATGACGTCATTCTTGAAGACTGCTTCGAGCCCACAACGCCTATGATTTTGCAGTGGGTTAATGCGGTCGTTTAATTATTTCGCGCCCTAATATGAAACGAAAAATGGCCACTGAGGTTCTTTCCGTATAGAATTCGGAAACAGATTCGATTATTGAGACAGGGGTGTCGGTTGACGACGCTCAACGTGCACGGAACGGTACATATTAGTTTGGTTGTTTTTTTATTTATATTTATTAGGGAATCCAAACCACGTAATCCAATATGGTGGCCTGTGGGCAAACAAAAATGATCTTGAAAAGTTCCCCATAAGAAGACGTGCAAATTGACGGTGATTATCGATTTTATTTTTCATAGTTTTTGAGAGGTGTGGTTGCCAAAATTCGTGTTATTTGTCTTTAACGTGACTTGTCAACCCCGAACTTTATTTATTTAGCAATGGCTAGGATTTATCTGCAGAATTTATTGGCAGACAATCCTGACGTTGGTTGGCGAGAGGTAAGTTGAGGTAATTTTTTATTTATTTTATTTAAAACTAGCTTAAAATGATTATCTATGTATTTGTCTGAAAATAATCAACTGTTTTATGTTTTTAGGTAGCTACAGAAGTTAAAACTAATTGGTTCTTTAGATCCTTTTACTTTAAAAGATGATCTCTATTGATCGAGTTCCTCCAGTTTCCAGTATGGGTATTGTTTCATATTTAATCCTGACACACAGTTATTACACCAAATGAAAGCAAAGTCTGCAGTGTTATAAATATTTTGAGGCAGGATTTGTAACAAAAGTTGGAGTAAAGGTGGTTAAGATTGCGTATATTTTAGTCAACAAGGTATGTTTATTTAGTAATTTTCTAAACTTTGTACTTTGTTTAATTTTCAGTATCTTTAAAATACAAATAGGATAATGTTTACAGAGTGTTTTTTTTTGTTCAGGTAAGACATTCTCAAAGAGCAAACTTAAAACCGTTAGATTTGTGGAGTATTATAGCACAAGACGAGAGCATATGTACAGTACATTGTTCATAAATGGCCGTTGGCATCCGATTTGTACAAATACATAATCTATAATTTGTGTCATTTTGTATTCTTTCTATATTATTGTTTGTATTGTAGTTTGGGAAATAAATAATGCATGTTTTAGTTATATTTATGTATTTTGTATTTAATAATATCTTGGTATGCATAGCTACATTTGCTTGAACTAGAAAGATATTTCAGTTAAAAAATAAATTACATCGAGATCAATTGTCTAGTTATTACTAACTTAATTAAAGTATTACAAAAACTAAAATAAATTCTCAATATAATAAGCTGAAAGTTTTACAAGGGGCCAGGGGGCACCACCAAACAAATATCTTAAGGTTTAGTTTTCCGTTGGCATAACCGAACACTAAAAAACAATGCTCGGTTGTTGACATCGGGTGGCATATTAAAGTTAAAAGTTATTTGTTAAAAAAGTGATTATTATTTTTGAACTTTTCTAGGCAGATAAAGTAGTTAAGTTAACCGAGAAAATAACTTGGAAATAATTAATCTGTTATACAATGCTTGCTGCAAACTCTTTTGATTCTTTAACATATGCTCTGTAAGATTGTCCCTTTTGAGAGCAGCCAGCCATCGTTCCCTACGCCTTTTGGACAAATCATTTAAATTAGTTAAAAACCTATGCTTTAAGATGGTAGGCACACAATAAAAACTAATCTGGTCTCTGTGGGAGCGACTTCCACAACCGACTGCAAGACAAGTCATCGGCATTATTGTTTGGTCAATACACCCACTAAATCACTATAAAAATGTATTTTACTGCAACAAAAACCTTATCAACGCTCACTAGAACAGTAAACAAACAAACTAAAACAACCTGATGATTCCTTAATAAATATGAACAATTTTATCGGGATTTAGGATGCGGACGCTCAAATGAAAACAAACGTATTCCCCACAGGGTATTCCTCGCAATGTTTGCCCACAGGCCGCCATATTGAATTAATTTGACACATCGTTGGATTGCGTAACTACACGCTCGCATCGCCCAAAAGTCGTTCCACTTGAATTACCAACAACAGCGCTCACAAGCTAGTGGAACGGGAAAACCTGTGGTCGCGAGCGTAAATGTTGCGATCGACTAGTGGAACGCGCCCATTAAGAAGTAATATACAATGTTGAATTTCTGTACTCGGAGCGTTCCAAGCGTCAACTCGAACTCCCTCTAAGTCAGTGCGATTGATATTTCTACCCGGAGTTCAGGCTCTCGTGAACCTATGCGACCGAACTGGACCACTCGAAATCATCATTGTAGCACAGATTAAACTCGGAATCATTGAGTCCATAGTCTCGCGAAACCGCCCGATTTCGCAGTAACGCACGTTACAATATAAACGGCGAGGTGTTTCTAATTTTTCTAGAAAATAATTTTAGTGATACGTTGGACGACAGATATTTGGCCGTTGGAAAAAATTTATTGTTTTAGCTGGATAGGGCTCTCGGGTATTTCGCAGTGCAAGCAATATTGGGTAAATAGAAATTTTGCTAATAGGTGGATAGGAAGAGGTACGGATCAAGATTTACGTTTTTGTCATTGGTCAGCGAGGTTTTCACTATTTGTTTACAGTGCTTCTGAGGTATTTTGCCCCTCTGCCACTTCAGACGTCACCAAGGAATATCTGTGTGTAGAACTGCAACTGTAGTAGTAATTGTAAAAATGTTTTTAGAATAGTGTAATAAATTTTCAATTAGGTTGTTGATGATCTCGATATTTTAATCACTCTGTATACTAAATTAACCCGCAAACAGTACATTTACGGCTTAATAATAAATACTGCGATTGTATTCATTCATATTTCATTTAAAAAGTTTAATTTACTATTCAAATAATACTTTATCATTGCCCTTTATACTACAAATTAGTTGACGATAATACGCTTTTGTGCCTCTTTTATTCGCCGGGTAATAAATACAATTAAATACTGATATAAAATTTTTTCCCATTTGAAATTTAAGTCTATCGTTTATTAAAGTACTCTGTACAATATTAAAAACAAATTCCTATGCCATTCCTAATACTTTTAAAAGCAAAACTTTTTCTAAAGAGTAACTTTTTTCGCAAAAGTTAATATTAAAGAAGTTTTCCATTTGGCAATCTCATTCACGCACACGCTGTATAGATCGATATTTGGACCGATTTTTAATATTTCAATTGAGTAGCTTTTAACAATCGTGGCAAGACGAAGTGAGATGTCAGCTGAATGTGTCCATTTCAGATTAGGCAGCAGATGTAAAATAGCATTTAATATATTGATCAAAGAAATGAGTTTTGAGACATGGTCTTGGATATGAGTAACTTGGTTAAAATAAACTTGTTGCAATTTCTTTAAATTCAGGAATGAGAATTTTAAAAGCACTGTAGCCATCATTAAAACAATGCTCACTATTGCATTTTTCAGAATTGACAAGTATCGATTACATAAACTACTTTTCATTATTATTTAAGCGATATGCCCGAATAACAAATTACATTGTTTTTGTCGTTAAAATCAGCTAAATCCAGATAACATTGTTCACCTTTTAATTACATAAATATTAAATGTAGTTTGGAGGTTTTCATCCACCAAAATTTTTGAAAATGGCAAAGTTATTTAAAGAACGAGACGATGTGCTTTAAAACCAAAAACCATCAACGGCGACCAAAGGCTGTCAGAGCTCATTAACAGTGATCTACACATATAAGTAAGTAAGACCTCTTCTTCAGTTGGTGTAAACTATGATATAGCTCACTCTAACATTTATAATCATCTGTGGTACTGAAAGATCTCAGCGGGATGGATTTCGTCTCCCAACAGAAATGTTTGATTGGAGATTTATCAATGGCTCATGTGTTTCGTTGGGCCATAGAGAATGATTTTTAACCATATTATTACGTCGATTTTTTAACCGTATTATTACGTCGATGTCACGTCACGAAATTATCTCCACCTCTAAAGGGTAAGCTGAACTATTTTCCAAACAATTCGCTGCCAATTCCACCCTAATCCCTCCCGTCAATTTCGCTCTTCCAGCGCTACGTCTGTACCCCAAAAATCCCCGACATAATACTTAAGGTCAAACAAGTTCAAAAAATTCTTCTATCACTTGACACCAAAAAGTCCTCCGGTCTAGATGGCGTACCCGCAATTGTTCTACAAAAAAATACGCTCCAGAACTTGCACCCATCTTAATTCGTGTTTTCCAGATCTCTTATGACAAGGGTATCTTCCCAGCTCGTGTGCAGCCTGTCCCGAAGAAAGGTTCCAAGTCCCTTCCATCCAATTATAGACCTATCTCTCTTCTCTCTGTTGTCAGCAAAGTTATAGAGAAAGCGATCAACTTGAAAGTTCTAAAATATCTAGAAAAACACAAAATCATCTATGACAGACAATACGGATTTCACCACCAAATGGAACAAGTCTCTCGAATTTCATGGCGAATCTCAGATTGTTGCTCTTGATATTTCCAAGGCCTTTTACCAAGTATGGCATGCCGCATTCCTCAACAATCTACCTTCTTACAGTCGTCCCACCAAATTATGTAGCTGGATCGGTAGCTTCTTCTCTAATCGGCGCATATTTGTCGTGGTTGACGGTCACTCATCTAACTTCCATCTTACCAATGCTGTCGTCCCCAAAGGTTTAGTCCTGGCACCAACCCTATTTCTTCTTCACATTAATGACCTGCTCTCTTAAACTACCAATCCCGTCCACAGTTATGCTGCCGATAATTCTCTTCAATCCAATATTCATTTTCCATACAAGCCTCGAATCAATAGGTGGATAATAGACGCAAATCTATGCACCTATCCCTTTCCCAAGATCTTCAATTAAACTTAGACTGGGGTGCCAAGAACGTTGTGCAGTACAACGCCTCCAGAACCTATACCTGCTCCCTGTCACGCAAAAATTCTCGCAATCCATAATCCATCCATATAAATGGCCAAGCCCTACAGAACAATGAAACGTTCGATATTATTGGCATCGCTTTTGAACATGATCTTAGCTGGCACAAACACATTACTTCAGTACATCTAATAAGCTTGGTTTTCTCTTTCGATCCAGAAAATACTTCTCCCCCTCTCTATGTTTCCCAAATGAGACCTAACCTAGAGTACTGCTTCTACATCTGGGGACCGGCATCACATTCGACACTTAACATCCTTGATTATATCCAAAAGAGAGCCATTCAACTCATCAATGATCCAGTCCTCACAAGAAAACTGCCTTCTTTCGCTCACCGCCGCGCTGTTGGGGATTTATCCCTTTTCTACCGGTACTTCTGCGGATTTTGCTCTGAAGAACTAGCAGGTATTATTCCCCGCTTGACTGTTCCTAACAGTTCCTAACAACAAGAGATGCGTTACGTATGCACCCCTTTACCGTGAAGCTACAAAAGCCTAGAACAGACTATTTCCCTCGCTCATTCATACCTAGTTTCTCCAGATTATGGAACAAATTGCCTGCAGATGTTTTTTCTTCCCGTCTCAGCCTCCAGTCCTTTAAATCCTGTGTCAGTAGACTACATTTACCATCTCTTCAGACGCCCACGGTACGTTAGTACTTAGATTTGAAGTCTACGTGGGATGTCTTAAATAAAAAAGGCGACAACCTTCTTTACCTGATCTAGGGTCAGAAGTTTTGTGACGATGCGTTGTAAAGCGATGAATCATTTTCTCACTCAGTGCCAGTGACTAAGTCCTTACATTTATACTCTCAAACCCACAAGATCGTAACGAAATTTCTTCGGATATTAGAAAAAAAAATCATTTTAAACTCTTAGCTGATAAATAAAGCGAAACTGCCTAATATTCACTAGCCCCAGGGGCAGTGAAGGCAAGCAAATAGCCCATATTAAAAAGATACTTAATAAGTAGTAAGTGTCTCCAGCGTCATTTTCTTCAGCGCCTATTCGTGGAATCTTTAAAATCAATATTATGGAGGAGAAACTCTATATGAAACAAATTCTTTATTATTAAACTGTTTCAAGACATAAAGCAGAAGGGATCACTGAAGCGAAAATTTCAATATTACCAGACTAAATTAAATCTTTCTTGCTACCCCAATATTAGTTCATTAAGTAAATTCATACCATTAGTCAATTTCCAATAGGTAGCGACGCCCATCAGTATGCAACAGAGTTTATCGATGGTAAAAACCGATTAAATATTAAAAGGGTCAGTCGTACAGGCAAACAAGCAAGACTAGATAATGGAATAATTTACTGACGTGAAGTTAATCCCATGGTATTTACAGTTCACTTGTTATTCTCTTTTACTTACACATGAATTCATGTAGGTAACTTTTACTTGTTAATATAAGCATTCCTGCTTTTGTGCTGCTGCTGCTGCTGCAGTTCTATTAAGTTCGATTATAAAATGACACTAATTAAAACTAAATAAAAAGCAAACAACTACTCAGATATCCATTTTGCGAAATATTTAATTAATTTTGAATTGAGTCATTCATAGGTATGGTCACTATGGTACAAAAAGTCCAACAATATGTTTACCCTGTTTTTGAAGGTTTATCATAGATCCAGTCTATATATCTCCCAAATAGGGTCTGACCTTTCAAGGTGTTCCTTCAGCACTTATTCTTAATTCTATCTGAAACAGATTCATCCAGGTCCACCTTAAAGATTCCATCGCTCTTCTAGAGAAATCTTTTGGCGATTTCCAGCAGTATAAGAAAAAGCGCATTACCCGACATTGTTTTACTTTCTAGCTACAGAATTGCCGAAGATTCCATATTTCCCTTTCTTTTATATCAGGATTTCCCAACCAGTGGGGCGCGCCTCCCTAGGGGGGCGTAGAGAGATGGCGAGGGGGGCGCGGAATGTTTTGCATTTTCGAAAAAAAAAGTCAATTTAATGTATAGATTAATATAATAACACATTCATTGATACAGTCGGTGTCTGTTCCACAACGCGAAGTCGTTGGTCGTCGCTACTGGACAAGTTTCGACAAGTACCTAATAATCATAATTCAAGAGGCGGGCTCCTCCCGCGCTTCCCGCTCGGTCCCGCCTACTTATTTACGTAACATCAAAGAAAATAATAGCTATGCGTAGCTATTATTTTCTTTGGTAACATCCATCAGTCAGTCATGCTCATGCTAATGTTAATCCAAAAGTTGCCTCTCTTGCTTTGCGAACACTTGTTCCGTTTTCCTCGACATATTTGTGCGAGACAGGTTTTTCAGCGAAATCGTCTTGCCGCCGATAGCGACCTGACAATAGCTCTGGTCAAAACTGAACCTAGAATCGACCAGCTGGTACAGAACATGCAAGCCCAAGTATCTCACTAGTAACACTAATAGTAATAAAATAAATCATTTGTTTGACAATGCTAGTAATAAAAAAAGTTTATTCTTCGTTTCGTTAAATTAGATTAAAGTTTACTTTGTATAACTGTTTACTTTGTATAAATTAAAAGTTATAATTGACAAGTAAATGTTGTTAAAATAATGTGCATTTGATTTTTGTCACGAAAAAAATTAAAGGAGGGAACGAAAATATTATTTATAATCCTGGGGGGCTCGACGCAAAAAAGGTTGGGAAACCCTGTTTTATATACACAGTATACAGCGTTCAATGTACACAAAAGCTTTTTCCCCCTTATCATTTAGTTCTTCGAGTACTTAATCAACAAGGCACATCTAACTTTCACCTAGACACCTGTGGCAAAGTTGGACCGTCCTACGATTTTTACATTTTACCACATAAATCTAATAATCTTAAAGTCTGATAACAAAGTTAATTTTTGCAAGACTCAAATCAGAATGGCCAGCACAATGATTTTTTGATAATCTGTAGTTACTTTAACACAGTTGTCAATTTATTGCAAGTTCTTCTGGAAGTGGAAAGAATTTTCGAACGAGCCGAGCATACTTAGATTTGCGGCCTATGGAGTGTCTCCATAATTTGCAGCTTGGAAACATTGAAAAACTTATCAAATCGATATAATTTTGACAGAAGTGAACCTGGTAATCTGAAACAATGGATTATGTAGAGCTCCAAAAACTTCGTACCCAACCATGAACGTCGACGGGAGAGGAGCGCCGGCAACGTTGTGCAGGCAGTATTTTGCAATTGGTTCGCCGGTTAGCAAACGGGACCGGGTCCCGGATCACGCCACATAGAATTCTATTCTATGTGTCAAAGTCACATGATTACCCAAATAAAACAAACGATCCATCACATGGCCACTGTCATTAGTGTCAAAATCGCGTAGAATTCTATGCATCGTGATCCAGCCTCAGGAGTCGACTGATGTAAGACTCCTTTCACACTATCAGGTTTGGCCGGTGCGGTTTCAAACCTGAAGAGAACCGGATAAGTAATGGAGCATGTGATTAAATGTGGCCTTTCACACTATCAGGTTCAGGCTCGGCGACCGACTGCAGCCGGATGGGTCGACTGGAGGGAGCATCAGGTTCCCTGACGCCGGATAAAGTGGTGGTGGGGCATTGCAGCCAACGCGCGCTTTCACACATGTCCGGTTTTTGTCTTCAGGTTTAGTCTGCGGCTTTGGTTTAGTCTTTGCTTCAACTCTGACGAGGAAGATGCGAAGGTGATTTGCAAGACAATGTCCAGCGAAATTGATATTGAACTGCTAATTTCGGCGGTGGAGGCCCGACCGTGTCTTTGGGATAAATCAAGTGAAGAGTATAAAGATAAAAATAAGACAAACATGGGATGGAAGGAGGTGTGTAGCGTCTTAAAAGAAGAGAGAAGAGAAGTAAAGGGTGTACCCAAAGTATCCTATTACGATTACGTCGATTTTTATACTTTCTGTATAAACACCACAAAGCTATAACAACATTACGATCCATCACCGAAAACATCTAAACGCAGACTAAAGTTTTTTTAATAAACATAAAACCTGACCTGTTGTAAACCTGATTGTGTCCGGATATTTTTATTTTACTTCAGGATTCCGTCAGGTTCAAAACCTGACCGGCGAACCTGATAGTGTCAAAGGACTCTAATGCAGGTAAAGAACGCCGCGATATTTATGGAGTAAAGTATGTGAGTATGAGGAAAGTATGCGAGTATGAGTAAAGCACAAATGCATAAAAACAATTTGCTAGGGCATAATGTTCAGAGGTTTATTTTTTCATTTCCCGACCTAAAATATGACGGGACTCATCTGTGGTGTTTAGTATGTCGTAGGGAGTTATTATGTTGGAAAAGATCTCACTGCGAATGGCATGCTAATAGTGCAAAGCAAACAAGTTTGCCCTCATGTACTACATGTTACGTGTATCTTACATGCATGACATCTTGTAGCAGAAACCATTCGCTCCTGTTACCCAGGTGTGGATACACTTATAGGGCGTAAAAAAGTCATATTTCTAAAATCCCCCAAACGGATTCGCCAATTTCATGACAAATGTCCGAATATTCCAGAACCTCCACAGCCTGCTCTTATAAGATGGGGAACATGGTTGGATGCTGCGTTTTATTATCGCCTGCATTTTCAGTAAATACGGTCACTTGTCTTACAATTTAACGCGAAAGAAGCTGCCTCGATCAAAGAAAGTCAATTAAAATTTCAAAATCCTCAAGTGGAAATACCAAGAAATAACCAATGCCATCACAGCACGACAAAAGTCGTCGTTGAATCACTACAAATATTAGATAACGTACAAGCAGTATTACAAACTTTAAGTGAGTAAGTCCTTATTAGAGAAAACTTTAATAGCGTGCTAAAAAAAAACAGATTTGGCTAAACTAAGACAGATTTTTAACACTATTGTTTTTATAGATCAGTGTTTCAAGGACCATTTTAAGTATGCAAAGTTTATATCGTTAGAGTGCACATTCAGATTTATAAATCCTTGTTACTTGGTAAGTATTTTTTTTAGTATAATGCATGTGATTATCACTTACTGACATGTAGTTGCGTATTTACGTTTTACGTTTAAGTGTTTTTGAGCTCTAGATCACACATGAACAAATCTAATTTCCAATTGCCGTTTATATGCAAAATGATTTTTATTCAGAAAATTAAGCAAAACTTCATACCCAACTTTACAGTCTGTGCATTTTCTTCTTGGATAATCATCATTGTAGAAACTATCGTCAAAGTAGAATGCCATCTCTAGCGGATAAAATCTACTTAACGTCAAATATGCGGTAAGTACATTAAGAAGCAAACAAACTTTAATGCAACCGAGAGACGTTAACAGCACTTGCTTTATTCTCAAAGGAGAAGTGGGTGAATTTTCTTTCTAAAGGTCGTTATCTTTTACGATAACATATAATGAAATTAGCATACTACGTTATTTCTATAGGTCTTCTTTTCTATATTAAGAATTTTATAAAGAGTGAAATGCATTTGATTCACATTTTCGTTGTTTACTAGTGAATATAAGAATTAAAACGAATATTCATACAACAAAATAGCATAAAGAAAAGTGTTAATGGTTTCTAAAAAAGTCCAGTGTGTCCTGTCCGTTAATTTTACTTATTAATGGTCTTTCGTATTTTGACATAAATTAACGCAATTTTAAAAAAGATTATAAAGCGATTCCCTCCTAAAAAGACCATACCACAGAATTCCTACTATTACTTTATATGTACAGAGTCATCCATAAAGTTCGAGTTATTTGAAAAAAAAAATCATTTCCTCTTTTTAAAAATAATTTAGGTATTCTTGATAAAAGTTCTTGCACCTATAAAAAACTTTTTTAACGTTATCACAGTTGAAATCAAATATACAAAATGTCAAAAAATTTAAATAATGTGATTTGTTTATACTAAATATATTTAAAACATATATATTTGAAACAAAAACTTTCTTTGTAGGATGCATAGTCTGGATAAAATTAAAGTGGAACACTGAAAAAACCTAATTTTGTCACAAGCTATTCACATCATGCTTATTTTCTATAGCTACTTCTAATTCTAAAAACTTTTCGAGATACTCAAATTACAAGCTGTCAAATTCACCCAGCCTAAGCATCGTACAGGAAAATTAACAATCTATGTTTATCACAGGAATACTTAAAAAGAGAAAAATTTTGAGATTAGAAAGTGGCTTCATTATTGTTTTGGTGATTTATTCTTGGAACCAGAGGACCTTGACGATTTTTATTTCTTATAACTTTACGAAATTAAGCCAGTAGATGATAGACGTAAAAATTTTTTTGATTAGCTCCTCGAAAATTATTTTACAGCTAATTCGAAATTTTTACCCTATCTAAAGGCTGATGCTTCTGCTGCATTAAAAAAACTACAAATGCTTGCGAATCATTCCATTCACATTTTAATGCATCCATCATCCATGTACAAAACGCATCATTCTTTATTTATTTTTGTAAACGCGCTTCGTAGTGTACCGGGTCTCTGGTGGCCGAGTTGGTATGGCGAAAGCTTTGCAACAGAGAGGCACGGGTTCGAATCCCGCTTCGACCATGGATATTTTGTGATTGTTAACGGAAGGTGGTAGAGGAACTCTTCCTCGACCGAGGTGGTACCACCCCACACATCCTCTTAAAGAGCTGATGAAATCCCTAGGGATGTTTCCAGCTCTGGATGTGTGAGTCGATTTCCCAGTACACCCACGGTACATAGTACTTAGACTTCGGTCTTCGTGGGGTATCAGAAGATAAAAAGAAATATATCCAACGCAATAGAATTAACCAAATTCATAAATTTAAAACTAACCTAATATTAAAACCTGAGCAAACCTAAGCCACCAGTGGCGTATGTAGGGGTTTTTAAGTCCATGTATTCATTTGTCTAATAAACTAGTTTGCTACATGTTCCATTTTCAACAGGTCTAAAACCAAAGTTCTTTGGTTCTATACCTATCCAAAATTTATAGTGAAAAAAACCGAAAGAACCATAAAATTAAAAACTAATATTTTAAAGGTAGTTTTCTGACCTCCTTTGTTATCTTTTTACCGGAGAAATAACAGTATTTAAAAATAATACAAGATTTATTAGTTTTTTTCGTCCCCTGTAAATTTTGCTTCAGGTTGGGTATCGTAAGCCCCACTGACGTGGACTTCGATGACGTACTTGAAATTGACTCATGCGCAATGGTGGCCGAAATATGACACCATAGATCACAAGATAAGATTCCCCCGGGGGACGGAGGGTTCAGAATTCCCTATCCATCCCTACTGAGTTCGCCGGTTTTGAAGCTAAACGACTCAAGTGTCCCCAGGATTACCCACAATTATTCACTATTACTCAAGAATTACCCACTATTACCCAATAATTACACACCATTACCCAGTATTACCCACTATTACTCAGTATTACTCACCATTGCCCACTATTGCTCGCTCACCATTACCCACTCTTACCCAAGAATTACCCACCATTATCCAGTATTACCCAGACGTGTACACCAAATCAAACATGCGGTTTACCCCTCGGGTTAAACCGACCTATATTGAGCCAGGAAAGCCACTGCTAAAGTGTGGCCCATTCAATACTAAACACCCTGTATATTAGTAATATGTTTTGACGATATACAGCGTACCATTGTCATATATCCAATGTTTGTTGTTACATACACATTTAGTATATGCTTATGACGTTTTTGCAACAATTATCTTGGAATTTCGATATCCTCATTATTTTAAATGATCATTGATCAAGCTACAGAATACACTAACGATTTTAGCACGTTTAAACATAAACATGTTTTGCTTATAATATATATTTAAAAAGTTTCATTATTAAGATGGACTTTAATGAAATACTTTTAAATATTTGCCCTTTCACTTTAGCGTCCTCGGTGAGATGTTTCTTCTTGGCAACAAAACTTTCTATCGGCCCCCGAAAGGCACGTACGCAAAATATGTTCGGTCTTGTTTACTAAATCTTTCTCTAGCTTTAACTGAGTTTCTTATTTGATAAAAACCCTTCACAGGGTATTTATTGATTTAAAGCTTCCGAATATTGGGTCAAAAAAAAACTGTTGTCTTTTAAGAATTCTGTTTGAACAACTTTTGAAATACATCGCGAAAGAAAAAAAAAAGATAAATATTAAAGTAAGCTGTTTTGTATAACACACACAATACAAAATTTTGACTTTGAAGAAGTAAAATTGAAAACAGATAATCGGATCGGTATCTTTCTCTCTAATCGCATATCTGTCGTGGAGGACAGTCACTCATGTAGCTTCCACCCTATAAATGCTGGCGTACCCCAAGGTTTAGTTCTGGCACCAACCCTATTTTTTTTTTACATTAATGACCTGTCCTCTTCAGCTACCAATCCCATCCACAGTTATGCTGACGATAGTACTCCTCACTCCAATATTCATTTTCCAGACAAGACTCGAATCAAGAGCTGGATCATAGACGCAGATATATGCATCTATCCCTGTCCTAAAATCTTCAATCTATCCTAAACTGATGTGTCAAGAACTTTGTTCAGTTCAACGCCTCCAGAATTCAGTCTTGCTCCCTGTCGCGCAAAAAATCCGGAAAAACTTATCCTAGCCACATGAATAACCAAGTTCTACAGAACAATGAAACGTTCGATCTTGTTGGCATCGTTTTCGAGCATGATCTCAGCTGGCACAAACATATTGCTTCAATAGCCGCATCATAAAAAGTTTGGTTTTCTCTTTCGAGCCAGAAAATACTTCTCCCCTTCCAACTTACAAACTCTCTGTGTTTCCCAAATAAGACCTAACCTAGAGTATTGTTCCCATATCTGAAAAACGGCATCACCTTTGACACTTAGCATCCTTGATTCTGTCCAAAGGAGAGCAATCCGACTCATCAATGACCCAATCCTCACGAGAAAACTCTCTTCTCTCGCTCATCGCCGCGCTGTTGGGGATTTATACCTTTTCTGTCGATATTTACACAAATTTTCCTCTGAAGAACTAGCTACCATAATTCCTCCCTTGACTGTTTCTAACAGAACAAGGGGCGCGTTACGTATACACCCCTTTACTGTCCAGCTACAAAAGCCGTCTCTCGCTCATTTATACCTAGGGTCTCCAGATTATGAAACGGATCGCCTGTAGATGTTTTCCCTTTCCCTCCCAACCTGCAATCCTACAACCCTCCAGGCCTAAGTAAGTTAGTACTTAGGCTTGAAGTCTATGGGAGCTGTCTCAGAAAAAAAAACTGTCAGATTTAATATTTAGTTATAAGCTGCTAAATACCATTCTTAAACGTTGCTACAATAATCATTATCTTAGATATAGTATAATAAAGTCATTCCAACCAACGAGAGGCTATTATCGACGTTTCATGACTATTCCTAGTAATATTTCAGAATTTCAACCAAGGGGTTCCTCCTAAAATTTTAATTTACATAGGCCCCGACTTTTGACTGGTACATATTTGGTTTTAGTGGCGAACTATTTCAGAACATGACCTATAGAACTTATTGTAAGTCTAAGAAACCTAATTTAATTGTATGTGCTGGTATGATGATGCTATTTCTAAAGAAATTTGTTAACAGCTCTCCGGAGAATATACATTTACTGCTGACGTTCTGTGGTTTCGTTAAACTTCTCTACCACAGATTCGGCATTGCTACTATGAAGTTTTTAAACAATGGAAATAGTGCTTCTCTTTTAAAATGGTAAAGTTTCTGCCAAATTGCTTTGCCAATGTGAGAATGCATCCTTGCTAAAGTTAATTAAATTGTTTTTACTAGTTCTACACACAAGCAAAATTTCCGGTCGATATACATTTTATGGACTAGTAATCAGAAAAGTTTATCTAATATATTAATAGGGAATATGCATATAACCCAAATAAATCCGAAATATATTTTTATATTCTCTACATAAATTAAATATGTTCATGGAGTTTCCTGTTATCCATTTATCTTGGTCTTTATTACCAAAAAAAAAATTTATTTAAAACTGCAAATTTTCGTGCGAATTTCGAACCTTGTAAAACGTGATCACATTGGCTGTGTCGTCAAAACTGAACTTATGGCTCATCATGAGTACATGGCGAATTCCAATGTTGTAGAGTCATCAAAAGCTCAATAAAAATGGTATTTGATGCGTAACTCATCCAATGAAATATCCCTGCACTTAAAGTAGAAGGTTCCTAAAATCATATTTATGTATACTTCAAGTCGAAATTGGTCCAAGAACCTTTCACTTTTGCACAATATTGGCATTTCTGCGAAATTTTGAGATATCATCTTAATAATTTCGAGTAAGTAAACTGCAATTCTCTATTTTCATGGCAATCTTCGAAAATTCAAAAATTTTCAAATTTTAGATGTCCCCGATGCTAATAAACCTATTTATTTGTAACTTTACCGAAAAAATAAGGATTGAAATTAGTGGGAGGTATTCTTAGATAATAAATACCGGATAAAATAAACCCAAAAAGAATCACTAAATAGGGTAAATAGTGTGGAATAATGTGGGTTAAAAATAGGATTTGTCGGAAAAAATAAAAAAAACAGATTAAATTAAATACTATCCTGGATGACCCATTCGGTATTCATTTTATAGTGTGATTATCCCTTTGTAAGATAGTGTTGAAAAATTGGGGAAAAATAGATAGGAAAAAATACAGAGTGATTCAAATGTACCGATGTCTAGGGCACAAAAAGTAAAACAAAATCGAAATTTAATCGGCGATTGCTCCCTTCCTATAGAGAATTAAGAAACTAAAAAATATGGATAACATATACTTTGACGACCTCTTTGCGATGACGGATATGGTATTTTAGCTTGAACCAGTTTGACCCCACAAAAAATTAGAAACCGTGAAATATTTGGGTCAAAAATCTAAATTTCCAGTTTTTTCGAAATATTTCCATTTTCCAGTGATTTTAGGTTTAGGTAAGTGTATTGCAAAATAAGTATTTGAGATTTTAAAGTTTCGCTTGTGTATCCGTTTTTCGATCTGACGTTTTGTTTTCGAGTTATTAGGTACCTAAGAGGGGTCTGGAAATGTCATTTTTCGACCTAAAAAAATTCAAAAGAATTACTTGCCATTTTCTGATCCTCACCAGTTTCCGTGGAGTTCTGAAGCTCCGGGTCCCCTACAACCTCCGAAACTTTACGTCGATTTAATTCACATTTGTGACCTGTACTCGATTTCAACGGAAATCGCGGAAATTTCGACTTTAACGTTTAATAGCTCCGAAACGAAACATCCTGTATAACTGAATTTTTTACCGAAGCTAGTTGAACTATTCCTCTATCAACCCAAAAAGATCGATTTCCCTCTCTCTGACAGTTTCCGAGAAAATCAATCCTGTTCGACTTTCGGTTAAGCTTTACGTTAACATGTAGATTTTTGCTGATCTCCTGATGTCACGTTTCACTAAGGAAAAATGGCTGCTTTTTAAATTGTAATAAATTATACCGAAAAGTAAACATTTTTTGTAGCTAAATTATCCTAGTAATTTTCTTCAAAATATTTTTTTTGAGTTTTTAATGACTTCCTTAAACGACTTATGCAAGAAAAAAAAATATGTGCATATTCCTTATTGTCCTAGGTAGTATAACAGAAGACTGATTTTTTAAGGCTTTGCTCTCAGAAAAGTTGAGGGAAAATTATTACATAATTATTCACCATGTGGTTGGTAGAGAAGGTGAGCGATTGCTTTCTTTTAAATAAGTAAGTTAAATAACAGCTAGATCGCCTATTAATATCAGCAGGCATCTCATAATGGTACATGGTACCATAATGAAGTTCAAAAAGTTTGACAATATGTATTGTAAACAATTCGTTGTTTCGTTGTCAAGGAAACGGTAAAGCAGAACACTATTTTATAACAAAAATAAATTTTTAATTTTTAAGAATATAGCTAATGCCAGCAGATAACGTTTTGTATGTAATTCGGATCATAAACAATTATTACGACATACGCCGTGTTATAGCGCTCGGCTAGCGCTGTGCCTGACAATATTCATGGCTAATACCATAATGCTGTGGTTTGGTGCACGGGTGACGGGCCAGTATTATGTTTTTTTTTTTAATTTATTTTTTAATTTAATAAGTTCTATGTCACATATTCTAGTTTATTTATTGTCCTACCATATGGTGAAATGGCCAATGTCAGATTTAACGTCTAACAGAAATAATAGGGCCAATAATATCAATTGATATTTTATTGGTTATTTTAGTTAAAATGGCCTATGTATACGTTGCACATTAGCATTAAATTTTTGCCCAATACGAAAAACGGTCGATGTCGGACATTGGCCCTAGTGGCGCTAGCTCGGGCGCGGGATATGTATAGACATTGGTCCTTTATAACGATGGTCTAATTCTAATACCCCGTAACTGCGTAAATCACTATTTTACAGGAGAAGCTTTTTTTTAGTTAATATGTGTTAAATAATAATTTAAAAGGTTGCAAACCTTTTTTTATATTAGAATTTGACTGCTAAATGATAAAATAAAAGTATTTTTTTTCTAAATTTGTTTATTACTGAATTAAGTAAGATACGGTTTATTAGAACATAAAACAAATAAAAAATGTTACGATACAGGATATTATCATACGTAACAGTAAACAAAAAAGTTTAAAATACCTAATTGTTAACAACTTCACTTAATCTTCATAAAAACATTGTTAATGTGGCAAATCGTCATAAAAGCTGTGACAGTCATTTGACAAAACGCATTTGATCTCCTGGAGATGCTTCCACTTTATTTGCTTTATTTTTAGTCTGCTTTGATGGAGCGCCTTGTACTCGATTTCGGGATATTTGAGGGATCGCGCTGGAAGAGGTTGGAATACATCATTAAAGTCTATCTTATATTCGATTATTTTTTTCTCAAAATGATATTTTAAATGTCGAAGGTCAGTCACGGTGGGATCGTTCACCTTTCTTCCTGGTCTTATCGAGTTATAGGTCCAAGTTTTTTCGTCTGCATAATTCAAAAAAAAATCATGGGTTACATCTACAACCTCTAATGGGAATGGCTTAGTTCTAGCTTCTTTGGTCAGTTTAACATAGTCACTTGGTAACTCAATGTTTCGATTTTTCAACTTACGTTCTATAAGTGAGTGGACGGCGTCACACTCCATCTGAGTGTGACCCTTTTCTAAATATTTCTGTTCAATAAATATTTTGTGTTTAATAGAATAGTTCAGAAGTGCATTAGAAAGGGTACAATTACGATTTTGGTAACAGCACCCATCAGAGTACAAAATTATAGGAATATTCTTAGTGCATTTATCTTTAATGAAGTCAAGTATAAAATTAGTGAAAGTTGGTGCAGATAAATCGGCTTCTGTTTCGTTAAACCAATAATTCCGGCAAACATGGGTATCCATGTCATAAATCGTAAAATTATGTACCGCTAACTTTGTCTTATAGTAGATTTTACTTGCATTGACTACAGGACAAATTTTTACTGCCTGCAAATCCATGCAAAATGTGTATACCTTTCCCTGCTTTGCTAGTTCCTTATCTTTGGTTTTTTCTTCCCTTGCGCGTTCTTTTTTCTCCAAATGCTTTTTATACTCAAGTTCACTGATATTTTTGGTTTCGAATCCGCAACAAATATCGCATCTATCTTTCCTTGGCTGGTACAAAGCTAAATTCAATTCAGAAAATATTTGGTCGAAAACAGGGTTGCTTAAAATTAGATTGGAAAACCCATTGTCGTCGCAATATTTTTTGTACTCCCTATAAAGTGCTTGCTTTGTTTGAAAGAACTGTTCTAAGTACAATTTGGTGGAATCTTTTCGACAATAATGTGACGACATCTTAGACAAACTGTCAAAAAACTCCCCTATTTTTTTGCGTTTTTCAACACTTTTTTTTGTATCTTCCTTAGGCGGTTTACTAGTGACATTAATACCATGCTCAGTTCTTTTAATCCAGTCGTGTACCATATCCTCTTTTAGACCAATGGTCCCTAGGAACATTTTTTTGCATACCTGTAACTTTGAATTATCTATTTTTCGTAAATAATAATTAAAAGTCCCAGTTCGTCGAGAATTTTCACCTACGGAATTTCGTTTTTTTGGTACATATTCGATACTTGAAGTTATATACACTTTTTTTTCATCCCAATTCATGTTGTCCCAAAACTTTGTAAAAATATTTTTGCGCTCGGCCTCTGAAAATTTACCACAGTGTCTAGTGTTCATCTTTTTACAGGCATTTGAAAAACACGTTACAGTCATTTGCCTAGCTGGACGTGGAATTCCTTTGCTAACAACTCCCTCCCTATTTCTAGAATAGCCTTTATATTGTTTTCCTGTCATTCGTAGTTTTTTAGTTAGATTCTTTTCCCATACTTCTTTTAAGCTGGTTCTATTCCTTTTTTTATTTAATGGTAAACTTAGCTCCCTTTCGTGTTCTTCTTTACCTTCAAATTCATCCTCTTCTTCATTATGTGATTCATTTGAGCTTATTTCATAGTCGGGGTCATTTTCCTTCTCTTCTAACATTTCTGCTTCTAACTGAGCAGCCTCAACATCGACAGCTCTCGAGTAATTTTCCAAAATATGCACTAAAAAGAAAAATGAGTTTATATTATAAGAGTTTTATGATAACTACTGTCAACAAGAACTTTGCTATACGAGGTAAAAAATGTGGCATTATAGGCATGAAAATTGAGTACTATGCCGTTTTCACACATAATAAAACATTTTACTCATCATGTACCTTCAGAAGTGCCGGAACATTCTGGTTGATTTTCGACGATACCATTTTGCACTTTGTGCGAATCTTCAGTAGAGTCATTAATTTGTCCCCTATCATTACTACTTGTAGAAGGCTGAATACTTGAATTTTTTGCTTCAGAAACATCTAAAAAATAAACAATAATGACATACTATAATTTAAAAAAAAATATATAAATTCTGTTTTTTTTTTAATGCAATGTCAAAAATGACATTATGTTGGCAATATAATATAAAACCGTCAATTTGGTGATTTTAGCATACAAAAGTCTTGTGTTGCCAACATAATTACCACATTTTGGACTTGGGGAAGTGCATTTAATAAGAAACAGACTTTACCTACCTTCTACAATGTCAGTCTTGTTTAGCTGATTTATTGCTACCTCACAAGCCTCTAAAAGTTGTTCGTCGGATTCAAAAATCACGTCGTCGTCAATTTCTAAAATCGAAGGTTTTGCCGCAGATGGCACGTTTTCTTTGCTTTTTGAAATTTGTATATTTTTTTCATTGCCTAATATCTTTTGGGAGGCTAAACTCATCTCTACCATTTTTCTTCCCCGGGGAAAATCAAAATGCTAAAAATTTGAAGCAATTTACAAATAACCCGTATCTGAAATTAAATTCTTAATTTAAAAAGCAAGATTTGAAAATTAATAACCCGTATCGTAAGGATGAAATTAAAATGAATATTTTCAATTATGAACATTAAAATTACGACATAACATTATTTTATGCTTATAAAATAAACATTTAAAAACATTATTTAACAGTGTCCTTACCTTAAACGATGACATTTGTCAATAAAATGCACTTTTTGTCACAAACAACAGGCCAGTCAACATACACACGTGCAAATCAAGGATAAACTGAACGATACGGGATATTATTTGGCATAATTTGCAGCGTTGCAATACCGGTAATTAGAATTGTCAAATTTCTCGCGCCAATAATTTCCGAAGCCAATACGGTCTCTTTCAACTCATGACTGAGTAAACGTAGGACCGAATGGCGCGAAAAAGTAAAATTTGAATTTTTTGCAGATACGGGGTATTAGAATTAGACCATCGATAAGCCTGAGAACAACCAGTTGCGAGCAACTCGAGTTGCTAAATTGACAAACTTTTAGCAGCTTTGAGACTTAACAAAGTCCCGTATCATGGCGGAAAGATCAAAGGGTTTCCGTTGTAATGTGCGTTACCGCAAAATCGCGCGAATTCGCGAGACTATGAACTCAACTTAGTCAATTCGAGTTTATAATGTTCGGGTTGTTTGGGTCAGTCGCATGAATTCACGAGAGCATGAACCCGAGGTTGTAATAGACCACACCTTTCTTGACTGACGTTTATGACTGCGAAGTTATTGTCCGTCACTTGTCCGTTGTCACTGTGAGGATTGGGAGCTCGAAAACCTTTCTCTGAGAGAAACTAGGAAATATAGTTTTATCCCTTCTGATTGAACAGATGAGCCATTGTTAGGGATTCTAAAGGGTGAGTTGTGATGATTTTTCTGATTATTTTCATATATTTTACATGAACGTGAATTCTGAACAAATTTCAGTGTGTTGGAATTTGACCTTGTCGGTTTTTTTCTAGGAAACCCCAGCCCCATTGCATTACCTTATGGGTATACTAAAAGGTTTAATTATCTAGTAAATTCATACTAGGATATATTGACTCGCGGTGTAATGAGGTCCTTCAAAGACATTTTGGTGATCGGATTTTGAATTGGTTTGAGGTTAGTCCTGATCATGTGTCCCTCTCAAAAGTTTTTGAAGAAAAGAAATGACTCCTGAAGCTCCAGGGTCCGAGTTTTAAGCAACAGCAAGCTTAGTACATAGTTCTTTTTTAAGAGCGATGAAAAGCCAAGTGTTAAGAGTAGTCATTTTCTATAGATAAAACTAATTTAACGGAAAATTCCAGCATGTGAAAGAGTTGAAACTACCTAGGGCTAGTTAAAAGGTCATTTCCCATTTTCATATTATCAATTTGTTTTTTTTGCAATGCATTTTTCTATCTTTTTCCTTTTTTAAATTAAACACTCAACATACTTTTTAATGTCGTTTCATTTTATACACCTTTTGAGTTTACTTGCAGAAGCTTTAATTATTGGTAGTGTGTTGCTTGACACATTTATAATAGTGCAAGTGGCGTCAAATTAGTTTGTTGACACACTGTTGTCTTAGGTAAGTACATTGAACTGGTCATTAGCAGATTAGCAATGAATGATAGATGAGCAATTATTAACCCATCCCTCTTGTATAATTGCCACGGCCGATTGTTTGTTATCATATATTCTAGCCCTTTAAAATAACAACAATTATAATTATTTAATAATTATTAATGACAGCATGTATTGTTACACCGTGCTGCGTTGCTGTTTTTGTAATAACAGTTGCTTTGGTGGGAACAGTGAAGGGTCACGTGCGTGGTTAATTTATTTGGTTCGGTTGTGTCTGAACTCGGGCAGGAAATTTAGTATTTTGCTTTCAAAATTTTCGTCCTATTAGGTTTGTTGAAAGGGTTGAAAGTCGTTACTAGATATTTCAGTAAAATTTTGAAATGACGATCTCCGTTCTCCATTAATTTTCAAATTATCGTTTCTCAAGTCATTAATCAATAACAGTTGGTCACTAGTGTAATTTCCTATTCGCCTTAAATATGATCTCACCGTTTTTTTCTTTTTTGCCTCAATTTCTCTTGATTTGAGTTAATACCAAAAAATCCACAAGCAACAACAAACATGTCGTCGTCTCTCAAAAACATTTTTAAAAAGTATCGCTTTAGTGGAAATGCTGCAGAAAACTCTACCAAACCTATTTTTTGCCGATTTGGTAAAAGTACAGTTGCTGCGTCGTTTCCAAAAACATCAACCAAGAAAATTTGCGGCTTAAAAACTGAGTCGGTTTAGTGGAAAACTGCCTTTATAATGCTTTTTTGTTTCCTTGTTAACTTTAACGGGCCAAAGCCAGAGCTTAGCCAATTTTTAAAGGGCCAATGTCATTTTGTTTTATAAATTTTTGGTTTTTGCAACGAATTGTTTTTCTTAAATGGCATATACCATAAGGAACAGTAAGGCGTTCACCGGAGAACTTTCAAAATGCCCTACAATATATAGTTTTTGGGATCCTGTCTATATAAAAAACCTAACATGGTCAATTTTGACTTTGGCCTTTCTTGCACCAAGTCACAGAATGATTGTCGTTATGATCCTTATTACATAACTATTATGTACCACTTCATTTTAAATTACTGTTTATTGTACAGTTTCGAGGACATAAAGTGTTTCATTATTGTACTAGTACAATTAAAGAATCAAATTACATTATAATGTGGAACTTGAATAGTGGAAGAGACTGCTGTTGAAGTATTAGAACCTTCAGAATTTTTCTTCATTTTCTTACTTGCACACCATTTTCTGTAAGCAGCATAAGTTTTTTCGTATCCTTTTTACCGTCCTCGAAAATTTATTCATCGAAGCGATTTATAATTTTCTTTTTTTGTCTTCACAATTACTTGTTTGACAATAAACAAAAAACACTTCGGAAACTAAAGGCAACAAAATTGCAAAAAGCAATCTTTGCTATATTAAATACCGATATTTTCTTTGTTGGTATTTTTTTTCCTCAAGATTATTGAAAAATCAACAGACTCGTCCAATAAAGCCCTATATTATGTACTAGAGACATGTAAATAGCTCTAATGAAATCGACTTAAAATGATACTCATCAGGAAAACAAGTATGTTGGTTAATTAATAAAGATGCTACAGAGAAACAAGCAAATCAACTCGTATAAAACACATTTTTCATATTCCTGTTTTATCGCTGTTTCTGTCGTTTGTTCCTTTTTATAAATTGGTCAATTGACGTCAGAGCCATTTCGGGAAACTTTTTTTTTGCTTCCGCAAAATGAGATTTTTCGGTAAAAAATAACCGTTTATTTAAGAGAATGTCTTTCGGAGCTATTAATTGTGATATAATAAAGCTGACAGAATAGCACCCACCCGTTTTTACAACCATCTACCACACCAGATGTAGTTATGCACTTTCCACTGCCTTAGTAGCGTTTATCACCACACGAATTAAGAATAACTTTGACAGAAAAAAAAACTGAGATAGAAATACATACTTTGTTAAAGTTTACTTCCTACTCATAAATAAAATATTTCGTTAAATCCATCAACAGAAGGATTAGAAGAGATTAAAATTGATTAGTGTCAACAGCGAATAATGTTTATTAACATTTTTCTTATTGACTTTGTCCGGAACTAGTTTGTTAATTCTTATTTATTATAAAATATAGTCAAAGTTAATTTAAAAGTGATATGTTTAAGGCTTGTTGGCTGAGAGCCGACGAAGTATTTCTGACCTTTTGTCACAAATTTGAAAATATATGCTTTAGTGAGTTCACTTTATCAAACTTGTACCTTCAATAATCAAAATAAGGCCCGGCCTCCATTATTATGAAAGCGTGGAAGAAGTCAACTTTTGTCCTTTCAATTTCAATTAAAAAGTTTCCAATAGAAATAGTGATCTGAAAAATACGTGCCCTGTAAAGAATATCAATATTTTAATAAGTGAGGCTTTTAATTAAACCTCTGAATACAAGCTACCTACTCAGAAGGAATGTTTCTCAGATTGATTAAAAAAGCAGATTATTCAATCGCTCTAACGCAAATGACAAAAATTTCATAGCTAAAAATGTTTAAAGTACGCAAGAAATAATATTTTCAAAGTATTTTAGCATAAGCAATAATAATAAACAATGCATACAGCGATCTATTAATTAGAGAATTTAATATTAAAGTACTTTGGTACATTCATTATTTTCTTTTATAAGTTTTTTTACTTGATGTTATACAGGGTATTCAAAAATGCATTAGGAGGGTTGGAGAGGTAATTCTACATAGAAAAATAATTGTAGAAGATCTATAAAAGAAATTTGGATATCTCAATATTTTCCGAGTAATTTCTGTGCAAAGTTTAACTTGGTTAATAGTTTTTGCCATATTGAATTTAATCTTTCATGTATTACATTGAAATTTTGCACACAAACCAAGTTTAGTGGACTCTATAATCTTGAGGTTAAAATACTTCACGGCTTAGCCGCTGGACGGTACTTTACCAAAATTTATTTTTCTCCTAACTTTTTAATTTTGACAGATATTGCACAAATACTTATGTCGTTTTAAAGGCAATAAAAAACATAACAAATAATGTATTTCATTTGAGTCGACAGACCTCATGGTTTAGCCGCAAATCGGTATTAAAGTTTTTATTTTTTAAAAAGAAATTTTCTAACCACGTTGCAAATCAACTCGTAGCGCTTCAACTTTAATAAAATTTGGTATTGGATAATAATAAATATAATAATAATTCCAGTTGCCATTTTTTATATACATCCAATTTTTACAAACGAAATTTTAATAATAAGAAGACATAAGAAAATTTGAAAATTAGATTTAAATTAAAAACATTGTAATTTTAGCATGAATTTGCCAGATGACTTATTTATTATTATCAATTGCCACATTTTATTAAATTTGAAGCATAACTACTTAATTTGTTGATGTAGCTTTAATATTTGATTTAAAAAAAATTAATGCCGGTTTGTGACTAATTGCTGATGAGTATCGACTCAAATAAAGAGTACATTATTTATCATTATTATTATTTTTGTTATTACCTTTAAAATGACATCTTTATTTTCGCAATATCTGTCAAGATAAATAGTTAAAGTACCCTATAGCGGCAAAGATGTGACGTATCTCTACCTCGGGATTATAAAGTCCACTAAACTTAGTTTGTGTGTAAAATTATAATGTAATACAAGATTAAATTCAGAATGACAAGAAAGGTATTAAAAAAATTAAACTTTGCACAGCTAAATCCAGGAAACTAAATTGAATCGGTTTTTACTACAATATATTTAAGTAACTGACATAAACACAAACTTCCATTTTCTTAAGTCATATAACAATTAGTTTTGCTGCTTTATTATCATTTGTCAAAATGATGATAAAACATTATCTTTTAAATCTTTCTAAGAAAATGTAGAAACTGAAGTGTTGCATTTACAAACATAAAAAGTTTCATTTACAGAGACCCGTAGCAATGTTTTTCTATTTTTAGGGCTTTATCATTTTGTAGTCTCTTCTTGCACTAATAAAGTAGGAAATATTATGCAAACTTCCTTCAAATCCCTAATCAAATCTTACTCGATGCAGCTAAACTAGAGCATCTGAATACCTAAATATGCTAATTTTATCACATATTGCCGTGGAAAATAACGCCCTTTGAAAACAAGATTTATTCACTGCTCCTTTGAGATTAAAGCAGATGCTTCAAATATGTCTTGCTTTCATTAAAGTTTGTTTGTCTTTTGATACACATTACATCTATTTGACGCAAGCTTTGAGAAGTTTGAAAATTATATTTTCTTGATTTACTTTCTACTTGCTAGTTATTAAATTTAATTTTATTAATTTAATAACAGATGATTGCTGACTCTAGCACCGCATGCCTAACGTTATCTGTTAACTACTATAGAGTAAAATATTCCATAAAACTGACAAAACAAATATCAAGTATATCGTATCCTAATAAAAATATTACTGTAAAATGGAGCAGAATTCTCGTAATTGTTCTGCCATTAAAAACTAGTGAGATCTGATATCAAGCAAAGTTCAACATCATTGTTATTTACTATGATCTATCCAATTTGAGTTAAAAATAATGACAGAAACCCATTTTACAACGAAGAGACCAAGTATGTAAATTATTATAATTAATTTAAAGTTAGGTTATGGGAAACATAAATATGGCATATTATTTCAAGCCTGTCCAATTATATGCTGTGTAAAAATATATCTAAAAAGTTTTTATAAAGTGTTAGACGCATTGATGAATGTGTAACACACCGTGGCGCATCAATACATTAATAAAGGTAATAACGATTAAAGTTAGATTATCTTCATTATATTGGATTGAAATTTTAATAATTTGCTGACTATGACCAAAATATTTATGCAAAATATTATTAAAATATGGGCATTTTTACTGGGCGTACACTGGATTTCTGTGTCACAGTATATTTGGCAGTTTACGCAGGTTTACTTACGTTTCCTCAGGTTTGCTGTACAAACTGGTTTGCTATACAAACCGTATAGATCAAGCCTTAAAGCTTTTCTAACAGCTGTAGTTTATTACGTACATTTATTAAAATGTTTCCGACGTTCTTATCACACGTGTCTAGGTTCGTCCCTTACGAAAGGGATCAAAGGGAGCTATCAGACTGAATCAAAAAGAATAATATTGGGGCTAGGAATATCTTGATTCCAGAGTATAGCAAAACGTCAACATAATTGTTTTATAGGATATTTAGTCTAAAACTTAACATCAGTATAGCATACTAGCTTATATCTCATATTGTGCTCACCTGTGTTCAGGTCTTTCCAGACTCTTTCAAGAAATTAAAGAGCACATAAAAATCTTGTGTTTTAGCTTAATTAAAACCAGTTGCTTGTTCTGCCCACGAACGCATTAGACTAAGAGATAGCATTGGCAAAACATACATAATGTTTAATGAAAATTGTGTTTATAAATCTAGTCTAGAGTCAAGCTGGTGAGCCCAGTTGGGCATCTACAGTATGGTCCAGAAACGTTGCATTAAATGAATATTGAATTTATGAAAATGTATTAAAAAGTTGTTGCTTACCCAAAAACAAAATGAAGGATTGTAAAAAATCAAGTAGCATACAGAACAGACCGTGGCTATTTTCTGGTTCAGATATCCTTACATCCACGGTGGCTAAAGAGCGGGTCACAAATAAGACCCTTTACATTCGTCAATGACTTTTTATAGGTGTGATGTAGTGGCTCGTGCCGACTAGTTCACCGTGTCATTGTGTGCTCCGAAATTGCATTCAGTTGCAAATACAACATTTGTCGAAGTTCTCCAACTCTACAAGTGTCATCTAAAGGTACGAAGTTTTTACATATTGTACTGGCCAAGAAATTTGACATGTTATTCGGCAGGAAAGAAGAGCGAACTTCGGTTTTTTTGGTCATGAATAAACTTTCTATAAACTGAGAAATAAGCCGGTATTTCTAAATCCCAATGATAGGTAAAAATTTAAGTTTAAATTCAAATTTTAAGTAAAAAAGCGACAAATCTTTTTTGTGACATGCATAAAAGGATTATAAAAAACCTCCATAAATTTACAAGCCATATATACGCACTGTAATGCTGTGTATCGTACGTGTAGGCGGTAATAAGTTAATCCCTAAGCTGTACTTCGTCTCTCACATAATGCCTGCATATTAATCCCCGGTGTATTATACAGTTTTGCAAAACACTGGCCATTGTTTTGGTACAAAAATGTTTTGTGAGGCCCAGCAAAACCCATTATTTAATTTACTTTGCAAATAACTGTGGTGTAACGGGACAATATTTCTGGTTTATTAGTCTTTTTGTTTTTCAAAGTTGTTTGTCTCTCACATACCATTAACTTTTTGCAAGCAATTCTCAGTAAGCAGTTTTAAAAATACCAGTTAATAAAAAACTGGACACACTTACTTACAGTCGGTTGCACAAAGCTTTTAAAGTGTTAAATCCTAATTGAAGGGGGTTAGAAGCAAAAGGTTTCAGGTACAAATATGAGAATATGGAGAAAAGAGCGTTTAAAGTATTTTCCTTGTTAAACATAGGTAATATATTTGTAAACAATATTTCTGACAAATGATTGATTCCAACTTAGTGATTAATAGTTGATTACCAAAACACCGCCCATAGATATAGCTAATGTGTCGAAAATCATTTGGATCGTTTTGACACCAACAAATTAGTGGTTTCAGATATCAGAATATGTACTTAACTCATTTTGTAAAAATGTCACTTGAACCCTTTTGCTTCTAACCCCTTCAATTTAGTGTTATTAACAAAAGATAAGTCAGCTTCGTATACAGAAACTGCCCAAAATCTCTTCTCTTTAATGATTAAGGCATTAGGCATCTAAACAATAAAAACTAAAAACTGTAATACCTACTGTATATTTAGGCTGTGTACCGTTGTCAAACCTGACTAACCACTCGGTATAATGAGGGAAACTAATGGTAACGCTAGTTCCTGAAAGAACCGGTTTTACTAAGAATCGCAGATCGGTCGTTTCTGTTAGGTTTCTGTTTATCTTTACGGATATCGACTCAACCTAAAAATATACCACTCCTCCTACTTCCAACATTTTAAAACAGGTGATTTTTAACATTTGTGAAAAAATAAGTTTAAATTTGAAAAAAAAGCAAAACATAATCAACAAAATGACATATCAAACCAGAAAATCAGCGGGGAAGCATCGGTTCCTTCGGTGACATTAATGACAGATATTTTTCAGGAACCGCGTGTCCAATCTTACCAATTTTCAGGTTACCGATCCTTACGGCACACAAAACCGTAACCGAAGTTGGCAACGGTACACGCCCTTAGAACCATAAATTGCCTAATATGGAACAGTTTTATATTGGAAGCGTCGGTGTGTCTCATATTGGATACCTTACACTGAACGGACAGAAAAATGTCTTACTACAACAAAAATTATGTTTAGACACAGTTGATGCACGTAACTTACTAAGTAAATTTTACCCTACAAAACAATCCAAAAGAATACGTTCAACACTTACCCTGTCGACCAAGATTTGCTTACAAACGCAGCATTCGCAAAAGTGTGCTAACTGACTCTTGTATAAAATATTTAATATAATTTAGTATTTAATAATAGCGATATACAAGAATGTCACGAAAATAAAGTAAATTTTAACATCTTGTGTAAATGTTTCAGATAAACGTTCTGGGGCTTAAAAAATATCTAATTTAATAATAAGTTGCCTTATTAGGAGTACTTATCAATTTAAACATATCAATTTAATTCGAAAATATCAAAATAGACTGGTTCTAAGTTAAGTGAATCCGTTGTAAATAATTTATTTACACTGACCTAAAACGCAATATTTAACATCTTTTCCTTGAATAAAAGCCAAAATTACCTTATTCAAACAAAGCAAATCCCAAAAGTCATACTTGACGGATGTATAATGTGTTTTAAACAAATTTACATTCTAATATAATTTTTAATTCAAACTTTGAAATTCTTCTCAGAGCCTACGGTATTATAATTTAATGAAGAAAATTACCATATTTATTAAAAATGTATGTTTAACTTGGGATGATGCAGATTTTAAGTCTATTATATTTTTGGGTTTAGCAAATACACTTTTTATATGACAAAAATTTTAATTTAGATAAAGCACTCAAACAATTTTATTTAGATAACTTATTGTTCCACATAAGAATGTTATATTATGTATGTAAGTCATAAAGGACAAAAGAGTTATCGCAGACTTTTTGGCTGTTTCTGAGAACTAGAAAAATATAACAGAACATATATTTTTATCAATGCTGATTATAATTGTCACGAAATACTCATAACATTTTTGCAGGTCATGGCACATCGTTATCTGATAAGTTGTAACAGCAGTAACTAACGGCAAATCATAATTATCAAAATTGTGATAAATAATTATTAGAACCAAACAGTTTTCTTAGAAAAGCTGCATGGTAACTTATAATTAACGAATAATACCCTAACCCATCCAAAACCAGATTTTCTTAAATTTTTAATAATTATCTATTATTCTACGATACTGGCAATTAGGTTAAAAACTGTCTAGAAGTATGAATGATCACTTCTTGGCGCAGCATCTAAACCAATCAATACATAACTTTGTTTAAATCTTTAATAGTCTGCTACTATTCTCTTGAGATGTTACCGTTTACCAGAAAATTATACGAAATAATTATTAATTAACAACATTAGGTCCATTGGCTCTGTTAAAATGTTGTATACTTCTCGAAATATTTAACCAATAAAGTCTGTGAAGCTTGTTATACATACTTTCTGATTTTATTTGCTTAGTAATGGAATTGTTGTCATTTAGTATTTTTAATAAATATGTTAATATTATTGTACAGTTACACAATCGACACAAGCACACAAAAATTAAGTTTGCTGAACGGATAATAACAAAAGATGTACAGGTTTAAAATTCGACCGAATTAAAAAAAAAACAGTTTCTCGCCTGACGTCATCCTACGAAGAACAATTGAACGTAGAAATCAATGTGGCGAGTCAAATTAAGGGTACGGAAACACCACCATGCGGTGTTTTAGTACTAACAGGGAATTTTTATATTTTGCGTAACTTTGGTAGCATTTTTAACCTTCGATTTTAATTTTATTTAGAAATTGTTTGCGGAGTGCTTAAATGTATTTAAATGTAACGATGAACTACCACAAAAATAAATGTAAAACCCAAAATTTTTTTTTATATTTCAGTTTGATAACTTGGATGACTGTTATAACGGTTGTTTTGAGTATAATTTAAATAAAACATAATTTACGTGCAAGTTCACATCGACTTTAAAAAAATGGACTGTACAAATTTTTCCCCTTGATTAGATACATGACGACTTTTTTTGAAGGAGGGGTTAACTTTATAACGTTAACAGAATTCACGATAAAAACATTATGAACACTGAACCTAACGAATTAATACTGAAGGCTGTCTAACAAAAGGGAACAAATAGTAAAATTTAAAAACCACAGAATTTAACAAATTTCCACACACAGGCCCAGAAAAATAAATCGCTTGTATTCACACAGAACCGTACAAAAGTAAGGTTAAGATTTTTGATAAGTGTTATGTTAGCAAAGTTGGGAATAGTTGCAAAATTTTCAGCGGTGCCAACGTTTAATTTATTTCTTAAATTTGAGTCGCCCATCGTGAGGCTACGTCACCAGAGACCATCTCCCTGTTTTTTAATGAGTGATGTTTGATCGCCGTTTGAGAGTGAACTTGATTAGAAAAATATAACATTGATTATTTTTCGATATTTTTAAAAAAATTAATTCTGCCTTTGAAATAATATTCAGTTTTACTCTTTTCCTCCTTAGTTTTTTTTCAAACTCGTGTCTACTCAGCCGAGCACTGCAACTGCTAGATGCTTCTGTTCCATTCCTACCCATTCCTACCACTGTCCCGTTTTGTCTCTGCCTGACTCTAGCAGAGGTAAAATAATATCAGTCGAAACAATGAAACCAACAAACTAAGTCTTTAATTCTATGTTTTACACCTTTATGAGTGTTCCGTACCTTTTTGAATTTAAAATTAATATATATTTCCTTAATTTAAAACTTCTGCTACCCCTCTAGAGAGTTGTGGTATTTTGAAATTATATTACCTTATATTATCATATTAATTTAAATATTGTGCCTTTTATGAATAAAGCGCCGACACTGAATCTCACAGCATTTTTTTCTTTTTGAATAAACAATACGCAGACCTTATTGTGTGTCGTAAGTATGACCATAAGGATACTGTTTATGTAAAATATTTTATACAATAGTAATACATACAAGGATACCTTTCTAATATTCTTATGAATATTTTAGCAGCTTTTGTTAAGTAATTTTTTCGACTGACGATATCATGAAGGTATTGTTATATAAACATATTTAATTAAGATATGCGTAATGTTAAATACTTAATGTTAAATAATATTGTTGCTTATGGGGTTCGTAGGGAAAGTACGGTCTACCATACCAAAAAACATTTAACAGGAACAATAAAACTTGATAAAAATGTTATACAATTAGTTACATATTTATAAAGAGGGGATAAGGGCAGCTTCCCACTGTGGTTACTTCTTAACTTGAAAGGTTGGTACGATCGGTACCGCTTTTCGTCGCGACACAACAGTACCGCTCCCTTTTGGCATCTGAATGTTAATTACATTGGCATATAATTACGAATGAAAACAGACCTATTGTCATTAATAAATAATTATTTTATGTAGTTCTCTGTTAAACATTAACATCTTCAGTGCATTAATAGCAGACTAGTAGAGTATTAAACAATGATTTATTTTGATTTGTTTAGATGCTGGGCTGAAAAGTGATCATTCATTCTTCTAGACAGTTTGTAACCTAATTACCAGTATCGTTCATTAATGGACAATTGTTAAAAACTTAAGAAAAACCAATTTCCCAATTTTGTGCTGATTAGGGTATTATTTGTTAATTGTAAGTTATCATGCAGCATACTAAATATAAAAATACTAAAAACAGATATAACAATAAAATTTCAGGTAGCACAAAGGGCGATGCATGCTAGGAATAACTAGGAGGGATCGCAAGAAAATAAAGTGTATAAGACAGAAATCCCAAGTGATAGACGTCATCCAAAGGATCATGTCCATAAAATGGCAACGGGCGGGACACTGGCGAGGAAAACCGACAATAAATGGACCACGAGAATTACACAATGGTACCCCAGAGGCGTAAAAAGACCAATAAGACGCCCAAATTTAAGATGGGACCATCATATAAAGAAATTATCAGGACTAACCTGAGCCCGCATAGCCAACAATAGACCAAAATTGGCTGAAATGAATATATAAGGTAGGCTACACCATTAATTGCAAATTGTTGAAACAGCTGGAAATCTTAGAATTTAAATAAATAATAAATGTAATATATGGAAATTGAGAAAATCATGAATTTATGAAAATATTGTAAAAATTGCTTCTACAGCTTAACCTTAAATTGATCTGACTACGCGTTGGTTAAAACTTAATACTTTTTTGTAGTAACAATGTTTTAACAAATTTAGGTACCTGGTGCCAACTAAAATCCGGCAGGTACTAAATTAATACAAGTTCAAAGGTAACTTTAATAAAACTGACTGTCAGACATTCTTTAACCTATTAGTTTTTCTTATTTATTTAAAGCGAAAGCAACTCCAAAAAAAAGCAAAGTCCACGTTCCGATGTCATACTGACTACTCTAAAAATAGAAAATAACAGTAAAGATTAAAAGTTAGGATCCTCTACCCCAAACACGCCGACAGGACAAAAGTAAAGTGGGTTATATTAAAAGGATATATACACTACATGTATTTACATAAGTTGGAATGTTTGAGATTAGAATACTTTATAGAATATTTGGTTTAAACTTTTTTTTACCGTTTCTTGTATAAAAACTGTTTAAAAATGAGAACAATAAAGCAAACATATTTAAAAGAGAAAAATGATCTTTTGGCACAATCTGAAGTACTACATGCCCTTGATTTTAGTAACGTTAAACATCCAGAAAATTAATAAAATTAATAAAATGTGTAAATGTTGTAATATCTGATAGTAGCTTTATACCTATTAGTTGAAAATTACATTTGGTTTCAACAGGTGTTTGAAATGATCTTCACTGACAATTTGGCATCTATCAAGATAACTTTCTTAATTATAAATATCTTTCTGTGATAGATAACCTTCCTCCGCTCTAGTGGGTTCCGTCAAAATTGGAATACTCCGGTAGATTTACATAAACCCTTTTTCTTTAAATATATACATAACAAAAATCTAGTATACTTAGATCTGGAGATCTATGAGGCCACTCCATTATTAAACCTCCTCGTCCGACTCACCTAGCTGGTAAAATAACATTTAAATGTTCGAAAACTGAAAACATATACCTAAACAAATAATGTGCTTTACCATCGCAACAACAATTAGGAATGCATCAGGTGATGTTAAATTTTCCACATTTATAATTTTTAACATCTATTTAAACTAAATGTAATATTTAATACAGATTTTAAGTAAATTTCATCCTCGTAAATAACTACTGTCATTTCCGCTTGTGAATAATATACTACTATAAATCAGTTGTGTATTTTTTAGGACAAAAATATGAATTTTCCAATTTAAGAGACGCTTAAATCCAAATCAGAACACTACAGTCAGGAGAGGTTGGGTTCTTCTAAAAAAAATTAATTTACGCAATGTACTATGTAGTTAATATAAATAATTTAAAGTTATTATGATTACCCGAACTTAACTAGTTAACTAGAATTTGGAAGCATCTCAGTGATTCTCACTGATAAGCCGGATTTCAAATCTTCTAACTGAACCCTAATCAATTTAATTAACCCAAGATAATCTTAAATTGAACTGGTGACAACTAAACAATTCCCATTGTTAATGTTACTCCAAAGTTCAGAGCTAAATTAACTTCCTGGATTAAATTAAGATTTTATGAAAATTGGTTAAATTTAAATTGAATGCAATAAGAACGTTACATATGTACATTAGTGAGACAATGGAAAAAAGATTAAGATTTAACTATTTCAATAGAAAATTTGCAGAGTGTACTTTTATTACATAAATGTGTCCAGCGACCTCTTTTACCAATTTTTGGTTTCAGTGCAATATTGTAGCATGAAAAAGTAATTGTTCAGATACTGAGTTTTTGACATTTCTCATTTTATTGTGGGATAGATACTATGCAACCACAATGTCTTGTTTTAAAAATACGGACCCGTTCAGACAGAACAATAATATTACGTTTTTTTAATCTAAAAAACTCTTGAGGAAATCTGATTATCATTCTGACTATTTTTTTGTATTGGCATCAGGTTTTAATAGTTTAGAGATTTTGATAATTAAGATAGAACGAAACTTAAGCAAACCTGACAAAAAATCAAAATTACGGAGGTTTCTTTCGGTTTCCTTGAATTTTTGTATTCTTTTATTGAGATCAAAATTAAATTTTCGAAAAATTTGATATTTACAATGTATTTTTTAAAATTTGCCTTTTCGAGAAGTATTTTTGAAAAATGTTATCGTCGGGAAATTATTTTTAACAAATTTTTTTGTATATTGATTCTGTAGAAATCATGAAAAATATTCAGATTTAATAGTAAGTACCCCGAGTTTCTCATATTATTATTATATAATAACACAATGTTCACATTTTTCTAAAACTGTAACCAGCACCAGCATTGACCACGATGCCGAGCACAGTACAGCCGAGCACAGCACAGCAACGTCAAATTTCAACAGAATATTCAACAGAAATTTACCACCATTAAACTTGAAATGAAAATCTATTGAAATAATATTTAATTCCTTAAAAATTATTTTACTATTAAAACCACTTGTAATCTTTTATCTTTAAGGCATTTATATTAAAAATTAGTTGTATTAAAAAAGTCCATTCTGATTAGTCATTTCCTCTTTCAGAATGATGGCCACGTTAACATTTTCCTTTATCAAAAAATGGGTTCTCTTTACAACTATCTTTCTGATGTTTCAAAGGTCCAAACTTTGTATTGGGCACAAAAAGCTGCTCCAGATAAGATAAAAATTGGCTTTATAAAATATTTTTGTGTTTGTTGGTAAAGTTAGAAGGCCTTATGTAAGCTTTGTTTAAAACTTTCAGATTGTTTGCTAAAAAAAGTTTTTTGAGCTTAAAGCTACAAAACAACCGCTGGAGCCTAACGAATTAACCGTTTTATTTTAAAGGTAAAATTATATTGTGTTAAAAATGATGCTTTTTGCCATATCTTTTAGGTTGCGCGCTAAAAGTATTATTATTATTACTCGTATTATTGTTATTACTATTATTATTATTATTTTTACAGGTACTCTGGTGAATTGGCGAGCAAATTGGGGTCATGTTGACAAACAACTTACTCACGTGACAACACTTTTCTACGAAGGGCACAGGTCGACAGTATGAGAGATTTCTGCATGACTCCAATTAACTGGCCTGGTTCAGGAACCTTTAAGATTCTTAAAAAACTTGGTAAATATTTATCTACTCGACCATTGGACGATATAACGATGGGGTGATCTGCACTTTTTTGAGCTGGTATATTGCTTTTATTTCATTAGTCCTGATACTTTCTAATTTTTTCTGTTCTAGCTCTTCTTACATTGTCGTCTAGAGGATGGTGACATCGACCATAAATTATTCCTTGCCTCTTTCGTCCAGGACGAAGATGTCCGGTCGATTGTTGAGCACACTTCGATCAGTATAAATGTTACGGAGTTGCGTTACGATGTTATTTAGATGTTTGGAGGCAGATTTTATCCTTAATATCCAAATTTCAAAAAACCCATTTAAATTATATTCGTTCACGGTAAGAAGAAACCAGCATATCGTTGTATATTTTAAAATATTTCTCTTATCTAAATTAGCCTGTTAGAGACAAATTATGCAGGTTAGTTACAACATGTAAACATATCGAACATTTAAGGTTAGTTTTGAGCAATAACCGACAATGAACAAAGACATACCTGGCTTTTTCTTACTGTAATTGAACTCTACCTGCTGAAATAAAAATTTTAAATCAGTTTATTAAATGAATTCGTTATTGGTGCATTTTTGACAGGTAAACATTTTCTCATTGAGTACAATGAGTCTATTATGTAACATCTTTGAGTCAATCAAAAGGCAAATTTTCAATAACAAAATTTTTCGAAAAGTCAAGAAAAATTTAAATCACTACATATAAGTACGAGGATGGTTCAAATATGACCCGTAGGCGTAAATACATTGTTTACCGAGGTGCAGTTGGTAGTTGTATCGCGGTAAACAATCCAACTAAATTAACGCTACTTAATTGAAAACATTCTTTACTACACTGTAGCAAGAGTTGGCTCTGAACCATAGTAAACAAAGCAAATGGAATAACGCATTAATAAAATACTCGCATATTACCCAGATACAGTAGTTACTGCATTGTACATATTAAAGAAACACAATGATAATAATTATCAAATATATTCGTACAAATCTAAACATGCTTAGAACAAACTTAAAAAAAGTTTAATAAAAAGTAATTTAACAACTGTATTTAGATGTTTTAAATACTTGCTAATGCGATTTGGCGTTTGGTTTATTTAAGTTTATATTCGCTTGCAAACATCTCTGCTTTTTTTGAGAAATTGACTCATATTTTGAAGGTTTTCCTGCTGGAACCCTTTTTGCTCCTGAGGTAAGTCGTTGAATTTTCCTTCTGGAAATCAAAGTAGGTTAAATACAAAGCCTCCAGGTTTTTTTAAACACGTTTTTTTAACAACTTTAAAACTTTATTAAAATAAAAGAAAAAGTCAAAAACAAGTAATATTGCTGATGATGACGGAACTAAAAAAGTTTATTCAAAAAGTAAAACATAAACAACAAGCGGCAACCACCAACATAAATGAAATATAAAATCAGCAGGCTCAGATAGGCTCATGCCACGTTCGCATCAAAGTTGCCACTGTTGCCAGACTGAGTTCTTTATCGCGAATTAAGCTACTTTCCAATATATATATATAGATAAAAAGGTAAAAAGGTAAAATTTTATCGGGATTTGCGGTCTGTGGATAATGAAACTACTTTTTTCTTAAATACCCAATATTTCGCCAATGTGTTTTGGCTTCTTCAGGGGCAAACTACAAAAATGTAAAAACAAAAGACAATAAAATGCACAAATACATGTTATAAAAATTACTTACAGAACTAGAGTCAATCCTTAAAAAATAAAACTGCCATTGTCACGTCACAAATGATCAAAGTCAAACGGCATTACACACAACTATTTTTACAAACTTACAGAAATCACTGAAAGAAGAGTACAGACAAAGATATATATTTTATTATTTACTACCTGTTTCAATTTCATATTATCTTTTTCACAGCAGAACAAAAAACATAAAACTGCTGCTATATTGATACACCGAGTGTATTATTTTTAGTTGCTAATGTTTAAAATATTGCAGTAAATATTGCTTAACTGACTGGTGTCAGACTTGTAATTAATAGAATTTTTGTTTTTGTTTATGTGATACATTTCAAGGAATAAACGGCTTTTGTAGTTGTTTTCCTGAGTCAGAACTTTTATATTCCTGTAATCGAAATTATGACCTGTTTTTAAATGGTGATCAACCGTAGCACATCGGTTCTTTCCCAACCTACAATCACTTTTATGTTGTGAGACCCTCTGTTTTAGCCACTGTGACGTATGTCCTATGTAGCAACCCTGACAATTCAAACATGAGAGTTGATAGACAACGTTACTGTTGTATAATTGAGGTGTTTTGTCCTTTACTTTTGAAAATAGGTTATAGTTTTTTAACTGATTGTATTTTGCTATTTTAATGTGTGAAATCATTGAAAAGTGATATCACGGAATTTGTTAATTTGGTCTATGTAAGGGAGTTTCTTATATTTTATTATTTGCGGGATTGGATCATCTGTCGGGCCATCGAAAGTATTGGAATTGTAAATAAGTTTTTTTAAAAGGTGTCTGGGATAACCATTGTTGACAAAAATATTAAAGAGTATATTTAAATTCTTGTCCAGAAACCTCTCATCGCTAATATGCTTAATTCGATTTTTCATAGCAATCACGGTATTGTATTTTTGATTTTTTGGGTGATTTGAATAATAATTTATGAATCTACGATGCTGTAGGTTTTTGGTACCAATCCAATATTAATGTATTGTTATTATTGGTTCTTATCACTCTGGTGTCCAAAAACGGGACACTGCATTCACTTTCCACCTCAATAGTGAACTGGATATGCGAATTAAACGAATTAAACAATTCCAAAGTAGTCTGGATTGCGTTGTTGGGTACCGAACAAATCAAATCGTCTACATACTTGTAAATAAAAGGCAAGTGAAAAGGTAAACGAGGAATAACAATGTCCAGTAGACGATCCAAAACAATCGTTGCCAAAATCGGGCTAATGGGGGATCCCAAAGGTGTCCCAAAAATTTGTCGGTAAAATTTATTATTAAAAGAAAAATAAGTGTTATTAAAAATAAAATTTTTTAGGGAAATAAAGTTGTTTTTTGTCAGTGACGTGTAATTTTTAATTAGTTCCCACTCTTGTTGCAAGACGTCAACCACTAGCATTGAGGGTATGTTTGTAAACAAGGATGTTACATCCAGTGAGATCAAAACACAGTTCTCCGGCAGACTCAGATTGTTAACTTTGTTAACAAAAGTGAAAGTGTCCGCAATATTGTAGTCTGTCCGATTTTCAAATGCGTTCTTTAAAATATTAGCTAGAAATTTAGATATATTGTATGTAGTTGAATTTATTGAACTGACAATAGGTCTTAAAGGCACATTTGGCTTGTGAATTTTGGGTAAACAATATAACTTAGGAAACGTTGAGCTATAAACAGTTAACGATTTGCTCAGTTGATCCTCCATTTCGCCACCGCTCTTAACAGATTTTATAAGATCATTATAGGATGAACTGATTAAAACAAACTTTTAACAACACATTCAAAAGAGTGAAACAAAAAAATATAATTAAATTTAATCAACTAAAGCAGAATAAATCAACAGAAAATCGATTATTTGTTGATAATGGCAAATGGTTTAAGAACTTATCGAGTGTCGACATTCCACAAGAAATATCTGATTTTTTATATCTGGGACCTAAATTTGGAGTACCATGTATGGCGGGAGACCTAAGGATCGACAGGTTTTTAGCGGACTTAGAGAATATAATCGCTGATATACCAGAAAATTCTCAGGATTTATTCAGGGCTAGGACCACTAACATTATAACTAACTTTGTACAAAACTCAAAATGTGAAAAACCTTCTACTCTAAATATACTATAAAAAAAAACAAAGTTGTTCTTAGATGCACATCCTGAAATTTATATCTTACAAGCAGATAAGGGTGGTTGCACTGTTGCTATGGACAGGAATGAATACATGTCTAAGTGTGATGTTATGTTACAGGATACGACAACTTACGTTCAACTAAAAAATGACCCCACCACCTGTATACAGAAATCCTATAATGATCTTATAAAATCTGTTAAGAGCGGTGGCGAAATGGAGGATCAACTGTGCAAATCGTTAACTGTTTATAACTCAACGTTTCCTAAGTTATATTGTTTACCCAAAATTCACAAGCCAAATGTGCCTTTAAGACCTATTGTCAGTTCAATAAGTTCAACTACATACAATATATCTAAATTTCTAGCTAATATTTTAAAGAACGCATTTGAAAATCGGACAGACTACAATATTGCGGACACTTTCACTTTTGTTAACAAAGTTAACAATCTGAGTCTGCCGGAGAACTATGTTTTGATCTCACTGGATGTAACATCCTTGTTTACAAACATACCCTCAGTGCTAGTGGTTGACGTCTTGCAACAAGAGTGGGAACTAATTAAAAATTACACGTCACTGACAAAAAACAACGTTATTTCCCTAATAAATTTTATTTTTAATAACACTTATTGTTCTTTTAATAATAAATTTTACCGACAAATTTTTGGGACACCTATGGGATCCCCCATTAGCCCGATTTTGGCAACGATTGTTTTGGATCGTCCAGACAACTTTGGAATTGTTTAATTCGTTTAATTCGCATATCCAGTTCACTATTGAGGTGGAAAGTGAATGTAGTGTCCCGTTTTTGGACACCAGAGTGATAAGAACCAATAATAACAATACATTAATATTGGATTGGTACCAAAAACCTACAGCATCGGGTAGATTCATAAATTATTATTCAAATCACCCAAAAAATCAAAAATACAATACCGTAATTGCTATGAAAAATCGAATTAAGCATATTAGCGATGAGAGGTTTCTGGACAAGAATTTAAATATACTCTTTGATATTTTTGTCAACAATGGTTATCCCAGACACCTTTTAAAAAACTTATTTACAATTCCAATACTTTCGATGGCCCGACAGATGATCCAATCCCGCAAATAATAAAATATAAGAAACTCCCTTACATAGACAAATTAACAAATTCCGTGATATCACTTTTCAATGATTTCACACACATTAAAATAGCAAAATACAATCAGTTAAAAAACTATAACCTATTTTGAAACATAACCTAACCTATTTTCAAAAGTAAAGGACAAAACAATTCAATTATACAACAGTAACGTTGTCTATCAACTCTCATGTTTGAATTGTCAGGGTCGCTACATAGGACATACGTCACAGTGGCTAAAACAGAGGGTCTCACAACATAAAAGTGATTGTAGGTTGGGAAAGAACCGATGTGCTACGGTTGATCACCATTTAAAAACAGGTCATAATTTCGATTACAGGAATATAAAAGTTCTGACTCAGGAAAACAACTACAAAAGCCGTTTATTCCTTGAAATGTATCACATAAACAAAAACAAAAATTCTATTAATTACAAGTCTGACACCAGTCAGTTAAGCAATATTTACTGCAATATTTTAAAAATTAGCAACTAAAAATAATACACTCAATATAGCAGCAGTTTTATGTTTTTTGTTCTGCTGTGAAAAAGATAATATGGAATTGAAACAGGTAGTAAATAATAAAATATATATCTTTGTCTGTACTCTTCTTTCAGTGTTTTCTGTAAGTTTGTAAAAATAGTTGTGTGTAATGCCGTTTGACTTTGATCATTTGTGACGTGACAATGGCAGTTTTATTTTTTAAGGATTGACTCTAGTTCTGTAAGTAATTTTTGTAACATGTATTTGTGCATTTTGTTGTCTTTTGTTTTTACATTTTTGTAGTTTGCCCCAGAAGAAGCCAATAAACATTGGCGAAATATTGGGTATTTAAGAAAAAAGTAGTTTCATTATCCACAGACCGCAAATCCCGATAAAATTTTACCTTTTTATCTCTATTAGTACGGTCGATAGCAATCAAGTTAACTATATATATATATATATATATATATATATATATATATATATATATATATATATATATATATATATATATATATATATATATAATAAAGCCAAATACATATTTTGTAAAAATTTCAATTCGCATATTGGGTGATTTGTAATTTTCAATTGTTATTTTTTTAAAAAGGAACTAAATTTTACGAAATCGATAAAAATAATAGTTTTATGTTTTTCCGGTAAAAAATCCGTAAAATTCAGATCCTCCGCATTTTACCAATTTAGTTTCTGGTTAAAATGGTGAAATTTAAGATTCCGGTATAGTTTTTGTATTTTGTTTACGGGAAGCAATAAAAAACGAATAAAAACAAAAAAAACGTTTTTGTTGTTTTTTTCAAGTTTTTTTCCCGATTTAAAAAAGAAACACGTTTTTTACGTCGCTAACTGTACCATTTTATATTTTGGGTAAATATTAATAAATACGGTTTTGCTTATTCAGTTTTGTGCGTAAAATCGCATTAAAGAAACCTAAAAGGTCACCATCTACGATCTGACTTTTGAAACTAAATATATTATTTATTGCCAACCTCTAATAAAATAAAAACTTATATGAAACTTTCATATAAGCTTAACGTTTAAATATTTATTTATAAGAACGTTACCTACCAGAAAACTTCGACATTTATTTACTGACTGCGTATTGGGATGTAATAGTTCTAATAAATGTGACTGGCTACTACTGACTCCAAACAGTAATATGGAACCGCAATATGTTGGAAAAATATTTGTATAACAAATTTAGCTGTCAAGAAGATATTTAAAAAAAGTTTTTTACCGTAATTACGCCATACAAATTTTGTATTTTCTATTTTGTTCAGGTAAACATCAATTTGTTATTAATTATATACCAACAAATGGCCTATGTTCGTTTAACAACTTACTAGGTAATACATAGTTCACTCAGCCATTATTATTGTGCGGGCAATATACATATATGTATTTACCGTCATTTGCATTTGAAATAATAACCTTAACTTATATTTTATTTTCTACTCGTATATGAATAGAATAATATATTTTTTAGTGAAATTATTTTTTTTGTACTCGACATTAAAAATTCCCTAGCATTTCTTGAAAAAAGTCTCAATATAAAATGAAAATCCGGCGGATTTTTTACTATGTACCACTAACAAAAATAATAAGGGCCATAAATATTTAAAGGTCTTTATAGAAATACATTTTGTTAGGAAAAATATAGATTTGAATCGATGATACCTAATACAAGTACAAGTAAATAGTCATTAAGCACTAAAGCTCCAAAATCTTTGTACCCAACATGGATTTATTAAGAATGGATACGGGATGATTTAACATTCTTTGAAGCCAAAACAAACCATTCTAAACGACACTGTAAACACAATTTGTAAACATTGGCCACATCTTATTTTACCTTGTATTTTTGTACAAAAAATACGTTAGAAGCATCACAAGATGTACTAAAAGTAATAAAAGCCCTAAAATATTTTATTTTTCTGCTAAATAATAATAAATTTAAGTTGAAAATGTTTTATTATTTATAGGTTATGTTATTTCTAAAGGTGTTTATTTAAAGTCGCTCCGAGTCATTGATAAATCTATAAATCGCACGTTTTCTTTCCTAGTTTATTAGACAAAGACGTACTTGTAACCGAGTGTTCAGACCGAGGTTCAGCCGTTTTCCTAAGCAACCAGCACAGACAGCAACACTTCTGAGCTCCAACACTCCAATGCTATTTTATCTCATTCTACTACCATTCTTGAGTCAATTACGTAGTTCGTAAAGTAATCTCCTGGGGAAACTGTTTTCATAACAAACAACAAATATAAGGCTTCACGTTCGATACGCTCACAGTATACGGACATCGCATACTTTCTTAACAAATCCATGGTACCCAACCATGAACGTCGAGCGCAGAGGGGCGCCGGCAACGTTGTGCAGGCAGTATTTCGCAAGTGGTTCGACGGTTATCAAACCCAAGCAAACCCAAGCTGTTTAGTGTGTCATAAGGAGATATTATTATGTTGGAAAAGATCTCACTGCGAACGGCATGTTAATAGTGCAAGGCATAAATTTAAAAAAAAAATCGGCTGCAAACCCTATATTGAGTTTGTAATAAATTTAATATTTATCATGTGTACTTGTAATATAGGTACACCATTTTATACTCTCGCGAAACGACCGTTTCGTATGTTTTGAGAAAAATATAATCCCGATTGGATATTGCCGTCTGATCAAACGTTACGCAATTATTTACCAAGTGTGCGCGAAAGAATAGAAAATAAAATTCGGCGTGAATTGAAGGGTAAAAAAGTGTGGCTAACTATAAATGAATCAACAGATTTTAAGAAAATCTCAGTGGTCCATGTTGTATTTCCAACATGAGATCCACGTTAACCTTCAGTTCCCTATTTACTAGACAGTAAAAGACTTCACAACTGTACTGGCGAAGCCATAAAAGATTTGGTATTAACCACCCTACAAAAATTTTAAATTTCAGCAAACTAAATGCTAATGTTTGTTGCTGATTGGGGATCATCTATGCTTCGTGCGGGCCGTTAACTCAAATAAGTTCGCCCTCATGTACTACATGTTACGTTACATGCATTACATCTTGTAGCAGAAACCATTCGCTCCTATTACCCAGGTGTGGATGCACTTATAGGGCATATAAAAGCTATATTTCTAAAATCCCCGAAGCGGATTCGCCAATTTAATGACAAATATCCGAATATTCCACAACCTGCACAGCCTGTTCTTGCAAGATGGGAGCACGGTTGGAAGCTCCGTTTTATTATCGCCAGCATTTTCAAGAGCAAGTACGGTTACTTGTCCTAAAATGTAACGCGAAAGAAGCTGCCTCGATCAAAGAAAGTCAGTTAAAATTTCAAAATCCTCAAGTGGAAATTGATCTACAAACTATTTTTAATAACTACCAAGAAATAACCAACGCCATCACAGCATTACAAAAGTCGTCCTTGTCGTTAGCCGAATCAGTACAAATATTAGATAAAGTACAAGCGGTACTAACAAACTGTATGTGAGCAGCTTGTCCTTATTAGAGAAAAATTTAATAGTGTGCTACAAAAAAATCCAGATTTGGCTAGACTAAGTCAGATTTTTAACAGTAGTGTTTAAGATCAGTGTTTCAAGGATAATTTTAGGTATGCAAATATTACATCGTTAGGTGTCGACCGGTCGTTTTCCATATATAAACATATTTTTTCACCGCGGTGAACATGTCTCAAAGAAGCGAATGCAAAAACATGCGCTATGCTGTGTTTTGCCGTACACATTCAGATGTATATGTATAATCCTAGTTACTGGGTAAGGATTTTTCTTAGTACAATGCATGTTGTTATCAGTTAATTACATGCAGTTGGGTTTTTACGTTTCCGACGCCAATGGTCGGGCAGCGTAAGCTCTTTTAATCACCAAACGAACATTTCATTTTACTTTACATAATACTTTAACTAAATACATTTTTCTTTGATGGTACTCTGGGAGTCGACGTAGACTCGTAAGTTACTTAATGTTATTGACTACATTAGTTCTTTTAAAATTTCTTATTGGTCAGCGACAAAAAACAGGACGACTTATATTGGCTATGCGTTAGAAACACAGTAACCTATCAGCATAATATCTCAATCAGTAAGAGCTTTTGCAGTGTTCAGGATGCGTAATCTTTTCTGTCATATTTTGATGGGAATGGGAATGCATTTACCTCCATTACCACCTGCACAGGATGGCCCTTATGCTACTCCCTGTGTGACCGCCAGTATAAATCCAGAATAAACCATTATAGCTGATTCCGGGAAGAAATTCTAACGTTTATAGAGAATAATTCCATTCCAGAAGATGAAATAATCACAGAAGCATTAAAGAAAGCAGAACGACCAGAGACAGAGGAGGATCCTACACCAGGTCCTTCCACCCGCTTGACACCACCACCATCCCAACGCCAGCAAAGAAAACGGTACCAAAATTGTCACTACGTTGGCGTACTTGATTGGCCAGAAGATCTTCAAGGGCTGAAACCCATGGATCCTATAAAAGAGCCCTGTGAGCTCACCACTTCGAACATTCAGAACTCACCGTCCACTTCCTCTAGATCACCAGAAGACCCGTAAGATACCGGACCTCTGAAGCCCTTAGGAGGGCCTCACACCACTCTCCCGCCAAAATTATCCCAAAAGTCCCTGGATAAACTTTTAAAATTCTATAGGAGTTAATTATTATTTATACCAAATTACTGTTGTGCGAATTCTGTTTTAGAATGTAAAATGGGTTCATAATTAAATTCAGTATAATACCTATGTATATATCAGTAGCAAGAGTTATTCAGTATAAAATTAGGCAATACATATGAAATTCACTGCATATATTAAATACGATAAACCCTGGTACGAATTCAGATTGAAGACAAATATTCATAAATGGGGCTCTGCAATAATAAGCTGGTAATCGCCCCTTAAACTTTCTCTAAGCTGCGGTAACCGCAACTGGCAAGAAACACATGATACCGAATAAGTTGCCAGTTATATCAATACGTTTTTCTACGTAATAAGTCTGCATAAGAAATGATGTATATTGTTAACTTTGTAGTAGTAAAACTGAGCGTTTCGACATCTGACAATCACAAGTGATATTAACAGCTGATATTGGATCCTTCAAAAAGTCCCTAGAGCAGTAGTGGGTTGGTAGTGGGCCGTATCAAACTAACATGACAGGTCGCGTCCTTTTATTTTCGTTTACTTTTGGTGTTTTGTGTTTGTTATGTTGGTGTTTCTGTGGGTGTTTTTTGTATTGTGTGTGTTTTAGACATTTTATTTTTGGACTTTATAGATTTCAGAGACTAGATTTTCGTGGTGTTTCTTATTTAAGTTGATTGGTGAGTACAAGCCCGGTCCTGTCTTGTAACCATCCTCTACGAAGAATAGACCAGACTTCAACAGGGTGCCATAGTGACAAGTGACTTGGCCACCATATTGCGAGATCTAAGAAAAAGTTTACTATACCATCACCTTGAATTTATACTCTCGCGGATCCAAGCGATTCATTTAGACTACTTAAAAATGCTAAAAGTAACGAACGTTACAACGTATTTCGTGTTTAAATTACGGAAATAAGTCGTAATTTCTAAAATAAATTAGGAAGTTTTGGAGCACAACATGATAAAGTAACGGTTTTAACTTGCTTTGATTTGTTACCAGTGTATATTTTTATATAACTAGGAGACACAACAAAGGATATTTAATTTAGTTTCTGCGCTCATCAGGTGAGAGCAATGAAATTAGCTCTAAGGTTTTAATTTGAGATTAGAGAATTTCTTTCTGTTATCAGGTCCGTTCATGTATACAGACGAATAGCCGAACTTTTGTAAAAATAAGCGATTTATTGAAAAACGTTTTTAAAACACCAGAGTAAACAGAAATAGCTTCAATAATATGTTGTTTATGAAAAAAATTTAGGTGTCAGTGCTTATCCATGTAACTGGCAGCATTAAATACAAAAATAATCCTAATTTCCTTGTATTTCAAAAATGCCAACCAAATATAGAATGAATGAATGAAACGAAAGAATGAATTTAACTCGATTCATCAAGTGTTGGAACACAGTTTTAATAGATCACGTGACTTTTTACTGTCAAAAAATATCCTTCTTTTCGTCTTTGTGTGTTTTAAAATGCTTTTAAAAATATTTTAAAGAAATTAAAATGTCACTCGTCATAACCACTAGTTTTCTTTCTCACTTGCCATCAAAACCTTTTTAATTGACGTATAGCCAGAATTCTTCTGACGTATTGAAACAGTTTTAAAACCCAGCACAGACAAATAACAGCACATGCATTTCACAGTGGAAGGTCACGTGATCAGTTAAAACAGTTTTAAGACACTGCACGCCTAGCGAGTGGAGGAGGGGGTTGTCATTTAAAGTATTTTAGTTAATACGGCTGGAACTTGTTGGAAAGGTGGGAGAGGTTAGTTGTTTCAGTTTTGATAATATTACAAAAAGTTTTTAAAGAATATTCTATATCGGTGTTTTAATTGTGACCTTGTATATATACATACACATATACCATATATCTTAAGTATACAATTTTGCTTATTTTCGCCTATGCCAAAAATATTTTAAGAAAGCTGAAAATACATAATTTTTAGTTAAACATTTAAAAATAATTTTAAATTGTGCACACCTAAAAAAATATTAGTCCTTATTCAACGTAGAAAATGTGGGGAACATCTAAAAATATTAAGAATAAATACTATGTTTTTTTAAATCTCTTTTTGGGGTTTAAATTATTTTTAAACCGAAAATTAACTTTATAGAAACCCATCATACCTTCATTAATTCATAGGTTAGAAATAACCATAAACGTTTCTTTAAAGTTTGTGCGCATTATATTAAAAAAAATATGTGTTTAAAGGATTAAGCCCAATAAGACTATAAAAGTATATGAGAGCCCTAGAAAGTACAAGATTTTCTACGGAAACCGCATTTTCTGAAATATAGCTGTAAATATGAAACCAAACAATGAAAATTTCTTCACCGTTTCTCAACAAAACAACTACATTATCCTTAAAACTTCCTTAAACAAAATGGAAAACGAGTCCTGTACAGGATTTATTTCGTATTTCTATTATTGAACCGCGATGCAATTTCCAAAATAAATAAAGAAAATACGATTTTCTCAGTTGGGTGTTCTGTTCATACAACTGAAACATTTCGATCCGACATTTCTAAAATTGAAAAACATTTGTTAGGAAAGATTTTTTCTGCCTTTAAACGATCTAACAGTTTTATAATTGGGAACCAGCAAGTCATCAAATTAAAGTTTGCCTCTTTATATAAAAACAAGTTTTATTCGTTTGGTATCAGTGTCATAATTTCGTGCATTGGCAACAGTTTAGTTACTTTAGTTAAATTCGTTTTATTACCTGGTTTACAACAATGTCTGGCATACAAACATAATAAAAATACAAGGAAAACAGAAACAGAACAGTTGTTTATATATATTGCATATATTTATTATTGATAATTTTGGGCCTTACCTAAATTCTCATTCTTACGAACTTTAAACATGTGGTTTTCATCCTAAGGGTCATATGAAATTAAAAGGTTGTTTATATCTAAACCTAGGAACTGTAAATATATCTTTTAAAATACAGTTTTGCGCGAGGAAAAGGTAAGGTATAAATCCTTATTTTGCAATGGTCTGCTAGGTAAAAGAAGGTACTTAGAAGTCGAAGAAGGTAGAAGTCTTGTGAAAAAGAGCTGTTTCATTTATTATCAAGACAAACAACTTTTAAGTTCGATCTACATTGGTGCGTTAACGATGCTCGATGGACATCGTGCATATCATGCAGAGTTCCGCAAGATCTTTAAGACATTAGAACTTTAAGTGACGGGAACCCCATGACCTTCGAGAGACTACAATCTAAGGCTATGTGAATAAGGTTTGATTGACTATAGAGTCGGGTGAGATAGATTAATACAATGGCCGCAAGAAGACATCAGTGACGTCTCTGTCTCTTTATTGAATATCTAGATAAATTTAAAAGAACTCGCGTTCTCAAGTTAAATCTGACATTAAAAAGGTTCCGATTAAATGAAATAAACAGAGCTGGGAAGTAATCGACCACTTTTGCAGTCAATTACTGTAATTAATTACATTGGTTGTAATTGGGAATCGCAGCCTATTACTATTTCCAAGAATAATTAATAACCGGTAATCGATTGCAATTTTTGAGGAATTTATAATCACTAGCAAAATTACTGCAGATAAAGTAACCATAATTACATTCCGTAATCATAATTCCTTATTGTAATCAAAATTACCCAAAGGAATCGGCAAAGTTGCGATTCCTTAAGTAATCATGATTACAGTGAGGAATCACGATTCTTATTTACTTACTTTTATTGCGCTACATAACGAATTTCTTCCTGTTTAACCCCAATTTCTGTGGGCTTTGTACTTGTCTTAATGATCCGTCCTGACTAATATTTAATACCGACATTTCATAAGGATTGAAATTTGAAATCTACTGAATAGTATACAATATTTAATTTAATATGAAATTAGAGGATAAAACAGAAGGTTCATATTTTTGATGAATCAAGAAACAAACATATAAAACAATATCAGCGACATCACACCCGTAAAGTGTCACGAGAACTTACTGATCATGATATAGTAAATCGCCTCTTAGCAATTTTCAATCCGCTTATTTCATCCCTTCGTCAAAAATATATTGAAAAATCGAAAAAAAATTTTTATTAGATGAGGGCTACCTCTACTTAGTGTTGATGAAAGTAGTGTACAACAAGAAAGACTTGAACTAGCTAGCGACTCTAGTGATAGTGATAAGTAAAGATTGTACTTCTGCCTAAGGTTGGACTAGTTAGTTTTACGTTTCATAATAGTAGGTAGTCAGTTAAAAAACAGGTGTCTTTTTCAACTGGCTTAAGATAAAAGTTTATTAGAATAATGCCTAATTTTGTAATATTATAACGTATTATTTTTAAAGCTATTCATAATGTTTTAAAATTAATTAAAATAATATATATAGACAATATATTTCTGATAATATTTGCTTTACAACAATGTGTTGGGTAAATTTTAGTACCACATGACAGTGAACTTTATTGCATTAGGTATGTTTTAACGAATGACTTTTTAAATAGAAAACTATGTACCTACAACATAAAAATTAATATTACTTTAGCTATTAAAAGTAAAAATTCTTCATTTTTAGTCTATATTCTGGATAAAATACATTGTTTATTTAACCCATTGACATTTTAATTCAAATCTACTACATTTCGTACCAAATCCACTTCAGTATTCTTAAAAACACCCAAGAACATACTTTTAGCCACATATGGATCGCCCGGGACCACAGTGCATTGGTTCCTTTATTCTTTTACTCCTCAGCTTCTCTTTTATTATTGCCATAAATTCTAAGTGTTTTATTTTTTAAAAATAATCAGTACATACTATTAAAATGAAATTTTTTTAAGACGGCCTTTATTTTTATTCTAATAAGTCTATTATAATTTTTTTATTCTGCTCCTTTGACTGGCACAAAAAAATTTTATTTACTATTATTATTATACAATTAACTCTCAAGTACCGAAGAATTATTAATAATTTGCTTCCACATAGCTAGCGTTTATATCAGTAACAAAATCGAATATAAATTCGAATTTGTTACTGATATAAACGAATTCGAATTCGAATATAAATGTAGCTATTGAATTTAAACTACTCGATATATTTATGGCAGCCAGAGGGGCCATGTTTGCCCAGAGACACAGATATGTTATTATTAATAAAATTAAAGTAAATTAATGGTAATTTGATTAGATTTAATGATAATCAAAAACAGCTGAGTTGAATTAGTTTGAAATAAAACAGGACCGAACAATGCATAAATGAATAAATAAAATAATGAGCGCTCCACCTTGCTGGTCGAATTGTCTATCGAGTTCTCGTATGTCAAAATATGCTCTAGTCCTTAGGACTTAATACCACCATGTTGGAAAAACGACATCACCATTCAACACGATTTTTGAGTCTGGATTTTTTTCGAAAAATTTTGATTTTGTAAGCAGTAAATCCCTATTAGGTATGCAATTTAAGGAAAAAGTAACTTTCTGTGCAGTAGATGCTAAGGTACAATAAAAAATGCAATAATAGGCATAATATGTACTTATATTCGAATGGAATTATTGTAAAAAAGTTAAATATTAAGAATTTTGCTTCTTTTATGATCAAAATCACTCTCACGTATTAAACCCCAAATATAGTCACCCATCATGTTTTTGATATATTGCCCCTGACAGACAATAAAGCGCATACAGCCGATTGACAAACAGGCCAAAGGGCCAACCTTATGCACGGAATGTAGTGGGGAGCTGGGGGGTATACAACGTTCCCTTCATTCCAATAATAACGTCATCTTTTTTGTCTACAGGTCGTGATCGTGACAAAGAAAATAAACTTTAGATCGTATAGCCGGCGGATTCCTTTGTTTTTGTTCCTGAAGAGTAGGAAAAATAGGTCTCAACCCAGACTCAGAAGTTTTTTGGTTTTTGTTGAGCGGTGAATCAGTTTTTTATTATCTCCTCATCAACAACTTTTAAGACAAAGGTATTTTTGGTTAAATTTATACCAGACAAAATTGGCTACAATTAGACGAACTTGAATATAAGTATTACAAAATAATTTACATGTCGTGTTTATACAAGGGTTAAGTATACAGAAAAACATAAAGAAAACATACCTTTATGTTTGCATTTGATCTGAATTTGTTTATAAAACTTCTTAAAAATACGTTGCGAAAAATGTATTTCATATATCTCGAGACTTCGGCTTTAACTTTAAAACTAGGTAATGAAGCAGAGGGCATACATCTATTATTAAACTCAAACTCAATATACTTTTGCCAAAACAATACGGCGCATATTTACACCCTCTCGTTTACATTTCATAACCAGAAGTTTCAAAACTATAGACGCCCGATTGCTATATTAAAATAAACATTTACGACTACTAAATTACACTGGAACTGAGACGAAGAAAGGCAAATCGGCTGATTTTATAATGGGAAATGCATAAAATGGTAATCGTTTTCTTATTAGAAATCAATTTACTTTTCGAAACAGTCCAAGCATGGAAATTGTAGCAAGCAATGTTACGGAAAATGAGTTCATATTCATAACAAAGCATACAAGTTTAGGCCGGTAATCTAGTTGAAAAATATTTTTTTTCTACTCATGTCAATAAAAACCTGTATTGTATGTTCAATAATAGATTCAGAACAAGGTACATTGTGGTTTACACCTTTTCATTGTGCTTCAATCACCATGGTGATTGAACTACAAAGTTCCCATTGTGCACGGGTATTTTTTACAAAGGTGGCGTTGACAGGTGCCGCGTCAAAATTTTATAATTTCATTGACATTTTTTGACATCTTAAAAAGAAAAATATTACTAATCCCATTTTATTAACGGTAACATTCGTAGAAAAAGTATAGTGTAAAACTCGCATGGAATGACCATTTCCTACTCGTATGATTTGCAGCACTCGCCTGCGGCATCGTGCTGCAAACGTCATACTCGTAGGAAATGCATGTCATTCCATGCTCGTTGTACAATATACTATTCTACAACCGAGCGAAAAGTACAAATTTGCGCTTTCAAAAGAAAGCGCAAAGTTGGACATTTTCGAGGAACAAGCGTTTGTTTTACTTTGTCGCTCGCCGAGCGACAAAGTTACTTTGTCGCTCGCTTAGTTACCATGGACACCTTAATAATAATAAAGAAACGTCCAGCGTATCTGCGACTTTTGACACAAAATATAAACTGTCAAATTTGATATCAATAATTATTAATTACATTACAAAATGTTTTTATAAAAATACCGGTTGTAGAAAAAATCATGTGTGTAATTCGAGCGCAAAGTGACATTGCCGCTCTCGCGAGATAGCCGCGCTCCGCTACGCGTCGCGCGTCTAACTTCTCGCTCAGAGCGGCAATATATCACTTTGCGCTCTTAATACACAAATAGCTATTTTTTACCAGCGTGCGAAAAGTAACTACTTTACACACTAATATACGTCCTAAAAGTTGCACTAGTGCTAGAAATATATTCAGCACTATAGTGCTGTTTTTCAGCACTGACGCGGGAAACAACACATCAACAATCACATACCTATATCGCCTCTTAATTATTTATTTATTTATTTATTTATTTATTTATTTATTTATTTATTCACTTCTTCCATCCTTTAACTACAATATGTACATAGGGTGCGTCAATTAATTATAAAAAAATAGTAAGCTAAGAAAAAACAAAACAATAATAACAATATTAAAAGCATACAACTGTTAATAACATCACATAGGCCCACAACGTATAACTTATTTAAAGTTTTTTTATGATTTTAAAGAAGTCCGAGTGACAATACAGAACATTTTCTGTTAAAAATATTTTTAGCTCATCTTTGAGTTTGTTATGGCTACTTCGTCGTACTACCTCCGGCAAACCGTTGTAGGCCTTCACCCGTATAACGGGGATTTTTCATAAAAATATGTGTTATGGGCCGGTACACTGATTTGGGAATTATTGCGCGTACTCATGCCTAAATTTAAGTCTTGGATTAATTGAAAGTAATGTGGGTTCTTCTTTACGAATATTAGTAGACGAAAATAGTATAGTGAGTACACGGATATTATTTTACACTGTTTAAAAAGCGGTTGGGCATGTTCCCTCCAACCAATTCCAACGACGCTTCTCAACATTTGCTTCTATAACGAAAGGAACCTCTAAATTTTACCAGTAGAACCCCAAATTATAATGGCATAAGAAAGTCGGCTCATGGCATGGGCGTGGATTTAAAGAATGGTTTTTAAGTTAAGTTGCAATTTAATGCTGTTTATGAAAAAACATGAACTTGACATAACGCCGGAGAGATAACCAATATGTGACAACCATGTAAGAGAGTCATCTATAAGAACGATAAGGAATTTAGTTTTCGATTCATTCTTTATTATTTTAATGTTGGATCTTATTAGAAGACTTTTCCGATATAAATCAATTTTCCTTTTATTTCTGAATTGAACTAGACAGGACTTTGAAGGATTTAAAAGCAGACCATTACTTTTGCACCATTCCAAAGCTTCAGTTGAATGAATGTTAGCTGTAATTATTAGATTAGAAGTTGGGTCCTTGTTCTAGGAGAGTTGTGTCGTCTGCAAACTGACAAATCTCTTGATTGTTTATCAGCGAAAGATGAATTTTTGATTAGATCATTGCTAAATAGAAGGAAAAGAAGTGGTGATAAAATACCCCCTGGGGAACCCCAATCAGTGGCGGCTGGTGAAATTTCGAAGTTGTATATCTCTGTTCCTACTTACAGGACCCGTACCAAATTTAGGGGTTTCAATAGTGAGCCCACTGACAATGTTTTGGTAAAGACAAAAATCATTTTGTAATTTGCGAAAAAAGTTAAATTTTTGGTGCGCCCCTCCCAAGAAAAAAATCTAGGTATTTTAATAATTTTTTTTTCTAAACAAATTTTACATCATTTTGTCGACAGTTTTTAAATTTTGAGAGAAAAAAATGTGTTAGTAGAAAGTTGTTGTCATTTCAATTTTTTTAAGCCTAAAATATAATGTTAAAAAAAATTCAAATGACTATAACTTTCTACTAACACACGCTTGTCTCTCAAAATTTAAAAGCTGTCGACAAAATGATGTAAAATTTGTTTAGAAAAAATAATCAATAAAATACCTAGACGTGTTCATTTTTTTCTTGGGAGGGGCGCACCAAAAATTCAACTTTTTTTCGAAAATTACAAACTATTTTTTTTTCTTTACCAAAACATTCCCAGGGGGCTCACTATCAAAACCCCTTAATTTGGTACGGGTCCTGTAAGTAGGAACGGAGATAATAATATATAACTTTGAAATTTCACCAGCCGCCACGCCAAATTTAATAGCCAATGTTTTAGATTTAAAGTTATAATTTGTGAATTCGGAGCAAGGACTTGTGATTTGAACAAACTGTTGTCTGCCTGTAATATAAGACATCAACCAGTAATTCCACATGCTTTTAACCTCAAGCTCAGCAAGTCTGAATTTATTACATCAAATGCCTTAGAGAGATGGTAATAGATGCATGTTATTAAATTTTAATGATCTAAGCTCTTATAAATAAAATTAATTGATTCAAACAGGTCTATCTCCGTTGACTTTCCCTTGAGAAACCCGTGCTGTGAATTTGAGAAAAAGTTGAATTTTATCAGAAAATGAATAAGGCGGTCGTAGATTATTTCTTCAAATATTTTGGAGATGACGGATTGGTTTCAGATTGGTCACTAGTTGTCAACTACATCCTTATTTCCTTTTCTAAAAATAGGTATAATTTTTGAGATTTTCAGCTGTGTGGGAAAAATCCCGTCCTCGAAATATTTGTTGATGATGTTTACCGAGGGATAACATAATATTTCGGCAACATCCTTTAAAATAAATCATGGTATTTCATCAAATCAATTCATCAAATTTGTCATCAACACCATCACACGTGTAAACTGCCGACCAATCAACATCAAGTAGTTGATTATAAAATAAACGTTTGTTTTCTTCAGTAAAATTTCTTTTAAGTTTAAACTTTTTATCTTGATTTTTATTACTTTCCTTAGAGTCTATGTCGAATAAAAGGGCTAGGTGATCTGAGGACACGTGTAGGGACGTTGATAGAAGAAGAGAACAAGAATGTATGATTTCCCTCAAAACTTCAGAAAACAAAAGTTACTGTAGCAGAAGCTTTATCGTCACTAATAAAAAAATTATTTAATAAAAAAATTTAAAGAATATTAATGCAAGTTACATACATCATCGGCCATAACAAAAATTTTGTTAATCATTTTTAGTTTATCAACTTTGCATTAAGTTTTTAATAATTTTAAATAAATATTTGTAGTAACGGCTATTATTGCAGTGTTACTTCTTGTTTTCTTCCACAGCATGCCAATAACTAAAATAAAATAAAATTATGTTGTCATAATATTTATGGTCGGTTTTCCAGAGCAGTTTAATCAACAATTATCCAATTGGACACCAATGTGACAGCACGTATATAAATGTCATTGCCAAAGGTAACTTTAAGCGTCAATTAAATTTATTACTTGATTAAATGCTTTGAGAAACCAAGTGTTAGAAAACTTTTGTGTGATATTTAATTACTTTTAGTTGTGGCTTATAAAAGCAATTAGCTCTTATAAGCTTAAAGAAAATAAAATCGAATTTGCTTTTCGGTAGGATTAAAACATCTTATACCAATTGTTTCCCCGAAATTTGTGAGTTTCGGTCGAAATCGGTAAATAGAAAATATTTTCTTTTATTTTTTCATATACTTGCAGCCTCGGGAAAGCTCCAGACTCTGTAAATATTTGTTTTGTCCAAAGGCTAGTAGTTAAGTTTGTATAAGGATTTTAACGGCCTGTTGTTTTAATCAACCCTTTGCAGGGCCCAAATTTAATTAGTATTTAGCATTCAAATCGCAAATGAAAATAGCAGTCTGTTAAAGTGCTTATTTTACTACTGGCTGCATCAGTAGGCTAATAGTCAGTTATTTAACTATTGGAGATAAACCATACTTCCTGTTGGATCATCTCAAGGGGTCAAACAAATACAATTCAGTCTGAAATTAAAGCTTTTTAAATTTTCTAACCCCTAAAATACCTATTGCTATTTTCCAGTTGTCCACAGGTAAAACTTTTATCACCTGGACATATTTGTGACTTTTTCTTAAACCATATTTGTAAATTTAAGTTATAGCATTTTCGTCTAATATTCACAAAGTTTTAAACTCTTGCGTTCAGATTTACTAAAAAATTAGTACCGGTTTCAATTATTAAGATGTTCTTTTGATCAGTTAGGTTTTGACCGGTTTTTGTCCTGTGATTTTTCATAAGTCGTCGTTAAAATCTTATGATTTAATCTAATATTTCATAGATTTGCTTGAGTTCCATATGATTTTCATCTTGAAAAGTATTGCTAAAATGTACTTAGTTCTATTATTGTGGAAATTACATACTAAAATTGCTATTTTCTTTCAATAAATTTACGAAAAAGCTTAGAAACACATTCATAGTATATAAAACCTAATTGTCTTATTATTGCACTTATCAGTTTAAAACTTTTGGTTGTCAACTTAAACCGGTCTAGCTTTGAAGAACCTGGCCGATAGGAACCAATTAAAAAACTTTTTAAACTAGCAAATCATGAACTGAAATTGATTCTATCAAGACACACGGAGGTGTCTTCCAAAAAGGTGACAAGACTGATTATAAGTAAGGTTTTGTTAAAAGGCAAATGAGGCGGAAGAGTAATATACTTCGATCAAGCAATCACCCTTTAACAACAAACTATCTCTGGAGGTACGTAGCCTTCTTGATCCTTGGTAATATGGTAATATCAAAAATCTTAGAGAGAATTACATAGAAGCTCTTACACAATACCTTGCTCTACCTAAAGTATCTTCTTATTAGTAATACTTATTTAATCCTAAGCATTTATACCGTTAACTATTAGGCTGTTTGAGTTTAGCTTTGTACTTTCTTCTCCACTGCTTTCTGTTCTGAAATTAGTTCCTAATTTCTTCCCATGCTATTCCCATTTTCCAAGCCTCTTCTGTTGATCAATGTTTTCCTTCTTGGTCTTCCCTTTCTGTTCTTTTCTGGCAATTGCGTGTCAAACACTTTATTGTCTGGCATACGGCACACGTGTCTGAACAATCCTAATTGCCCTTTCACAATTTATAGGTTATATTTGTAACTTTTGTCTATTCTCCTCATTTCTGATTTTGTCTCTTTTACTTTCGTTTTCTATTTTCCTAAGAAACCTCATTTCCATTGCATTGACCCTCTTTTTCTATCTTTTCGAAAGCCTCCATGTTTCGCTACTGTGATCGATGGCCTCACTACTTTCTTGATTATTTTCGTATATCCTTTTTTCCTAAAAATGTTAATGTTTTTTCTGTTTTCCTGTTGTGTATTCTGTTATTGTCTTCAATTATTGATCCCAAATACCATTATTCACCTGTTCTATTTGTTGTCCTTTAATTGCATCGTATGGTTTTCCTGTGTACTTGATTACCATGCTTTTTGTTTTGTTAATGTTTATTTTCATATTTAACCTTCTTTGTCTAATATATCTGGATTTTGTTGCAGATCCTTTTATGATTCTGCTAGTATAGCCATGTCATCTGCGAACATAAATTCAGTATTATTTTTTCTTCCATTTGTCAATATCCTGGTGTTAATTTTTCACCCACTGTTTTCCTTCTTTTATTATTTTATACAGGACTACTGAAAATATAACAGAACTTAATATACAGCTCTGTTTTACGCCGACCCTTGTAGCGAATTCTCTAGACTTTTCATTATTTGTCAGTACTGTACTTATACTATTAGATTTTATTATTTCTATTTCTGTTCTGTCTACTTCTCTCTTTCTTAAGATTCTCCATATGTTTCCCTTTCGGATTCTGTCGAAGTCCTACTCTAGATCTTTGAAACAAATATGTATGTCTTTGTTCTTACATATAAATTTTTCACACGATTGTCTTGTTGGGAAAATTAGATCTTGTGTGCTTCTGTTACTTCTATATCCACTTTGGGTGTCTTCTAGTGTTAGACCCTATCTTATTTCTTATACTATTTTCTATTATTCTAGCCAGTATTTTTCCTGGGATACTTGAAAGCGTTATTCCTTGATATTAGTATATGAGAAAATTTTATCTTCACCGAAGTGGCTAAATGTTCCTACAACAGTTTTGACGATATTATTTATTTTCATGTACATACAAAAAACTATAAAATAAGAAAATATTGTAAAAAAATCTATTTCTAAAACAAATAATTTTAAAAGAACTTAAAGAAAAGAAAAAAGTAAATAGTAGTTCTTGTATACCTATACTTTTTATCTACAGTATATTCACGGACTAAGAAAGAAATGGTAAAAACGATTAAAAAAGTAGCAGCATCACTCAAGTCTCTACTAATTCGGTAGTTTTGAAATCATTAGTCATTTTGTAAAACAGAAATTGTTGTTACGTCACATTATCCCAAAACTGAGTTATTTTCCTAAAATATTTCTAGGTCTATACCAGTAATAGACACAACACTTACATAGTTAAATTTTCTAGCGACGAGAATTTGTAAATCGTGATCCAGTAATATTTTTGTAGCAAAAAAAAGGAACGCTAAAGTTGTAATTATCTCCCTTGTGGCTGTCGAAACAAGGGACATTATTTCGATAATGGCCAATTTACCCAATTACTACAATTTATATAATTTGGCTTTGGCTAATCTTTGGAAGCCCTAAGTTTACCATGTCGCAATATCCTCCTGAGATTCTCATTTTCTTTAAGATGCACAAATGTTATTCGGCAAGATATTTCCCAGAAAAAAATTATTTTTATTAAAATAAAGAAACTTTTACTTTAATAAAAATAATTAAAGAAGTCACAGCTAAATACCGAATTAAGAGGATTATCACTGAAGCTGTGCTAATTATTATCATTCTCTACTATACAGTTTGTCCCAAATTCGATGCTCACCATTAGGATTTCGGTTGTTATTGGAGCTAGAGAGATGATTAGATTAAGAAAGCTTTGGGGAATTTTATGCTGATTCCTAACGTCTTTACAGAAGTTGGTTAAAGAATTTCATTTTTGTGAAATTTGAAGAAAACTGAAGAGTGTCGATTTTGTTTTTTGTTAATTCTACGTAAACTATTTATTGGAGAGCTGTCAAACTATGACATTATTAGGACACTATTTTATGACGAATATTTTCGTCACCATGAAAATTGCCGATCGTCTTTTGTTTCCGATCTAATAACACTAACTTTTATTTTTCTTATGGACGCCATCTTGAATTTTTAATTGGTTTTGTAGACTAGCGGTACCGGGAACTCCGATCCCGAATTTTGCCGAACTATTATTGCCGATTGTATGCCGCTAAATTTGAACACAATGATTTTCCGAATATGTTATGAGTATGAGATGAGTCGTTATAGGTTTTTTTTAACCCACTCCCCAAAAGGAAGAGGTCGTCAGTTCAGCCCGTATTTTTTTAAATATTTGTTCGCTCAGAACTCTGAGGTGACTTAACCTATTTTGATGAGTCTTTGCATTCGAAAAAACTATTCTGCAAGTTGGTTTCATTTAATTTTTCTCGCGATTCCCCTACCGTAAGGGGTTGGAATTTAAGGGTTAGTGATTAATTTTGTTCGGTTTCTGCCGTAAAGTATTAACAATAATATTTCGATCGCAAGAAATTGACAACAAAGTATTTTGTGCAACAGCATATTATTATTCTTACATAGGGTTACCAGATTTCAGGAAACAATAAGCGGGAGTTGCCGACATTATAATTTTTGGCGCTTTCGCCATTTCGTAAAAATAATTATTGTTTGAGAAAATTGGTAAACATTATTTGCCCTATTAATAAATCGGATTTTATTTTGTAAAAGTAGGAAAACGAAATAGTCAGATCGATTTTAAATGTAATTATTTCCTTGACTTTTTTAATTTTATGTAAATATTTTTCTGAGCTAGAGGTACGTATAAATATATATGATTTACTATAAAAAAAGGACAAGATGGAGTTTGAATATGTTAGTCGCGAAGCGGGAGATTTATTGGAAAATCGGGAACCTCCCGCCTAGTTAGCGACCCTATTCTTACAAGGGTGCGTTAAGGATTTAAGACTGGTTTTCCTCCGACAGTTTTCAGTTTTTCCAAATTTTACAAAAACGAAATGCTTTGAGCAAATTCTGTAAAGGCATTAGATATCAGCATAAAATTCCCAAAAACTTTCGAATGTAATACCACAAGATGTTTCGGGATTACCGAATAATACTTTTACCTGACACGAAATGCGTTACCCGGCAACACTACGACTCCGAAGGAGGAGTAGTGTTGCCGGTATCGCGTTGTGTGTCAGGTAAAAGTATTAGGTAATCCCGAAACATGGAGTTGTATTCAAAAGATTATACAACGAAATAAAGTACATATATCCTTCTTATCTTAAACATTTTTATTATAATAATTATTGTTAATGTCCAGAAATGACTTCTGAAATAATTTGTCAAAAAATGACAATTACAATGTGGCCACCAAGCGATAATCACTTAAATGATTATCACTTATTAATCACATCCTTCTATATAGGAAAAATATACATGGAGTTGTATAATCCTAATAATTAACCATCTCTCTAACTCCAATAACAACCGAGATTCCATTGGTGAGCATCGAAATTGGGACACACTATATAATATAAAAGATTTAGCCACCAATAATTTTGGGAAATTAAAACACAATATATTTAAAATAATTTAAAAATAAGGAAGCAACTGTATTTTGTAACAGTCACCAATTTTGTCCCCAGTATTTGTAATGAAATTGTGTGCTATTCTCCTTCCCCAAAATGTTCAAAATAATTAGCATAATAACAGTAGAAATATGGTAGGTTATATTACAAGCCAGCACCAAAAACGTAATCTTATATCCCCTTCCATATTCAACCTAATTAAATATCATTTTTCCTCGAGGGCTGCTTGACTCGAGGAGAATATGATGATGGACTATTGGTTAGCACATTTCGGGCAGTTGATTATCCTTTTAAGGACCTAAAAGATGGAGGTAGACACAAGCGCTTTAGTCAAGTGGGAAAAAAATAATGATTAGAATAATCGGCGTTTTGGGGGATATTTTGAACATAGAATAATTATTGCGCAATCAATATTGAATATTATTTTATGTAACAAGAAATTATAAAATAAGAAAACGTGGTTAAAAAGATCTATTTATAAAATAAATAATATTTACAAAGGATTCGAAGAAAATAAAAAGTAAATAATAGTTTTTGCATTTTGCATTTTTGTTATCTACAGCATGTCCACATTGTTCACGGATGCGGTTGGCAAAAGGACGAGTTGTTTTAAATCTGTTAATTAATCTAAATCCAAAATAGTAAGAAAAGAAAAGATGCAAACGGGTCAAAAAGTAGCAGCATAAAATGGGAAACGAAACATGGGAAGAACTGTGTTTGAAGTCCAAATTTACAAGGTTTAGATTTCGTCTTGCAATTTTGGATTTTTTTTTTGGTCAACGGTTATAGGGGAAAATGTACGAGAAGGTGTTATGATGTCAGGGATGACGACATTGTTTTTACGAAACGATAACGGTTTCATTTACCCTAGTCGAGCCGTAGGTGACTGGCGATCAACCTCTGACGTTGACAGATAACAAACTAATTTTTGTGTCAAATTGTTGCGAAGTAGATGCGAAGTGGTGTATTTTTGCATATTTTTAGTTCAATACATTTAACATTAATCTATATGTTTCTTGGCTTTTCACGTCAAAACTATCATCAGAACCAAACATACCGGTTAACCGCTGCGTTTTAGCGACCACATGTATTTTGATATAAACACTTGGAGAAAGTGATATTTTTAGAAGCGGGGGCAGTAACCACATCCATTATAAGCAGTAATAAACGTTGTGCCGAACTATTTATATGTCATCTAAAATTTGTAGACTCCGCTAAAGACAACGAAGGATTCCGTAATTTTTGTACCACTGAACAATATCTACTTCACTTTGCGTTAACCTGTTTCAGGTCGATTTATGTGCTTAGATGCCCGATACCCTGACAGCACAATAATGGAAATGATATTACATAGGACTCTAAAAAGGTTTTTATATACAAAAGTGGAAAAATATATCTTTAATAATGGATAAAACAGGAAATCCAGAACAAAATTTAAATAAAATATTGACGGTTTCGTTGGATTTAAGATTTTGAAATAATATCATTAATCAAATCAATTCATTTATGTTCGTACTTAACATAAGTCTTACATACGTCATCAAGTAGTCATGAAATACAAAAATATTTTTCATAATAAATCATAGTTAACATAAAAACATTTTAAGTCAACATATTAAAATCCTTTCTTTATATAACAATTAAAAACAAAATCATGACAATAACAATCAAAACCAGAAAAATCACACTTGATTCAATGTCCACCCAACATCGACGGAACTTTGTATCCAGACTAGAAGGTCTTAAGTAACTTGAACATTGGAATTGAAAAATTCATCTATGCTATCTATAAAATGCCTGTCCCAACAGATAATTTTTAATTGTTTTAGCAAAGGAAACTGAATAATGCAATTCGGTGGATTTCTTCAATTGGTAGTGCACTTTTTAATTTCTGTGTTTCTGGGATGTTGGTATGGAGTGGGGGGGCGGCAGCCCCCCAGCCCCTTCCCTGGGTGCGCCGCTGAACAGAAAGCTTGTAAAAAAATTTAAGTCCATAATAATTCGTGCTAATGAATGATTCAGATAATCTTAGATAATCAACATTTATATTACAATTAAACCTAGTATTATGACTATGACGGTCATTACAGAGGCTATAGTCATTGATATTTCTTTTAATGTAATTAGGACATGTCATCATATGCATGGAAGGCAAGGTCATTATTTCGAGCTGAACAAACTGCGGCCTGACTTCCGCTCTAAAATCCAAGCCCGCCAACACTCGGACAGCTCGCCTCTGGAGTTTAAAAACTCTGGTTGCCTGAGCAGTATGACCCCAGACTAATAAGGCATAGTTAGAGTGAGACTGAAATAGAGCATGAAAGGCCATTAATAATACCTTTCTTTCGACTTTTTAAATATTTGTTAGGAGAAATATTGCACTAGATAGTCTGTTAGCCAGCTGGTCTATATGATTATTAAAGATAAGAGCTCCATCAACATGAACTCCCAACAGCCTAACTGCGTCCATTAACAGCAAGTCCGCGAGTCCCTATCCAGATCCACATCTCTAAGAGTAAAACAAATTTTCTCCGTTTTATTAATATTTAACAACAATTAATGGATCTGAACAACTCCTCCAGGCTATGAATAGCGTCTTGCATTCGTATAGACAGAGAATCAATACTTTTACTTTTTATAAGTGCTGTTGTATCATCAGCAAAAATTACAAGTTTATCATCTGTGGATATTCCTATGTCATTGATATAAATCAGGAACAGCAGAGGACCTAGTAGAGTGGCGTCATAGCCAATTGAATGGGGGTTTCATACATATTATTACCAAGGGCATGACCCTTTTGCAGAACAAAGATGTAAACATTTAAATTAAACCAACAAAGCTTTTTTTATTTGCGGGATTTTTATGCTTAAGACACCACTGTCTAGTATTTTTGGCTAATATTATGTCGTTAAATGAAAATTGTGTTGCGCGATATTTGGGTATGAAACCCCTAAATTTTATGAGCAGAATTATTTACACAAACAAGTCAATAAAAGATGTACCATACTATAAAAATCCAATTTTTTTTATAGCGGAGCGGAGTGTAAATTTTTAAGGATGGAGCTCTAATCGTTTATTGCGAAATAGAGTGGTTCTTATACGAATCACATAATATTTCTTTTTATTGGCTTTTTAAAATCGACCTAACTTAATCTAGAAAATAAACATTTTCCTGATTTGAAGAATTTTGTAATATAAGCATATTTTAAGCTCCTCCAAATTAGGTCTCACTAAACCGTGCATTAAATATCCATGCGGATGCCAACAAAACATCTGAAACCAGATATACGGTTACACGCTTCTTTCAGCTTTAACAGAAACAAGTGTGAGAGATGTGTTAAATTAAGCACCTACACGTTTTTATACATTCTACGTAAAAGGTTTCGGACCTGCTGATTATTTTAGAAACTTTGAAATTTACTAAACATAGGTTCGTATTAAACGAAATACAGATTTAAAAATTGTTTTCATTCTTGCGAACAGTAGTAAACTACAACTATGACGGCAACCCTGTATATTCCAAATTTATTTAAAAGATAATAATATTACGATTTTGAATTTCCTTTTACTTCTTCCCAAAACTTTTTCTCTAATAGGTACCTTTTGGGAAACAAAGCGCTTATTTAATTTTATACAAACATCACAATATCTCTGTAACTATTAAGTTTGGATATGAGAAGTTTCACAACTTTCTGAGAAACCCTCTGTACTCAATTTCAAATTGCAGATTTTTGAAAGCCATAGAACTCGTATCTTAAGTATTTTTTGCCAACCTGTCTAGTATTGAATATAGTTAGCCAATTCAGGACTTGTTGCAGTATCTATTTGCATTTTGCGTGTATGAGTTTTGTACGATTAACCTTTACCTGTTGAAACACAATTTTAAAATTACCGAGTGCTTCTCGGTAGAACACACAAGACAAGACGTTCACTTTTTCATTTTCGTAGCGCTGTTTATAAAGACCAAAGATGATGATTAGTGTCAATTACAATATTTTTATTATTAATATTTTAATGATATTGTATTTAGAATAAATGGCTAGAGAAACTGAAAACTGACAAAAGAAAAGAAGGCAGTTGCTTCAAACTTAACCAAATACAATCAGTTATAAAAATTCTAAAAATAAATGCTTGAATGAAAACAGAATTATTTTTATTAATGCGCTCCATAGAATATTATTTTATTGGTAAATATTTTTGTACCTAGGTATATATAATATAGACCAAGATGTATGACAACAAGCCATCGCGGCATCGATTAGCTCTAAAATAGCGGGGCAGTTTACTTGAGGGGGCGTTTACTAGGGTTGCATACCTTGCCGATATATTTTCGGAAATAAACGAGACGTGTTTGGGATTGCAAGGAAAAGATATAGGCGTCTTTCGGACCGAAAATAAAATAATATCAAAATCAAGAATGTTGCAATATTAGCGATCGGCTGCGTATCAAAATGACTCTAATAGTTTTCCACTTCTGACAGAGTTTCTTCATGAGAGTAAATGTATATTGGAAGATGATGTCCGTTTTGACAGTATGGTGCACTTATAGAATTTAACTACATCTGTTAATGAGTATTTCCCTTTGTTAAATGATATTGGATACCTTAGCTCGTGGATTCAGCATCCGTTTCAAATTAAAGAAAAGCCTGCTAATATTTGGAGTTTGGATTTCGAAAAACTTATTGAAATGACATCTGATGGAACTGCAAGAAAAATTTAAAGAAGTATCGGTAATTACTTTTTGGAGAAACGTAAAAAATGAATTTCAAGAACTCTGCCACTGTACTGTTACTATTCGTTACAACTTATTTGTGTGAAACTGGATTTTCTTATTACGTTTCAACAAAAACCCAATATTGAAATAGACTAAATGCAGCACCCGACTTGCGCGTACAGCTTGTCTAGTATCAAGCTAGATATCAAAAGCATTTGCAAAAATAGAGTGAAATCAGACGCGTCCCGCTAGTTTATTAGAATTTTTCTAATTGTTTTATTTGTTTTCTTGTTGCATGTATATTTTTACAAGCTTTTATTTAACTGCACCTGTTAGTATGTATGTTTGTATGCATGTTAGTATAAGGTCAAATATTGCAATCAAAATTTCGACTAGTTTTAATTATGCTAGAGCTTTGAAATTTTGTACACGTGTATAAGTCCGATGACAATGCAATATAGTATACCTAATATTGTTCTAAATCCAATATGGCGTATGCCCCAAGATGACGGGTTACCTTTTTATTTACAATCCCCTTGATATGGGTATCAAATGAAAGGGTTTGACGAGTAGAATACTATACGCTATGTGACGTCATTCTAAACTCACCATGGCGGACGCTACAAGATGGCGGATTATCTTTTTCTTCACAATCCCCTTGAAATGGACATCAAATGAAATAGTTTGACGACTAAAATACGACAAGCTATCTGACGTCATTCTAGACCCAATATGGTGAACGACACAAGATGGCGGATTACTTTTTCTACACAACCCCATTGACATTTGTGTCAAATAAAAGGGTTTGGCGAGTAGAATACGATAAGCTGTGTGACGTCATTCTAAACCCAATATGGCGGACGCCACAAGATGGTGGATTACCGTTTCCTTAACAATCCCCTTGATATGGGCATTAAATAAAAGGATTTGACGAGTGAAATACGATAAGAGGTAAAATTTCGTGTAATAGTGATGCATTATCAGAAATGCATAGGTTAAGACGTAACTAAAAATTTTAAAATAAAATCTTGTAAAAATACTTTTTAAAAGCAAGCTTTTATTATTTAGATGTACTAGAACGAAAGAAATAAGTTCAGTTTTTTCATTGTGGCAATGCTAAATGCTATTTATGAGTGGACTTGGTTCGCGTGGGTGGATCCTAATAGAAGTAGTATCAAAATTAACACTTAAACACATGTGATATATTATGTTAAATTTATTACCATAAAAGCTTGTCGCGTGAATAGAAAAGAACAAAATACTTACTTAGGTATCTACTTACAATTTCTGCCAAATAAAATTAATGTGTGTATGAACTTTTCGCGCGTTACAAGCTTTTAAAACAATACTTTTAACATAATATATTATATCCGTTTCAGTGATAACTGTGACAGGTACTACTTTTATTAGGATTCACTCACGTGAACTACGTCCACATTAAAAATTGCATTTAGTATTGGCACAATGAAAAACTGTACTTATTTTTTTCGGTTTAGTATATCTAAATAATAAAAGCTTTCTTTTAAAAAGAATTTTTTACAAGAGTTTTGGTTTTCATTATTATAATTTAATCTTTCCTTAGAAGGTATCCTTATGTTAATTAAAAAAGTTATCTCTTTGTTTTATTTTTTATTTTTATTTGACATAGGTATCTCAGTATCTGAATTGTTTAACTTTTGTTGAGTAAAAATTGAACATAAAAATAAATTTATAAATATGTCATTTTTGTCCATTTTTGTGCACAGTAAAAAGTCTTTCATGGCCAATTTTAATTGGAAAACACTGCTTTAAACCATTACATTTTGTAAATTTTAACTGCATTTGTTACTTTATTATACTTTATTATAAAGTTTATTATAAAGTTTAAAATTTAGGAAACTGTAAACAGATTTTTGCCTATACTTTGAAATCTAGTTAAAAATAGCACAATTTCGCGATGAAATAGAATATTTTTGTATAACTCTTGCCTAACTGTATTAGAGGGAATGTCAACTCATCTAAATGTACTTTATATGCTAAGACACACTGGTGTTATGACATGCATGTGGAACAACAAGAATACAGCTATGTTCCATTTTGGAGAAAATAACTTTTCATATCAGACCGCACAAGTTTTGGTCTCTGAAAGCATTCCTATTATGAAAAGTTTGCTGAATATATAGTAGAGCCAAGTTTGGAAAAAGTTTGGTTTATTTTTAAAATGATAAATGTTTTTAAAACTGAATTTTAAGTTTTAAAAAGTAAATTATTTTCCAACATAAAATAAAATAATTTCTTAGTATAGTTTAAATTTTAACATCGCTAAATAAGGTAAAGCAAAAAAAAAATTGATAAACATTAACGTTAATCAAAATAAACTGTCCAACAAGATTAACTCACCTTCAGAAATATGCTACAAATCTGATGGTATTTATTTTCTGAACCTGTGGTCTAATTTGAATGAACTTTTTCTCTATCACTCCTTCCTTAACAGTGTACTGTTATGACAACTTTTTCCAAAAAGTTAATTTTCCTGTGAGCGTGCGGAAAGCAACAACTTTCCGCACTTATATGCGTGCTGAAAGTTGCACTTTTCTGCACTAGTGCTGAAGGATTTTTCAGCACTGACCCGGAAAACAATCACATACATATTAGGGTGGTGCTTCGGTATATGGATTTATTTTTATCGGAAAGAATTAAATCACCTGTATGCAGAAAAGTTGTGTTTTGATTAGAAAATGAACTTAATTTCTTTTGGGAACTTTTGTTGCAAAAATTATCTATTTCCACCTATGTAAAAAATATAACATGCAAATCGAAGAAGCGCCCTACTACAAATATGAACCAGAAAATTTCCTTGAAAATGAACATGGAAAAATTCTCTGTCTGTTACAATGTATTTTTGGTTACCATGTCAGTTACGAGAAGAGAAATTTAATCAAATTTGGCATTGTAGGTATAATAATAAATAAGTCATTTCATAAATTAATAATTTTTTTTTAAATCCAATTTTTAACAACGAAATTTTAATGAAATGAAAAAAGAAAAATTGAAAATTTGATTTAAATTAAAAAATTGTTAGTGATATTACCTTGCTAGATGAGTTATTCATTATTATCCAATGCCGTTTTGAATGATTGACCGAATTCTTCCCAGATATCAAATTTCAACTCTCCAACTCAATACATTACGGAAATAGCAAATTGGTCGTCGTCACGGCAACGAAATACCAAAATTATTTTCACATAAAAAAGTAGCTTACTTCCTTCCCTTTCGATTGCCACCTCACTCGTTTCAATCGGATAAGCCGTGCATGAGTTAGAAATTGTCAACTTTATCCTTAATCGTTGCTATAGAAACCACGCGAATCCAAATGTACATTTATAATTTTGAATGATTGACCTAATTCTTCCCATATATCAAATTTCAACTCTCCGACTCAATAAATAACGGAAAAAGCAAATTTTTCGTCGTCATGTCAACGAAATTTCGAAATATTTTCAGATAAAAAGATAGCTTCTTTTCTCCCCTTTCGATTACCAATTCACTCGTTTTAATCGGATAAGCCGTTCTCAATTAATAACAAACCCAAGCAAAATTTAAATCAGACCACCACGACTTAATTTGTCGATGTAGTTTGAAAATTTGATTTTGAAAAATCAAAATTTTAATGCCGATTTACGAACAAACGGCGAGGTCTATCGACTCATATAAAGACCACATTATTTGTTATGTTTTTTATTGCCTTTAAAATTACATTTTTATTTTTGCAATATCTGTCAAAATAAAATAGTTATGATAAAAATAAATTTTGATTTTTTTGTAAAGTGCCCTCTAGCGACATAGCAATGAAGTAAATTTATCTTAGAATTATAGAATCCACTAAACTTAGTTTGTGTGCAAAATTTCAATGTAATACATGAAAGATTAAATTCAGCATGACAAAAAAGTATTAAAAAAATTAAACGTTGCACATCTATAACTCGGAAAATATTGAGACTTCGAAATTTCTGTAATAGAACTATTACAATTATTTTTCCATATAGAATCACCTTGTCAAGTTTCCTAATGCATTTCCAAGTATACAGGGTATAGTTGTTAATATGTATCATTACAAGGACTTGGAGAAACTTTTCCCACAAGAAATTTAACTAATCTGTAAAGCTGTAATCCAAACAGTCCCCAAGAAAATTAACAAGGATAACTGCAATAATCTAAGAAATATCATAAAGTTCTATATATAGAGGGGTTAGTACAACACTGGAAGCAATTACTGGAGTCGACAAGAGAGACATTTATATGATTTTAGTTCCACAACGCGTGTAGTAATTAGCTGGATTTGGGTACATTAAGCAAGTAGTAAGGTTTATCCTGAATATTTTGTGTAGACTGTAGGTAATCGGCGCAAGTCTGCTGGTTAGCTACCTAAGTATTTTAAAAAAGGTTCAAAATGAAACATAATTTTTTAGCGGGGCTTATCAGAGAGTACGATCTATAGGTTTTTAGTGGAGGCCCATGTTCTGGCGGTCTTCTTATTAAGTTTTTAAGCGACTTTACAGAGGAGGTTATCAATTTAACCCATCCGTATGTTTTTCTTTTTGTGATTTTTTTTTTTTTTGTTTTAACTATGAGTTCTTCCGAAGTAAGGGTTTTTAGCTACAGCATGTAGAAACCTAACAAAATTATGAAAAACTGAAAAGAACTCTCCAAGATCGAGAATTTTTTACGTTTGTACTTCGGGATAGCGGCATCGACTTTAGTAAATTTTACTTTAGTAAAGAGAAGCAGCAGGAAATTTCACCGAAAATGTTAACTATTATGTCATTTTCGGGATTATATAATTCTGTCCATTTTGGAGGAGTGGGGTGAGAGGGGATCTAATAATTTCGGGGTAATTTGGGTCATGAAATCCAATTTTACACAACAGTCATAAATACAGACGTAATATAAACGTAAATATAAAAAGTATCAAGCAGGTGGGACGACTGCGATGAAATCGAGAAACGATTTCTTTTTTTTTAAGTCTCTGTATACTTAATATATTATTTTTGTGATATTAGGGTCAAATTAAAGAAGTCGGTATTAAATGGACATTACAAATTTAAAGAGGGAGAGATAAGAGAAAGGGAGGAGGTAGAATAGGGGCACTAAAAATAAAGAGATAATTTTTTTTTCAAAAAAAAAATTAAGCGATTTAACAAAAAGTTAATCACTAAAAATTATAAAATAAAATTGTTTTGTTTAATACCGAGATTAACGGTAAGCTTAATTCTGTTCAAATTTAATTTAGGTAACTCGTATACCAAAGTTAAGGATACGTAATGATTAATCATCAATCAATCAATGAGGTTAAAGAAGGTATAAAAAAACTCAAAACAAGAAAGCATCCGGTCCTGATTAGATAACCGAAGATATGCTCAAAGCAATGCCAGATATTGCAGTGGAAATTCTATCATAGTTGATGAACAAAGTAATGAAGGGAGAAGCACCATAAGATTGGACCTTAGGCATTTTTACTTCAATGTACAAGAAAGAAGACAGCAAAGAATGCCAAAACTATATAGGCATCACACTGACCAGCACAGTATCCAAAGTATATTGTGCCAGAGTACTAGAGAAAAGGTGAAGAGAAAGAGCGGAACAAACCTTACAAGAAACAGTTTGGATTCCGACCAAATAGAGGCGTAAACGATGAAGAAACACAGTTTGGATTCCGACCAAATAGAGGCGTAAACGATGCAGTGTTTATTATGACGCAGCTGAGAGGAAACGCCATAACAGAAGTCAGAAATAAACAGAAACGTATAATGCTGCTACATAGACCTGAAAAAGGCATCATATCTATTTTAAACTACTTTAGTGTTTAAACAAGGATGTATTCTAAGTCCACTCTTATTCTTATTGGTACTGGACAAAGCAATTAAAGAAGCAAAGAAGGAGGCCAAAACGTATAAGGTAGGAGGATACTGGAGAATGGAAAGGGTACAAATACCAGAGCTGTGTTACGACGACGACGTGGTCTTAATAGGCAGGAATGAGAAAATAGTAAACAAAAACCTGGAAATTTACAAGAAAGCACTGCAAAAAAGAAGATAAAGAAAAAACAAAGACCATGATAATAGAAAAGAAATAACAGCAACACAGAATACGTATAGAAGAAGGAAATTTAGGACAAGCTACAAAATTCAAATACCTCGATTCAGTAATATCAGAAGATCGAAGAATAGAAGATGAAATAAAAGAACGAATAACAGCTAAGAGAAGACAGTATCAAAAATCCTTTCCTGGGAAGAAGAGAAGTATCCAAAGAAATTAAAACCCAAATATATAAGAGAGTAATAACACCTATACTCACTTATGGCGCAGAAACATGGACTATGACAGATAAAATGAAACGGAAATTGACAGCAATAGAAATGAGATATCCAAGAAAAATCGGAAACCAAACAAAGATGGATAAAATTAGCAACACAAAACACAAATAAAACTTGAAGCTAAGATCAATAGAAGAAAAAATAGAGGAAGGACAATTAAGATGGTTCGGCCACAGAAAACGAATGACAGAGGACAGAATAGTGAGACAGGTATTTGAAGCTAGATCAAGTAAAAATAAGTCCAGAAGCAGACCTAGAAGATGTTTGGAAGACGTAAGACGACGGCGATAAGGAGAGACATGAAATGGTAAGAAGTACATCTGACAACGCAAGATAGAAACAAGTGGAGGAAGTTGTGGAAAAGAATACCAAAAAACTCAACTCCATCAAACACCCTACACCCATACAGGTATCTGGATGCAAGGATTAAGTAAGTAAGTAATGCTAAAGAATTAATAAACAGTTGCGATTGCTTCAAAGTTTAGAACTCTGGTATTCAAGTTGAACACAATTTTATTAGGCTTATCATTAGGCTCAGTAATGAATCTTTATTACCACGTTATTAATGTATTATCATCGAGGATTCCTATTATAATTCAAAATTGGGGCGACTTGAAAATTTATATCTCTCTCACTAGCCTCACTGCAGCTGATTTTTATCATAGTAAGTGTAAAGCCAATGCAAGATAAGAAAATATTACCCTATAGATCTCCACTGTCACAGTAAAAATCAGAGCATATATTATTTTCATTACTCAGCATAAGATGTGATTTGTCTTCTCCTCAGGATGTATATTTTACTTAATAATAATAATGTCATAGAGTAACCCAAAATGATAATAAAAATGGCTAAGATAAAAAAATATTTGATAGATGGAACAAAATCCCGAGTTATATTCTGGATCAGAGTTTTACGAAGATAATAAGACATGTGCCCTTTGGGATATCAGGGGCACTATTCAGTGCGGCTAGATCAATCAAAAAAGTTTTTATATATAAGGGTCAGCAAATCGAATATAAAAGCAATAGAAGCCCAAAGTATTAGAAAAATTCATGTTATACGCACCATGAATTTGGTCGCCATTCTCGTTTTACGAATAGCGAGTTTTGGGATTAGGGAACAAACACCAAAAAATATCGGGGATATGTATTTTTTATTAAAGTATAACCACGTAACAGAGTCGTAGCTTAGAGAGAAAAAAATTTGTTGCTCGATATTTTTCTTAGACAATTTTCAAATTATATTATTTCTATATTTAGTGGAGGCATAATTGAATTTAGAGTGCAACAGCACTGCAATAACAAGCAACTAAGCAAGATCGAAGGAAAAACTGCTCCAGGGTCAGAAGCGTAGCCAACTGTAGGTTAAGGGGGAAATTTTTTTTATCGCGGCCAGATTTCTGGACGGTTCAATTTTCAGTAATTTCGTCGAGAGAGGGGGACGAGGGGGTTTGAGGTCCATATCCCCCTTGGCTATACTATTACCCCAATGACGTCCAAACTAATTTGGACTGCTGATATTTAAAGTTCCATTCATAAACACATAGTTTACGAACAACTTTTTAACTCCAATATGGGCAAAATGTATACCATAGGAAGGCGTGCGTCTTTTTTCCGAATTCAACAGGGACAAAAAATCAAGTCCAGTCGGTTAGCGTGCTCTCCTTGTTTACATAACGCAGCTAAAGAAGGGTAGTATGCTAACTATAATCTAGGAAACACACATTTCTTGGCCAGGGGAGGATTGGCAGCCAAAGTTCATTCTTGGTCTGCTTCGTACGGATGGTGTCATTCTTAACGTCCTTGGTGAGAAAGTGTGATTGGACCAGTTTCCACGTTACGTTGGATCAATTTCCACTTTAAGAGGTGAGAATTTATTATTTTTAGACTTATAAAGATACATTACATAAGATTTTAATTCTTGAAATAAAGATAACTTACTTACATTTGTATAGATTGTACCCATAAAGATACATTACAAAAGATTCTAGTTTTTAAACTAAAGACGATTTGCTGATGGTTCTGTGATTTTGTTAGATTTTAACTATTTGTTTAAATTATATCATCCATTGTACTGACGAAATAGATGTGATTTATTTATTAAGAATGAACAAATAGATAGTTATATTAAATTATTGTTTACTATTTTATAACAACCTTCTTTTAACTTCAAACTTTCCATACATTTTTGTATGAAAATGTTTTTTATAACAAACCGTAGTTGCCAGCTCGAACTACAGTTTTCTATTTAGTAATAAAATATGGAAATGGGTTCTAAAACCAGAAAAACCAATTTCTTATAAAGCAGATATTTGCATTTGTCTATGAAAAATCTTGAAAACCAGCATTTTCTTTAAGAATAAAATTATCCCATTTCTTCACTTACCACCATCATTGGTTTTGCTGTAATGAGCTAATATATTTTTATTTTATCAATGTTTAGAGCGTAAACACTTAAATTGCCAGATTTAATTTTTCATTGTAAGCAGTTTTCAATTTGGCATTACATTTTACAGTACGATTTACACGTAACCTAAGTTGAGATCCTGGGATTTTTGATGTAGTAACACTACACCCATTTTCACCAAACATTGAAATACAATTTTTGCTCTCTACGCTAGTCTCGCGAAATACACTAGCACCGTGTGCTTTGCTAACCGTCTTAGTACATTTTGGTAATATAGTTAACGAAAGGTACGTCGAATGCACAAATCTTATTTGGGTGTGGTAGAAAGCTGTACGCAGTATTTTCACGTTAACCTAAGATTTACTTTCTTTGAGTCTAGTACAGAACGCAAAAGGGCTCTTGGCGGTATTTCGGAGTTTTCTCGGATGGTCTAAGAAATCTGAAAGCAACGTTTATTTCTCTTTGCCATTACCTAATCCATAGAATTGACTTACATACATTTATGTAGCTAACGTCCATATCTTTATGGAAAATATGTTTTAGCTTTTAAGTTTTCAAGTGATTACTATCAGTATTTCTACTTGGACATTGGTGTATTAAACTAAAAATCTACTAAATCTTCCATAAACATAATATGTTCTATGTAAAATGATATAACACCTACACAAGTATTAAGACCGGTTCTGTTCAATACTACAAAGAGGCAAAGAGGCATTTTTAGTTCGGTTCAAGCTATATTAGTCCAATTTAATTTGGACGTCATTGTATTACGAGTATTACCCATGGTAATTAACTTCAAAACAGGCAAGGATGTAAGGATCTTAAAACCTATCAATATTTGTGCTCATAAACGAGCATGAAACCTCTGCTGCCGTCCTAAGCAAAAACAATGCATCTGCGATTCTAATGATTTGGAATAAACCGAGTTTTAATTTTTAAACTTTTGCAAAATAGTTGTGACTTTACCTAGCAATTATATTTTGTTTTTATAATTATAATTATACAAAATAGATATAGTAAAGTATAGTATAAGTGTAAAAAAATAATAGTTTTTTTATTTTTTACATTTAAATTGCGGATGCTAGGAATTGGGGCAATCTTTTTTTACAAAAATACCTAGTTAATTCACTCATCACTAATCATTAATTTTAATACAAATAGAATGTAGGTATTTAGTGTTAAATGCGGTGTTTTTGTTATGTAAATAGATAGGTTTCCGGTGGCCGAGTTGGTACGGAGCCAGCTTTGCAACCGAGAGGCGTGGGTTCGAATCCCGCTGCGACCATGGATATTTTGTGATTGTTAACTGTTGGAAGGGGGTAGAGGAAGTCTTCCTCGATCGAGGTGGTACCAGCCCACACACACGAGGAAGTCTTCCTCGATCGAGGTGGTACCAGCCCACACATCCTCTTAAAGGGCTGGTGAAATCCCAACGGATGTTTTCAGCTCTGGATGTGTAAGTCGATTCCCCAGTACACCCACGGTACATAGTACTTAGACTTCGGTCTTCGTGGGCTGTCAGAAGATAAAAAAAAGCTAATACAGGCCCTTCTGAATCCATTACAACCCCTAATTTTTGATTTTCTTGGCACTTGCGGTGCTTTTGCTTAGGACGACAGTCTGCTACTGTGTTTATTCTAGGAAAAGGGTTCAAAAGGAATATTTAGAAAATATTATTTGGAATAATAGATTTTCGACAGCACACTTTTCGTAAATCACTTTTTTCGAAAATACAGTTTTTCGAAATGATATTCGAAAATATTGTTTTTTGAAAATTGAGTTTCACACTCTGATGGTCTAGAAAATGGTTATACAAGAGATGGGAAGAAATTCTGACAACTTAAACAAACTTAAGCAATCCTGCACCATCGGCCCCCCACTTACCCTGAGCAAACCTCGGCGGCCCGATCTCCGCCCATCTGCCGCGATACTCTATCTTTCTGCTAAATTTTGAAATTTTTACGTCGAATAGTTTCAGAGAAAATCCCCTGTGACAGACACACGGACGGACGGACACCGAAGTGATTCCATTTCACGGAGTGTTCCGTTTCACGGAGTGTTCCGTTTCACGGAGCACTAAAAAAACAGAAAGAGATCATGAGCACTTAAACAAACCTGAGCAAACCTGCACAGACTCACCTTTTCTGGGTTTGGTAAGGTCTGCTTAGGTTTGCTCCGGCTTTTCTCTGTGAGAATTTTAAAGTGATATCTGAAAAATGGGCTGGAATATTTTAATAAACTACTCCTTTTCCGGCTAATTTTCATCGTTATTCACACCAATTGAGCTCAATTGTGAACTTCAAATATTCAAATAATTTTTAAAATGCAACCTCAACCACAATCATTAAACAATTTATAAAGTGCCCATTAAAAATCATATATTAATAATTTCTTCTATAAACTTTTCTCGCAGACCATTATATTGCCGACTTCTATTAACACAAAATTAGACTGGGTAATAATAAAATTTTAAATTACTTGCGAAAAATTGAAAGCCGAAAATAAAGTGTTTTATTTTCACTTATAACCTGTTTACGTGCACAAGCGAATTTATTGGGAATAAAAATATTTATGGGTAAACCGAAATGTACCCAGAACACTTAAGGGTTTATTTTCAGAAATATAAAAATTTGTGGTTTTTCATTAAATTTCTACTTTTCTTTCCTTGTAATTTAACCATTTTTATTTCTAGAATAATTACATATTGCTTTGAACTTAAAAATACATATAATCGACCATATAAGCACTCAGTACCCCTTTTCCCAATAATTTCTTAATTTTCAAAAATCAAAACGATAAACACGATAAAGGCACCAACTATGCACTTTGAAAAGGTTTGCACAATTTTGCATAAATAGCAGTTATGTGCTATTTCTTATGCAATTTATGTGTACATTTTGCTCAGGATTACAAGTCTTTTTTACAAATTTACAGTTCCACAAAAGGCATACAAATATGTTTCAATTGGAACATTTTTAACAATATAATCGAAAAGAGGAAACAGTTATCATAACCCTACTTTTCATTATTTATCGTCTTATTTCCAGATGTTGTTATTAAAGATATTTTTATTTAAGTCTCACCATAGAAGAATGTGTTAGGTAAGAAGAAAGAAACTTAACCAAGGCGCACACTGAGATGCAGTCTACGCAGGGCAGCACAGTGCAACTTTTAGTACTATAGGATTAAATTAATACAGGAGCGGAAATTAAGGCACAGTGTAGTACAGCACGAAACTGTGTCGGGCAGAACCTGCCATTTTTTGATTGAAAATTTTAATTAGACAGTTCTTTAAATTTGTGTGAACAACTCCAGATATGTAGTCATCAAGTCAATACAAAGTAATTTCTTTTCTATTTTCACACAGTAGTACGCAGATGGCATCACAAAACTACTATCGAATGTGCGCTTACCCTGCGCCACACGTGGTTATTCTCTGCACTCTTCCAGCCTGCGTCCCCTATTCTGCACTGCGAAGCCTGTGTCTCCTGCGCCCTGGCTAAGCCTTGCTCATTGTGTTTATTTTTACAGTTATGTGGCTAACAATAATCTGTTGATGTATGTGTCATTTCAGTCATCCTAATTTATTTAATGGTAGCATTTCTCAAATCATTAACTTTGTTCCATCCGGTGCAACGTAATTCAAATCGCTTTCGAAACAGGACTGGCCTATTCAGAATTTTGTTGCGTAATGCCTGCGCAGACTAAAATCGAAAGTGTCAATGAAAAGAAAAAATATCGTATACCTAATTGTTCTTTTAAAAGTGCGAAATTTTGGTGTCCTGTACACTAATTATGTTTTTTTTTTTTAAATTGAACCGATATCACAAAAAGAAAAGCACTAAAAAGTATGAAATAATATTATTTTTTCGTATTTATACTGGTAAGCTTAATTTTGTCTAAATTTAGGTAACTTGGGCACCAACGTTCTAATCTTTAAAGTCTGCTCAATTTTAAAGTATAATGGGAATCATTATTGATAATAATACATTGATAAATAATTGAGAATAATCGTATTAGCTGTTTATTTCTGAGCCTACAGTAAACTTAATTGTTTTTAGTTTTAAGTAATTTGTCCACCGGAAATCAGTCAATATTTTTTAAGAAATTCCCAGTCGCTCTATTTTATTCCTTCTCACCCCTTTCCCTTGAGAATTTTTTAACATCTCTCAGACAAAATTAGATTTTCTGACCCAAATAATCCCGAAAAGTACATAGTTTAGATAAGTAGATAGTTAGATGAGTTAGATCTGTTTCGGATAAGTCTTCAGCCGCTCAATTTTTATCCCCTCTTATCTCCTCCCTTTTATTATTTTTTTAAAGTCAAATAACAACAGAAACACCGGGGCGTCGGCATCGCACAGTGTAACGAGTTTGATATTTCGTGGACATATGGCGAAACAGCGACTATTGGATTTTATTTTTTTGTCTCTCGATTATTCGTAAAATTACTGGAATTTAGTCGTTTACCAGTTTTTTCCTCAATATATCACCGTAAAGTACTTGCTTTTTAAGCAGACTTTTCCGAAAGCGATAAAAATGATGCGAAAATAAGTCCAACTAAAAAATTCATCGTATGTGATCTATAAAAAATTTTAATGCAATTTTGGTTGTAGCTATAGTATGGTAACTATTCTTGATGTTTCCAAATTTCGGTGGAAATATTTGTAAAGTTTACTTACATATGGAATATTGAAGAACCGTGGTCCTAGCCGAAGAAAAAGTAGTGTTGGATGAATCTTTCAAAAAATGCCTAAATATGCCTCAGTTGTCACATACATTAGAAACTAATGTATGTCACATACATTAGATTCTAATGTATGTGACAACTTAGGTATATTTAGGCATTTTCATTACATTAGATGATTACACAACTCTTATACATTAGAAATCGGTAAATCCATTCAAGAATTATGCGCGAACATAAATAAAAAAACAAAGGATTGAATTGATATCCACCTCTTGTGCAGTTGGTTAAAAAGGGCCCTGAACGGGGGAGGATAGGGATATCGGTCTTCCTTAAATACGCTACAGAGTTCAAATACTGTATCCGATCATTTATCGATTTTTGAGTGCATAGAGTTGCATTCGATGGGTTTCATCCATTACTTCAAAGCGACGATGTACACGTACGTATCAAACATTGGTTCAGTAATTTCTTTAAAATATCGATAAATTTTACCTTTTTGCTGATGAGAAGTATCCGTTCATATCACTTTTATGTTTATAATAACCAACCTGCTTCATTTCCTTTAAAAATTGCTATTTAATTAAAGGTGAACAAAAATGTATTTATTTTTTCAAGTGCAAAGAAACCTGAACAAAAACAATTTAATTAAAAGCCACTTAGCCTCGAAACATTTTTAATTAATTTAGCTTCTCCTCTGAAAAATATAAGCATTTTTAATTTTCAATTAATTACATCAACTTACTTTAGGTTCTATCCCGCAGAGACGTCTGCGGTAATGTTAAAAACCTAACTGGATTGTTTCGGGAATCCAGGAGCTCATTAAGGCAACCTTAGAGTCTCAATTTTTAAAATAAATACGGCCCCAAAAGAATATTTTAACCTTAAAGGGAGGATATATTTCACGAAATGTAGATGTGGAAAAAAAGACCTAATAGAGCTTTTAGAAACCTAATTACCTCCCGTTCTGTAATGATGTCTTTTTTGGATCTGGCAGTGGCTTAAATATATAATTCAGGCAGTTTAGCAAGCTGTTTTTTTGAATTTTATCTATTTTAATTAAATTAGGTTTCTAACTGTACCCAACTAGTCTCGAAGACAATTTAAAAGCTAAAAACGTCTAAAACATTAAAGAGTTTAATAACTAAGTAAAGAAAAAAGAGGAAAAAAACTTTAACATAATTTTTTTTAACGAATCTACTTTTAAAGTTATTAAATAATTAAGTTTTCTTTTAGTTTATGTAGAGAATACAAAAAAATAAATTTCATGTTTATTTGGATTATATTATGCATATTCGCTATTGTTATTTTATTATTTTTCAAAATATTCGATTTTGCTTGTTGCATTAATAGTTCATATAAATCACTTTCTCCTCTTAGTTTAGATTTTTATAGATAACCTATTTATAAAAAAATTCTCTAACAAGAAATTAGTGTTAAAGTACTTTGTAAAAACATATATTTATATTTCTTCCAATAATAACAACATTTGTCTTTATTTTCGTAATATTTCAAATTTTCTTCCCATAGACAGAAAATATCCTAAGGACACCTAGACAAACCGGGCCACACCCAAAAGAGGCAAATTTTGAGGTTGTTTTGATTGGTTTACATCTGCTCATGTTTGTTAGGCTTGCTCAGATTTGTTGATGTTTACTCATGATCTTATTCTGTCGTCCTTATTATCATCTAGACAAACTTTTCAGTGGAGAATTTTGATTTAAAATACTTGTTTTATCAATAATTTTTCTTTTCGAAAATAGTGTTTTTAAAAACTTACATTTAGATGCACTAAAAATGTTTAATATTTGGTATTGGTTTAAATTAAGATCTTCTAGTTGATCAGTTAAGTTTTGACAGGTTTTTGTCCTGTCATAGTTCATAAGTTGCCATTGAAAACTTATGAGTTATTCTATTATTTCAGTGATTTGCTTGTTTTCCAAATGATTTTCATCGTGGAACGTGTTACTAGAATGTATTTAGTTCTATTATTCAATAAAATTTTAATTTTTTTTTTAATTTTTCCAAAATACTCAAAAACAAAATCATAGTATAAAACTTAGTTGTCTTATTCTTACACTTGTCAGTTTAAAACTTTGGGTTATCAAATTAGATTGCCCTAGCGTTGGAGAATCTTGCTGTTTTAGTTTTAAAAGAAATTGTTTGTTAAAAAAAATGGCTTTTGAAATTTTGATTTTCGATGGCGATAAGTAGAGTGTTACCTTGGATTATTACTCGAAAAATGGACAATAAATTAACGATATTCTAAAATTCTTTCGTTAAAGACAGCGCCAACTTTTTCTTAACAGTATTTTATATACTATGTGCTACGATAAAAATTATTTAAGCGACAGAGGCCCAAAAACATTTTGTTTTTTCAAAGTTTGTTGACTGTAGGTAAACGGCTTACAGGATTACTTAGTTAGTTAGTCATATACAGGGTGTGTCACAGATATACGTTTACAGTGGATACTAGAAATCAATAAACCGATTTAATCTTTTTTTTGCAAAAAGAAAGAGGCTAATTTTTCATGATAAGTCAGATAGACGGTACGCCACAAATGTCAGTGTTCAATAATACCTATAGAATATAATATGCGAGCGAAGTTGCGGGTAAAAGCTAGTTTAAATAATAAACCTGATCTTTATTCTATCTGAAAAACCAAGACTAAATTTCCTCAGTCCGTAACAATGGTAGTAATCGTAGTATAGTTACAAAATAAATAAAACTATCAGAATTCCTACTCATACATTTTCAAACTAAGTTAAATGGTGTGCATTACTTGCGTAAATTCTCTAATTAAATATACCTTATAAATTAGATTTTAATTTGGTTGAAAATTTATCACCAAACTAAATTGCTACCATAAAACAAAATTTAATTTGGTGCAGTGATTTCATAAAACAAAGGGATTAATATTTCACCCGTTAAATTTCATTGAAATTTTATAGAGTTGGACGGTATGTTCAGGTATTAACTTAATATAAAATAAAATGTAATTTGAAGGGAGGGTTAAAATTTTAATCCTTTATTTGAAAGTATCGAATTATATTTTATTAACGAACCATTTCGCTCGAAATTACGAGGTTATTGTAAAACTCTATATAGATGAACTTTTAAGTAAACCTGCAGTATTACTTAATTAATTATACAGAATGGTTCGAAAGTCCCGCATAAAATTCATATTTCTTTAATACGTTATTTTTAAGTTAAAAAGTTAAACACGCGAACTAAATGAACTGTTTATTCATTTTTCTGTAATATTTTCAATCGTCTTCCTTCAACCCTGGCTTTTTTTCAAATGGCAACCAATGTCAAATTGCGGTTCGTTAAGAGCTCGATACAAACTGAATTTAATTGTATCAATAAACCATATGTTGCATTCTTGATTACTAGGTTTTGTATGGCTAATAGTCGAAGTAATGTTATGGTAAAAATAATTAAATAACTACTTGTTTTATTTAAAATAAGGTAGGTTACAAGTGATTAATTAGTACTCACCTGATGTGACCTAACGTGCCAAATGTTGAAAATAATCACTACTTGACATGCACCAAATCGGTGGTTTTATACTACAAAATATTTTATTTTACTTGTTGGTTTAATAGCTCATATAAGTTAATTGCCATTATTAGTTTAGATTTTTATAGATATTTATATAAAAAAAATCACAAATAAGAAATTAGTGGTAAAACTACTGTGTAAAAACAAATATAGTTCTTCCAATACTAACAACATTTGTCTTTATTTTTCTAATATTTAGAAGTTTCTGCCAACAGCTAGAAAAAATCCTAAGGGAATTTAGACAAACCTGGCAACACCCAAAAAACGCAAATTTTGGGGCTTGCTCCGGTTGGTTTACATCTGCTCAGGTTTGTTAGGTTTACTCAGATTTTTTGAGGTTTACTCAGGATCTTTTTCTGTCGTTCTAATTATATTATTATCTAGACAAACTGTTCGGTGGAACATTTTATTTAAAAAAAAAACTTGTTTTATCAATAATTTTACTTTACTTATTACTTTAGTACTCACCTGATGTGACCTAACGTTACAAATGTTGAAAATGACCCCCCACCATCTACTTGACATGCACCAAATCGGTGGTAAAACTATCTACTGAATTACGAATAGTTTAGGGCTCTAAAGTTATTGATCGTAATTCGAATTTTATATTTTAGGTCGTCAATGTTTTGCGGTCTATTCTGGTATATTGGCATTTTCAAATATTCCCAAAGAAAATAGTCTAAGGGTGTAAGGTCCGGGGATCTTGGTGGCCATTCATCTGCAGCTCGTCGAACTTGGCGGTTTAAAAAAATTTCATCTAAGTACCTCCGAGCATTAATACAAAATGGGGTGGTGCGCCATCTTGTTCAAACCATATTCTTTTACGTGGAATATCTGGATCCACTTAGTTAGGAAAAATAACTGCTAATGCGGGTATTAACTTAAATGTATTGTAAATTGCATTCAGCTGTCAGATTTTCGTCAAAAGATCTGGTCCCAAAATTCTATTATTAGTAATGCTACTCCACACATGTACGGATGGTATGTGCTATCCAGTGTGGATTTTGCGGAGACCAGAATTAATTGATAATTATATCCGTTACCCACTCCATTTAAATAAAATGCAGTCTCATTAGAAAGATTAATGTTTTGTAGAAATACGGTATTTTCCTCACATGTTGCCATCACTTCTTCACAGAACTGTAGTATTCTATCATCATCATCGTCCAAAAGCTCCTGTACAAGGTGTAAGTCTTATATGAATTTTTTCAAATCTTAAGATGGTTAATTTTGTAGCATCGTTATTTAGGGATAATGTATGTTACAGAATGAGGATTTTCATTAACAGATAGGAGTATATCACGTTATTTGTCTTTATTTAGGGCAGGTGGTCGGCCACTTCTAGGTAAATCCCTCGCTGTAAAGTGTTCCTCAAATTTATTAGTTATCCTAATCTCAGCTGACTGTGTAACTGGATTTTCGGGATACGTTTGATTTAAAGATCAGGCAAACTTCATTTTACCTTCGTATTCTGTTCCTACAACCCAACAACATAAAAATTTCAATACGTTGCCTCTTTAACAGCGTCATTTTCATTGAAAGCACAAAAACACACAGAACCGCTCTAAAACTAAACAAACAAACATTCATGTTTTAAAATAGATTTAACTTATAGGTCCTATAAGAGAGCTTCCCTACTATGACTGGGGTTTGATATAAGAGCAAAAAGTGAACTTGTATTTGGTTGGCGAGATGAGAAAGAGAGTCAAAAGCACTTATCACAGTTTCTTCGTCGTGGCCACCAGGTTGATCCCATATGATTTTGTAACTTACTTTTCACATTTTCGAGAATGGCAGGTGTTACTCCTTGGCAGAGTTCCAAGACAGACTACTGCCAGGAAGTTCATAGATTATTTTGAACAAGTTTTAAAGAAATAAAGGTTTTTAAATTTTTACTTTTTCTCTACGATTTTTAATTTTTAAAGGCTAGCCACTTAAAACCGAATTAAGATACGGACATCGGGTTTGCTTAGGTTATGTTTTGAATAACTCTAAATTGAGGTATAATGCGAGGGTTGCATTTAAAATTTTTGACCTCATCTCCCTAGAGTCACCATTCAAGGGGGTTAAAAAAGCTAAATTACATAGAAAAGTAGATTTATTAACCAATAAGATACACCTAAAATTTGGTGTTTCTATCTTTACTAATAGCAAAGATATTTCCCAATACAAAAACTCTTCGGACCCCTGTTTGTAGCCCCTTTCATTGCTAAAAGACATGTTTTTTGTACATTAAGAAAGTTCAAGAAAACATTCAATGTTTTCCTTAAAACACATTTGCCGCTAGATACGTGGCAGTGTTTTTTTTGCAATGAAGTTTATTGACTACTTATGCTGCTTACGTATTCTAAGCAAGCATGTATATAAATGAACTTCCTAATGGAGTTTCAATTCTTTATCGGCATATTAGACACTTTACTTCTGGTGCTTTTTTCAGGACTAGCAGTTTAGTATTTGAGAGCAAGCCGACAAAAGAAAGATTATTTGCATTTAATTTCCCATTTTTTACGAAACATTTAAAAAAAATGAGGGAAACAGAATACCGGGAAAGTTTTAAAGGATCTCCTAGACCAACAAGAAAAGAACTTCTTCAAAACCTATAATCTACAAATAATAGTGATGCGAAAACCGCAACCCTTGCGGCAGCAAATATTCACTTTGATTTGTTCAGATTTGTTCAGGATCCTTCGTATAGTAAAACCTGACGGTCATAGAAAAGTGGCAAATTTCGAACACATAAGAACCTCTTTTTCTCGGGTATATTAATTTGGCGTATCTACTTACTTCGTGTAAATAAAAATACTTCTTTTGAATACGGCACCTACTTATTTTGTGCTAATTTTTTTTTCTTGAAAATTACCAATTTAGTTTAACAACATAATCTTAAACCAAGGTATTTTTAATGCAATAATTTTATTTTTAAGCCATGTAAGCTATAAATATGTACTGACAACGATATATGTACACCTAGATGTTTCACTGGAGCGGTTTTATGGGATACCTTTTGCTATTGGTCAGTTTAAATGGTCTTTTCCTACGACATGAAACGCCGCGCTTCGAATACATCGAGTCTCATTCCATTCTATATTTTAAAAAGAGAGAGAAGTAATATCGTAACACTTTTACTCCGTCGCGACATTAGACCCGAGACGTGGCAGCCTCACAGTATTGTAATATTGCAATCCCAGTGAAATATGAAATCTTCTATCGGCTTGGCTAGCACAAAATACGAATTGGCTAGCCGACCTTCAAGCTTCAGTGGCGGGCGGCTGAATCGAGTTGTTGCGTTCGGCAGCAGCAGGAACTGATTTAGAATTTCGTCTACCACCTCGAGCTACACAAAAGTACAGAACAAAAAAAAACGGGCAATCTCAAGTGCGACATTACTTCTTTATTCTTTAGGGTTCTAAGAAATGTACACTATTTCATAATGGACGAAATATCCAAACCTGTTCTTGCGAAAACAGAACGGTTTTTTATGCTAACTTACCAATATTATAGCATTTTTTAAATTTACCTAAATACCTTCTGTCCATTTGGACTAATATACGAAAACTTTTCGGAAATAGGTACATTTTTTAAAAAATATGTTTTCTCGAAAACAGAACTTTTTCAATAATACACATATTGAAAAGCTAGTGATGTTTTAAAACTTTGTTTTTCTGAAACCAACTTCGAATTGTTTTTAACCACCTTTTGAAACTAAATTTTTTCAAGAAAACGCGCGTTTAGGAAGAATATTTTTTAAACATTGTTTCCAAAAAGACTTCGAATATTCATATTAAAAAAACAACACTTTTTTGAAAGTAATTTATTACAGAGTAACATAGCAAATACAAGGAAACGTAAACCTGACCAAACACAAAAACACAAAAAAGGTTAGTTTAGGATCTTTTTGTCATTTTCTTATTGACATTTTCAAAGTCATTAGAGTTCATATTTAAATTTAGAATCCCTATGTTTTCTAAAAAATATATTTGTGGGAAATGTATTTTTAAAAGGTTTTTTTTTTTTTAATATATATTTTCGAAGAAGCTGATTTTCGAAACAATTTACTTATTTAACATCAAAAAAGTGTGGGAAATGTATTTTTAAAAGGGTTTTTTTTAAATATATTATATTTTCGAAGAAGCTGTTTTTCGAAACAATTTACTTATTTAACATCAAAAAAGATATTTCTTGAAAAAAGAACCAGCTAGAAGAGTAGGTCATCTTAGCTTATACGCGACTAGACAAATTGTTTGATTAATATGAAAATGTAAATATTGTAGAATGTTTTTTATTTATGCATGATATATTTTTACAAAGAACACCTTTTTCCATTTTTTCTGATAGTATTAATTTTTTCAAGCAAGGGCTTTTTGAAAAAGTAATTTTCGAGAAAGTAACGTACCAAACGTAAGGAAACCTGATCAAACCCAGAAAAGGTTCGTTTGGTGTGTTCAGTATCTTTTTTTCTTTAAGATTTTTCAAGCTACTAGAGTGCTTAATTTAATTTTCTAAATATTGTTTTCGAAAAAGGTACCTGTTTTAAAAATTACTTGTTAGGAGACATTTTTTAAAAAAAGTACTTTCGAATTACGGGATTTTGGAATAAAATCAAAATATTTCATAAATCCGTTTTCTAAAAAGCATTTTCAAAAAAGCTGTTTAAAAAAAATACTTTGCTTTGTTTTCTCAAAAAAAAAAAAAAATTGAGCTAAATTTGTTTCGTTTAGAAGCCAAAACTATCCGGCGCAAATTTTGATAAGATCTCAGTAAGATGTGTAGGGAATGCTTTCAGAAACAATCTAAGAGCATGTAAATCAAAAATGCCAAAAGAGGCTTGCATTTTTTATATTACATATTAGTATTGATATGTTATTCATATTTTTTTGGTACAATTCATTTCAAAGACCTTACGTAGACGGCAAAATATTTGTTTTTGTTTATAATTTTTTTTGTGGAACATGTAGAAATGGTTAATGTTTATGTTATAGTATTCATTTTTATAAAATTCGCTATTGAAATTCTTTTTCTACAATATCCGCCACTTGGCAGCAGGTGTAAAAAATAAGTATTTTTGAACATTCGGTTTACAAAAACTGCATTTAGTCAGTATATGAGTTTGATGTATACGCAGTAAGGGGAAAGTTAAAGTTTATAACAATTGATCGCGCCAGAATTTTTCAATCCTGATAATTTTGGTTTAATCTACACCTAATTTTCAATGTTTGATGATTTTTCAGATTTTTCTGAGCAAACGTTTTGGCGGTAAGGGTGGGGGACAGCAATTTTTAAGCGTTTTTCCCGAAAAATATTTAAAAAAATGCATCGAAAAATACATCGTATATTGTTGAGTTCGTGCTTCAATAAGTTTTCATTTGATACCCTACATGATGCCCTTAGAGTAATGTTTTTTCCATTTCCTAATTTACCCCCTAAAATTAACCCCCAGAATCAAAATTCAACTTTTTATACTTCACTTCTATAATTGGGCCACCACACTCTATCTCTATGATAAGTTTCAAATTTTTACGTCGAGTAGTTTAAAAAAAATCGTCTGTGACAGACACCGGGACGGACGGACACCGAAGTGGTTCCATAAGTGTTTCGTTTCACGGAACACTAAAAAGAGAACAATCTAGCATTAAAACCGAATTGGACTGTGCCACGCTCTTTTCCGCAATGAAGAAGAATTTAGTTTATTTTCACTTACCCTCCAAAGTTCAATAAAAATTCAAAAGTTCGAAAAATTCTAAATTTAATCCAAGTAACGAGTCGAGCTGAATGCGAGGAGCTTGCACATGCGAAATGTGAATGAAAAATCATCACAAATACTTACAGCCCAAGAACATGTAAAGGGAAGGGGGGAGTTTCCTTGGAGTAACTATAAAAGTTATTTATGGTTAGCCTGTAGTACTTTTAGGTTAAGATAAAATTTGCTCGTTGGACGAAATTTATTTTCTTCATATCGTTGGTACTGAAGAAAATAAATTTCGTCCAACGAGCAAATTTTATCTTAACCTAAAAGTACTACAGGCTAACCATAAATAGCTTTTATAGTTACTCCAAGGAAACTCCTCCCTTCCCTTTACATGTTCTTGGGCTGTAAGTATTTGTGATGATTTTTCATTCACATTTCGCATGTGCAAGCTCCTCGCATTCAGCTCGACTCGTTACTTGGATTAAATTTAGAATTTTTCGAACTTTTGAATTTTTATTGAACTTTGGAGGGTAAGTGAAAATAAACTAAATTCTTCTTCATTGCGGAAAAGAGCGTGGCACAGTCCAATTCGGTTTTAATGCTAGATTGTTCTCTTTTTAGTGTTCCGTGAAACGAAACACTTATGGAACCACTTCGGTGTCCGTCCATCCAGGTGTCTGTCACAGACGATTTTTTTTAAACTACTCGACGTAAAAATTTGAAATTTATCATAGAGATAGAGTGTGGTGGCCCAATTATAGAAGTAAAGTATAAAAAGTTGAATTTTGATTCTGGGGGTTAATTTTAGAGGGAAAATTAGGAAATGGAAAAAACATTGCTCTAAGGGCATCATGTAGGGTATCAAATGAAAACTTATTGAAGCACGAACTCAACAATATACGATGTATTTTTCGATGCATTTTTTTTAAATATTTTTCGGGAAAAACGCTTAAAAATTGCTGTCCCCCACCCTTACCGCCAAAACGTTCGCTCAGAAAAATCTGAAAAATCATCAAACATTGAAAATTAGGTATAGATTAAACCAAAATTATCAGGATTGAAAAATTCTGGCGCGATCAATTGTTATAAACAATTTAATGTTTATTTCCTTATAACTCTGAACCATTAGTTTTAGCGAACACTTTATCAACAAAAAATATTTCCCACTAGGTCAGGAACAACTTTTGTTCTTAAGCCATGTACTGACTAGAGCACGCTCACCCGAATGAGCTGGTCAACCTCGCGAGCGGCTCATATGTGTACCTCTGAGCTGAGCGCGCTCGGTTGCTCGCTTGGTTCACCCGAGCGCGCTCGACGCGAGCCCCGACTTGTCGGTTTTTTGGCGATGCTCAAAGGCGAGCTTGCTCAGTAGGTGTGTGATCGCCGCTCGAGTGTGGACGCCGTCGAACGGTGCACAATAAAACTTTGTCTGTTTCTTGATAATTTCTTTCCGTGGTCTATTAATTTGTAGCCATGTGGACTAATGAAAAGTGTTTTATACTTATTAGTTTATATGAAAATGAAGAAGTTTTGTGGGATTTAGTTAAGGCCTTAATTAGTATTAAGCCAGCCGCGAGGGTACAAACATTTTGTGGCGATGCCATGCTTACAAGTTATTAACATCTACTGAAAACGAAAATAAAAAATGGCTCGTCTTGCTGAGCAATGAGCCGCTCGTTCAACCAAATTTTGAATCGGGTGTTCACGCGCAAACATTGAGCGCGCTCACACACGTGAGCGGCTCATGCGAGTGAGCATGCTCTAATCAGTACATGGCTTTTTAGACGTTTTTCAAAATTATTAATTTGGCTCAGTCAAAATGCTCCCCACTCAGGTCCGCACATACGCGATGTGATGGTGTCGTCGGCGCCGGGTTGCGCGGCAGATGGGCGGAGATCGGGGGGCCTTGTGGAAGTATAGCTTCTACTTAGTCGAATTTTTGAGAATTCAAAATGAGTTAAAAATGGAGAGCTCTCGTCATTTTTCCCTTTTTTCATCTCCCATAATATGATTGTTGAATTGTGCGAATAAGACGCCGCGCCGCGCCGGTAGCAGTTGAAACATGCTTTTTTAAATCCTTGAAGGGTTTATTCGTTTCAGCTTTTAGGCGCATAAAATGAATATTATTTGCTAAAGTTTTACGACTGTCCAGATAACACTTTGCCTTTTACTTTAGATTCGAACTCCATACTGAAATGCACGTCACAACAGTAATATAAATGAATTAAAAAAAGCATGCACTTTTATTACGAACTGTACGATCTACTGTGCTTTTACTGGGCAAGGCTAACTCAAAAGCCATGCTTGCATGGCTTTGAGTTACATTTGGCAAGCTGTGGCTACATGAATTCTTATCATTTGGCAAGCTGTGGCTACATGAATTCTTATCATTTGGCAAGCTGTGGCTACATGAATTCTTATCATTTGGCAAGCAGTGACGTCACTCGCGTCGGAGTCGACAATGCGCGTAAATGTGTCAAATTTAAAATTTTAGGACCATGATAAAAAATATGAAAACTTCCTAATAAAGAGGGAAAATCGCGCCAAAAACAATTTTTTTACTTTTACGATCCTTGCCGAGTGAAAACTACATATTTAAATTCGGGAGAACTAGATTTTTAACTAAATATATTAATTCCTATATTGATGAATAATAAACACATGCTCTCGCAGGCGCGGCCCGTGGAATTTTAAAGTTGTATATCTCTGTTGCTACTTATGAGACCCATGCCAAGTTCAGGTTTTTTCATAGTGAGCCTACTAAGAATGTTTTGGTAAAGAAAAAATGTTTTCTAATTTCAGAAAAAAAGGAGAATTTTTAAATTGACCCACCTGGGAAAACCATCAACACGCATAGGTATTTTATTTATTATTTTTTGTAAATAAATTTTACATGATTCGGCGACAATTCTTAAATTTGAAGAGAAAAAAATGTGTTAGTAGAAAGTTATAGTCATTTGAATTTTTTTAAACCTAAACTATAATTAAAAAAAATCAAATGACCATGAACTTTTTACTAACACATTTTTTTAAAATTTAATAATTGTCGACAAAATGAAGTCAAATTTGTTTAGAAAAAATAATAAATAAAATACCTAAGCGTGATAATTTTTTTCCCAAGTGGGTCAGTTCAAAAATTCAACTATTTTCGCAAATTAAAAATTATTTTTTTTTCTTTATCAAAACATTTCTAGTAGGCTCACAATTAAAAAACCCAAACGTGGCATGGGACCCATAAGTAGCAACAGAGATATACAACTTTAAAATTTCACAGGCCGAGCCTGTGCCCTCGTAAACAAAGCAATATCTAGTTTTGTTGCACTATGTAAAGCTCAGAGCTCACAAGCAAAGTCATATTAAATTTGCCACACAGTAAACACATTAACATATACTTTGAGCTCCCGAAACATTAAGTTTTAGAATAATTTATATTTTGCCTTCTGCCTATTTTGTTAGACATGCAGACATATATTTTAATATTACCACTAAGGGCTTGTCCCGTTTAAGGATGTCAGGTATAAAATATATAAAATATAAATAACATATATAAAATATATAAAAATATAAAATATTTAAGTACTAAAAGTCTTTAAGCGTGGATAGTTTTATGGCAATATTTTATTACAATCGCGAAAAACTATTATCATAAAGCGCTTTGGTTTATCACGGGTTAATGTGCTTATACTTAATGGCTAATAGATCATGAAGCCGTTAAAATTTAATCTGATCCCAGCGGTTTCAATAACTGATTTTAAATCCAAAAACATTAAACCTATTACATTTTAAAAATTTAAAAACGGAAAAATATCTTTAAAGTTTTTATTTTCGCGTGTTTCTGTTTTAAAAGCAACTGGTAAGAGAGACTATTATTCAAATAATTCAGTTAGTATTTCTTTATCATTCATTTTAGTATATTGTTCCTAATAGTTGCCCGAAAACGATATTTGGTCCACTTAGAGTAGCTTCAGGTCAAACAGCATACAGGGCAGGCCAAAATATATCAAAATCGTTCAGGAGTAAAGTACCCTTATTTCGAAAAATACAGAAAAAAGTTATTAAGAAAAGTTTTTTAGAATTAAAAGATATGTCCAAATACAAAGTCATCCTCTATTACAAAAAATATTAAAAATTATTTAATTAAATATTAAAATATTCTATGAATATTTTAAATTACCGCCGTGTAATGATTTTTTACAAGCTGTTCTTTAACTCTTGGTTTGCTTGTATGTATATGATTGTTGTTAGTATGTTTATGTTTAGGTCAAATATTGCAATCAAAATTTCGACTAGTTCTAATTAAACTACAGCTTTGAATCATATTCCGACTATGATAATAATCGATGATTCCTCGTTACTTATTATACTCATACCGTAGGTTATTTTCTAATTTAAATTTTTGCTGCTGCGAGGAGAGACTCGACAGTTTTTGGATTACTGTTTTTTTAATTTATTAAATTAATTTACTATTTTTAATAAATTAATTTTTAACTAAGTCAAGCTTCGGTTTTAGTTTTTGATACTTAAATATTATTTTATTATTACGTTTTGTTGCTTACGTATGCTATATTCTATCCAATTTAATTTGAGAATGATCACAGATAAAACAATTGAACAAGAATTCACCCTATTGGTCAGTTCCAGGGACACTTTACACTAGAACATATTTTAGCAATCGCAATATTCATCTTTTCGTTCCTGATAATCACGGAGGAATCAGATTTCTTTCTATCCGTGTTGGCGAAAGTGCATTAGAAAAAGAAAAATAAAAAAAGATTGCCGGTTATATACTTTGAAAGATTAGTCATGGCAAAATTCTTTTCTTTCCTGATAAAATTTCCAACGGAATCCGATTTCTTTCTATTCTTGTTAGCAACAGGAGCATAGTAAAAGACAAACAAAAACGATGTTGTTGCCAATAAAAAGGAATAATCAAACACTTCATCATGGCCGCCTTTGTTTGTGCAAGTCTTTCTGCTTGTCTCAGTTAAAAGTTTAATCGGAATTATCTTAAAAAATAAATTCCTAACCTGACAAAATACTTTATTATTCAAAATACTAGTAAAAAAAGGATGGTTAATTAACTTTTGGTAAATGTAGCGCAGTGATGGAAGGCTTCTAGGTTTGGTGAACTTGAAGAAGATAGGGCCAAGGAAAAAGAGCTAAAAAAATCGAACAAAATTGAGCACCTATGTTTCAACCACACTTCCTAATAAACGAATAAAAAAAATTGTAAAACAGTCGCCCGTAAATTGCTACTCCGTAAATTTTTGTTTTCAATTTAATATTTTATTTATAAACATTCTTTCATCATAGCACTAAAATGTTTTTAGAAAACCAAACTTCGGAGCATATTGATCGCCCTATGCTACTAATGGATTCTATTGTATTTGTTTCATCAACTTTATTAATGTGCAGACGGATTTACCTAAAACCATTAATTTTCATTATAGTTTGGAACATTTCGTATTACTTCGAGCTACATCTATCCGATTTGATATATGCAAGTATGACAATTATTAGTAATGAGTATTACTACAAATTGAAATTCTAGTTTAGGTGCTGACTGCCATTTTTGTTGTCGGATATCAAAACATTGTTTTGCTGCAATCAATTTCGTTTACGCAGTAGATTATTGATATAAACATGTGATATAGTACACAAGGATATACAACTTTTGTGCTTTCTTCAGAAAACTTTGTTAAGCTGAAATAAATAATTAATCATCTTTATACAGTGCATTTTTAAAGCGTACCAAGGTATTCTACATGGTAAAATTTTAACCACATGTAAGGTCCTGTTCTATTTGAAGTATACAAATATAACTTGACATATGTAGGAAAATTTCAGTCTTAAGATTATGTTAATTTGCTAAGTTAGCCAAAACGCGCCAAAAAATATCTAATAACATTAATTACTTTTGATACCCCTCATTATTATTGTTTTTCTATAGTTGCTTGCCAGGTGAAGATGACACACATTTAATGAATTTTAAAGCTCTACTTTCATAAATTTGTTTTAAGGAAATATCTATTTACACTACTAATACTAATAAATAAATAGTTGCAAACTGTATAGAAGAAATGTCTTATCGAGAAGTTGCCGATAACTTTGCAGGCAGCTTACACAGATCATCCGGTACCCAGAAGAATGGCAGTGCAGCGATTGCACGAAAAATTTATAATTACGGATTCAGTCAGTTTGCTTGTAAAGCGAAGAAGAAATATCACTGTGGTGATCGAAGATATTAAAATAGACCTATGTATGCCTAGCAGTTGAAAGGCAGTGCACGTGGTAGTCTTAGTCAGGTTGGGTCAGGGGGGCTAAAAAGGATTTTGCAGTAGTTGCCACAAAGCACTAACGCAAAAAAAAAGTACAAATCTTATACTCGTATAGTCGGAACGTTCAAAAGTTGTTTCGAAAGAATGGGATATTGTAAGTAGATGAATAGAATAAATAATGATCTCAATATTAAAAATGAAATTTTATTTAAAATTGAAACTTCCTTGTGTACAAATGGAACAGCTATTAAACACAATACAAGAATATGGGCTAAAGATAATCCCTACGTAATTCACCAAACACGTACCCAAAGGCGTGAAAAGTGAATATTTGGGCAGAAGTGCTTGGAAATAGAATTATCGATCCCTATCTCACAGATGATGCACTAACAGCGGAAAAGCATTTAGAACTTTTGCAATAGGAGAAGATTTCTGCGTTGGATAACTTAACAATAAACACAAAAATAAATTTTTCAACGGGATGGAGTTCTAGCTAACACCGCAGTTGTGCCCTTTACGTTTCATGGGAGCTGGATTGGACATTTTGATTGACCCTTTTGGCCTTTTAATTATTGACCTACGCAAAGTTCAGATATCTGGCCTCACAGTACGCCAGATCACTGTGGTCTAGGGTGTGTTTGTGGGGCGACAAAAATACTCTTTAGGGTTTATGAAATTATAATTAGCATTTTTATACCTTATTTTACATATATACCCATTGTCTTCCATAGGTTAAGTAAATTAATGTTTTTGGTATGGCGCCAATCGGAATTTAGATGACAATTTTTATGTGATGTAATTCAAAAATTTTGTAAAATTACTATTGAGGGTATGGTTTATAACTTATAAAGTTGCAAACAAGAAAAGATCTGGGAGCTATAGAAACTTGGCACACCACGAAATTTTGTAATTTAGTCCACACCCCTATCTGTTTTTCATCTGAATCAGATTTTTTATAATTTAAGGTCCTTTGACGTATCTGAATGAGACCTATTACATTTCGACTATAATAAAAGAATTTGAAATAGGTCCTCCATATTCTTTTTTCGACTTACTTTTCGCGTGTTGTGTTGCAAACAATGACGTGTACTTATTTTTTTACAGTGTCTTTGTTTTGATCTGATGGTTAAAGAACTAAAATCGGTTTTAGGGCGACTACGATGTGTTCCTGCTGTAGTAATAGCATTGCTACAATTACCGGATTCAAAAAAAAACCGTGCTCAGTCAATTTTTGTTTCGTTTTAAAAAACTTGCAATGATTCGTTTATTGGCCTTCTATCTATAAAAAAATTTTTGATAAACAAATTATATTTTTCCTAAAACACAAAGAATACACACATGCACAGCTACGCACCTTAAATCTAATCTTAAATTAAAGGACGATAGTCAGAAAAACAAATAAAAAAGATTAGGATGAAATAAACTATATTAATTTTTCATGTATGAATGAAGCAAATGTTTGTATTAAATGCAAATTCACGTTTGATTAAAGAAATTTGCAGTTAATACAAAAATTTGTTTCATTCATACTTAAAAAACGTACACACAGCCTTCACACAAATTCCATATTAATTTTTCGACTTAAAGAATTTAAGAATTTAATCAGGCAATAAAATTATTAATTTATTTAATTTTCATGTTCGCAGGGTTTATATACTGCTAAGTAAAAAGGATTTTCTATAAATTGACTTTTTCACATACCCAAAAACTGTTCTCCTAACAGAACAGGACCGAACATGGAGTTAAAAGTGTGATATGCAAAACTCCATCAACCGCTTTAAAAAAACGCGCTATATGAATATAGGTAATAAAATAAAATTTGTGTATTGTGGGAAAATACACTTTTTCAATATTATTATTTTGCCTAAAATTCTCGTATAAATAGTTAGCCAACTGTGAGTCCAGTAGCCCGCTTTAAAGGTTTTGTCCTTTTGTGATTTTTTGAAACGATGAGGTCGTATGCTATTTTTACCCGAGTGTGTTAAAAGAAATGATTTCAGTCTAATGCTCATTTGTGCGTACGTCCCGACGTTTCCCGATAACTTCACAATAGCTGCATCGATTTAATAAACGAGATACTATCAACATTTTCGTTTCAGTTTTGCGAATACGTATTAAACTGAAAAGAGATCAAAATGACGGAAAGTAAAGGACAGAAATTTTGTCAAGTAAGTTTTCAGATAAGATAAAAAAGTAAGGGGCATGAGAACAGAAAAAATGGCATATTCTTCAGGACTTGCAGAATGCAACGCTACAAGATGCCAAAATATTATTGTCAGTAGTCAGTATGCATGATAATAAAACCGTTTGCTAAGGTTTTTTCGATACAAACCACTGACTGGGTACAGAACCGTCAAATGCTGTATTAAATTTCAAAGAGATCGAAGCTAAACCCACATTAGTAATCAACAACTTACAAAATGTTTGAAGCACCTACCTGAGATTTTTAAAGTATCAGCAGAAATAAGTATGCAATGTCACAGAGAATGGCAAAGTAGGAAAAAAGAAGTCATAACTAAAATTATGAAGATTCAGCTCCAAAATAAAATATAGTAAACATTCATAGTAAACAATTATAGGTATAGATAGTACCTTGTGGCAAATTTAGTTTTTTCCATACTAGCGCAATAATAGGCAATAAGCAATAAAACAAGATTAATCTCTTAGACAAAGGAAACGACAGAAAAAAAGGAGATTAAAACTGCTTAGAAAATTATTCGTCTATAAGTTGCAAATAAAAGGTGCTGATTTGTTGGATCAGATGCTTATCCACTGCAAAACTCCCATCCAAAAAGCTGATGCAAAAAAATTGTCATGCATCAGTACACTTGGTCATAGTTATAGCAGTAAGAAGATTATAAAAGCAGGAAGGTACTGTAGGTAAAATTATTGCGTACAGGTGATCGCATCCGGCGAAAGTCTAAAAAAATCTTTAACAGCGATTTGTTCAGGTTTATTTATTTTTTAAAAGAAAAGAAAGAAAAGAAATGAAAAGCTGATGCAGAAAAATTGGCATGCACCAATATACTTGGTTATAGTTATAGCAGTAAGATTTTAAAAGCAAGTACTACAGGTAAAATTATTGCGTTCACGTGATCGCATCCAGCGAAAGTCCAATAAAAACTTTAACACTGATTTGTTCAGGTTTATTTCTTTTTAAAAACGACATATTGAAGAAAGTGTCTTACTGGACCTTTTTGATCGTCTCTGATCTTAACTTCAACTATTCTTGGCGCCATGATCGTCTGTGACCTGAATTTTTAGATTTTTTTGTATTTCTTTTGTGACCTCCTAAGTTCATACAAATGTAGGTATATGTTACGCGAGGGCAAGTACCAAACACTCAGATAGGTACCAAAAACTGACGAAAAACTCATTTTTTCACTTTTTTTCAGGATTATCAAAGCTATTTAAAAATATTAAATATTTCCACCAAGAAGATATCGTTTTCAGAACTTGAAAGAAGATTATATGCCTTAAGAAATTTTGATACCACTCTTTTTCGTAAAATAAAGCCGCTTAATCTAAAAAAAGTTAGTAAAATCAAGTTTTCTTTTGAAACTATTGATATAGGATTGTTATTTTGGACTTAAGTTTTCCACCGCCACACCACTTTAACAAAATCTGAAAAAAAAATGGAAGAGGGAAGACTTTGGGTGAAACTTATTACTTAGTCGAGGCACGCAGTGGCTATACAGTATTTATTGTGTGTAACATAGTAGGCGTTTCCATAACAGCACACAATATTTATTATTTAACTGTCAAACAAAGTGTCACAACTGGTTTTTGTATATTTATTTGTTAACAAGTTGAAGGGTACAAGAATAAAACACGGTTTGTCACAATAACAGAGTTTCGAGATAATGCGATTTTTAACTTTAATTCTTTTATACTGAACAGAAAAAATACATTTTACATAATCGACATTAAAATACTAATACAAAAATGTATTTTTAAATTATAAATATGTAACCAAAAACTAATACTATTTTGCAAAAAACAAAAAAAAATGGTGGCCAAATACATAGTTTTTTCGAATAAAACAAGACTTGTCCGTAAACCTTATAGGAAAAATGTCTTAACTTTCTTAAACTTATTTCTTAACATTCTTAACCTTCTTAACATTCTTAACATTCTTAACATTCTTAACATTCTTAACATTCTTAATATTCTTAATATTCTTAACATTCTTAACACTCTCGACATTTTTAACTTTCTTGACCTCGTGGGGAATCTTCTCAAAAAATGTGGCTGCATCGGGGTTTTCACAAAAGCGTTTTAACTTCATGAGATCTAGATACTTGGCCTCATTGATAGGAATATAATCTGAAACAATAAAAAAAAGGTTAACTCCTAAATCCGACAAATACCATAGGGAATATTCTTACCAGAATAACTCAAATCGGGTAGCCTAAATCCATTGTCAGCTAAATGAAGATGTACTGGAGTCCTCTTGATAACATTCCGTATCGGACTTTGAAGCCAGTGACCAGTATAAGTCATGCGGTATGTAATTAGACGCTGATGATCTTTTTTGCAGATTATCTCTCTTACTGGTTGAATGGCGAAAGGACATTTTGGAACAAACTGGTCTTTAAAAAATTCGCTCCATTTTCTCACTTTAATCCCTTGTTCGTGAGCAGACATTCGTATTTTTTTCATTACATCTTGCATTCTACCTGTTGTGGGCTTTTTCTTTGGCTTTATTTCTATGTTTTCAGTCATTTTCTAGGTTTTACATAAACTAAGACGTTACCACAAACAAACAATCACTGACAACTGACAAGTTAAGACTAAGACAATAAATCAACCAAAATGGAAGCGACCGACCGATCGTACCAACCAGGGACATTCCTGTTTTATTCGCGTCGCGCATGGACATCCCCTGTTATATTCAAGTACGGCAAAACTTTGTCGCTTAATTCTGAGGACTCTGCTGGTTTTATTCCAATCATATTTTGTACAATAAAGGTTATATATTTTACCAAGAGATTGCGCTTGTTTTCTCGATTTGGGTAAAAATGGACATTCCTTGTTTTATTCTTGTGCCCTTCAGTTATATAAAGTAAAAAATAGAAGATTTCGAAAAATGTAGAGAAAAGAACTTCATGCTATTATTAAATGCCTGCAGAATAAAACTCTAACGCCAAAAAAAAAAAATCATGAGGATATGATTAGCATACTTGTGGATGACGCTCCTTCATATCAAGTGGAAAAGAATTCGTCTCTGGAGTTTCACTGTGATAGAACAATTTGCGAACATGCAAAAGATGCTGGTCGGCCGGAAACTGTGTGCACTCAAGAAAATGTTGATCGTGTATGTGACTGGATTACATAAGATCGTAGGCGTTAAGCACAGATAACAACAGGCATTTCAAATGGTACAATTGGAACTAATTATAATCAACGACTATTTGGGAATTTATTAGGAGTCTGCAAGATGGGTACCCCGAATGTTGCCGCCCGATCAAAAGCGAGAGAGACTTGGCGTTGTTTAAGAGTAATCCAAAATATTTTCTGGATCAGTTTGTTACAGTTGATGAAATGTGGGTTCTCCACTTCGATCCCGAGTCTAAAATGGCGACATCATCTCGCCAATTTAGGGTCCAACCATCAGCAGGCTAAAGATTTCTGGGATGCTGAAGGAATTATATTCATTGATTTCCTGGAACATAAATCACTAAACTTCGTGATTGCACTAAAGAAAATAGAGAAAAGTTGTCTCTATGATCAGGACAACGCTACAATTCATAAAATCCGTGTTTCCTTCAACGCATTTTACGATGTTGGTTTAAAACTGATGACGAATCCACCATTTCACCCGACCTAGCTTCTAGTGATTTTTATTTATTTCCAAAGCTAAAAGAAAGACTTCGATAAACCAAATTTGACAGCCATGATGACTTTATGACAGCAGTTCATGAATTCTTCTGTAATCAAAATCATGAGATTTTTGAAAAAGGTGTTTCTATGTTATAACATAGGTGGAATAAGTGTGTTCAAGTGCATAGTGATTACGTAGAAAATAATTTTGTTTTAGATGCTAGAGACAGTAAATACTGTACAGCCCTAGTACTTTTTACTTTGAACAATCCTAACGGTAGAGACTTGCTGCTGATGAACAGAAATGACTTTACAGAAAGAGAAGGGAAAATTCTTTTGATGTAAAATTTTCCACAATTAAATGTTTTATTAAATTTCCATTCTTATTATTTGTTCTCATATGAGGTGCTATTTTTAACCTTTTTTAATAAAAAGAGTTTATTTACTTTTTAATATTTTTTGAACGCGAAATAAAATTATGAATTAGCTCCGCACTTTTATGGCTCTCTTATTTTCCATTTCTGGTCACAAAGAATGGTGCTTTATTATTAATAGAAAAAGGGGAAAATGTTTGCATAAAGAAACGAAAGGTAAAGCGCTTTTCTTTTCAGGGATATCTTTATTTTTATACAAGAAGGAAAGGTCTTATAACTGTAACAATATACGTTTTGTATATTTTTGGAAGATAAAGGTAATGCAGCGTCGAAGCTACAAAAGAGATAAACATTTTATAACATTGAAATAGTATCAAATAATACTGAGGGTAATGATGATGACATAAGTGAGTTAAGACAAAAATAATTTATAGACCTTCGTGTAAAATCTTTTAAAAAAGCCGAAACCCTATTTCTTTCTATTAATACCGGTTTTTCAAAAACGGTTAGATTTATCAGCTAAAATTAAAACTGTACTTGTTCCAATAAATTTGCTACATATGCTAGTCGGGTTTTCAATCATACAACATTACTTTCCATTGAAGTCTTTCAATAGCACTATTGTGGAACTAAAAATGTAGTTCACTACCTACCAGATTTTGCTGGTGGCTTACCACCTAAAACAGGTGTCTGCCTAAGAACTACAAACTCAAAAAATATGATGGCATATGATGACTCGACAGTCTCTGCCGTTGAAGATCGTTAAAGTGGGTGACATATTGGGCAAATAAATGTCGTAAAATATATAATATTCCTTTAGAAGCTACATACTGGCGCTTTCAAAACAGAATTATGATATTAGGTAATGAAACAAATTTAATTTTCTATCGCATGCAAAAAGTTTTACGGAAGTCACTGACCTAAGACTTATTACTACGACGAATTTTTAAGATTATATAAATAATAATTTATGTTATCAAGGTCTTGTTATTTATGTGATATTGTATATTTATTTATAAGGCAAATTCTAGGTACTCAGGCACATACGGGTACCCAGTTATGACGTACTATATCTGGAATATAAAAGTTTTTGTCCGTATTGAATAATGCGTAAAAAATGATTCAATAACAAAGGTTGAGGATTTAGTACACATTTAAATTAAGATCTTCTAGTTGATCAGTTGCGTTTTGATGTTTTCGTCTTGTTGTACGTCGTCATTAAAAAGTTACGAATTATCGATTCAGCGATTTTCTTGGTTTGCTTGGGTTTGCTTGCCCAGCAAACCCAATCAAACCCAAGCAGACCCAAGCCAACATATAAAGTAAGAGCGAGAGTGGTGGAGCGTTGTATTACGATTAATGATTAATTACTTTGCCCGAAATCTGTAACGATGTTTTTTAAGCAATTTTTGTTAATATTTATTTTTATTTTGAAAATTTAACAAATAAAAATTTGAAATCATTCCAATATTTTAATATTTATTTTGTATTATGTCTATTATTTTTGTTTGAAGCCGCCGCGCCACAATCAGGCAGTGGGCAGTCGCAAATGTGTAATTCACGTCAGTATTTTATGAACATAAACAACTGCAGGTGTTTCGTTAAAAACAAGAGCTTCGCGTATCGGCAATTTGCAACTCGGAAATACGGAAAAACACTCGTTGAATCGAAAGACTCCTTGTGAACGGCTCTTCCAAGTGAGCTGAACATGTGAGCGGGCTCTTTTGAAAATGAACGAATGACCCATCACAAACCTAGTGGCCCTATTGCCATTAATTTACTTGTTTCATGTTTCACAAATAACTGCATAAAAGCTTTTCACAACAAGCCCAGAATTTCCATTCCATCCCCTTACTATCAAAAAGCTGTACATTGTACCATTTGTTTATTAAATATTATTGTCCTGTTTTATACTACTTACTAAATAAATTAGTATAATCATGGTCTTACTAGACACGTTTCAGTAAAAATTAAGTAAGTAAGTTTTTCGGCCGTGGCGCAACTGCAGTTTTACTACGTGGTTAACGCATAGGCGCTTAAACATTTGCTTTTACCAGCATCATTACGTACTTTTTTGTCTTTCATTTGCTTACATTTGTTTACTGCACGCAATAGGTCGGCGAAAGAGCTTGAAACAACCTCAGTGATCGGGCCGAGAATTATCCGACCAGCGAAGCTAAACGTCATATGAGTTATCTTAAAACATATGTACATGTTATACGAATGTCGTGGCTAGGTTCGCAGCTGGATTCACGACGCGGTGCTGGTCAAGGCTGTACGTACCTTAAGATTTATGCTCAAACAAACCAATATGTGAATTAAACGTTCCAGCTATAAATTTACATTTACATTTCTAATTTTGATTTATAGCAAAATTTCAACATTAACGCTTAAAATCGTTTCCTTACAAATCACGTATGTAATTTTCCAATATTGCATGCGACATAATATTAAAGGTAGATTTAAGATGCTGGTTGGCAAGCCACCAGTTGTCGTAAAGGCAATGAGTTTTAAATATTTTCACTTTTTACTGCGGTCGTGCATTTTGGCTTTGGATAAATGCCAAAACTGCAACAGTATCTCATTTGGGCTATTTCTTTATGCTTTTGTGTTTGTACACACGCCGATTATAATTATAATTTGTCGGATGTCGGAATCGGATAGTACCAAATTACATTGATTTATGTCTTCGGCTGGCACTAGAACACGGATGTGAATATGCAGGCTTCTAATATAAATGAAAATATGATTTGGAACTATCCGAATTCTACATCCGATAATTATCGGTGTGTGAAGAAACATTCTAATTTATATCTTTACGATGATAATGGTCAACCAAAAGCGATACACAGAAACACAGTTTATTGGATATTTAAATCAGAAAATAGCAAATTATGTTGATTTGTACCTATATGATTGGTCTGCACACAAACGGATCGGATGTTAATACAAAAGCTGCATAAATAGCGGCGTTCGGTAATTCAATTTTTCCCATCGTTTTGCTCGGAATTTTTGACAGGCACATGGTCAGTCGTACTGATTACAACAATGAGTCATGTGCCTGTCAAAAATTCCGATCAAAACGATGAAAAATATTGAATTTCCGAACGCCGCTTATGTAAATATAATTTGGTACTAACCGAAATCTGCATCCGATAAATTATTGGTGTGTGAACAAATGATTTAATTTAATTTCTTCTTTATTAACAAAAAAATTAATTTTCTACTACAAATTTTCATGCAAAATTCGAAACTTGCAAACGTGGTATTATTGGTTGTGACGTCACATGTCATGTAAATAAAAGTGTTATATGGCTAGTACATGATGAATTTCAGCGTTAATATATTTTCTTGATTATTTCCCAGAGGTTAGGAGATTTCGTGGATAAGAAACATTACATTTGAATAAAACGAATGTTTAACAATAATCGAGACCAAATTTGTGCAAAGACAATCGGATAATTTGCAGAAAATTGATGCTTGTGTGATTTGATGGTTGCTTATTTGTCTTCAAAATTTCGTTACAAATACTTACCATTTATGGTAACATAAAAATAAATGTGCAGCCAAATATGTTTACTTAAATTTAATGATACTGACCTTTAATGATACCTATTTATGGGAAATCTGTCATTAACTTTGCCCTAGGAATGCAATTTCTTTCAACATCGGCTGTTCCGGACACGTGAAAAATGAGTTTTTAAGGGAACTTGCAGTGATATTTTTGCACATTGGCAAAATACAATATTTAGGATAGTTTCTTAATAGATTTTATTGTTTACTAAAAAGAATTATATGCCAATTGCACTGTAATAATAAAAAACACCGTCACATAAGGACCAATAAATTATTGTTGCACACTGGGGTCGGGGACGGTGAAAGTTTTGAGTTTTTATTAATTTACGGAATAAAAAAAATACATGCATACTCCTTAACTGCCAACTACGAGATAGAGAGCAACATAGTATATTGGATAAGCCGAATGATCGTACCTAATATAAATAAATGGTATTTGGTACTATTATATATATATATATATATATATATATATATATATATATATATATATATATATATATATATATATATATATAGTATATATATGTTTTATATTCCTTACATAAATTAAATATTTGTGGTGATTGTTTTTATCGATTTATTTCGGTCTTTATTAAATGTTTTTTTACTTAAAATTTTCGCGCGAAGTTCCAAACGTAAAACGTGATCCCGTTAGCTGTGACGTTAACAGTAATTTTCTAAACTTTAGGCGGCTCGCACACTGAAGCAACAAGCAACCAGCAACAGGCAACTAGCAACGTGAAATATGTATCGCACAATGAAAACGCACGGCATTGAATTTAACCTCTCACACTATGACAACAGCGATATCGCCTTCGAAAATATTGGTAATTTCAGGAAACGTAAATTGCCCAGTGATATCGTTAAGTGAATTGTGTTGCGAGTTCTTTTGATTTAACAAGATGTCGGCGTATCATCATCGGAGTCGTCGGATGACATGATAGCTTGAAATTGCTGCGAATACTGTTGCTTGAGTGTGAGATGCGGTCAAAATAATATTATGTGTTGCTTATTATTGATAGTTGGTAGTTGCTTACTGCTCGTTGCTTCGGTGTGGGAGCCGCCTAGGGAGAAAGTTGAAATTTAATTTTCGAAAAACTGTTTTTTCGAAAAATATTTATCTTCCTAAAAAATTTTTTTCAAAAAATGGTTTCTCCAAAATATTTTATAGCTTTCTTTTGAAAGACCGTTTGGCAGGTTTTTCCTTTAACATTTGACATTTTTCTTTTTCACTGTTACTACATGTTTTGGGTGTTCCAAGGGCAATTAAAGCGTATCTTTTAACCTATCTTTTATCAAAATCAGTCTAGCCGTTTAGGCTATAGAGGGTAAACCACAAACCCAGTCATATACAAACACGTGAAACACATTACCCTGCTTTAGAGCTGCGGTGTGGGATAAAGGATTTATTATTAAAAGGAAAATTTATTTAAAGACTCTCTTGATGGAAATATGTCCCCGCTCGAAAATGGGCCAATTTATCCAAAATACTATTACTTTAGATGTTAGAAAACATTCATTAATCAATTAACCAAAAATTGTGATGATAATTTACGTCACAATTTTGGAGTACCAAAAGTAAATTTAATTATTAAATTATTAAACCCTAGAGAATTTTAGTTTTTAAAATAGCTATAATACGCTGTTAACACTGCTGGTTAATAGAACCGTGTTAGTTTAAAAATCACATTATTAAGTTATGAAATATTTTCATAATAGGATTTTAACTTGAGTTTTATCATCTATACTGCGCTGCTATACTCAATATCAGGTAAAGTGTAATGGTGGCCAATGGCACATGTCAAAATATTTGCCAATCGCTGAATTGATGAGAAATAGATTGATAAATGGCCATACATTTGCATGTACGCGACGAAGGTATATTTTCCGCATCTAATACTTGCAGCCGGAAAAGCGTCAACAGGTGGACTATGTGCAGCACCTCACATCGAATGCCATGTAGATGGGCATCCCTTTCTTACCCCTTTGCACCGGCATATCTCTCCGGCAGTCTTCAACTCATCTGTGAATTCCACGTTAGTTGTTTTTTACAGAGCCGTCCCATCCGATTTTGATTTAAAACGTGTGAAACCAACGTTTGTTTTAAGGAATTTTGTTGTTGGTTTTTCGGTGTTTTCAGAAAGCATTTTGTCATTATTTTGTGCTTATTAGATGTTTAGGTGATACATTTTTGGACTTTGTGTATCTGTAAAGTGTTTTTTTTTTTTGAAAAGTAAGTAGGTAAACATATTTTATTTTTTAACAATTATCTAGACAAACATTACATAATTAAAATTAATTAATGTCATAGGAATTATATGTTTTGCGGCGTAAATTACGAATCTAAACGAGTAGTTTGGTGGAAAAGCATATAGTTTTTAAAATTTTCTTTTTAAATTACCATACTTTTTTAAGGTTATGTTAATCACGAAGAGAATATAATCGTAGACAATCTCGCCCGTATAAAGCACATCCGGCGCTCTAGAAAATGACGAGGCCTGTTCTATTATTTTTGACTGTATTCAGCACATTCAGATCACCAGTATACGCCTCAAATTACATAATTCCAGAAAAAAATTATTATTTGTGGTGTGGTGTGTTTACTTTTTATTTTAAGACTAAAGTAATTAATTAATTTTAGAAGTAAACTATTAACTTTACTCTAAATTCTTAGAAACTGAAATCAAAATATGCTGCAGTTTTTTACATAATCACTCAAGCAAAATGACAACACGTCGAAGGACAGATTATAAACAAGATGTTTATATACTATTCGGTAGTTAAAACTACCGAAGCTAAACCTGCTTAATGTATTGTAAAATCCTCGCTACTTAATTTGTTTTTTCTCTTCTCGAATTATTTGGGGTCGAAGATTCCGATTATATTATTATCTGTATTACAATTTATAATCTGATGATAATGGTTATTTAGAAATCGGAAAACCAATTATCAAATTATCCTGTCATTATTAAGTACTTATTTGGTTCACACCTTGTGTAAAAGCAGTTATTTTTAAGCCGACAAAGCTAAACTGCCATCAGTAATTGGTACTTAGTGCAAGCGAGGGAATATTCAACTAACTGTACAGTTTTCTTTTGATAATTTTAGATTTTATAAATAAAATATTTTTGATGACGTAACGCAATAGAGTAAATTAAAATTACTTAGTCAATATTTAGTCCTATAAATAAAATTTTTGTTATAAGATCACGAATATAAATCAGCAGAAATAGCCAAAAGTAAATAAAATTAAGCCGGCTGGGCGAAACACTTTGATATTAAATTGAGGAAAAGCGATTTCGATGGAAATTTTAAGCTTATTAATAAATTTTTATTCATTTTTACAATTGGCTAGCTGAAAAAGGTTTTCTTAAATATTAGTTTAGATAACCACACGGTTGATAATTTCCAAACTTGCTGCACGTATACTAGTTTCAAAGTTTCTAAGAACTAAAAATAATTAAGGTGCGCCACTTTCGCTTCACTTACATTATCATGCTGTCGGGGTGTCGGGTATCTAGTCAAATAAAACGAAAACAGGTCAGCGCGAAGCGGAGTGCATATTGTTCGGAAATGAACATAAATTATTTCAATAATTCATAAATAGAGAAAAGCCGGCTTTCTTCACAGATTTGACAGACGTTGATTATTCGTCGTTATAATTCTTGTTTTTCGAAGTTAATGTAGTTTAAGAATTTTCAAAATTTGTATTTATTCTTATTTAAGTAAAGAGGTTTTGGCGGCAGCGCATTGTATTTTTTTCAGTTGCGGGCATCAACACTGAAAAAATCGTTTGGACTTTTTTTCACACAAAATTGTAGCAAAGTCTTTGTAGGGCAATTTACCCTAATTGGATTATTAGTTACAACAGTTTTTATACATTTTCATACAATTGTAGCAAATTTTGCTACAAACTGGTCTTGGACGTTTTTGAGAACAAATTGTTGGAAAAAGGTACACAATAATTGTAGTGAAATGTCCCACAATGTTGAGTTGAATATGGCTGAGGACGAACGGTTTAACAAGCTCTTGTGTAGTGTTGGAGTTAAAAAATTTATAACGGATTTTCCAGATTTAAAGAGAAATGGCTCACACGTGATATGTATAGTATGTAATAAAAAACTTCTTTGTTGGAAAAGGTAAATGTTCACTCGCCATATAAACAGTACAGGTCACAAATATATAAAAAGGCGGCCAAAAATATCATGCTGCATTTCTCTTCGACTTGATATTTATGATAAGTGCATATAATATGAGCCTATGAAAACCAGAGTGGTCTAAGTCAATTTTTTCGGTTTTGCGTTTCTGGACACTGTCGTATTGTTTGCGTATTTTGAAACCCAACCTCTGGACAAAATATGGAATTTCTATCTTCAGTACAACACTAACAGAAGTCGCCACTAACATGGATGTAAAACGCATCCACATATACCGATGAAAGCCTTAGTTTGACTACCATAAATCTTTAGTATCGACTGTTAAACGCGACTTTCAGTGGTTCTTGAGTATCTACTAAATCTGATTCTACAAGCTGAGGTAAATAAAACGTAAAAAATACCTTTCTTAAATAACATAACTTCATTTTTTATTTTGGATTAAAATAAAAAATTAATAAGTTAATATATGCTTTGGATTTAATATTGTTAAAAATTGTAGGAGATAAAAACAAAAAATTAATACTTTTTCAGATATTTCTACTTCCCTGCCAAGGGAACGAAGATATTTCGTTCAATGATTACTTTGTAATAAATTATTGCAGTAATCTTTGGTTGTGATTTCATTGTAACCAAATTACTTTGTAACCAGATGACAAAGTAATAGTTAATGTGTATCTTTTAAAGAAAATATGAAAAAAAATATTAATTTATAATTCATGAGAAAGACAAACATAATTATTAATCTTCGAAAGGTGTATAAATATGATTAAATAATTAAAATTCAAGCAATTTGTTATTAAAATGTAGTGTAGTTACAAATCAGTAAATTACTTTTCAAGCTAAATACTATTTCATAAAATATAGTGATATGCGAGTGTACTGTATCATTGTATCCAATATAATTAAATAAAATTTAGTTAAACCATATCGCTATTTAACTAGTGTCATGTGATTATTAATTACAATTATATGGGAATCAGGTTCTGCTGCACTTCTTAAACATATCGGTGTATTCAGGTGGCCCTGGTTAAAGTTAAACAGTGGATTAACTTCACTGTCATCGAAATTTTTAACCGAATTGATTATTTACCTGTCAATCGCAACCTTAACGAAAGTCCCCTTAACCGTCTCATAAGAAAAGCTATTCCGGATAAGATTCATCAATTTGGGATATGTTAAAATACTTTTATTTGACATAATCAAAAATCTAAAAAGGTTATCTAGACCTCTTATAGGGTGCAAAAAGGGTGTGTCTGTACCTAATTGTTATTTCAAGATTTCCTTTAAAGTAGAATTTATGATTTTATAGGTTACTATTTAAGATAATATTTGATTCACAAAATGTTTTAACATGCAAGATGTTCCAATATTATGCCAATTTATTATTTGAAATGTATTTTAAAAGCTGTTTTCGATAGAAATCGTTACAGTGTTTAAACAATTTATCCCTAGATGACGGGTTCTAATCAAGTAACATCCGTAGATAATATAATTTACAATAAAAAGACAAATAAAATTATTCGTTTCTTTAGGCGAGACATGCTTTTGCAAGCTTTTTTTGACGCAAAATTATTAATGGTTTGCCAGATTAAATCACTTTCTATGCTAAGGAATGATAAATATGACCGGCGATTTGTATCATTGTTGTTCGTAGTTTATTTCTTTCAATTTGTAAAAATATAAAAAATTGTTAAGGCTCCTCTTATATGGAGGCCCCAGGGCTTCAACCCCTGTTACCCTTCTCTAAATCCGGCCCTGTGTATATCTTAGATCAATTAGCCGAAAAGTTACAGTAGGATGGTAACGTAAGTGAGCCACTTCGATCTATTGTTTTACTAACAACTAGGGATTGCAATCCCGGAAGGTTTTTGCTATCCCGGGATTACGGGATCGAGATATTGAATCCCGGGATCCCGGGATTAATCCCTAAAATCCCGAAATATTTTAACAAAATAAAATGCTATTTTTTTTTGATAAATTTAATCAAAAAAGGAAAAACAAAATAAAACTGGTTTCTAAGCTTATAGTAAAACAACAAAAAACATTTATATTAATACAACGTAAGTATAATTATAATAGTATAATAATAATAAACGCACACCGTTTATTTTCGAAAGTAATGTCGCAAAAACATCAATTTGTCAATTGTATTATCTTCTAATTTAGATTTAATTTTCGAACAAATTAACCCTGCTGAGGAAAAACATCTTTCAGATTCGACGCTTGTCGGCGGAATAGTTTTTAACTAGTCAGAGGCTAATTGAAGATTTATGCCAAGATTGCGACCTTCATTCAAGAAGTCTATTTCTTGAGAAATAATATTAGAAAGATTCTCTATTGACACTGGCTTTTTGAAACGCTGTAACAGCGCAAACTGCGGTGTCTCGACTTGGCTTAATGCACTTTGAAGTTTTTCCTTAAAAGACTGACTTTCCACGGGATTCCCGGGGATAAAATAATTTTAGTGATTCCCTTTTTTCCCGGGATTAGAACTGTAGAATCCCGGGATTTTCGGACACTAAATTTTGTTCGGGATCCCGAAATTTTCGGGATCGGGATCCCGGGATTGCAATTCCTACTAACAACCTAAACAACCTATTGAGAAAATTTTATACGCAGTCCAAAGCATCCGCTCTGTTTTTTTTCCAGTAAAAAAAGTTGCGGACATGCGGACACATACATATTATTGCTTTTGAGAGCTCGGAGCATAAAAATTTTAGATTATTAACGGTGCTTCTCTTGAAATAAGACATAATCAAGTAAGTAACTAGCTTTCACCATTTTCATCAGTCTCTGAGGTTTAATGTTTTAAATCTTTAAATATAAATTTCCGAATTTTTGGTAAGTGCATTTAATTGTTCCTAAAAAATCCGAAAAAATGAGTCGCTAAACATTTTTGTTGTAACAAATGGCATGCGTGCTGGTACATTCCATTTGCTAAAGAAATGCTTAGCAACGCATTTCTTTTAAAACACATTGCACCTAAAAATTAGATTGGTATTACAAAATGGTGTTGATAAGACTGCTTCCTGAGTAAAACATACATGTGTATAAGTATTACTCGAATTTGAAACGTCAGAAAAAAACTATTTTAATTCGATTAAATATTGTATTTCAGACGGAATAAAATATACTACACCAGTAATAGATTAGGGTCAGGCATACTTTTCTATAAGTAAAAATCACTGACATTGTACAGAACATTTTCTTTTCAGGATTTGTTAACTTTTGTATTTTCAAGCAGTGACTTTATTATTTTCAAAATATTAATTTTTGCTTAACAGTAGAGTGGCGTAGTACCCAAATAATAGATCTTTTCACAGTCATATAGATATTATTATTTATACCTACAAACCATATATAATATTCCTTTTCTGTAATTTCTATTGTCATGAGCTTATCAAATTTTGCGTCGGTATAAAAGTAAAATAAATAGCTGACAGAAGCTCAAATTAAAGAAGCCAGCAGCAATTAGCTGATTTTTAATCGGGAAGAAGGGCTCATCAGACGATAAAATTGACGAAGATGCCTAATAAGACGATAATAAAGACAAAGACAAAACGAAAGCATTTCCCGTTATTGTAGTTAGAAAATCGGCTAAAGAGAACGCCACGTTGTTAATTTGAGTTGCGAATCAGACAATTCTTCTACTTAAAAATCATTTTTTAAACATAAATTGTCGGTTGTGATTGGTCGGAATTTGAATGAAGGAAATAGTTAGGTTTTTAGCAAAACTTTTAAGTTTTCGTGGTTCTTTTGAAACTTCTAAGAACAATAATGTTAAGAAATGCAAAGCCTTAAAAACTGAATGAAGGTGATTTTAAATTAGTTTATTATATAGAAAATTGTAAATTTCCGGTAAGAACTTACTTGGTAAAATCTCTGACCGTTGCGTAAGGTAATAGTTTAGTAAATTTTTTATTTTACTTTTATATAGCGCCAGTTTTCGTCAAATGTGTACGTGTTACTTGAAAAATTTCTATAAATAAAGCAAAGTTAAAAAAAATTGTCCCGTCTTGAGATGCTTTTCCTTTACTATAATACGAACTTTTGTTCTGCCCTGAAGACTTTCAAGCGGTAAGTAAGCCTTACAGTAAAAAATTTCTTAATGAGGACCGTGTCGAAAACAGATGGAAAAATAATTAATAGCAAACTAAAGGTTCGTTTCCTATGGGGCGGCTGACGCTCGCGGCTGCCGCACAGCGTCTGACGCCTAGTACTGCTCATGTGACAATTTAATGTATCCGTTTCTTTTCGAGCGTCAGACGCAAGCTTCAACGTCAATGGATTACTGGCGTCAGCCGGCCGCTGAGCGGCAGCAGCGAGCGCGAGCGCACCTTAAAGCTTGCAATTTAAAAGCACTTTTCTAAATACGTCTGGTATATTCCCTGATTTTTAAATACCGCTTTGAATAAAGCAATGGCAGCTAAGCTAGGTATAGAAAATGCAAATGTTCTAAGTTTTAGAGCGCAAAAGTATGCAGGACCCTATTTTGCATAACATTCTGCATAGTCGCTAATCCTTTTTGAAAATTAAAGAACTATGTAATAATAACAATAAAAGTGTTTAAATCTTCACTAAATTTCTATTCTTAAAACATTACCATTGTTTTTTCGTCGAATGGTTGGTATAAACTAAGTTTATACCAACCATCCGACGAAGACACTGTGAGTCGAAACAATCATCACGTTTTAAGAATTAAAAATTTAGTGAAGATTTATACACGCTTGATGTTACTATTACATAGTTTTACAATGGATCTTTATCAAGTAAAGGGTACATTAATTCAACTAAAGAACTAATTATTTTCATAAATAAACATAAAGTTTATTAATTTGATGCTAGTTTATATTATAGCTATTAAAAAAATAGAAAAATGACTACCTATTGATATATTATTGTTTTCATTATCAGTAACTGTTAGCTGTTTTTGTGCTTCAGTATCACATTGAATTTTACCAAATGAAGAGTTCACTGCAAAAAACATGGATGTCACAAAAAGTTTTTTCGTTCGAAAACTAATTTTAAAACCCCAATTAAATTTGCACTCTGCCAAATTTTGGAAAGTTGTCTTTTACCATTGCATGTGTAATTTAGTCGACAACACTGTACAATAACTAGTAGTTTACTAACACCTATGTATTTTTTTGGAATAATACTAAAAAAAATGTGACCATGCTTTTTGCAGTGGAGTCTTCAAATGTTTAAATTACAAGCTTATAAAAATTAAATATTATTTATTGACCGCCAATCTTTGTAAATAAAAGGTAAAAAGATTCCCAGAATTGTGCGTAACATGTTTTATGATTAAAGAATTATCAGTTTAAACAGCTAGTAAACTAGGTGTCCCAACAAGTAATACAAAGCATAAATACCTTGCATAAAGTGAGCTAGAACAACATTATGTAGATAGGTTTGATTCCTTTTTCGACTTGGAGTCCTAAAATCATAATAGGTGTGCTCCGTGACTCATCTAGTTCTAATACTAGGAGTGTTATTGTTAACGCAATTAATTAACATAAAATTTACTATATCAAGGAGCTAAGCTTATATTTGCAGTTTATGTTATTTGGTAAAAGCTTACCTGACATTTGGGATACTGTTCTTCTGCTGCTCTCTCAACTTTCCATCCCAGAAGAGGAGGGATACAAATTAAAGCAGACAACAGCCAAACTGCAGTTATCATCACAATAGCTCTTAAAGGAGTGCGCTTTTTCAAATATTCCACCGCTTGCGTAATGCTCCAGTATCTATCTAACGAAATCAAACACAAATTCATAATCGAGGCAGTACTTAGTAAAACGTCCATGGCAGAATGTACGTCACACCACCAGGGGCCAAAAATCCAGTACCCCATTAGTTCATTGGCGAGCGAAAACGGCATTATTACTAACCCTAAGAAAAAGTCAGCTACAGCTAATGAGGCTATAAACCAATTTTGAATATTTTTTAATGCTTTTTCAGTAGTTATAGCAATTATAACTAACATATTACCCACGACAACGACTATCATAATAATAGTAACTACGATTGATGCTACAACTATCTGTGGAAGAGTATAACCGCTCGGATAGTGCGGCACGGCTACGGTAGCGTTAGTTGCGTTACCGGTGGAGTTGTCCATCAGCATCAACATATCTTCGACGGCAAGTGCCGCCCGCGCTGTATGGTTAAAAAGTGCCATGAGTATTTACAAAATTTGGTCCCTAACAACACTATGTACAGTACCCGTATTTAACCGAAACCTGTGCCGTCTCAAAACGACGGTGAAAATTGGTAACTAAACCATACGAAATCAAGTTTAATCACTAACTAGTTTAGAATTTTTGAGTCTTTTGTGTGCGTGGGGCGTACAGCCACCGGTCGCGCACCGGGAACTGAGGCAGCGTCCTCGTCGTCGTCTTCTGCCGGGCAGCGGGGCTCACAGGGCATGATCTCGCCTGGCTTGCCGACCGCACACTGAGGGCGCGAACGACGCCTCTCGTCGCCGCCGTCGCTCGCCGCCTCGCATGCGTCTGTGCGCCCAACTTGCCACCGCCGATCTTGCTCTTCTCAAGGAGCTAATCATTATAAATATTGAAATTTGCCCATTTATAACTTTTCTTAACAAGTGGGGTCAAAATATTTTGGTGAAAAATCAAAACCTCAAATTTATTTAGGTCAACTTGGTCAGTTCAATTTGCTTTAGGGGTAAGTGTTAGATAAAACAGGTGTCGTCTAATCAAAAAATAAAAGAGGATAACTAGTGTTAAGGGTAGATACTTGTAAATATTACAGAAAATATCTAATGTTTCAGTAATATTTTCAGTCAGTTTCAGTTCAGTATAATTGAGTTTTGGTATTTGGAAGTTTTTTTTATAAATTAGTAAAAATGTTAGATTTTATCACTGCAAAAGACAATTCAAAGATACCAGGGGCGCTCTCCGCAAAAAAAAATGAACGGCCAGATTCTTAAACGCTTGATCACACACTGGGTCATGAACTAATTCTAGTAACTAATAAGTCATTAAGTCGAATAACTTAGATTGCAAAAATTCTTTTCGTAAACAGAAGCCCAATAACCAGCTTATAACTATCGGTATTTAAGAAACATTGTTTGATTCTTTGATTCTTTAGTAGTGAGTCATAAAACATGGTATACTTTTTCCAAACCAAATAGAATTTCATAAATAGAAATTCTTAGGATTTAAATGGTATAAAAAGCTAGACACAGGCCTGTCGCTAATACCAGGATTGCTCGCTACCATACAGCAAATCACTCACATTTCATGCAAATTTCTTAGTGACACATTCCCTTTACAATTCAAACAGCACCTGCATGCCTGCCTGCCGCGACGATGCGTTTTGTCTCTTTTCCACTAAGGGTAATATTATATTATCGCATGTAGTGGGCGGAGTCATTTCCAGATAATTGAGACATCACGTCTAAACAGATTTTTAAAATATGATTTATTTAAAACAGTTGTATGTTCAGATTCGTTAAGAAAGTTTAAGATTTAGTACTGGTTTAAATTAAGACCTTATAGTTGACCAGTTATGTTTTGGCAGGTTTTTGTCATGTTATGGTAAATAAGTCGCCATTAAAAACTTATGAAGTATTCTGATATGTCAGCGGTTTGCTGGGTTTCCAAATGATTTCCATCTTGGAACTAAATTGCTGTAATCAAATTAGTTCTATTATTGTCGAAAGTATGTACTAAAATTGCCTTTTACTTTATAAATTTGCGAAAAAGCTCACAAATAAATTCATAGTATCAACCTCAAATGTCTTATTCTTACACTGGTCAGTTTAAAACTTTTGGTTGTCAAATTAGACCGGACTAGCGTTGGAGAACCTGGCTGTTCAGTTTTAAGTTTTTACCAGTGAAGTGCGTATTATAAATGTTTTTGTTTTTAGATACGTGGATTATGTAAGTACATTTTTACTATAATAATGGCTTTTTGGCGACCTTTTGAGGTAGATGAAAGCGAATTACCTACTACATCTTGAATTACCTTCGGTACCAACAGTCGAAACATGTCCGGAGTTTAATAAAGATTTACGTCAGTTTCGGTGATGTAAAATACCTGGGAATCCTTCATGATCCCTAGTAGGGTACCGGTCAAGTGTGCAGCTAGCCTCGATTCTGTAAATGTCTAGTGAAAAACAGAAGAAAGAAAAAACAAAGAAAGAAGAAGAGATAAATTCTCGGTCGCGTTTCAGGCTAGGCTAAGCAACCAAAACGCTCGTAAAGCAGTCAACCCGGGTTGTGGAAGGCTAGGTAAGGGCTGCTAGCCATTGTTCGCCCAATACCAAAGCAGCACTGTCCTCGAACTGGAGGCGGTGTGTCGGCTGCGGTGGGATTACAAAATTCTTGTTCTAAAAAAATCGTTGTCAAAAAATTCTTTGCGCAACAATTCAGTCCTATCCGTTGACAAGATAAATTTCGTGTATTTTCTAAGAACGGGATTCTTGCGAGGTACATTGACACACCATGTGCTCCCAGACACCATTCGGGACCTGGAAAGCTGACAAAAAATAAATATTGCAGTTAAAGGACCTATAAGGACCTTGCAAAATAAAATTAAACTTGTAATTGGAATGGATTAACTTCATCGCATAACTCAGCGATTTGGCCGAGCGGCTGGTCCTTGCTACGCGCATCTTCGGAGCGGACGACCATCGTCCTCCCGCCTTAGAAACGACACTTACGTTCAGCGGTGCCGCGGTTGTTTACAGGAAATCTGAACTCCGTCAAAAAATTACAACGTTGAAACGGAAGGTTGTGAGTGGGATTCACGAAAACTTTATGGCAGTTAAGGACTAAGCAACTGTCCTTAATTAGTTATTAGTTATAATAACTCAACATGCTTAGTGAGGAGCGTCACTCCGCTAAGTAAATTTTGAAAAAAGACGTGTTAGGTAAGAAGATGTCCTGGTCAAGAGTACGTTAGTAGGTTTATATTCCATATTAAAAGAATTGCCAAAGTGTGCCAAATAATTTTATTTCACTTCTTAAGGTACCTACAATGTCGTTTTCAAAATGAGAACTCGTTGAAGTTTGGCGCAATGAAAGTGTCCCTTCAAAATGCAATCATGCCATTTTAGAGCATGTTTTCGCTAAAACTAACATGTATACCTAGTAAAATATGACTACACGCGTATATTCCGACCAGCCTGAAAAGTATAAACAAAATTAAGCCTTCCGGATAGAGGTCTAGAACTATCAACAGCCCATCGATAGTATATCGATAGTTTTTTGCTATCGAATGCCATCGATAGTTTTTAAAACTATCGATAGTTTTCGATAGTGGTGTAAATATGTCACCACATAACCGACGACGAAAGAATTACAAGGAGTAAAGCTAATTCAAATTTAAAAACCAATACAGCAGCAAGTAAGATTATGAAACTTCAAACCCTCTCATAGAAGTGCCGAAATAAACCTATTTAAACCCAGAATATCTATATCTAGAAGCCCAAAGTCAGCACCTGTAGAAGGAAATAAATTTACATTTGAGTTACCTATCGAGAACACAGTGGAAAAACCAATAATATGTCATAGATCAATATTCGGAAGTTCAACTATAATCCAACTATAATCCAATCTTACTTATTCATACCTTATTGCCCTCTACATTGGTAGGATGTAGCTCATTTATTGAATATGCATAAAAATTGCGACTATGAAATACTATAGTTCCTTTATAAAATCAAACAATTACCTGAAATAATTTATTTAAACGACGCTATTATCTAGTCAGCAAAATTGCTGTTTCTGACCTAAAGTCACCGCCCCCCAAAAGGAGGGGAAAACTGCTGACTGAGTGATAAGGCGATCGAAAAGAAGAGAGTTGGAAAAGACACTAGTGCGCGATCCCCGGTCCCATGCGTTTGTGATTGTGATAAACTGTAGAAGAAATGATCTTCAAAACTGTAATATAAGTGATAGGAAATTAAGTTGTCTTTCGAGAATAAATTATATAAATCAGTCTTCCATTTATGTTAAGACTGAATGTTCCTATTTTTTGTTTATATCTAATTAAATGACTCTAGATATCGATATAAGTAATATATATATATATATATATATATATATATATATATATATATATATATATATATATATATATCGATATAACAAATATTTCATTTTAAATTGTACAACCTAAATGTACATTTTTTATATAATGCGAATTCTTAACCATGTTTGTGGTTGTTTGCATTAAAAGATTTTTTTTTAGAAAACAAATGATAAAGTAGCTCACTTGTTCCTCACTTTCAGCAACTAAATTAAATTTCTCTTGGGTGACCAAACCACAACACCATGCCAATGAAGTCTAACGCTCGCTTTCTTCTGCTTTGCTTGTTGATTTGCATTAAGGATATGCTCCATCCTTGTTCCAAGAATTAAAGTTCTTTTGCAAAATATTTTCCTGGTACATTAATGTGGTGGTTAATTATGCATTCTTCACTTTTTGTACTTTGGCTCCTGCATACTGTATTCAATTGTTTAGTCTTCATAAGGTTGTCCTCTGTCCATTCGGTTTTATATGTTGTTGGAATCGTGGCATCGTACGCTATTGCTTCTGGAAGGGTCTTCCAAAATGCCCCGGCACTGACTTCCACACTATATGCTTCATACTTTGCAGTCTGTCGTCCATTTATTAACGCTATTAATGATAATCTGATAAAAACATGTATTACCTATACTTATAAAAAGTCTTGTATCTAATAAGTGAGCATAGTTGTCGTAAATATTTTTATGTAGTTACTGGTCATATTGTCTTTTAACCAGCTGTACCTAGCATGTTCGAACCTTTTAAGGAAGAAATATTTTTCTTGGAACCTTTGTATTTTTATTGAATTTGTATTTCTTTTAATATACATGTATGTATTTAAGTTTAAAATCACAAATATACTTTCCTCGATATCCTACTTTATAATATTTATATTTTTGTCTAAGTGCCTTACCTAACTCTTATTATCTTATATCAATACCTAAAAAACAATTGGTAAAGACCTCTTTTTATTTTTTTTGTATTAAGCCTTAGTTTTTAAAGATCATTCTACTAGAATTTGTCAAGTTATCATTATTTACAGAGCTAATTAATTAGACCTTCATTAACTTACATTGTGTAACTATCTGCTTAATGATATAAATATTTACTGTAACAGCTTGGGCTTGTTATTAATAATAAATTGATTAACGTTTGTGAATATGTTTGTGGCGGATTGTTTTGATTATTTCCCCTCCGGCCACGTTCTTCTCTGAAAGGTAATTTGGTCTTCCCCGGTCCGGTTGACTAAATTGTGTGATTGTCTAGTGCACGCTCTCTTATGTCGCTTAGTTTCAGGATAAGTGTTTTTAATTGGTCGAAGTCCATGTTAGCCGTACTCATAAGATAGTAAGTTTCGTAAAACGATGAGTGCAATCCATTTACGAAATGGTCCCTAAATGTTTCGAAATCCATTTTTGGGTCTACCTCGCGAGCTAAAGTTAATAAGTCATAGTAGTATTTTTTGAAGTCTTTCTTGTCTTGTTGTTTCCTCGTATTGAACCTAAATTTTAATTTACGCATAGGTTGTCCGCCGCTAAATTCTTTTATAAAGTCTTGCCTATTTCGGTTTCAGTGTGGTGGACCGTCGTGCCAGTGCTTCGAATTAAGGGTGTTTTTTTTTATTTATGCCGAAAAAGCAAGAAATTTACATTTAAAACGAAGTCCTATTTTTTGTTATCAATAACCCACAGTAATTGCGTCATTTTAGTAGACTCTATCATCCTGCAAATATTGTACATAACTGAAAGCCTGGCAACAGCCATTCTCAAAAGAAGGTGGGGGGCTATATCGTTTGGCGGGTTATAAATAGCTTGGGAATATCTGATTGCTCTGAAACGAAAATAATGGTTTCTATACTTGATTCGAAATCAATGGCCCTAATAATTGTCCCAGTAAGAAATACCTGCGATACAGAGGAAATTACGGCCTTTATCTACCCTTTGTAACTACGACGTCGACTTGATTATTGATGCTAATAAATCTGCTAGTGGCGAAAAAAGTCAATCAACAAAAAAATGTTAATCAATTAGTCATCTTCTTTTATTTTTTAAATATCGAATCTCATCCAACATCAGTCTTCTCACAACCCTTTATAAATTATTAAGATTGATGAGACGCCTAAAACAAACAAAACATTTCTAAGTAGCTTGCTCTATTTAAGTACTCTAATAATTGGAGAAACTACTTTGTAATTATTTTGTAGAATGTTGCCCTAGCTTTCAGCAATTACTGAAAACTAGGAACGGTTGACAGGATGATAAATAGAGAAAAATCCTAGGCAACATAAATTTATCTCTAAGAAATTAGTAAACGGTAGAAATGTCCAAATATTTGTCGTCTTTTACGGGTTATTATTTATGAAGATTGTAATTAAAAGGAAGTATTTCGGTGACACTTGTTAAATCTGTGATCGTTTAAATACAAGCTCGGTTTAAAATTTAACATTGTTCATTTTAATGATTTGACATTTCGCACCATCAAATTATATCTTAGGAGGTATACCCTGATTAATACTTTTTATTACCCTATCTAAAAAACTACTAATTAATTTTAATTGCAAGTGACGATGGAGAAACTGACTAATGTATTTTTTTTTTTTTTGACTAATGTAATAACCAAAAAAATTGAGCATCGACAAGTTTTTATCAAATATTTGCTTATTACTTAGAAAACTACGTGTCGAATTATTATCTGCCCACGTAGTGTTTAGACTTCAGTATTATTGTACAGGGTGTCCGAGATAAGACGCCCTATCCCCTTATATGGAAAACTGTAAGAGATACTTTAAAATGTTTAAAATAAAAGTTTCTTAGTTTTGCCTGACATTTTAATTTATTTGATTTTATTTACACAGGGTGTTTTATTTTCCCTGGGCAGGTACGCACTTTATTATTTTCAATGGCACATCCTGTATATTATTACAGATTTGAATAGTGCCTTTAAAGGCGAGCTCAACCATATATAGTAGTATGGGTCTATAATGCAACGTTTCGGATTTATTGGCAATTATCTTCAGTTTTTGAAATATCTTTAAATTAACATAATTAGGTTATTGACATGATTTTTAAAATTCTGCTTGCGCCAAAAAAAAAATACTAAAACGTACCTCATTTACAGCCTAAAGTAAAAATTTAAAAATAAAGGGATGTGACAGTGTTGCCATGTTTCGCGTATTGGACAATTACGTGACTTTTTTAAATGGAATCCCCTTGTATATTATGTCAATTCTGAATAGGGAATTAAAAGACGAGTTCATTGATCTATAACAACATGGGTCTATTGGTCTCTGTTTCTGACTTATTGACGATTTTTTTCAGCATGTAACATATATTTAAATAAAAAATAAAAATGATTTCATTTCTCATATATTTATTTTATAAATAATGTTTATCTCTTCGCGTTAGGTAACGTGGGACATTGCCCATTTAAAATATAATTTAGTTTAAAAAATTCTAGGTGGTATATTACAAAGCACGAAACAAAAAGACTACCTACGTAAATGTCAAATCTGTTATTTTATACTTGACAATAGTCAGCTAGAATTTCGTAAACTTAAAAATTTCCTTTAAAATGTATTCATAAGAAGAGCGTTTAGATTTCTACTTGTGTTATGTTAAAAACAATCGGAGTTTTGCGTTAACTGTAAAAGAATATCATGGCAGATATCCACAACGGAGAATTCCTGATAGAAAAATTATTCAAAGAATTGAGCATTACTCAAGAAATCATGGTGTTTTAAAATACATGCAAAGAAATAAGCCAAGGAGCCCATTAACAGAAGAGAGACACAATTAAACATATTACTTTATTTCGAAGAAAGTGAAGAAAATTACCTAAATGATGCAAGGAGAGATTTGGCAATTTCTAGATTAACAATTTATGATTCCAGCGTGATAAACAAATTTAAGCCCTTCAAATTTGCAAAGCTGCAACACTTAGGACTAAATGACAAACCTCGACGACTGGAATTTTGTATGGATATAATGTATGGACCGCCATTTCGAAAACAATATATTTGAAAGGATTTGTTGGACTGATGAAGTCACTTTTACTACTGCGGGGATATATAATAGAAAAAACGTTCACTATTGGTCACAGGACAACAAAAAAAGAGATAAAAACCATACAACATCAAGGTAGAAAAAGTGTTCATGTCTGGTGTGGCATTTATAGAAACCAAATTAAAGGGCCTATTTTCTTAGAAAGACATTTAAATCGTCATATATAGTAGTTACCCAAATCTATTACAAGAGCATTGAGCATATTATATTGCCTATGTTAGAAGCTGATGGAGAACTTAACCAAATTATTTTCCAAATGGATGGGGCTCCATGCCATAATAATGCAGAGGTAAGAGAATTTTTAAGTAACAGTTTTGCGGGGATAATTGGGCCCAATGCAACTGTGCTCTGGCCTGACAGAAGCCCCGATCTCACCCCACTGGACTTTTTTTTATGGGGAGCTTTAAAGGATATGGTATACAAAAATAGATGTCAAGAGCTAGAAGAACTGAGGCAAAAAATAAGAGAAGGAATTCATTTTTTAAACCAGAGCGGCTCGGTAGGAAAGGCAATAAGAAACTTGAAGAAATTTATACCACATGTATTGCCCAGGATGGGGGACATGTGGCAAATTTAATATAAATTAATTTAAAATTATTTTTAAAGTTCGCTGTTTATCGTATTGTAGGTATTGTTATTTTTAAAATAAGTACAAGATAATTTTTTTTTTATTTTATATTTTAGTATAATTAATTATAATTAATTATATATTATAATTTTTTATTTAAATATAAGTTACGTGCTAAAGATAATCATCAATATGTCGGAAACAGAGACTAATAAACCCATGTTCTTATACATCAATGAACTAGTCTTTTAATTCCCTGTTTAGAATTGACATAATATACAGGGGGTTCCATTTAAAAAGTCAAGTAATTTTCCAATACGCGAAACATGGTAACACTGTAACATCCCTTTATTTTTAAATTTTTACTTTAGGCTGTAAATGAGGTACGTTTTAGTATTTTTTTTGGCGCAAGCAGAATTTTAAAAATCATGTTAATAACCTAATTATGTTAATTTAAAAATATGTCAAAAACTGAAGATAATTGCCAATAAATCCGAAACGTTGCATCATAGACCCATACTACTATATATTGTTGAACTCGTCTTTAAAGGCACTATTCAAATCTGTAGTAATATGCAGGGTGTGCCATTGAAAATAATAAAGTGCGTACCTGCCCAGGAAAAATACAACACCCTGTGTAAATAAACTCCAGATAAATTTAAACATCACGCAAAATTAAGAAACTTTTATTTGAAACATTTTACAGTATCTCTTGCAGTTCTCCATATAAGGGGATAGGGCGTCTTATCTCGGACACCCTGTACAAATGGAGATATAATTAGTATAATAGGACTTATAGGAATAAGGAAAAACCTCTACATGTGATAATAATAATAATAATAATAATAATAATAATAAAGATGTTTATTTATGCCAATAAAAACAATTTAAAATATAAATATAAAATTGATAAAAGTAAAAAAGAAAACCAAAAAATGACAGTAGTATATTAGTTGGCATAAATAGGTAGGATTTTGATTTATAAGAAATCATTCTTCCAATCCTACCCCTACTAAATAATTTTTTATATTATTTTTAAATGTTATATAGCTTAAGCGCCTTAGACTAGAAGGAATATTATTAAAGATGTATATTTAAACGAAGACTTATATTTTTCAGTATGGTGTTTAGGTATTTCTATTGCGTTCTGATTTCTAGTATTAACATTATGAATATTATTCCTGAATTCAATTTTTTTAAATAAATATGTAGGTTTCTGAGTTAAAATTATTTTATATATAAAACAGGATAAGTGGATTTCGCGTCTTTTTTCTAATTTAATTATATTCTGTTTGTTAAAGGTAGGTGATACGTGATCATATTTTTTTAGTCCTATTGACGTTGTAGGAATGAAAAATAGGATGGGCTTCTGTTATAGGATATTTTTAATTTTAAGATGCAATCTTTTCTTTTTTTAATCCGCTGGAAATAAACGAAAAAATGTAAGCTAGTTTTCTGAGCAAAATGCCGATGACAGCAAAAAGTTCTCTGGAAATGAACTTCGATTCCTTCGCGTATCGTGTCTTTGAGAGCCCTGACAACATTTGTGAATAGGGACATCACTCATAATATGTTAGTGATAGAGAAAATTGCAAAAATTAGGTCACTATTAGGTCAAATGGGTTTTTTGTTTAAACATTATCAAGGATGTAAGGAGCCATTTCCTGGATGTGAGAAAACATTCTTAGGTTAAGTCTAAAAATGGGTTATTGCGCCTTATACCAATATCATTTGCACACAATAGACTTGTATCAAAATGAATCCCTTTATAGATGTAATAAAAAGAAGAAGACAGCCTGATGCACTGCACTAACTCGTTGGAGAATATCAAAGTACCGTGGGGATCTCGGTATCTAGGAAAAACGCATAAGACCGCTAGTAAAAGAATTAACCTGATAAAGGCTAAAGTTAACCTTACTGGCTGCAGCGTAGAGGATCTTCAAGCATCAACCTGATATACATTCCAACTAATCAATCAATAGATTCTTATTTGTTTGGAAATATAGAGAGCAAATAGATCAACAGAGGAATATATTGTAGGTACAGCTCGTCCCGAAATAAAGTAATTTATTGAAAGTTTTAAAAAGTATATTCAGGAATGGGTCAAATCACAAAAATCGAGTGATGAAAATAAATGTCACTGAACAGAAAAAATGCGGCTTTTTTCCGAAACAAGCGAAAAAAAAAACAATTTTAGATATTTATTTTAAGTTTTGGCACTATAAATTATTACTAATAAAAACACTTTTGAGGTATCTTTAGGCCTTATATTTGACAGTGCATCATATATCAGCTATTTTGCCCAGCAAAAGATTAACAGAATATTGTCATCTTCAAGGCAAGTTATGATGATCGACGATCGATTTTTTAAAGTATATAATAATGTAATACATCTAATTGGCCTTTAAAATTACATTTAGAAACAACAATAACATATGTATGTGTAATGTCGCTTGACTAGTTAGGAGATTATTGCTTAAATTGCTCTGAGAATTCGACCGTAAGACATCTGGAGACTTGACCAGAAGGAACAATATTTTTGTCCTTCTTAAAAGAACGAAATGTAATTGAAAAACTTCAGCTTTGTCTCTCTTAAGATTTATATACATATGTATGTTTAAAAGCTTAAAACGCATATAGCCGATTGGGTTAAGCTTGATATATTTTCAGTTTACCGGTATTTGCTAGTCCAACCAAAACAAATAATGCAAATACTTTATAAAAGCATCTCTTTGCTCTTTAAAACTCTTGGAAGTTTCCATAATTTAGTTAAGCTGGAAACTTTTAAAATTAGTAGAAAGCTAGTACAATTGGAAAACTTTCAAGTTATCAGTTAAACTATTCCATTTGCTTTTAATTTTATTGTTTATTTTATTAGTTTGCAAATTAACTTAACGAAACCTTTTTTTCTGTGTAAAATATTATTCATACTATGGGCATAGATATTTTATTTATAATATAATAATAATAAATGTATTTTTTTAATTCTTATTCTTCAATAAAAATAAAAATATCTTGTCCGTACCATATATAAAAGACCTGGCCTTTTGTTAAGGGTTTACATGTCTTTCAGGTGAGGACGTCGTGACTCCCTCATCGTACTGCGCGAATGTGCGGACGAGTTGGGCGAAATTGCGAAAATGCGTTTCTCATAAGCTAGAGATGCCGCGTTCGCCCTTAGATTCTACCTTTTCGGTGTGTTCTGCTTTTGCATTAGAGCCAGCACCTGCTAGATGGCGTTATGGTATGTTATTTCCTGCTTGTGTTCTGCAAAACGGATTTAAGATACAGTAGCACCGTTTGCCTCGATGCGACTGGGTTATGGCTGTCTGAATGAGTCCTAACAAGGACGAAACAGCTGTCATGGTCTACCCGGCCCGGGGTTGTCCATTTTCTTGGACTCCCCGTACTTTGATGCAAAAGAGGAACACACTTCCACAGTCCGCAAAGCCAAGATTCTTCTATATATATATATATATATATATATATATATATATATATATATATATATATATATATATATATATATATATATATATATATATATATATAGAAGAAGGGTAGTCTTGACCGACTAGTTAAACAACAAAAACTGGTTTGTCTTGGGGTATCGGTCCTAGTGATGGCTTTTTTGAATAAAACGCTTTTTAGCTACGCCAAGCTTTCGATAATGTTTATTATCTTCATCAGGGCTACAATATGAAACAGTAAATGAGTTGACTTATATTTAAAACACATTTATAAAGCAAAGAAAAGAACTGGAAAAATTACAAGATGAATTCTACATAACTAAGTTAATTATTTACTGCTAGTGCATTTCTTTCTTAAGATAGTTTCCACGAGAAACAGTCATTATATTGTTACAATAATTAGTATTTTTATGTTTTTACATTTTAATAATTTTCTGGCCTATTTACGTGGATGGTAAAAATGATTTGCTTCCAAAATGATAGTGAAGGAATTTGTCGGAGTTTTTTTCCCCAGTTTTTTGCATTTTTGGTTGGTTAAGCTATGATTTATTCGGTGTTGGTTAACATATATATATATATATATATATAATAATATATATATATATATATATATATATATATATATATATATATATATATATATATATATATATATATATATATATATATATAATATATATATATATATATGTATATATATATATATATATATACATATATATATATATATATATATATATATATATATATATATATATATATATATATATATATATATATATATATATATATATATATAATATATATATATATATATATATATATATATATATATATATATATATATATATATATATATATATATATATATATATATATATATATATATATATATATATATATATATATATGCCAAGGATATGCCAAGGATTTTCCTTCAAGGTATGTCTGTTTTTCATGTATTTCTCGTGTTATATTTATATAATGACAAATGAGGTTTAAAAGGAATGAAAAAAGGAAAATATTATTTTTTGACATAAGCTATCTCTTTTAGCAGTAAATATTTCTGATGAAAAAAAAGTGTTCGGACTTGTGGGTCGGACATATGTATTCCCACGTATTTTTCGACGCTGAATCCGATCCCGAAGAAATGGCCCTCCACGTCTGGAAGTGGCCCCAGGGGCCAAAAATGGCCTCTATAGGGCCTGAAAGATGGATTCCAGGATGAGGCGAGGTCGAAGGTGCATTCTAAAGCCAAAGCCGGATTTGTGGTCGAAAAGTTTATGGCCAACTGAAATTCCCCGTTTGGGACCGGGAAAATGACCCCTTAGGGCCCAGAAAATCGTGGTTCGGATGTCGCAATCGCAACAGTGGTATTTTTATGTACTCTCAAATTCTGGAACTCAGCCTGTACTCGAAAAGTTTATGGCCAACTGGAATTCCCCGTTTGGGACCGGGAAAATAACCCCTTAGGGGCCGGAAAATCGAGTTTCGGACGTCGCAAGCGCAACAGTGGTATTTTTATGTACTCTCAAATTCTGGAACTCAGACTGTGCTCGAAAAGTTTATGGCCAACTGGAATTCCCCGTTTGGGACCGGGAAAGTGACCTATTAGGGTCCGGAAAATCGTGTTTCGGACGTCGCAATCGCCACAGTGGTAGTCCCATGAAAAAATACCACTGTCAGGGGCATTTTTTCATGGGACTACCACTGTTGCGCTTGCGACGTCCAAAACACGATTGTCCGGCCCCTAAGGGGTCATTTTCCCGGTCCCAATAATGTCCCATGACAAAATGCCCCTGTCAGGGGTATTTTTTATGGGATTACCACTGTTGCGATTGCTACGTCCGAAAAACGATTTTCCGGCCCCTAAGGGGTCATTTTCCCGGTCCCAAACGGGGAATTCCAGTTGGCCATAAACTTTTCGAGCACAGTCTGCGTTCCAGAATTTGAGAGTACATAAAAATACCACTGTTGCGATTGCGACGTCCGAAACACGATTTTCCGGCCCCTAAGGGGTCATTTTCCCGGTCCCAAACGGGGAATTCCAGTTGGCCATAAACTTTTCTATCACAAATCCGGCTTTGGCATTAGCATGCACCTTCGACCTCGCCTCATCTCGGAATCCATCTTTCAGGCCCTATAGAGGCCATTTTTGTCCCCTGGGGCCACTTCCAAACGTGGAGGGCCATTTCTGAGCTCGGGATCGGATTCAGCGTCGAAAAATACATATGTCCGACCCACAAGTCCGAACACTTTTTTTTTGTGGGGTTGTGTAATTTTTAATTTTTATCCAGGACTATAAAACCCAAGAATAAATATAAAAAATAAAATACATTAGAAAAGTCCAAGAAAAACAAACCAACCTTAATATATATATATATATATATATATATATATATATATATATATATATATATATATATATATATATATATATATATATATATATATATAAATCTCTTTCGAAACAGGATTGAGTTCTTCATCCGATTATAAATTAAATGGTGACCCAGCATATTGCCATTTTAAGTAGAGCTGCATCCGATCAGTTCTAACCACTAGCAAGTGATGATGTAAATTGTACACATACTGGGAGACTATTTGTTGAAAAGATGATGAACACAAACATTTTGGTACTTTACTATAGCCAACTGTAGGAAATAATAATAAGTTTCAGATATAATCAATAATAAAAGGTCATATATTTTTGTAAAATGGTATACCTAAGTAATTTTAATTGACACTATTAAATAAAAAATTAAAATAAAATACTTGTGTTTTCCTTTTAGAATTTTTTTTACAACAATATAGGAACTGTCAGTAATCTAGAACTAAGATATTAATAAAATGTATTTTTTCAAATGACAATTTTATTAATAAATTTAAAACGATCATTAAGAAAGAATATTAATACCTTTTACTTAGGACACATGTTTCCATTTTTCTTGCTAACTGAAATGATGTCACTAATGTTTTGGTGTTATGCCGCGGAAACAACTGTTTCAAATATTGTCACGATCGTGATTATTTTCAGACATGCAAGATCGTTTCGGATCACGCAACTTAGCAACATAGCTGTAATTCCTTTAGAAATTGTTTAGATTTATCAGATTTCAACATTAAATTAATTAATTATTTAGAGTTATATAAGCTTCATGGGCGTTTTCACACAACTACCTAAGAGGTTGTTGTATTTAGTAGTCATAATGTTATCGGTGTGCTTATTCTAAAACTTACTGATCTGTTATTTTTGGATGTACGAAAAATTATCGATGGTTATCGATATTTAATATTTTGAACTTCTTTTTCGAAAAGCGCTTACCTCAAAAGAACATTTTTCGAAAAACATTTTACAAACATAATTTAAAGAAAAAACACTTTTTGCGAATATCATTTTGAAAATGCATTATGAAAAAAAACATTTTTCGAAAATGGATCACAGATTAACTGAGTTATGGTCTACAAAGATTTACATTTATGGCACGCAAAGTATTGTTATCTTAAACTTATTGTGCGCTTATGCTGACGTCGTCAATAGTTTTTCATTAGTCTCCTGGCTGCAATAAATAAGGAGTATGAAGTGCATGCGTTTGGTGGTGTATCCAGCATTGTTCGTTATTATTTATTTATTATTTCTATTACAGGTTAGCCTTTACGTAACTTTCCAGTAGAAAGGACAACTTATGTGTTCGGAAAACAAAATATAAACAAACAAGACCATTACCGGATCAAATCTGAACAGAAGATGAGGTTACAGGGTGTCCGAAAAGTCTGAGTAAGGATAAAGTTAAGACAATAAATTTAACATAATATATTATATCTGTTTCAGTGATAACTTTGATACTACTTTTATTAGGATCCAACCACGCGAAATAAGTCCACTTATAAATAACATTCAGCATTGCCCCAATGAAAAACTATACTAATTATTTTCGTTTTAGTACATTTAAATAAAAGTTTGTTTTTAAAAATATTTTTACATAGGTAACATTTCTTTTTAATTTTTAGTTACGTTTTAACCTACGCATTTCTGATAATGCATCATTATTACACGGCATTTTACCTGTTATGGTACCTATTCTACTCGTCAAACACTTTCATTTGATACTCATATCAAGGGGATTGTAATTGGGTTTAGAATGACGTCACACAGCTTATCGTATTCTACTCGTTAAACCCCTTCATTTATTACCCATATCAAGGGGGTTGTAAAGAAAAAGATATTCCGCCATCTAGTGGCGGTCGCCATGTTGGGTTTTAAATGACGTCTACCCGTCAACCCCATTTTTAGTTACTCATATCAAGAGGATTGTGAAGAAAAAGGTAATCCGCCATCATGGAGCGTCCGCCATTCTGGATTTGGAACAATATTATATATGCCATATTGCGTCACCGGACGTATATACGTGTGCAAAATTTCGAAGCTCTAGCTTAATTACTAGTCAAAATTTTGATTGCAATAGTTGACCTAAACATACACATACATACAATCATACTAACAGATGAAGTTAAATAAAACCTTGTAAAAACACCTGAAAAGAACTGCAATCAAGAAAAAATAAATCTGGACATTCCGTGTTTTTCTCACGAAAATGCTAGGTACTTAATTTAGGACAATTCCGGTTTTTCTCCTGAATAAATTTTTTATTTTATTGTATTTTCTTTTATAATTTTTTTTAATTACAGTATTTTTAAGGTGTTATTAAAACACTCTCCTTATTACCTGTATGCATTGTTTAATTTATAATAAAAATTCTTCTACAGTTAGTAAAGCGTTAAACTCCTAAAGTGATTTTTGTCAAAACTAATATTTTGTGACATTCCTTGTTCTTCCCCTGTGGTCTTCAAATTGTATTTTTTGCAAAACATATTTTTTTTATATCCTACACCTCTTAACATTTTTGAGACAACTAAATTTCGAAACCGGGTTATGATTCGCAGAAAAACCGCTTTCGTCACTATTTATAACACTAATATTTATTACTGTCAAAACTTGTTGACGTTTAACCAACGTCTCTTAACACAAGGACGAAAGCTATTAGCGAGATTTTGCAAAAAGAAATTGCAGATATGCTCATAAAACCACATTGCCTAAATGAATTTGTAAACCTACCAAAAATGAGGAAGATTTTAAATATTTTGTCAATTTTTAGGTTTTTATTAATCATGTGATTATCCCTTTAAATTTTATCGTTTATAGGATACCGTGTCTGTATTTTTTTACAATTAAAGTCGTAAAATTTCGAATTGGGATTATTCACTATTGGTTAAAACAGGGTTAGCTCTCCAGGGTTAGCGTCTATTTGGGTCACACATACGAGTAGCGAAGGTCACGTAAAATTAATATGCATTTTTGTACTCGGTGCTCTATTCACAGTGGCGGAGTAACCCTATGGCACACTAGGCAATTGCCTAGGGCCCCGATTTGGCTGGGGGCCCGCAAATGATCACCGAACCCGAATCTTGAGTTTATATACACAGACCGGCATTATTCACTTGTTATCTATACGTTTACCTATTTGTATTCGATATGTCTTTTTTAATATGCTATTTGTTATGTACGTGAGGTAAGATAAAAACAAGTCCTCAAAGTATATCGCAAGAATTGTTACCAAACGACAGCGAATGCAGCGAATGTAATTCTAGATTTGCTTTTGAAATTAAAAAATATGACAAAAAGGCACCAAAATAAAGCAGTATTGAACGCTATTTTAGTGATTCCAAAAAAATATTAAATCACATTTAAGAATTACTGTAGTTAGAAATATTATTTTAATTTCACATAATATCCATTTTTATTAATCGTTCGCAGACCATGTAGCGGCATTAAGTGGTTATATGCAGTTAGGAGGCCTAAAAAAGCGATTTTTCAAGATTTTTTCCTGAGAAGACTTTTAAATTTATTAATGTGAAAATTTGTACACATATTATGGTAGCTTTTAGCTGTATTTTGAGATTTTTGTATTTGTAAAAATAATAATTTTGAAAGCTGCTATAGCTGATCTCCAGGATTTCCTCTCAAAAAAGGCATCTTGCGGTGACAACGATATCTCTGGACTGGATCATCGAAAATGAAAAAACCAAACGGATTTCGTTAAAGTAATGTATAATCTTCTAATTAATCGAAGGAATAAGCAAAATAAAATTTTTTGACAAAATGGCCGCTTCTCAAAAAAAAATCTATTTTTGACCAAAATTTTGACCTTAAATTGTTTATACAAAACCTCCAATTAATTAGTAAAAAATATACTTAAGAAGCTTGTGTTAAAATTTGACACTGATCGGTTCAGCCGTTTTCGAGATATCTCCGTCACCGACTTTACAAACACAGTTTTGAGAAAAACGCGTTTAAAGTTTCAAAAGCACTTTACATAGCGTACAATCGCTCTGACACGTTTTTACACATATGCGTGTAACTTCGAAAATAATCACCGGATTGCCTTGAAATTTTCTTTGTGTGTACTGGAAATATGTACATTACGAAAATGAAATTTAAAAAAAATCGATTTTTTGAAAATTCTAACTGTATATAACTCCTTAAGGCAACAAAAATTTGAAAATTTTTGAGAAAAAATTTACAAAATTCATCAATTTAATTAAATGGCTAGTGTTTATTCTGGAATGCTTGTGCTTATAACTATGATGTTTTATCTTTTACAACAGATTTTTAATGGAGTTACGGTCTTGGGAGGGTGCTGATCAGAGCAAATCCAAAATGCATCTAAAATGGTATTTTTGTCAAGTCATTCTTGAACAAATCATTAGGAGTGTTTCCAGTCGGTTAAAAAATAAACTGCAATAGAATCTTCCACTTTGCATAGGGTAATATGTAATACGTATTGCATAGTCTTAATAAATTGTAAAGAATCCACGTCATATGATGATGTGCAGAAGCAGCCCTGCACGAAAAGACTTCCTCGACCACGTTTAATTGTAGCTTTAGCTACCAAACTTTGAACTAATTCTTCATGGTTTATAATACGACGTTGTAGAGATCTACCTTCCAGACTAAACGCTGTGTGTTGATAGATATCTACTAAATAGATTATAATTATCCTTGGACTAGTCAAAATTGTTGGAATTTCCGGAGATTCTAGATGCAAATTCTCAGGGTAGTAATAATTTTTTTTTTAATTTGTATGTCCATCTGCTTTTTCTGTCGTGCGAATTTTCATATATTTACATCATTTCCTCTTGCGTTATAAGGTAAAGCTATTTTCGAGAAGCAGTAGTTGGATAAAACAAATTCTCATCAAATGACCCATTGCTCTTTATCAACCACTCCTCTCTCCTTTATTTCTATTTAAATTGTAATGATTACTAATGATTAACATGTATACAATTAAACACAAAGTGTACGCAGGATAAGGGAATCGGAAAAAAAGTCTCAGGTATGTCATGTGACCGTGGAATCAGCGCGAGAAAGGTACAGTATAAAAAGGTGGTCAGGCCTGCTGTGATGGATGAAGCGAAAACATGACCAGTAAAAGTTGAAGAGATGTTTTTAGACTTCACATGAATAAGGATGTTAAGACGGATGTGTGGAGCAACAAAAAGAGACAGTTTGAAATACAAAATAAAGACACCAAGGTTCTAATGTTGTAAAAATATCTAAGAAGATTCAGGAAAATAGACTATAGTGGTAGGGATAGAAGAGACAATGCTTATGTCAGTTTACTCAGGAAAGATAAAAGCCGAGATGGTTTAAAGAAAAGAAGGTTAAATTTAAAGAAAGCAGGTTTAACATTTGAAGAAACCCAGAACTGAAGATTGTGGAGATAATTAACTAGGAATGTCTACCTCATACAGAATAAGAAAATAATAAAGTAAACTCTACCAAATCTACCAAAATTCTACGGGCCAATTAATATTTTACAATAATTTTTTTTTATAAAAATAATTAGAATGTTGCTTTACTTTTATTAAAGCACTTTTTTATTTTCATTGTTCAATAGAAATTATTGCCAATAGGTTTTCTCCGTAAGAGAGGTATCTTAATTCTTCATTTCATAAGATAAGTATCTTCATTCTATGAAGTACCTCTCTTATGATTTTGGCTACATTTATGTAGATATAGGTACAGAAATAAAATTGTATTAACAGTAACCGTCCATACATCTTTGTAATGGTTGTAGTGGTTATCAACTTGCCGCCTCCCTCCCTTGCCACCCGGGGCATGTGAGTCCCTTTGCCCCCCTCTCCCGTAGATCCGGGCCTGATCATAAGTATTTATACAATTCATTAACAGTCAAAAAGTATTTTGATTAAACTTACCATCCTAACCAAAAAATTTTAAGTTTTTAAGTTATGCATATTTTTATCGCATAGTCATATTCAATAGAAATTAATTTATGTATAAAACTTATTATTGTATGTCCAGCATTATAGTGATTTGTGACATGCTTTCCAAAACTTTAAATATTTATGAAGGGTAAAATAAAAAAATGTTTTAGAATTTCCACTGCCATTGACCTCAACCGCTCCAAAATTTTATTTCGCATATTTCACTCATATCCGTATGTTTTTCTTGGCACGCCCATGATAAATAAGCAATGCGTTATGTTGAGTATCTAAGAAAACGAGAAGTGGATCATCTCTTAAACATTTGTTGATATATTCATTGCAATATAAATTAAAAATATAATTGGATTATATACCTATTAGCCAAACTATTAAGTACGTATCCTTTAGTTGTGAGAAATGTTTACCAGCTATTTGTAGACATGGGTAGGCAGAGAATCCACTAATAGTATGCTATTGTCCATAACATATAAAATGTCCAAATAATAAAATGACTAATTTTGTAAACATACTATTTATAGAATAACCAGTGCATCATACTAAACGTGATATATCATCTATTTCAAATTTTATATAATCTATGATCAGTTTAAACTCCAAACTAACTATAAAACTAACTATAAATACGGCAATTAAAAATATTCATTTGATCATTTTTCGTTAGCTATTTTTATTCCATTATCCAAATGGTTAAAGATTTTTCTCTCTTCAACACATAAGAAAGATTTTTTTTAAAAGTAAAATATTCAATAAAATTTCCCGCCCAACTTTAGAATTTCCCATACATATTTTATTATTCACTTTTGTTATCGGAGTATCTTTTATATATGCTAACAATGTATAATAAGAAAAACGATGTCTAAAGGAGTTTTTTGCACTACGGGACGTTGAAGGATGACGCGATTTTGTTACTTTTTACGATTTGACCCCAATAAAACTTGATACCGATTCTATCCTAAAAAAGCAAATGGATGGCTAGAAAGTAAAAAGATATAATATTATAAATTACAATAAAAACGTAGAAATTCACATGAAAATGTTGGAGCTGAATATATTTTTATTAAAACGTGATTAGTAAGCGCGACGAAAAAGTAGGAAAGTTAGGCAAACCAGATTATAACTACGTTTATTTATTTATTACCGCTGGCTGCATTTAGAGCCATTTAATCAAAGAATCCGTAGTTAATTCCGACCCCAGCGCCTACAGTGCCCCAGTGTATATCTGGCTGCTCGCAAAAGTTGTCATTGTCATGTTTTATAACTTACTTTTAAAGCTTGTGTGGAATATTTCTACAAAAAGTATTAATATAATTTTATCCCTAGTAAAGGTATTTTCATTAACATAAAATTTTAAGGGTTGTTATGCTAGGCTCAGCATCTTAACAGAAACGTATTTCTAAGGCTGTATGTGTGTTATAAACAAGATCTAAGAAAGTTGGAATTGCTAACCGTAAATTATTTAAGCACATGAAACTTCTAAAAACGTGTTTAAAGATTTGTATGTTGCTTTATGATGATAAAATCACCTTTATATCAAAATCCTTTTAACTCAAGAATTTTTATTTAACATATTATAAGCTAAGCTCCGTCAACAGTGCAATCTATTTTGAAAACCAAACATGAACTTTCATTTTCATTTTGTTACTTTTACTTTTATTGCTGACAGAATCTCTTAGTTCATTTCTAAAATAATGTATTTTTACACATTTCGCATTTTAATAAAACTAAAGGAACGCATCAGATATAAAACCAATTTATACTTAGGCTGAGACACAAATCTATACAGGGTGTTATAAAATTCCCTGCATATATTGGAATGAGTAACTCCTGGGGTAATCTACCCAATACTTTTTTTTTCTAAATTGAACATTCTAAAAAATTCAAAAGCACCCTAAACCCCGTCCATGTTCGTCTCACCTGACTAACCTACGTGTTCGCTTGACGGAAAATCGCGCGCGAAAAAATTTAAAAACAATTGAATTTGTTGCAACGTTTCCAGACATAATTTTTTATTTAAGAATTTATTTTCTGTTTTTAACCGTAAATTAAGGCAAAGTTAGAAAAAAGTTCAACCTTCTCCTAAGGAAAAAAAATAGTAAAAAGGCCACTGCGGAATCACTCCTTTTTGCCAGCAGCCTTAGTTTTAAGTAATATTTGAATTAATATCAATAAGTAAACCTAATAAATACATATAAGTTGCAAAAAATTAAACCTATCTAGTGGGGAACATGTTAAAAATGTCACCCATTTGCTTCTAAACAAGCATGCACTCTCCGCTGCATATTGTCTCGATCCCGTTAAAAGATGTTCTCATAGTCCTTATTCCTTGGGCGGCCATTTCAATGCCATCTCGCAATTGCTTCCCTTTTTACCCTACAAGAAAAAGTTACATGGATTGATCGTGAAAAGTTCCATGGTCCCTTAGTTGCTGTACCACAATTACTTAATGTTGTTAACTGGGAGGTTCGCAGTTAGGAAATCTTTCAATGTATAAAAGTCTCACTTGTCGAGCGTTTTCGTTAGCTGCTCCAACTAGCACAAAACGATATCCGTAAGCTCAGGAGAAGCTCTCGGCATTTTGGATTAAAAACAGATTAAAACTCGGTTAAAAATCTCTATCCAGAACCCGGCAAAAATACTAGTGAATAAATAGCGTCCCCTTGGCGAACTTGTTGTATAGCGCAGTTGCCAAATTATAGAAGCAGTGCACAAAAAATACAGCATTAACTGTGCCACATAAATACCGATGTATGGATTTGTGATGCCGCACGGTGGGATAAAAATTGAAAAAGATGGTCATAAGCATGTAACTCAGCTGAATATTGAAAAATCGTCTCACAAATCGTTACCCGGGGGTTTTTGGAGTCGCTGAATTCGAATCTGACAATATTTTTGTGAAAAACAAAATCGCGGATCCAATATGGCGGCCAAAAATTTTTTCAAGTCAATAAACATTTACCACAATCGTTACTTGGGGGTTTTTGGGTCGCCGAATTCCAATATTACAATATTTTTTCGACAAACAAAATGACGGATCCAATATGGCGACCAAAAAAATTCAAAAGTCGATAAATATTTACCACAATCGTTACTAGGGAGTTTTTGGGGTCGCTGATTACGAATCTGACAAAATTTTTCACTTCTTGTTGACAGAGCTCATTTCTGAAAAAAAGAATCAAAATTACATTACTCATTATAGAAATAATTCGAAAATTATCCATTTTGCCATGAATTGATTTTCAAAAAATGAATTAAATATTCTTGAAATTTTTTATTTAGGTTATACAGTCAATTCACTTTTTTAATCGATAGTCTTATTCGTAAATAGCTACCCCGAAAACCCCCCAGTGACGATTTTGGTAAATATTTATTGACTTTTTAAACATTTTGGCAACTACAGTGGATCCGTCATTTTGTTTTTTTAAAAAAATATTTTCAGATTCGAATTCTGTGACCCCAAAAACCCCCGAGTAACAATTGCGGTAAATATTTATCGACTTTTGAAAATTTGTGGCCGCCATATTATATCCGCCATTTTGTTTAAAAATAAATATTGTCAGATTCGAATTCAGCGACCCAGAAAACCCAAATATCAGATATATATTCTTGATTAACAACATACATAAAGATTTATCGACATTTCAAAAATTTTTCCCGCCATATTAAATCCGCCATTTTGTTTTTAAAAAATATCATCAGATTCGTAATCAGCGACCCCAAAAACCCCCATGTAACCATTTTCAGCAGCATTCATTAAGATGAAATCAATTTTTTAGTCATGTACATTTACTTTATATTTTGTTTATATATATGCATGTTGATATACAAATTAGTGTAAACAACGGGGTAGCAGGTTGTAGCAGCTAACTCCCTCACGAATTCAAAGTTCAGGGGTTATTAAACAATTTCCAGTGATAGCCATCGATCGAGTGAAGTCGAGTGGTAAACCTTTTTCTCAATGTTTACAAAAATTTTCGCATTTAAATGGCAAAAACATAGATTTACTTAATTGTTTATAAATATTTTATGGTTAGTAATTAAGCAAATTGTAATGTTTTGTTGAATTCCACATACCTTGTTGAGAAGAGTCCATAGCAAGACTTATCAATATGTTGTGATATCCTGAAATGCACACAGTTTCACTTTTGCATTCAGAACTACATGTGTATTTACGTTCACGACGTGTTTCCTTCAACGGTCAACTTCCGAATCGGCTTATGCAAGGCTGCGTGGCATCTAGCGCTTGAAAACCGGTTTTCTTTGTACTTTGGGTTTCCTAGAAACGGTTCGGACAGATTGCAGCGTTAAACTAGAACCTTCAATTTTCGGCAAATGGCCAGGTTTTTCCGATTTTATCCCTCTCTGTGCCGCCACCGTCAAGCTCTTGTTTATCGTTCAACATTATTAGTCCGCTGGTTTGTTAAATTGAAGTGTTTCGTTTCGACCTTATTTTTACTGTGTGTTTTGTTTGGATATTATTTGATATTTGTGTTGAGTTCTTTGTATAGTACTAGTACTTGAATACTTATGTCAACAATGGTTTTAAACAGTGCAAGAAATACTGCAGTGTAAAATAAGTAGTTCACTAACATCTAAAAAACGTTTACAAATTAAAGAAAAGGATATAGTTTCATAAATCCGCTATCGTTTTAATTTTACAGAACATTTAATAATTGTCACACGTTTGTTTAATACAAATAATTTTGCTGATTATAAGAAAGACTTTCCTGAAAATATTTTAAAATATGTTAAAAATAATTATGAGTTGATAAACGTTTCCAAGCTTAAATCAGAGTTGCAAGTTTTATTTTGTCGTGGAGATTTTTATAATAGTGCGGGTGCTGTTGCTATTTTACAGCTCTTGTTAGAAATGAACCTTAGTGAAATTATTAGAGATTTTATGTATACTCTTCCAATGACGACAGTGGAAAGTGAGAGGTGCTTTTCGACACTAAAAAGGATTAAGCCTTTCTTAAGAAATACAATGGCGGAGTCAAGGTTAAGCGCTTTAGCTATGTTAAACAATGAAAAACCGTTTATTAGAAGTATTTAGAATTTTCATAAACTAGTGATTGAACATTTCTCCCAACAGAAGGATAGAAGGATCGATTTGATATAACACATTGGACTTCATATAAGGGGAGTAAATTATAAAAAAAATAATATTAAAAAGGCTTGCACGTGCCTAATTTAAAAAGAGTCACAGCAAAAATGCAATTTTGATATTTATTTTATGTTGTTTGCGGTGTTATTTGTACGTAAATAATTTATTGGCAGAACTGAGCACATTATTAAAAAACCTTCATTAATTAAAAAAGTGTATTTTGCTTGTTGCGTTGATATTACTAGTTGCCCACAAAATTTAACCCACCTGTAAAAAAAAACTCACGGGCCGCGCCTGATAAATTTATTGATAACTTCATTTTGTTCTGTTTTAGAAATCATCAGACTAGGTGTCAAAATGTTAAGAACAAGAATAGAGACAAAAGGAGAAAAGTTATATATTTAACCAGAGGAGACATAGAATAAACATAACATAAATAGGAGCGTTTTAGTACAAACTGAACTGAGTTCGTGGGCTATAATAGGACTACTTTAGGGCCTAGTTTTTGTTGTGTAGTGAGCTTGTTTAGTCATTTCGCATTTTCACTTAACATGTTAATATTATTGCACAATCAGTGAATCGAAACACCTACACAAAAAATTACGTCGGTTGGACGGATAATAACAAAAATATTGAGATGTAACATTTTAATCAAATGTAAAAAATTCCGTTTCCCGCCTGACGTAATTCTACGAAAAACAACAGAACGTATTGGACAATGTCACGCATCAAATCAAGGATAAGGTAGTATAGATAAAACTGACGTAAATACAGCTGATTTAAAGCACAATTTAATACTTTCCTTAAAATGGAATCGGTTTAGAAGTATTTTAAATGCATTGTACTTGGCTTTGGGGCCGCATTTGTTAAAATATTAAACACATAATAGAAAGTGAGGGGGTTTGGCTGATTGTCAGATTCAAAACGGCGCGCAATGTAAGGATTACTGGAACGAGTTTCTACTTTATTTGATAAAATGTGCAGTCAAATTGGGTTTTAACCCTGTTATTCTTATCTCGACAAAAAATAAAAAAACTCATTAAATATCAAATTCCAGTGAAACAAAAAGGCATTGAATTTAAATAAACTGAACAAAATCAAATAAATTCACATCCCGGTTGTATAAAATGCCACAAATCCACTGAAAAATGTATATTTAAGATAAAAATATTTCTTTAAAATATGTGTTTTAGGTCATGTCCCTATTGATAAAAATAATAATTTAAACAGCTTTTACTTTAATTATGAATTTTCTCATTTTACTCAAAACAGATATTTTGGATTTACTGCATTTTCTTGGTTGTTCCTCAATGGGCTTGTTTAGTCATTTCGAGTTTTCAATAAATATGATAATGTACGCGCAAGGGCATTTTTTTGTGGTTGGCCTGTCTAGCTCGAAATGCCATAAGCGTAGACTCGGGTTTATTAATTTTAATACATACCTTTAGCATAGCAAAAAGTAAACAAATATAATATTAAGAACGTTGGTAGAGAAAATCCTGTCCCGGTGAAAGGAAAACGAAGCAGCCTGTCTGGTCGATCGGAACCTGTCTCAACGAACCAATTAGGATTATGAACGTCGATGACGACAAACTTGACCACTCGACTATACCGTATTCATTTAATTTTGAGAACGATGACAAAAACCCATTTTACAACGGAGAGATCAATTATGTCTCTCTCTCTCTCTCTCATGTTCTTTCTCTCTCATTTTTTCTCTCTCGTCTACTTTCTTTCTCATACTCGTAAAATTTTTACAGCTGGTAGAAAGTTAGGTTATGTGAAAGATAAACATGACATATTATTTGAAGCATGTCCCATGATATAAGTTGTTTTTGCAGTGTAAAAATATACTTGAAAGTTTATATAACGTATCAGCTGCTTAAATTCCTGTGGTCTCTGAATCTGGGACTGTCTAACAACTATTGAAATATTACGCAAGGTACATATTTGTTCTCCTTTACATTACTTGGATCGGGCGTTATGGGAATGAGTACAGGAACGCCGACCCGATATATTGGTTAGAGGGAGTATTCCTTGGGTAGGAAACAATTTTAAGTAGTATAAAATAAGAAGGTTAATGTGGCTGTGCTGACACTGTTTTTGCTTAATAAAAACGAGATTTTTGCAAACGCTGTTTGTGTTCAATAAAAACAAAGGTATTTTGCTATAAAATCATAAAACGTACGTAAGTATTTTGTCAGGTTAGAAATTTATTTTTATGACAATTCCGATTAAACTTTCACAGTAGGCAACCAGAAATACTTGCACAAACAAAGCCGCCTGTGATAAAATGTTTGATTATTCTTTTCAATTGGCAACAATTTCGTTTTTATTTCTCTTTTTTACTAACGCCCCTTTTGCTAACAAGGATAGAGAGAAATCGGATTCTGTTGGGATTTTATCAGGAAAAAAGAATTTTGCGATGACTAATCTTTCAAAGTATATAACCAGCAATACGTCCACCAGCAAAGGATGTACGATAAAAATTTGAACAAATTCTTTTTTTATTTGTCTTTGTCTAATGCACTTTCGCCAACACGGATACAAATAAATCTGATTGCTCCGTGATTATCAGGAAAGAAAAGACGAATATTGTGATCACTAAAATAGGTTCTGGTGTAAACTGTCCATAGAACTGACCAATAGGGTGAATTCTTGTTCAATTGTTTTTTCTGTTATCATTCTCACATAAAATTTGATAGAATATAGTCCGCGGTTAGCTAATTTCCATTTCTCCACGTCCAGCAGAGCATGGTCTTTTCTCTAGGTCAGCTAGGCCAAAAACAAGTTTGAATGATTTGCTAAGTCACCAGTTGTATATTTGGATATGGTATTTATTGTGAAATGAAAAATATATATTTAGTCAACATTAGACAGTTTATTTGCATTACATGAAATAATCAACAAGTTTATTTCAGTGAAATAGGTTCTTTTATACTTTGGTGTATCTAAGAATCTTGAAAAGCTTCTTTCTACGTCACAGCTTGTCACTGGAGCGAAACGTGTGAGTACTATCTTTTAGGATTTCAGAAATAGACTTTAGCTGGAAAAATCCGGGATTTCTTTCAAATATTCGCGATATCAGTGGCGTACATAAGGGGGGGGGGGGGGGGGTTCAACCCCCAGACGGGGGTTTGCTTTAAATGAGAGATCATTTTCAACTCTTCGTAGACTAAAAAATATCTTCGAAACACCGTTGGCGAAGATAGACTTTATGGTTTGGCGCTTCTTAATATACATCGAGATATTATACTGCCTCCGGAGCAGATTTTAGAAGACTTTGCAAAGCACTCCCGTAAAATGAATATTCATTTGTAATGATACAGATATTTTGCATATATTAGCATTACCTGTTGTAATCATGTTAAAGTAAACAAAAATAACATTACTTGTAATATTAGAATTTGTTTTTTAAGTATAATAACTGCTACTTTAAAGTTTTTTTATTCTGTAGTATTTTATAACCACTTTGACTTTGATGCATATTAAACACATCGTTTTAAAGCACCTCACAGATATTTTTTATTATATACGTTTTTAAAATATAACACCTCCCCCCCCCCCCCATAAAGGAAGTCTGTGTACGCTACTGCGCGATATAATCTTATTTTCACACCAATTTCATTAAAAATTTCATTAAGCTCATCGAGGGTCGTTTCAATTAAGTGGAAAGATGTTAAAAGGGGTACATTTTGTGTTTCTAACTGATTAATACTGATTAATAATATCTTGAAAATATCCGAAATTGTCATAAATAAAGTCTAAATCAATTTTGAGGTCTGGTACATTTATAACTTTACATTTTTTACACTCTGCGCATCGTCCTTTAAGCTGGTAAGAACATTTATGACTTGGTCAAAATAAGTTCTGTAATATGCAACTGCGGTCATCCATGTTCCCCATCTCATTTTCACAGGTTGTGGCGGTAATGCTATATGTATTAGGGCACATTTCTTTTAACGTTGCAATTCTGGCGGATGACTCATGTAAAACATTTGTAACCTCACCAGCTAGGTTATCGATTAGTGGGTAAAACTCCCTCACAAATTGACATATTTTCTGCAGGGCATGCGCAAAACATGTAAGATGAATTAAATTGGGAAAATGTTATTTTAATTGTCTTCAGGCTTTCAGCATATTCGCTGCACTATCCGACAGAAGCAAAACAATATTTTCACTAATATTTGTTTAGGGAAAGAATGTATTGATACTTTCTACTGCAGCCTGGGTTATTGTATCACTACTGGTTTTAGAAAGAAATTTATTCGCGATTCCGCGTTTAGACTGAACTGAATTTAAACATCCAACTAAAATATTGGCAATATATCGTCCTTTGATCTCGTTAGTTTCGTCGATACGGAACCATAGTTTTTTTCCTGTAAGATTTCCTTTTCTTCTGTTCTTAGTTTTGCAGAACACTTTCCCAACATATGGCTTGTGAAGTATTAATGCATCTGGTACTGTGTGGGTGCAGTATTTTTCTAAAAATGTCCACAAAAGGATTATTTCTTTTATGAATTGTGATATTAGCTGCAACAAAGGGTTCACACAAATCCATGTAGCATTATTTTTGCGTTACATCCTGTTGCCTTGTTGTGGATGGCCCAGGCAGAGATTTTATCTTTATCTTTTTTAAATACTGTTGACCGATTACATGGCGTTCTATGTTATACTTTGTGCTCAGAAACTCAGAGTTACATACTGAACACCATACGCCTTGTTAACTTTGAAATAATATATCCGACTATGGAATAAGCCACTAACTTTAGTTTTTTACTGGTAGTCATTATTACTTTTAAGTCACTATTTGCAATGCAACTGCTTTGACTAGCGCCTATAGTTTGTCTGTACTGCAAAATCTACACAAAAAAAGCGTTTCCTTATAAGGCATGGTAGGTAGTTTGCATGCAAAAAAAGCAGATAGTTCATAATGACCAGGTTCAAAGAATTCGGTAATGTTATTCGAACGGCAATTAAGCATTTATTGGCCTTGTATGGTAAATGTTCTTAGACAATTTTACCTCTCTGAATTTCGATCTTTGCATTCTTTCATCGCAAGATCTTAATACTTGGTTACGGCTGTTGTATACAAGTATTAAAGCTAAGTTACGACTATTTAGTGGAATATTTTGCAATTTCCAGGCTTTAATTCATTACACAACATAAGCCGAACAATTTTATTAGTTATTGACACTACAATATATTGTGTCGAGGATGTACGCCCATCTGTGTCAAATTTATATTCCGGTGAAAATTTTTAAATTCCAAGCTCTAGAATAACAAAAATATAAAGGGTTTGAAATTCGACGAAATTCAAAAAATTCAGTTTTCCGTCTGACGTCATCCTACGAAAAACAACTGAACGTTGTAGTGGAAAATGTAGCTAGTCAAATTAAGGATACGGCAACATCGTCACACGCGTAGCTTTTGTAGCATTTTTCAATCTTCGAATTTTATTTTATCTTGAATCTTTTTCGGAGTGCTTAAGTGTATTTAAATATGAGGATGAACTGTAACAGAAATAATACTAATACCCAAAATTCATTGTGGAATAACCTGAGCGTGTAGTACTTTTTTGCCCCCGTCGTTCGGTGAATTATGGTTAGTATTTCTTTGAGCCTCATGCGTAAATATCCTTTTTTTAGGTTATAAAATATTATGCGTTGACTGTTTTCTCAGCTCTCTAAATATGTTTAAGAGTTCAGTATAAATTTCGATTATTACATTGTTTTGATAAAGTTTGATAACATAACCTCGATGACCAACAAGCAAAATTTTTGCAGCGTTGCCAACGCTTAACTTATTTCTTTGGTTAACCATCGTGGGACTATGCCACCAGAGCCCTGTTTTATAATGATCCATGTTTGACCGCTGTTTTGAGGCTGAATTTGACTGATTGTTGTTTTATAACCTTTTCAAATAAAGTTGAACTTTTATATTATGAAATAAAAAGAATGCTGAATAAGCCCACTGTCATTTATATTGCTAGTAAACATGAAAAAATCACTGGCCGAAAATAGCTTATACAGTTAAAAAGTAATTTTTTAATAAAATAAATCCGTATAATTAAGGCCGGGCCAAAATGAAGGAAATATTAACGTTTTTCATTGTTCTCACTTTATACATGTTTATTAAATTGTGTAACCCTAATACACATATTTCGCGTTTTCATCAGTTAATTTCAAAAGTAAATTGCATACCCAGGTTTCTAAATTAAATTTAACCGTTTTATTTTGGGAAATTTTCCTTTGTTTAAACCATACTCATACAAAATCGGGCAAGTGTCCCTTCTTTTGATAAGCAGCTCCAAATATACCCTTTATTTTTGAATTAAATATAAAAGAACAAGCCCAATTTGAATGAGTGTAAGCCCTCGGTTAAGTTAATGAAATGAAGATTATATTTTTATCAACAGAATGGTACAGCATTTAGAATATATTTTAGGTATTGCCAGATGGATCGCTGGAACGTAACTGGTGATATGAGTCCGATTTGCGGTTTAAAAAATCGAACAATATCACAGTTCGCATTGTTCCGTTTTTCAAAATGGAAGCCGAAATTCTTACTCTAGCAGTCCTTACTGTTACACTATATACAATTTAAAAGAAACGAAGTTTATCCTTGGCTGTCCAAGAGAAGAAAGTATTCTTGTGTAAGTATAATGATAGACTAACTAATACCTAGACAAACACTGCCGTGCAACGAATAGCGGGTTTCCCTTGAGACGTTTGGTGGGTTTGCTGGTTTATGGTTTAAAAGTTTGTTTGTCTACCACTATATAAATATGTATCCACATGTATATATAACTTTTAAACCATATACCAGTAATCCCACCAAATGTCTTAAGGGAAACCGGCTTTTCGGTTTATTCGAGTGTCTCTCGATTCTTTATAGTCTCCGCTATAATTAAAGAATTGAGGATTGAGTGATTGGAATAATTACTTTAGTTATTATAATAGGGGTCACCGATCAAAAAAGACATATTAATATATATATATATATATATATATATATATATATATATATATATATATATATATATATATATATATATATATATAAAAAACCTATGTAAATGAGGTGTCCAACACAAAAAATTTCATCGCTGAAAAGGTACCTGATTACATTTTCTAACAGAGGTTACCATTATAAACATCATTGACGTTAAGAATGCTGTGAACACTGAACCTAACGAATGAATAGTGAACACTGCTCAACAATAAGAAACAAATGGTAAAACTGTAAAGTAATAAAATTTAACAAGATTTCACACACAGACACATAAAGATAAAGGGTTTATATGTATTCATTAAGGTTTTTGAAAAATGTCATGTTAGCAAAGTTAGACGAAAAATTTTTGCAGCAGTGCAGTTTAACGTATATATTTCCTAAATTTGGTTTGCTCATCGTGGGACTTCGTCACCAGATATCATTTTTCCGTTTTGTTTCCCAACCTGAATGATTTTTGACCGCTACTTTGAGGGTGAATTCAATCCGAAAAAAATTCTAATCTTCTGAGAATAGGATTTTCAAATAGAGCATTATTAATTTTTGCTGGATAAGTCCACTGAAATTTTACTGGTAGGCTCATAATTCAAATTAAAAAGCTTTACTTTATTTACAAAATACAAAAATTTAGTTCAAGTGGTGTAATAAAATACATTAAAATGGTTTGTCTACATAAATCACCAAAGGAAGCGATGTGCAGTCTAAACACATAAAAATGGAATAAAAATATCTGGTATCTGGGGGTGTCATTGTTTTAACAAATGTATTTTAAAGTTTTAAAAAGCGGAAAAATACAAAAAACAACGCACTAATGATGTTATTTTTTCTTGTACATTCTAGTGATAAATAAAAAAGCATAAATTAATACTTCAAAACTAATTTAATTTCATTAACTTCACAAATAAAAAGATAGAGACTCAAAAATAGAAACTTTTAATGAAGTTGTATTAGTGTAGGACTGACATGGGAGCGTGAAACCGCCCAATTGCGTATAACAATTTTAACAAGAATTAAACTAATTGGACACTTGTAATGTGACAGCACTCATAGTAATTAAATTTGTTACTTAGTTTAAGGATTTATTTTTATTTATAACAAACATATAATTTTTAGAAAGACAGCAACTTTGTTAGGTGATATCTTACTAGTAAGTATTTGATAATGTTTGGAAGATTTTTTAAACTATAAATTTAAAAAAAAATACATCATAATAATATGATATAAGGAGAAGTGTCCTAATTATCTATTATTATGCGACCATTCTCCTTGAGAATGTACCTCAAATTCAAATATAAAGAAGAACTTTATAACATGTTTGATATCAGATAAGTTTGATAGAAAGTCCCCTACAGAACAGTGTCAATATTCTCCACAGTTAGAAAACCCCCAACCGTAAAATCGCAAAAAAATCTTTTACCTTTAACTTATAAAATTCCGTAGTGACATTTATATATTCATTCAAAAAGGTTGTGTCCACTTTGGTTAAAATTGAATATTTTGATGTGCGATATTCGCTAGCCAGCATTTTACCTCCAACAGTTACTGCTATTGATATTTTTCTCATTTAAAGACCTTATAATTAACCTATTTTTTCAGGCATCGATACGCTTTGGTTGCAAAAGATATCGAATTAATTTATTTCCAAAGTAACAGAATGTTACCCGACCTGACTGTTCCCTTGTACAACTGTTTACTTTTAAAATATCACAGCCAGATTCTCCAACGCTAGTCCGGTCTAATTTGACAACCAAAAGTTTTAAAATGACAAGTGTAAGACTAAGACAACTAAGTATTCTACTATGAATTAATTCCTGAGCTTTTTCTCAAATTTATAAAGAAAAGAGCAATTTTAGTACGTACTTTCGACAACAATAGAACTAAATTCATTACAGCAACTCGTTCCAAGATGAAAAGCATTTGGAAACCAAGCAAATCGCTGAAATATCAGAATAATTCATAACTTTTTAATGACGACCTATTAACAGTGACATGACAAAAACCTGTCAAAACATAACTGATCAGCTATACGATCTTAATTTAAACCAGTACTAAATCTTAAACTTTCTTAGTGAATCTGAACGTCAGTGTTTAAATTTTAAAGTGAAGTATTCTATACAGGGGAAGAAAAATAATAAGAGTGCCCCTTGGTACATCTATCCCGAATAAATAAATGATGTGGGTTCGCATTATATTATTTTTTTACTTTGTTTGGGTATTTAGTTTCCGATCAAACATTTTTTAACTCAATTACGAACTGTATAAATAGTAAACATACAAAAAAATTAAATGACTTACAAACTAGAGATATAATTTTTCTCCATCCTGGTTGTAAATCGAAATTTCGGGAAAATTTGTTATATTGTTGAATATGGCTGCACTCTGGCATTATGCAACTTCGTCGTCTTTTCGGTATTGTTAAAAACAAATGTAAGAAACAATATACGACATTTTCATTCACAAAAGACACAACTAAAGCTCTTTTTAAGGAACAGGGAATATGCATGTATTTTTTATTGCATACGTATTTCAAGAAAGTCATGACAAGCCCAAAAATGTTATTTGGAAAAGAATTACTAGGATAATTTAGCTTAATTTTTTTTTACTTTTCTGTTTATTTATTACATTTTAAAAAGCAACCATTTGAGCATGCCTACAAGAGACGTCAGATATTGCTTAAAGCACGCGTCGCTGTTTTATGCTACGTTCTTGAATTCAATCCTCTTGATCTTTTGACTCGGATTTTTTAACAGCCATTTGATCAGTTGGATTGTATACAACAATTGGTCACATGCCTATCAAAACATAAGGAGCACGGCCTCGAGTGTTTATTCAGTTGCCTATACTCACCACACCTACCACACCTAACTCGAATCGTTCATCTGTCATTTAAATAGAAAATATTTGTTGCTTGAATAGAGTTCATTTTTCGATGATAGTGTAATTTGTGTGTAACATTTTTTTCTTAAATAATATGATTTCTTTAAAACTACCCTACAGTTTTGTACTGTGCCAATATGATAAAATGCGACTGCAGATTCCTCACAGAAAACAGGAAAGGGGTTGTTAGTACCCCGAACACTTTGTTGCCAGCACTATTGCTTGATATTTGTGTGCCAGAGTAACTAAATGAAAAGAAATGTAAATGTAACTAAATAAAACGTGTTTGAGTAAATACAGCTGGAAGCGCCAGTTTTATAATTAAAAAAATGTTATAAAATAACAAAGTATCGAATGTTACCTAAGTACGCTCTAATAAGCTTGTCTACTTACAGTCCGTACCTAATAAAAATATATAGCTTATGGTATGTAAATATAGCTTATTGTAGATCTCTTCCATCCGCTACACAGTGTGGCGTCCCATTAAAAGATATCGAAAAATGTTAGAAATTTGGTTGTGATACTTTATTTACCATTAGTCAGACTACTTAAAATAGATATTTTACACTGCGCATTATTTCATAGGTTATTAACAAACCACTTGAAAAAAAAAATAATTTGTACTCAATACCCTTCAAAAAATTGTGTTTTGGTTTAGGAATTGGACACTCCTGTTAATTACAAAAAATCTGTGTGTTGGCTTTATCATTTAAAGTGGCTCTTTTTCTTTGTGCCTGTAATATAAAGCTCTTTAAGTAGTCAGTAATGGGTAAGTACGTACGTGGGTTGGTTATAAATCCAAAAATTATTACTTACTTACATTCGATTAAGCTTTAAAAAAATACCGCTGAACACCACCAATAATTTTTTTATGGCATACTAGGCTATGTAGTTATTGAATATAAAATATAAATTACCTTGGCTTTCCTACATAGATGTTATTATTTTTTTTTTTAGACTCCACTCCGACAATAACTTATGGAGTCTGTTTTTAAATTTGGGAGGAACGCAAGAAAAATAAAAGAACCTTTGATATTTTTGGATATTTGGTTAATGTATATGATGTAGACAACGCTGGAGATGAAATTAAAACTAGTTTGAAACACACGGCGGATCCGTCCTTATCTTAGTTCCTTTTCAAATGGAAAGCCTTTAGAAATTAAAAATCGTGTAAAAGATTAAAAATCTAAATACCTTTATTTCTCTTCTTTCTTTAAAAGTTGTTCAAAACCACATACACTTTTTGGCAGTAATAAAGTCGATTTTGGAACTCCCATATTTTCGAGAATGGCAGGTGTTACTTCTCGAAGCTGTGAGAAGTGAGTTCCAAAATTGACTCTATTACTGCCAAGAAGTTCATCGTGGCTATTATAAATAACTTTTAAAGTAATAAAAGAAATAAAAAAAAATTCACGATTTTTGATTTTAATAGGCTTGCCATTTAAAAACAACAACTCTAGCACCCGAATAAAATTAAATCAAAAATCCATGGAACAGTATGGTTCCAGTCTAAAGGTTCCCAAAATGTACACTCAAATATTAGTACAAATAAAATGTTGTTACGTATTGATTTCAATCTTTAAATTCGTTACTTGAAAATATACAAAAATAATTATAAAAAAAAAATTCAAAATTTATAGGTTCAGTCTGGACTCACGAGGCCTGGTTTTACGCATGCGTGTTGTCGACAATCCGCTACACGTTTACACGTTACCGGCACTATACATTCTTTCGAACGCATAAAATAAAGATTATTATTAAAAGGAAGTAATACAAAGAGATCTTAATATGTCATAGAAATTATAGGTCTGACAGACTCCACCAGTAAGATTTCGCTATCCAAAATAAATGAACCTCTAGGAGGTACAGTCAAAAACGTACATGATAAATAAAAGGGAAAAGTGCCTCTTGGTAAAGGTCAATGTTGTCAAATCCCACAGGTAAGGATCTTTGTTTTTAAAACTACACTTAGCTATTTGTAACTACTGCAGTTGCCTCCTAGTCCGGGAAAAACATAACGGCGGGGAGGGATGCTCCTTATTTCCCTGCAAAACCTTGTCCTCCTGGCGTTCACAGAATACTATAAAATTCGTCCAAACTGACACTCAACAGGTCCCAAAATTACATAGGAGTATCCTAGTACATTTTACTAAGGTTTATGTTCTTAAACCCTACCCTGGAATGTCCAATTGAAGAGGCTAGATACTTTAACCCAACCATAAAATGTCCAATCTAAGTAGTTAGGTCTATACTTTCACCCTACCGGAAAAACCCTAAAAGAAGATATCCTATATGAGCTATAAGTTAAAACAACCCTAGGTAGGCAATACCATTGTCAGCACAAGATGGTAGCAGAAATAATTACATCAATACAAATAATATCAGTTTAAATTTACAAGTTTACCCTTGATTCTTATTTGTACAATTTTACACCTACCTTAATGATTAAGGGCTTTTATACAGTCGTCTGCAGGAACGTAAGTTGAAATCGGCAACGCAGCCATAGAATGCAAAATCAACTACTGCATGCTTAGGAAAACATTCCAGTAAAGTTCTGTTTGCCCACATAGCATTTCCCGTCCAAAAAAAAAACAAAAAATTAGTGGACGTCCATCTTAGGTCCTCCGGTGACCGGCCATAAAAGGAACAGGTTTAAGGTAGGGGCACTATGACAGAAAAATACAACATTCCTTACATTCCATTTCCCTGCTATCTAAAAGAACAACTGTCTGTTAACAGACGGGCTAGCTATGTTCGGTCCAAAACCAAATTCCCCTGCCAAGAATCCGCTAATTCGGAAAATCGTCATAACAGGTCGCCTTCTTCTTGAGCAAGAACCCCCCGGTAGAAATTGCCACCGGAATACCGCTTACGTCACCACGCCTACCTTGGACAAAAACCAAGAAGAAGAAATGTCATTGTCAGCGTCATGACATTGACCTATATAACATACAGCTGACTTCGTCTGCCAATACATTTCAAAACAAAAAATAATTGCCAAAATAAAGTGGCCTAATCGAGGCTCAATGTAAATCAAGCTACAATTAGCTACTACGAATTCGTAACCACCAATGGCAATGTATTGTAAATAAAGAAAACCATGTCATAAAGTTCAAAATATATCCCTTCAAAATACTTGTTTAGATCAACACCGGTCTTATAAGGTCATTAACTAAGATTGCCAGCAGGTAAACAGCTGTTTATCTCTACAGAAGGGTTCAACAGATTTACTTCAAAATCTACCATAAAGAAAATATATTTGAATGTGTATCGAGTCCCAAATTTCATCATTTCTTTTAGCAAGGAATATCACAGAAAATACAAAGTATAGTTTATTGAATCATTATTTCATAACCAGTTAAGGCTTCTAAAATCCCAAAATAAAATCTTTACCCACAAAATTGAATTATAAATGCCATAACTTATTACTATGTTAAAAGTGCTGTTTCCTAACTGTAGCAACTCTTTTTTCCTTTTAGCCAAGAACAGCCTAAATCAGAAGAAAGCAGTGCAACTTTAATTAAAATTTTACATAAATATATTATTAAATGTTAGTATCGCCAAATTCAAGACAGGATATTTTGCTATTCATTTATTTTTATGGTACCTACAATAAATTTTAACAAATGTTTTAATTTACTGTAGGTACTATAAAACAAAGACCAATATTGAGGTTATAATTTGCCACTGCCAAAGTACAGCGTAAAATAAATAAAAAAATATTTGGAGCTTACAAGTATACAACTGTTAATATTTCTTAAACAAATACTTTTAATCTTTTCTTTACTCCTGTAATTTCTGCAAATGTAGGTACCTAAATAATTTACAGAAAAATATAAATATAAATCAACAGTCGGCAACGAAGAAAATAGAATAGGTTTTGCTTGGGTTTGACCGCTATAAATATCTAATTTCTACAGAAAATAGAAAAAATAATACATTACACATCAAGGGAGAGAAATACTTGATTTTTCCTGAGGTCCCCTTTTGTGGCCAGAGGGCGAAGTCCCAGGGCTAGAAAACACTGAAGGCAAATTAGCATTCTCTCCCGAGGTCTATAATATACGATTTTGTTCACGACCCATGTAAGTTTAGAACGAAAAACCTAATTTCATTAATATTAATTTCTGATTTTAAATTAAATTAATTAAATTAGTAGCCTTTGATCAGTTGAAACAAAGTCTTTGACAACCGTCAAAATATAAATATCCAACTGTCAAAATTTAAAAAAATATCTACGGTTCGTTTATGAATTTTAACGTTTTCTATGTAGAAGAACCTGAAGAAATTACTGAAGCAGCAAATGCTGAGGCAGTCAATTTACTATCAGAACCACTACGAAGCAGCATATAAAACTTTTAAAAAGTGGTGGTCAAAAAGCATGTAGTAAACTTTACTGAAAATGCGATGATGATATACGTTAGTGGAAAAGCTAAAAAGTTTAAATATTCTTAACTATGGGCTCAGTTTTCGATGGCTAAATTTTGTATGATACTTTACAACAATGGTGACATAAAGTAAAAATGCAAAAAACTGACGATGATCATCTAAAATATAACGCTTAATTTAAGTGTCAACAAATGGTATGAACGTGTAGTTCAAGTTTCTAAAAAAAATAAACATATTAAGCTTTTAAAATTCTTCAATTTTTATTTGATTTATAATGAATACTTCCAACGGATTTTTTCAAAAATTAGTCACCCAGGGCATAATTTGCTTTTTTGTCACGATTTTGATATCAAAGAAATTGATTTCGACTGCCGGTCGTAAAAAAAATAAGTTTTATTTGGACTACATCCTTATCGCATATTCAAAAATGCAACAGATATCAATAACTTACTAACTTTGACAGCTTTATGATCATAATAATTCTGCACCTGCCCGCACTCTTATATTTTTAGCTCTGTAACTCTATAGTAAATACTCCTACATACTTAGTCAAAATTTACGCTTTAAAATAAAATAGGTGAAATCGCAATATTCCTAGATATTCTTCCACGTAAGCTATATTTTACCATGAGGAACTACATATATGAAATATCTTTGGATAGTAAAATTTATATTCAACGAACGGAATTCACAGAGTGAATTGAAGTTTTTATGAAGTTAGATAGAGGCGCCCACACAACCAGGCATTATTGCATATTTCTGTTTTCCAAACTATTTATGTACTGACAGCGGAACAAAGTTTCTTTAAATATTTACATTACATAAATTCTTAGTTGTCCTTTGGCATAGATATGTTTCATTGGGTTTTTATACAGGGTGAAAGTAGTTTATGTGCACATATGATACTGAAAATATAGGGGCTTATATAGTAGGGAAAAGATTTAATACAGAGTACTCAAGGTTGTTTAAAAACCTAAATTGGATTTAGACCTAAGTGCTCAAATCTAGTTATATTGATAGTTTCTTCAAAGTCATATACAGGGTGTTATGAAATTCACTGCATATATTGAAACCGGTAAATTCTGGTATGAATTCAGATTGAAGAAAAATATTCATAAATGGTACTTCGCAATAATAAGGTGGTAGTCGCCCTTAAACTTTCTCTAAACAGTAGTAAACGTCACTGGCAAAAAACACATTGTACCCAATGTTGACGGTTCTATCAATATTTTTCCTAACAAGTCAGCATATTAAATAATGACGTTTTTGTTACCTTTGTAGTAAAATCATTTTAAAATATACAGCTTTTAAAACTGTTTACGATTAACAAATACCAAGGTACCAAAAAACACTGACAATACAGTATTTTATGGCATTACTTTATTGCAATAAACCAAAGCTTGACAAATAATTAACATCAAAACAATTTCCCATAACGAATTAACCACAGTACTTTAAAATTTTCATGGTATTTTGTCATTGCCTGCACTATTAAATACTGAAAATTAAAATTTTCGTAACTTTTAAAGTAGAATTTCCGCAAAATTCCCTCTCCCTAAAAAAATTTTTACATTCAACTTAACACATTTACGCAATACTTACAAAACATAGCCAATGAAAAACAAAACCTTCCAATAATTAATTAATTGCTTAAAAATCCACGGTATTTTTTACTATCTGCACTATAGAAAAATTGAAAACTAAAAATTTATTTATTTATTAAAAAGGACGACTAGTTTTAATAAACATGACATTCGCCAGAAAGCATAGACACCCCAAATAACACTTCGTAGTGAGATTTTGCAGATATACATTGCAGACACGCTAACCCATAAATGATAAAATTTTATGTGGTGTTTTTATCACATGATATATGGATATCCTAAAAATTAAAAAAAAAATTTAAATTTCTGGTATTTGACACCCGAAAAGAAAGGAAAAAAAACCTTGTTAAGTTTTAAAAATTCGGAATACTAAAAAACTATAGGCGTATACGTACTTTATAATTGTTTAGCATAACATTTTTCAATATATCGGGTGTAATGCTTTTATTTAAATATTTTTCGACCGATTGCTCAAAAACGGCTACTCGAATAAAAAAACAAATGTTACTGCATATTTCTTATTCATAATTTTGAGATCTCTTAAAAAATGATAAAAAATGCGATGTTTAAAAAAATAATTTATGTGGCTACTGTGAAATCTGGCAAAGCTGAAAAACTTTTGTTGATTTTTCTTAGTTAATTCATACAACTTTGCTTAGGTTACCAGCATATCTCTTCAAATAAAAAAGTTATCATATGTCAGGCTTTAAAAATCTTTAACTGTATCTAGGTATAAATAGTATTTCTATAATATCATATTTGTCGCTACTGACTTTTCGACTAGATTGCGCATGGATATTACAGCAACGTTCAATGGATACAAATTAAACTATGGGTCATTTTTTTTATTATTTGTGTCACTACAGTACCAACTTATAAATAAAACGGTAACGCCACTGGGAAAACAGCCATTTTGTACAGCTTCAGTTATAATTAATCAAAGTAATCAATACGTTTCCTTTGAAACCGCGCCTAGCAAAAATCAATAAATTTGCAGAATTGTGCCGCGCAATTTTAAAAAGTAAAAGTGCAACATAAAGTTTTGAATCTTGTAATGCGCAGCAACAGTATTAAGAAACCGAAAATAATGAACACTGACTGCTGATCCTAAGTAGAAATTTATATATAAAAATACCTAGAAAGTTGTAAAACACCCAGAAATAACCTTCCAAAAACTCTAATAGAGACCAATGAAACTAAAAAATTGAAGCTCCTAAAATTTATTATTTACAAAATTTTATTTCTTACAATATATAAAATAAATCTGACTTTAATTTACAAAAAGAAATGTAAATGTTTCCAAAACTAAGACTAGTAAAGTAACCGTTTAAATTTCTAACAGGTATAATTAATCATTAAAATTTTAAAAACATTATAAACCCAGTACCACTTCAATTTTCTATATTACCAAGAAGTTTTCCATGTGTAGGTGTGTTTACTTAAATTTCAGCGTCGAATTTTATCTAAAACAGAAAATACAGTATATTTTAATAAAATCTTAATATAATAATCTACAAAAAAAAACGTTTCCCTAATTCACAGCTTAAATTAGATCCCCAAGAAACTCAATCAGGTTCTTGTGAAAAGAATTTTTAATTCTGAACAAAACTAAAAAATGCAGGTTGGGTCATTCACACTTTTATTGATTCTAAAGGTTCAAAGAACAATATGAATTAAGTGGTTTATTTCCGAAAAAATTGCAAGTTTTTAATGTAATAATGGTCCTAAATGCATTTTTACGTCGAATCGTTTCAGAGAAATTCGCCTGTGACAGACGGACGGACGGACAAAAGTGATTCCATAGGTGTTCCGTTTTGCTAATTTTGGCACGGAACACTAAACACGATAAAAATATTAAAAACCAAAATAAACTATGACAAAAATTGCATTTTTGAACATTTTTAATTCTTGTTTTTCTTAGGTGTGGACTCATACTAATAGTAACGTCATGCTAATATTGCTTCTGACCGTGTTCATCTGACGATCAGCGCAGGCCTGTAGCCAGGTTTTGATTTCAGAGGGGGCAACTAAAGTTTTAAGGGGGGGATAAACTTTGATGAAATATTTCTCTAGTAGACAAGACAATGATTTAATTGATTTTCTAGAGTGGGCAACTTTTTCTTTCAGAGTGGGCATTTCCCACTCTGCGCAAGGACAAGGCAGGACAATTACTCGAAGTCGCTATGACGAGACTGGTGAAGAGCAAAGCCATACGAGATGATAGATACATTATCCGTAGAAGGATTTTAGATTCGCACTCTATCGTACATAGAAAAAACGCGTCACATTTTTTCTGGTTGTCTAAACCTGAAGTATACTTTAACTAAAGTTAAGTGAAACCGCAAAAAAAAGGTAACGAAGCCGACACCTTTGACGCAGCCGTGCCGATAAGGTCCAGCCATAGGCGTCCCAAAATATAATAACCAATTTAAGATGGGACACAATAAAAAGTTTTAACATTTTAACCAAATATTATTTATAGGTATATCAAAACCCAACTGAGTCTGCAAAAACGATGTTTAACCATAGAAATAATTGTATTCATGGGCGTACCGTCGACCGATAATTAAGACTTTAAATTAATGGCATAAATACGTTGTTATTTTTATGATCGTTTTGTAGTAAGTGTAACTATATTATATTGTAACTATATCTATTATCATGATCGAGATCAGCTATTCAACTGAGAACCAAGGACACACATAATGGCTCGGATGCGTTCCCGAGAATCTTGAAATTATTGGAGTTTCTTATGTGACCATGGCCATCGTAATACTGTCTAATTTTTTTTTTTTTGGGTAAGGGGAGGTTCCTCTTGAACACGGTACATTTAAACTGCAATTTTGAGTTTCATCTACCCAACCGTACTGAACAACATCATGAGTATCAAACCATGTCTCATCTAGATACACTATATACCTATTTGATTCCCGGTGTTCTTTTATTTTACGCAAATATTCTTGACGATGTTCTACAAGACGGCGCGATTCCATTATAACCATCCGATTATCAATTTTTTTGTGTTTAAATCCGCAATCTAATAAAATTCCTCGAATAGTTTCCAATGACTGGTAATTGTAATCAGGGTAATCGCGTAACTTATCCCGGATCATTTCTAATGTTGGCACCGTATTTTCCTTATATAGATTGTACACAATTCGTCTAATGACATCTTTTGCCGCATCGTCAACTTTCTGAAACTTTTGATTAGTTTTCTTTCGCTTTACCGAATGATCTGTAACATCTCTTGTTTTAATTACGCGATAAATTGTAGATATCGAAAGTTGTGTTAATTCGTTAACTCTTTTTATAATGGCTTTATCTGACTGTGCCGGATTTTCTTTTTTTAAACAGCCGTAAATATTTAGAATTATTCGTTGACTTTGAACATGTAAACCTTTATTAAACTCCGGACATGTTTCGACTGGCGATGCCACGGTCGGTAACAACATGTAATAATTCGCTTTCATCTACCTCAAAAGGTCGCCAAAAAGCCATTATTATAATAAAAATTCACTTACATAAACCAAGTAAAAACACTTATAATACGCACTTCACTGATCAAAACCTAAAACTTAACTGTTTCACATAAATCATGTTCTAAACGAGCATCTGTCTAGACGTAACGTCTTAATTATAATAAAATGACTCCGTCCTCTGCATGCGCCAATATAATATTACCCTTAGTGGAAAAGAGACAAAACGAATCGTCGCTGCAGGTGTCCCTTCACGAGACAGGCAGCTGCTGTTTGCATTATATACCGAAGTTATCACTAACAAATCTGAATGAAATGTGGGATACTTGCTATGGGGAATCGGGCGAGCCCGGTATAAGCGGCAGGCCTTTGTCTGGCTTTTTATACCACTTAAATATTAATAATTTAGATTTATGAGATTCAGGTAACTCTGGCAAAACTATATGTTCATACGCAGTCGACTAGAGGCTAAAATTTTAAACTTTACCATATTGTAAAACCCTTTTTTCAGTTGGGTTATTTATTATTTTATTATTATATTTTATTTTATTATTTTTAAAGTGAAATAATTAGAAAATTCAATCAAGTTCTTGAACACCCGAAGTCACAAAAAAGCTATGCAAAGTTAATTATAAATTTTACAAAAATATTGTTAAATGTGAGTCTCGCCAAATTTAAGTAATCATAAGTTGTTATTCATTTATTTTAAGGGTATAATCAAAAGATTGAAAACAAATATTGGGGTTATGATTTACCACTGTCAAAATATAGCTCAAGATAAATAAAAAACTTATTTGGAGCTCAGTAGTACATAACAGTTAATATTTCTTAAACAGTTCTTACTCCTTTAATTTCTGCACACAGGTAAAGTCAGAATTTTTAAAGAAATAAGCAGTCACCATAACTGAATCAACTATCGGCAACGAAGAAAATAGAAAAGGTTTGTTAGCCCGCATATTATCCGATTGCCCTTACGGTCCCTGTTGATCTTCTTTTTAATCCAATGTATTGATTATTATCTACGAAATCTCCTAAACTTCGGGAAATAATAAAAAAAATTGATTTGACTCGAATTTACAGTACACCAGACATAATAGCACTTTTATTTATGTAACATGTGACGTCACAACCAATAGGATTACGTTTTGCAAGTTTAGAATTTTATGTATGACCGTTTGTAAAATAAAATATTTATATTTCCTAATAAAACCCAAAATACGTAAATGCTTAAAAATACCCGCCTTAAATATTTAATTTAGGTGGAGAATACAAAACAAATATTTGAGATTTATTTGGATTACATGTGTATTGCATATGAACCTATTCTAAAACTACGCGTGCTTAAAATAAAGAACAAGCTGTAACCAGAGGCGAAAATAAGTGTTCTCAAAAATTTTATTGATGTAGTTCTACAGGGTTCTCAATAATAGACTACTCATTTTATTACTTATTATTAGTCAAATACAAATTTTACAACAAAATAAAACATTTTATTGTACCTAATTACAGCTAACTCTTTGGGATTTGCTATAACCAGAGACTATAAAGAATATAGACAGACACTCGAATACACTGAAAAGCCGGTCTCCCTTGAGACACTTGGTGGGTTTACTGGTTTATGGTTTAAAAGTTTGTTTGTTGTAGATGTAGATACATAGCATACATATTTATATAATGGTAGACAAACAAACTTTTAAACCATAAACCAGTAATCCCACCAAATGTCTCAAGGGAGACCCGCTTTTCGTTCTACGGCAGTGTTCGTCTGGGTGTTATTTAGTCTATGCTATAACTTATAAATATTTGGTTGATAAACTCTAACTTTTAGAAATCACGTCTTGTAAGTGGCCGCCACCAACTTCAATACACTTCTCAACATTAGACAAAAATTGATTAATTATACGTTGAAGTAAAACGTGGTCTATTTGCTCAATTTTTTCACCAATTCGGACTTTGAGTCCCTCTAAACTTTCTGAGACCTTTGCAAAAACTTTGGCCTTTAGAATTCCCCATGGAAATAAATCGGGTACCGTTAATTCGGGGGACCTGGAAGGCCAAGATAAATCTCTAAATCGCGAAATGAGTCGGTCATTAATCGTTTCTCGCAGAATTCTCATGGAGTTTGTGGCAATATGAGGTGCTGCTCTATCTTGCTGAAATAACAAGGTATTATTAATTAGTAGTCCTCTTCTATCTAATTCTGGAATGAGAAACGTCTCTAGTGTGTTTATGTAGCGCTCTGACGCTACTGTTGCAGGACAGTTATTTTCATCGTCAAAAATATATGGACCAATGCAATGACACCAAATGATTCTATCCCACACCAAACAATAACTTTTGGGTTATGGAAGTTTTCCTGTAGAGATTTCGCAAGAATTTTCATCTAACCAGTATCTAAAATTCTGTTTATTACATATACCATTCAAATACAAATTTGCCTCATCGCTCATTAAGAGATTGAATATTGCTTCTCGATGCAAATTCAAAAATTCTTGACAAAGGTGCTTCTTTGTCTATATTTCGAAGAGTGAAATTTAAAATTATTTGGAAGGATTCGATCCACGCTCCCCTTTGATATTCCCAAAAGAAGAAATTGCCGATTAGCAAACCTTTTAGGACTTCTCGTGAACGCAATTCTGACTCGTTCAATATTTTCAGATGTACGAACTGTTCTTCCACGTCCAGGCTTCTTCAGATTTTGTATAGAACTATTTTCACGCCACTGCCGAACCCCTGACTCTGTAGCTTAGTACAAGGAGTGGTTAAATCAAATATTGTTACTTTTCAGATTTGGGTACTTCTTACAATAAAAATGTTATATTTTTATATCGCTTAGGCCAAAAAACTCATTAGTGAAAAAATCTGGCTTGGTCACTTCTTGTACCAAGCCACAGACCACAGAACTATGACTTTAACGATTTGGGGCATGGCGCGTAATGTTGTTATTGAACTGACGCCGAAATGTACATCTAACTTCTTCTATCGAATTACTTCTTATGTAAAGTTCTACACAAAAAATACTTTGTTAAACTGGACAATTTATGAAAATTTGAACGGATGTTAGAATAATGTCTAAAACCCCAATATTTTAATGTTCTTGATGACAATCAACAAATTTTCAAAGAAAAATGATGTTCCACAAAATACTAATTTAAAGGTTGTTTGTGACAGGCGCCTACTCGATTAATATACGTTGACTTAAAACCCAAAGAACATAGATTTTCCAGTAGAGAACAATTCATTAAATTATCCTACATATAATTTATTTAAATACCAAAATGGGTAGATTATTATAGGGAATCCTGTATAAGTAAGGGCATGTTTTATACTTAAACCTTTTTTTTTTTCTTTTATTTTCATGAGTAAATTTAGTAACTTTATTTTTAAAAATTATGGGATACCGTGGCATTTTATTAGCTACTTAATCTTAAAAATCAGGTCCGGATTAAGATAAACACAAACATAAGTTTCAATCCTCTGATTATACACGTTAAAGTTAGAATGTCTTAAACTATGACTTACATTTCAGTTCCATGAATTTATTCGTATTGTAGTTGACGCTTCCGCAGTTGAAGAATGTTCAGTTGGTTTACTTGAATTGTCTGAACTAGAATCCGTTGTTGAATCGGAGGAACCATTTAATTCTGTTGAAGACCCAGTATCTGGCGGGCTTGAAGAGTCTTTATTTGACTTACTTGAACTCTCTGAATAAGAAGTGGTAGTAGATCTGCTAGAATCGGATGACAAACCTTCTGATCTTGTTGAGAATTGAATTGAATTAGTAGAATCCGTCGTAGGGTTGCTCGAATAGGACAATTCTGCGCCCGTTGAGGATTCTTGACCTGTTGAACTTGTAGCTAAATATTGTGCACTTGACGAGACTTCACTTGGTGTACTTGAGATTTCTAAATTGGAATTCGTAGTAGGGTTATCAGATTTTGATGACGAATCTTCAAAGCTTGTTGAAGATCCTTGACCTGATGAGCTTGTAGTTGAAGGTTGTGCACTTGGAGAGCCTTCACTTGATGTACTTAAGTTTTCTGAATTTGGATCTGCAATAGAGATATTAGAAGTTGACGAACGATCTTCTGAGCCTGATGTACCTGAAGCTAAAAGTTGGGTAGTTGAATAGCTTTCACTGGATTTACTTGAACTTTCTGAACGAAAATTTGTAGTTGTTGAAGATTCTTCGCTTGGCAACTCTGTAAACTCTTCTGATTTCGTTAAAGATGTTTCACTCTGTAAACGTGTAGTTGAAAATTCAGTAGTTGAAGAGTCGTCACTTGATATACTTTGATTTTCTAAATTGGAACCTTCTAATTCCGTTGTAGATTCTATACTGGGGGAGCTTATACGTGCAGATTGGGTAGTTGAAGAGTCCTCACTTGATTTTTTTGAACTGGAATCGGACGAACCTCGTGATGTTGTTGAAGATTCTTCACTTGCCGTTTCTGAAGTTTGCTGATAATTTGAATCATATTTGTCAGAGGCAGGCTGGTCCGTAGAAGTGGGTTTACCTTAAATATATAAAACATAACAATAAATTATTAGTACACTAAAAAAATTTACCGCGGTAATACACTGACTGCTATTGTCAAAGTATTTTTTAAATTACATTGGCAATGCATATTTACAAATTTTTGAAAAAAAACTCTAAAATTTATATTGTATAATTATTAAGATCTACATTTATTTTAGTATGTGATTTTCCCAAAATTTTTGTAATCCTACCTACTAACTTTTACAAATTAGCGTTCCTTTGCTGGTTTTCGTAAGTACCATTTTATCACTCTACCAAAAGGCAGCTATTAGTTCTTGACACACGTTTAGTGGGGATGTGATGGTGCTTTGGTAAAAAATTGTTAAGAAAAAGTGTGCCTTAAGATGTTATTAATTTTTGGTTATTTTTCTTTTATAGTTTTGTTTAATGTAGAAATTATGAAAATTTTATGATAAGAATAATAAAATTAGTTTATTCTTATCATAAAGTAAAATGGTGTTATTATTGATAGCTTAAGTAATGGTAATATACAAATATTTTAAAAGTTTGTAAAAAAATGATCCTCCGTAATGTGCTATTCTTAAAAAATGAAGAATGTCCAAATACGAGTAGCATGATATGTTTAATTATTTTTATGTTAAATATACAGGGTGGGCCATAAATAATGGTACACAGACCAACAGCAGATTTCCTAGGTCAAAAAAATCTATTGATTGAAACTTGTTTACTTCCAAAGTTGATATAATAACCAAGATACAGCGTGGGAAAATTTTCATTTTGTTTTCGACTTTGTCCAATAATTTCCCAACAAAATGACATAGGAGCACAAAATTAGGTATTTGGGGGTTATTTGAGGCGAGGAATTCAAATTCGTCCATACTTTTGATGGCACTAGTAGAGGGCGCCGCCTACGGCATACCGCACTATTTTTAAGTTTAGTATATCGATCAGACTATTGAAAAAATCAATTATCCTACTTCTTTTACGTTAAAAAGGCGTAATATTGAAGTCGCTAGGAGTAACCGTTTTCGGGATAATCGCATTTGAAATTTCCTTTGAAATGTGTGTGCATAGTGCAACAGCAGACTCCCCAGGTCAAAACAATGCGATTTTATCGAACTTCCCAAATCCAAGGGTTGCTATAACCAAGATATAGTTTGACACATTTACCTGTGTCAGTGAGAAATATGCGGGGAAAAAACAAGGCACTATGCAATGTTACCTAATTATTTTAATTAAATAAGTAGTTTTATTTAAAACATTATTTGACCAGCCTACATATTGACTTTATTTAATAATAACATGCAATGATATCGTTATCAAATACAAAGATATTACAATTTACCTTTTAAATTTTAACAAAAAAAATTATATGACCGCTGTTTCCTAATAATTAGGAATAGGTATATTTCAATATTTGGTATTTCCCTACTAGTACGTAAATTTGGCGACATCCCGTAGTTCAAAACGTTCAAGCTTTTGAATGTGGAGGAAGGCGCGGCCAAATGTTTCCTCGTCCTTACGCCCCTGTTACAGCTACGTGTGTACAACTATACACGGTATCAGAATTTTGATTTTGTTTTCGATTTTTTTTTTTTGAATAATTTCTGAATAAATCCAGATAACGGCGAGAGATTAGGGATTGGGTGCTTCTTGGGACGAGAAATGCGAATTCGACTAATTGTTGCATTGTACATTTCAAACGCAATTACCTCGAAAATCGTTAATCCCAGCGACCCCAACAAAGTACTCCTTGTTACTTTAAAAAGTAGGAAATCGATTTTTTCCATAGTAAAATCGATACGATAAGCCGCAAAAAAGTCATTTCAAAGAAGCGCGATATGCCGCAGGTGGCGCTCTCTACTGGTGAGATGGAAACTATGGCTGAATTTGTATTTCTCGCCTCAAGAAGCCCTCGAATCCCTAATTTCGCGCCGTTTTGTTGATTTATTCAGAAATGATTCTAGAAAATCGAAAACAAAATCAAAATGCTGTTGTATCTTGGTTATTATTAACCTTTGGATTGGGTAAGTTTAATAAGGTAGCATTGTATAGACCTGGGGAGTCTGCTGTTGCACTATGTACCATTGCTTAGGAAATTTCAAATGCGATTATCTCGAAAACGGTTACTCCTAGCGATTTTAATGCAGTACACCTTTTTGACGTAAAAGAAGTAGTACCATACATTTTTTCATTAGTCAGATTGAAATACTAAGCTTAAAAAAGTGCGGTATGCCGTAGGCGGCGCCCTCTACTAGTGCCATCAAAAGTAAGTCCTAAATCCCTAATTTCGTGCTGCTATGTCGTTTTTTTGAGAAATTATTGGAAGAAATCAAACCCAACCTGAACAAAATTAAAATTTTAATACCCTGTATCTTGGTTATTATCAACTAGGCACTAGGCAAGTTTAAATAAATCGCATTTTTTGACATAGGAAATGTTGCTTTGTGTACCATTACTAATGGACCACCCTGTATATTTAACATAAAAATAATTAAACATATCATGTTACTCGTATTTGGACATTCTTCATTTTTTAAGAATCGAACAAGTATAGGATAATTATTTTACAAATTTTTAAAATATTTATATATTACCATTACTTAAGCTATCAATAATAACACCATTTTAGTTAGAGTGTCAGAATAGCTATTTATGTAACCAGTTAGGAAATGCTTTACATTTTTAACATTTGTTTCATACAAGATTTTTTAAAATTTTGACAAAAACATGTAAATAAAATTATGAATTTTAATTATTGTATCAAAACATCTAAGTAGGCATCAGACGAAATTTTTTTTATTTCTTCTAGTGGGTACCTAGAAGACAGTTGTCGAGTTGGCATAACGTTGTTTTGAAGATTCATTTGTAAAGAGGTGCCGCGTCACAAATTTTTTTTTTCTTTTAAAAATATTACACAATGTCGGATTCCGATACCCCAAGTGATATTGAAGAGGCAGCTCAAAGCGCATTAACTTCTGCTGTATCCGAGAAAAATTTTAAAACAAATAATTTTTTCTACCAACTTTTCGTTTGTATATATCCTAGCCACTAAGAGACTTGATACTATCTGTTCCGGTTTCTATTAACACACATGCATTTGAATTTTGCAGATTTTTCATTTCGGTAGTTTTCGGTGAAGTTCTGCGTCAGATTTAGGATTCCAACATAAAATTTCCGAATTTGATACTTAACCTTTACAACATAAATGTGTTGTATTGGCATCCTAGAAAATATGCAGAAATGCACAGACAACTACATAAATGTAAAAGCGGCATTAGGCGCATAGCATCTCAAAATTCTAAACCAGTTGCTTAATAAGAAAATAACAGAGACATACAACTGGTGTACTTCTTAAGAATGTTCAAAGTCATCATATGAATAAAATTAAGTTTAAAAAATATTACCATTAGTACCATTTCTTACCATAAACAGTGGAAAAAATCTGTAGTGACAAAAGCAGCATGCACAGGAAGATCTAAAAAAATATAAAACAGTTTTACTCAGTAACCATGTTCTGGATCTAACCTCACAAGTCAACATTTAACAAAGATATGCTGAGCGGTGTAATCGCAGATAAATCTAAGCATTCGCTTTAATTAATTAAACTTAAAAAAACTTAGAAAAAATCTTTTTATAATTTGCGAAAAAAAGTTGAATTTTTGGTGTACCCCTCCTAGGAAAAAAACACAAAAAACATGTCTAGGTATTTTATTTATTTTTTCTAAACAAATTTTACATCATTTTGTCGACATTTTTGAAATTTTGAGAGAAGGAAATGTGTTAGTAGAAAGTTATAGTCATTTGAATTTTTTTTTTAAATTATATTTTAGCCTTAAAAAAATTCAAATGACTAGAACTTTCTACTAACACATTTTTTTTCTCCAAATTTAAAAACTGTCGACAAAATGATGCAAGCAAAATTTGTTTAGGAAAAATAATACATAAAATACCTAGACGTGTTCATCTTTTTCCTAGGAGGGGCACACCAAAAATTCAACTTTTTTTCGCAAATTACAAAATGTTTTTTTTCTTTACCAGAACATTCCCAGTGGGCTCACTATTAAAACCCCTAAATTTGGTACGGGCCCTGTAAGTAGGAACAGAGATATACAACTCTGAAATTTCACCACCCGCCACTGTGAAACACACACAGAAAACATTACGTCGCACGTGGTCCAAACTGAATTTTTACGGCGACAAAAGTGTTCTCTAAGTTTAGGAATGGTTGTTAAATACTATGGTTTTTGCATTGTAATATTAATATTATGAACTAACCTAAACTAAATAAACGTAACTACTAACTAAATCTAATCTACTAATAAATATGTAGAGCGTGTCCAAAAAACTATGCAACATTTGGGAAACTTTTTTATTTAGTAACAATTTTTGTCCAAAGTTGATGCATTGGGTTAAGCTTTTGTGATACAAACACAAGTTCTAAAAAAAGTATACATGGTGTATAGTTTATAAATTAGCCTTAAAATGCACACGTAAATATTTTAAATTTTTTGATTCAAGGTTCTTACTTAGTAGTTATTGCTCTTAAGAAAAAATGTTCGTACTTTTATTTTCACGGCCTTTAATTATTTTATCTCGAAATTATCCTTTAAAAAATTTTGATTTTGGCAATTTACTTAACATTTTCATTTTGTTGATCACCCTGTACACTTATTCCGTCAGTTGACAAAAATGTTATTATTTTTCTCATATGGTGCACAGTTTTTTGAACAGTCTACCTACACTTGAGTGCAACTCTCTTGTGTTAAAATATCTATATAACATACTTTTTTAAAAACTTATAGGGTTTAATTACATCCCTTTTAAGAATAATAGAGGGATTTACAACAAAATAATACAACAAGTAGCAACAAAAAGTTTTTTAACAATGTCTTCATCAGAATCTGATTCTTCCTCGCTCTTAGATAAATTTTCCCTCATTCCGGAGCTCACTTCAGGTAGCTGAATAATTTTAAGCACTTCTCTTGGTAATTTTCTGGCCCTTTTCTTGCTGAGTTTACTCATACTTCAAATTAATGGATCTAAAAATCTAAAAATTCAGTTTGGACGTTTGCGTCGGTTAGACGGATACTAGCAAAAATATTTAGGTTTAAGGTTCGACCAAACTGAAGAAGTTCAGTTTCCCACCTAACGTCATCCTACGAAAAAACAACTGAACGGACGTAGTGAGCAATGTGACCGATCAAATTAAGGATACAGCAATACCGCCACACGCCCCTTTGACCGTTTTATTACTAACAGGTAATCGTAATGTAAAAGCTTATTATCGACAAATCTTATCTCCAAGGCATGAAATTTCTCCGAGTAATCTTTAACTTACCCGGTACTTTGTAGTATGAATTAAAAAATTGCTGGTTAAGCTTATTAGTAAACAGAATGTTAAAGACTAGACATTCTAATAAAAATTATTGTTGTTTACATACGTTAAATATTAATTGGTAAAAACCAACTGAAATATATCTTATATTACAACCTTTTGGCCTGTTTTATAACCAAAAGAAAGCTTAGAAAGCAGTTCAGTATTGCTCTGCAATAAAGTCTCATGGATGGTACTAAAAGTAAGCGGGAAACTTCTGACACAACGAAACAGTATTTCATTTATTTAAAATATCTATTTTCGAAACATTTTCAAGAGTTATGAGGATAATAAAATTTAAAATCTAACCAAAAAGTAAAGTATTTTAGTCGTAGTACTAACTTTCACTTAGTCATGACACACTTTCAGCTCGTATCGCAAACCTTACCTATCCTTAAAGATAGAAGTTCAACTATTACGACACAAAAATTAACACATCATCCTAAACAATCTTCGTAAAACTATATTTTAATAAAAAGTGTTGAAACTTCAACATTTTAGTACCTACATATCCGAAGTTTTAAGTCATCTAGAACTCAATTATCTATGTTTGGAATAAAACGTGAAATTCTGAAGTTGTTTGTAGGTAGAACACCAAACAAAGATCAGCCTTTTACCGAAGTTTCAAGTTTAAAAGGCATTATAAGCTGTTTAGGTGCATATGCCTTTTTCATATAGGGCAAGAGATTACAAAAGTGCGGGTTTTACCTATTTATTTTTAGAGAGGTCATATTATGTACAGAAACTGTAAACTGAGGGGAGACAAGTCAAATCAGTACACTGATGTATGGTTGCATAAAACAATTTTACCAAGAATTAGTTAATTAGTTACCTGACATGTGACAGCATCCATTATCTAGGGCCACTCTAAAGGCTAGCTCAATTTATTACTTCACTGAAATGCTTTGTGCAAAAAAAAAGCTATTAAATTCAGAGAGGGGGGTTTGTTGACCCTCCTAAGGGTGGCTGTAATTGAGAGACAGAAATATTGCACCATATTGGAAGTTTTTTATTAAAAGTTTAAGAAAGCTATTCCTAATAAATTAAAAATGGTAAAAGTGATAGATTAGGTTAATTAATTAATTTATTGAACGTTATTTTCGATACACATATGGCGAAATCTGTTTAGGGGCACAATATTTTTATAAGCAACGTTAACCTATCCATAATACATCCCGTAATAGGACATTGGCTATTTTTATTTACATAGATAAATAAGAGTCCGGAAAGTCTTAATATGGGCAAATATATTTCCTATTAGTCCAGATAGAGACACCAAATTTAGGCGTATCTTATCAATTAATTATTCTACTTTTTTGTGTAATTTAACTTTTTCAATCCCCTTGAGGGGTGACGCTAGGGAGTTGAGGTCAAATATTTTAAACGCAACCCTATGCCGTGTTGTACCCCATTTTAAAGATCTTAAAAACAACATTTTACCGCAAAAACGATGTCCGTTTTTTATTTCTTTTTTTTAATGGCAAGCCTACAAAAATTAATAATCGCGAAAAAAAATGGTGTACATTTATTTCTCTTACTTTAAATGTTGTTCAAAATGACCACCATGAACTTCTTGACAGTAATAAAGCCGATTTTGGAACTCTACCAAGAAGTAACACCTGCCATTCTCGAAAATATGGGAAGTGAGCTCCAAAATCGACTCTATTACTGCCAAGAAGATCATGGTGGTCATTTTGAACAACTTTTAAAGTAATAGAAAAAATAAAAGTATTTCAATTTAAATTTTTTTCACGATTTTTAAAATTTAATGGTTTGTCATTTAAAATCGAATTAAGATACGGACCTCTGGCTAGCAGTAGAATGTTTCTTTTTTGGAGACCTTTAAAATGAGGTACCAAACGGCATAGGGTTGCATTTAAAATTTTTGAGCTCAACTCCCTAGCGTCATCCTTTAAAGGGGGGGGGGGGGGGGGTTGAAAAAGTAAAATTACATAAAAAAGGAGATTTATTACCCAGTAAGATACACCTAAAATTTCGTACTAAGACTTTTCGGACACCCTGTATAAAAACATTAATAAAACAATTTTACATTTGTTTGAAACTTTTTGAACCGCCCTGTAGACGCGCAATGGGGCCCGCCAGCCATACTCTGACGTGAATAAGACAGGTTTTTACAACCCAAAGAGACTGGAAATTTTCATGAAAAAATAGTTAGGTTTTGAGGTCGCTATCTCTTAGTCTAGAATGTGATTTTATTTTATTTCTAATATATAGAAGTAGTACTAATCCAGTATGACAAAAGATAGTTTAATATTATTATTCCAAATTTTAAACCAGAAATACCGGGAAACGTAATTTTAAATTTTAGGTTGGTCGATAATAATCCAATACTCTTTCTGCTTCATAATACTATTTGGTACCTCATACACTTCCAGTCAGCAATATTTTGAAATTGTTAAATGCTCTAAAACATAATGAGTTTAGTTCTGGGAGTGCAACAGAACAGTTACGAATTAATATAATTAAAAACTACTGCATTTTACTGTTACATATATAACAGTATTCATAAGCAGTATATTATACTTCAGTCCAGTCCGAAGATATCACTTTAATTCACCACGTAGTCCGCCCCTGGATACCAGTCGCGCACCAAGTTTAAAGTAAGAATTCCCCCTTCGTCCCCCGTCTACAAGCCGCCCCGTTTACTGGCGTCATTCGCTTTTTGGTGCTCGTGTCGCGCGTTGGCCCTGTTGCCCAGGAACTTCGATTGCTTTACCTTTTGTGATTCGATTGACGTTATTGTTCTTCTATTTGGGTTTACCAGGTGAGTAAACGATTAATCAGTGTTCTTTTCTTTTTTGTAGAGATCATTAATTTTGCTTTGGATTAGCTAGAACTGTTAGAGAGGAAATTAAAAAGGGTTAAAAGGAGCAAGCAGATCTCCATCCCGACATCGGTCTCGGTCCAAAACAAGACACCGAAAACGTGAGAGTCGTTCTCCGAGCGAAACGGGCTCACGAGACTCTGGTCCCCTCAATAAATAATAAATTCTCCCAAGAAAGTCGAGGTCACTCATCGTGCATGTTGAATCGGCTTGGAGAGAAGCGGCTTGGAGATATGCAGCAACGGCGCGAGCGCAGAAGTCCAGGTCACTCATCGTGCATGAGGAATGGGCTTGGAGAGAAGCGGCAACGGCGCGAGCGCAGCATCTCGCCTACGCCGACCGTCGCTGTCGATGAAGTCAGTCGAAGCGACGTGAGAGGGGAAGGTGCACGCTTGGATGGCCGTTCCCCGCGCGGGGCGGAATCCAGTGGCTATACAGGACCGGACGCAGGCGCCTTGTTGGACAGCATTACAAATAATGATGATGTTCTAATTATAAATGAAGAGACGAATCTCATTCTGATTACCAGTTGCAAATTGGTAACGGTCTAAGTGCCTTAGGCAAGGCTCTAAATATTTTTCTTTTGCAGGAGGGACAAAATATTCCAAAACCTATTGGATTGCCGTTCCCCGCGCGGGTCGGAATCCAGTGGCTATACAGGACCGGACGCAGGCGCCTTGTTAGACAGCATCACAAATAATGATGATGTTCTAATTGTAAATGAAGAGACAAATCTCATTCTGATTACCAGTTGCAAATTGGTAACGGTCTAAGTGCCTTAGGCAAGGCTCTAGATATTTTTCTTTTGCAGGAGGACCAAAATATTCCAAAACCTATAAGGGATCGAGTCCTATCTCATTTAGTGGATACTGGGCGTATTCTTGCTGACTTATTTTATAATATATCTAATTTAAGAAAGTATTTGATATCTCCTGTCCTTAACAAAACTATAAAAGAAATTACAGATAAAACAGCACCAGGAGGATCGCTCTACACCCAGTAATCTACGTTATTCTATCCAATATGCCAACACACCAGGCTCCTCCGGAAAAAAGGGAGGGGGGTGGGGCCACCCAAGGGCTCTTTAAACAGGCATCGCCTTACTCACTACAAGAGGAAAGTGAAGCATTACAAAGGGCAGCGGTATCCCTCGAAGCAGAACAAACATCGATACCAAGCAAACAAGCATTAGAGGTAAGTAGGGTTTTTTGCGGGTAGACTAAAATTGTTTTTTGACTCTTGGACTAAAATAACAACGAATAAAGTGATTCTATCCTGGATTAGAGGTTATAAGTTACCTTTTAAAAACACCTCCATCTCAGAATCAAGTTGTCAATAAATATATGTCTACCCCAGAAATATATTTATTGAGATCAGCTGTGGGCGATCTATTAAAGATTGGAGCAATAAAAACATGTAAACCATGGTTAGGCCAGGTTGTGTCCCCTATATTTATAGCTGACAAGTCAAACAGAGGCAAAAGGTTTATACTAAATCTCAAAAAAAACTCAACGAGTTTATAGAATCCCCACACTTTAAAATGGCGGATCTGCGAACCGGCTTAAGGCGTACTTATAAAGGAATATATATGACAACCCTTGACCTTAAGGATGTCTACTTTCTTATTGCCGTGGATGAAAATTACCAAAGGCATCTAAGATTTCAATTTGAGGATCAACTCTATCAATTTACATGCCTAACCGTTTGGCTTAGGTTCAGCGCGTTATTGCTTTACCAAACTCACGATGCCCGTATTGTCGAAATTGTGGTCTATATATTTCTATAGTAAATTATTTGGACGATTTTTTAATTTTCGGAGAATCGTACGAGATTTGTTTGTCTAATACAAGCAAAGTTATAGACCTTCTAAAATCTCTAGGATTTATAATTAACTCGGAAAAAAGCTGTCTTACAACCAGGCACACACAAAAAAAAAATAATTTTTTTTTGGGGTTTATACTGGATAGTATCAGTCTAAAATATATCTTCCTTCGGAAAAGAAAAATAATATATTACGATTATCGTCATATTTTTTGGTTCAGAAACAAGGCAAAAATGCTTATACCTGCATATCTTAAAACAGACAGCTCTTGGTGACAGACAAATATTTTTGACGCCTTCAACGATATCCGAAATGATACCTTTACAGCGGAAATCTTTACAGACGCCTCTCTTTCAGGTTGGGGGGCGTGCTGCGGAGTAGAAAAAACCCATGGGTTTTGGTCTGAAACCCAAAAAATATTTCATATAATTACAGGCCATTTCATATAATAATTACAGGCCATTTTTTACGGCCTTAAATGCTATGCAAAAAATTTAAATGACTGCAATATGTTAAACGGTGCGATAACACAACTGCGATCACTGAAAAGACATTTTGGAACATTTCACTACAACTGTGTACCTTTTTCCAACAATTTGTTCTCAAAAAACGTCCAAGACCAATTTGTAGCAAAATTTGCTACAAGTGTATGAAAATGTATAAAAACTGTTGTTACTAATAATCCAATTAGAGTAAATTGCTCTACAAAGACTTTACCACAATTTTGTGTGAAAAAAAAAGAGTCCAAACGATTTTTCAGTGATACATAAACAGAATGGGTAGTATCAGGTTCCAAAGTTTATGTTCGCCATCTAAAGAGATATGGCAGTGGTGTGAGAAAAGAAATTTATGGCTTTACGCATCATGTATCGGTTCAAAAAATAATGTCATAGCCGATTAAGAGTCGCGACGTACAAGCTGTGAAACGGAGTGGTCCCTTTCACAAGAAGCTTTCCATAAACTCGTAAGGAAATTAGGCAAACCGGAAATAGACTTGTTTGCATCGCAAATTAACAATAAATGCGATGAATATATCTCCTGGTATAAGGATCTAGGCTCATTCGCAGTTGACGCGTTTGCGGTATATTTGAGCAATATGTATTTTTATGCATTTCCTCCATTTACACTAATTCTTCGTAGGATTCAAAAAATTATCCAGGATAAGGTAGAGGGTATTTTAGTGGTTCCCTATTGGCCGAGCTAATCATGGTTTCCACTATTTCTGAAACTATCTGTGTGAACCGCTGTAAAATTTCCACCTTCAACAAATTTACTTTCTTCACCATTTTGTAGCAAACATCCACTAGCAGACAGCCTTACCCTGGTGGGAGCGAGGTTATCAGGCAGGCACTTTTAGCCAAGGACGTCCCGGAAATAGCAGTGTACAATGTTATCTTCGGTGACAGCGTCAACCTTGCAGCAGTATAATGTTACGTACCGGTTATGGAGAGAGAAATATATCTGTTTTTAAGACAACAATAGTTGAGGAAATATCACTTTTACAAGAGCTAGCAGATACTAACAACATAACATATGGTACATTTAACTCACATACATCTGCTCTTTCTTTAATATGTTGTTAATATAGGGTCTAACCCAATTATTAAACATTTTAAAACGGGCATCTCCCATTTACGACCATCGCGGCCTAAGTACAATGTTACTTGGGATCCATTACCACTTTTACAATATATTGAAAATTTATCTCCTCTTAACCTTCAGATTCTATGTCAAAAGTTGGTAACTTTTTGGCACTTCACACTGGAGAAAGGATACAGACTATCTTCCTGAGTCGTGTTTCAAATAGATAGAATAGAGAAAAATTCCGAAATTACTATAATAAATTCGGATCAAATTCAAACAAGCAGAGAGGGAAGGTCACAGCCTGTCTTGCATATCCCTTCTTTTTTTTTCTAAGAGAAGTCACCTTTATGTGTTGCCAGTACACTTAAAGAACATATTAACCAAACAAAAGCACTTAGAAAACCAGAATGTGACTTCTTGTTTCTATCCACTAAAAAACCATATCTAACAGCATCAAAAAATACCTTAAGCAGATGGCTTCAGCAAATGCTTTTTTCTTCTGGTATCGACACAAAATATTTTAAGGCATGCCTTAACATCAGCAGCCTTACGAAAAGGCATTTCGGTGAACTTAATTTGTAAGACCGCAGGCGGGTCACAAGGCTCGACCTTTGCTAAATTTTATAATAGGCCAATACAGTCAGGTAATGTTTTCGCTAAAGCTATTTTAGATATAGGTAAGCTAACTTTAAGATTTGCCTTAGTGTTTGTCTGCAGTTGTCACTGGTTTATCTCGCTATAAACCATAGTATTCTAACTTTTGTAATGGTTCCTTAAGAAATTATTTTTCATTAAATAAACAATACTATGCTGCATTAACTTTATTTAATACCAGTAATTTTTACCGAATCAGCTCGCAATATAGGCAGACTTATCTTTAAACATCTACGTAGTGAATTAAAGTGATATCTTCGGACTGGACTGAAGTATAATTAATGGATCAAACGAACTTACCTGAAGTGAAGTTCGATCGTAATTATACGAGGTCCAGTCCGAAGATATCACTCCCACCCACTCTTACCCAATTGCGAGCTGATGTTTTCTTTAAAAGAATGACGCCAGTAAACGGGGCTTGTAGACGGGAGACGAAGGGGGAATTCTTACTTTAAACTTGGTGCGCGACTGGTATCCAGGGGCGGACTACGTAGTGAATTAAAGTGATATCTTCGGACTGGACCTCGTATAATTACGATCGAACTTCACTTCAGGTAAGTTCGTTTGATCGATTAATTATTCTATGTCACGTATTTTTTGTGTTCATGATGTGCTCTTCAGGATAACACTCAAAGTTTTTTTAACACGCTCAGTTTAAGGTAATTTGCCAGTTATTGACACATTTCTATTCATTGACAGTTTCTGACAAATGCTTAATTTTTAAGAATACCTGCGACGCTCTTGTTCATATTTCTTATATAAAATTCACCCCTTAACAGTTTGGCAACGCAGCGTTGTACACCATGTTTGTATAAGCTGCGGTTTTTAATATTACACGCATTTTGTTTATGATTGTGCTCAAATTAAATATTGTCAGCATCTAGTGAAATTTATAAGGTAAGTAAATAAAATAAATATAAATGTAGGTGTTTTTTATACTAAATTAATACTTTTATGGTATTGGGACCATAAAGAAGCTAAATACATATGTATAATAAACGAAAATAAACGTAACCTAAAAGGTAATAATCCTGTAAAAGGGGACCACTGGAATGCACATCGATGCACTATCCTAGTAATTGACAGCCCTGTCAAAGACTGGCTTATGAAAGATCTTGAACTTTTATTTTGCTTTAAAATTCTCACACAAGGGCGATGTTGCCAATATATATATATTTTTTCTTTAACCTGAGTCCATTTAGTAATTGACAAGCCTGTCAATGTTTGGGTGTCAATTACGGGAAACCCTCCTGTATAAACTGTTTTCGTGTCTGGAATTAATTACTCAAGTAACGCTTGTTTTTGTAAATACCTAATGGATCCCAGGAGAAGTTATCCGCAAGAACAAATGAATCATGCACAAGTGCTTGTTCGTAGTGGAGTTCCAGTAGCTGAAGCTGCCAAAAGCACATGAGTCCCACGAATCACTTTATAAGAAAACAGGAAAATTACCAGAGATTTGTTTAATGGGCTACTAGTCTAAGCCCTGAAGAAGAATTTCTTGTGAAGTGGATCTTGGAACTATCAAAGATACACTACCCAATCACAAAAATTGCGTTTCCATGCAAGAAAATTTCCAAAAATTTTGTTTGCATTGTTCAGGAAATTCAGAAGCTGAAGTAATGGGGATGGTTTGTTGCAATAAAGAAAAAAACACCTTCACACTAAATGAACATTATATTATCTGAAGTACAAATGACCCAGATTATGAAAAAATTGAATTTGCCAAAGATGGTTATAGCAGGGGATAGGCTTAAATATGTTTTTGCAGAACTTTTAGGTGTATATGAGTGTATATTTTAAGATTATCCTGTATTACCCACTAATTTATATTTGCTAATGTTAGTTTTCTCCTTTTGGTGTTTTTGAATGATTTGTTAAATAAATTTAAAATACGCATTAACATGTGTGTCAATTACTGGGTGCCAGTTATTAAATTTTTAAGATTTTTCAATATCAATAACTGGTATATAAAACCAAAATCTATTTTAAAAATATAAAAAATATTATTTATACAATTACCAAGGTTTGTTGTTGTTAATTAAATGTTCAAGGATCTAAAAATAAATTTAAATATTTGATAAAGGCTTGGTTACCTCAAATAATGTAAATGCAATACAAATATTGCCCTTATAGTGTTAATAACTGGCAAATTAGCTTAAGTCGGGATTAGTTTTTCTAACTGCATTTTGTAACAAAAGAAAATAAAATAAGAAAACACTTACACTCATATCGTTAACTTTAAAGACTTTCAAGGGTACTGCTTAACTAATACTGCAATAATAGGTTTATTTTTTAACGGTATTTTTTTAAATAGTGAATAATAAGTACCTGCATACCTAGTATAGATAAAGCTAATGCAGTTTAAATGAAACTTGTTATTACTTAAATTATTTTTTCTTCTAGGAAATGATAAAATTGGCTTGTTAGTTAAGTTGTCACCCAATCACGACGATCAAAAGGCTTTTGATACACGCTGTTGCTCCAAACAGAGTCCATTGAAATATTTTTTAAATTCAAGGCTGTTTTTGTTTATCGACGCATATCGGTCGTATTGGTCAGGCATATTGATCTTTAGCAAGATGATACATACATTGCAATGACAGCTATAACTTGGACATCGTAATGGCTTTCCGGACCAAACAAAACTGTCAAAAGACAGTCCTGGATAAAAATAATCAATTTTTCCATACCCTTGGCACTCACGTACCATTTCTGAAATTTTATGGATTAAGTTCTTTCGGTCCTTTTAGAACTATATTAATAGTTAAAAGAAAATATATACTGTACAAGCAAATAAATATAATAAATGAAAATAGTACAAAACAACAAAGAAAATAAAGAAAGATAAAAAAGTACTGATGATCTTCTGACATGCGTCTAATATACTAAGAAATCGCGAATCAAAAATATACAAAAAGAAGATCGTTGTTATGAAATCTAATCTAATTGTTAAAAAAAGCAATATAAAATCTAATTCAAATCGACAACGTGATAACTGATAACACCCTCAGTTAAATGACTGCTTAATCACATATTAAATTTAGAATATAACGCGATGCGCAACCGGCGCGGGGCAGCGGCGCACAGTGTAACGAATTTGATATTTCGTGGACATAGGCAAAACAGCGATTACCGCATTTTAATTTGTTTTGTCTCTAGATTATTCGTAAAATCTTTGGAGTTTAGTCGTTTACCAGTTTTTTTTAACGTCTTACCGTAAAATCCTTCCTTTTAAAGCAGAAACTTGATTTTTCTGAGAGCAATAAAAATGATGCAATAATAAATCCAACCTTAAAAAAATTGTAATATGTGTTCTATGAAAAATTTTAAAGTCATTCATATCACCCTGTATAAGAAATTAAGGTGTACTATGCTACTGTGACTGTTTATATAAATTAAAAAACTATATTACTTTATACTAAGGACTGCTTGATCACATGGGAAAAACCTCCTTTAGTTGGTAATTTACGAGCCATTAACAAAATGTGTATTTCCGAATTTGAATTTCAGCAGATGGCCGCACTTTATTCCATAATATTTTATCAATAAAGAAACAAAATCGTTATATCGCGCAAAATATAAAATAATTTGCTTCCATCTCCTTTCTTAACGACCCGGCAGTAGCGGCTGGTGGAATTTTAAAGATCTATATCTCTATTGCTACCTACGGGATCCAAGCCAAGTTCAGGGTTTTTGATAGTGAGCTTACTAGGAATGTTTTGGGAAATAAAAAAAATATTTTGTAATTTGCTAAAAAAGAGTAAAATGAAATGTGTGAAATAATGAACACGTTTAGGTGTTTTATTTATTATTTTTTTCTAAACAAATTTTGCATCATGTTAGATTTTAAGAGAAAAAATCTGTTAGTAGAAAGTTATACTCATTTAATTTTTTTTTAATTATAATTTAGGTTAAAAAAATTCAAATGAATATAGCTTTCTACTAACACATTTTTTTTAAAATTTAAAAATTTTTTGACAAAATGATGTAAAATTTATTTAGAACAATAATTAAAATCTAAGCGTATTCATTTTTTAACCAGAGGGGTCAAAGCAAAAATTCAACTTGTTTCGCAAATTACAAAATATTTTTTCTTTACCAAAAATCATTCCTAGTAGGCTCACTATCAAAAACCCTGAACTTGACATGGGTCCCGTAAGTAGAACCCGGCATATTATTTCTTTGCCTAACAAATCGTAAAATGGGAGGATAGGATTTTATTTATTACTTCTGCAATAAATTTATACTTTAAATATAAATATTCCCAAGCTTTCATAATAATCCCAACTTCATAATCTTGTAACTTTTAGTACCCTTGTCGAATATAAACAACCTTTTCTAATTCGCAAAAACTAGAATGTATGTTAGGCCCCAAAATTTGAATAATAAATATATGCCCTCGTAAACAACTGTTTCGTTACGACTGGAACTTAAATCTAATTATAAGGATGTAATTCTAAATACGAAATAAATAAAACTTAAAAAAAAATGCAGAAAGGCATTACTTTAACATGCACAACATTTTCGTATACGTCAGATACTTCAGCGGCGAAAGGTATCAAGCAATTTATGCAAATGTAATTTGATGGTTTCCTCATTTTGTTTTTCTAGCGTTCGTATTTTATAAAATTTCTGATACTTTTTAAAAAATCTTTTCAGCACGGTTATGCAAAAAACAATATGATTAATGTAACAATAACAAAACCTACCGTAAGCGACCTACTTTAAATTGTCTGTCTGAAAAATATAGGATGACCTATCAGAAAAAGTAATGAAAGAATTGCCAGGCTTCTTATTTTTTAATTGAAATGATTGTTCTATTGAAAATTTTACCGACTCCGGTTAAAAATATCTAGACAGAATCTTTTTAGTACGACTTTCTGCATATAGCGTCACATTTATTCTAAAAGAGTTTCATTACCTAAAAAAATACAGTTACTTCATTGTTTATTCTTATTGTTATTTTTATTATTGTAAAAAATATTGTTATTATTTTTCAAGACCATAGGTACCAGAACAATTTTTAAAAATGAAATATAAGTTTTTCCTACAAAATTTAAAAAGAAACTAAATTAAAAATTTAATTCTTTATCAAATCTAAAGGCTGCCTAAAATCCAGTCTTCGCAAATGAGATAACGGGAAAAGTCTAAAGTTCTGAAGTCTTTATATTGCTCAGATAACTCGATTTTTTTTGTAAGTTGACACATTGACATGATTTGATGGTTAATTTAACTAATCTAGTAATTTTGTTATTTATATTGCTGTTACCTATATCTACGAATAAAATTTCCATTTATTATTTTAGATAATATTAAATTCTTCATCATCATCTTCAAATAGTCCGCCTTGTCCACTGCTCAACATAAGCCTCTCTGCACCATTTCCACTTACGTCTATCCTGAGAACCATGAATCCAGTTTGTCGAAGCTCTCTTTAAATACGACCCAGCTCCGGGCTGGGTCGTATTTTAAATTGATCTTATAGGCTTATATGAACGATATAAATTCATTAAAACTAAGAGAGAAACAGACATACGCGCTTTAGGAAGTTAAAAAGAGACACAATTGGTCGACGACCCACCAGTAATATCGCGCCACTCCCACTACGGTAATACACTCAAACCGCCCCGTAAAATCTACCCTTTCAGAATATTTGGTTTGGAAAAAGAAAAACTAATTAGGTAGCTAATATGCGCATTGTATTTGCATTGAATTAATGTATTATTAATTAGCGGTTAAACACAAAAATTTATAAATACGATTGCAGCCACGCCAACTCTAGTTGTCAAATATAACGGCGTCGGACCCGTTTTCTTACATTACCAGCGTAGTCCAGAGTTAGAGTCTCAGCGAGTTGACCCAGAGGTCGAGGGTTCGAGGCTGTACACATAGAAAAAAGGCATAAACATCTAAAGTAGCGTTCAATACTACAGTACGTATTTTATGATTTTTGCGGTGTTTATTTGTAGGAAAATAACTTTTTTGTACAACTGTCAAAAAAAGTTGACATTTTTTCATCGCTATCGATACGTAAACCTTTTGTTTTTTTAACAGTGAAAAAAAGACTTTTTTTCACGGTGAAAAAAAGACTTTTTTTAACTGGAAAAATGATTTACAAAAAAAACGATAAAACATTACTTTTTAAAAAATGTATTGAATTTTTTTGTACAAATTTACTAATTAATTACCAACTACCAAAAAATCTCATTATATCAATATTTTCTTTAACATTCAACATACTCTTCAACATTGAGTAGACACTCCATAAAGTAGAAGGTTTTACAGTTTTTGATTTCTCCTCAAAATAGCATATAAGTACCTTTTCAGACACTTTTTGTATATTTTTCTTGCCGCACCATTCACGGAATTGGTTATAATTTTTCTCGTATATAAATTTTGATTTCGCCGGTAACATGTTAGCTATAGCCGAATTTGCTATATCGGCTATATCTGAAGGAATCTCGCTATCACTATCGTAATCTACATCCATTTTAAGTACTTATACTATTTATTTAAAAAATTGCAATAAATATGAACAGCTATCAACGTATGACAACAAAACAAGCAACGTGCCAACAAACCATTTCTATAGTAACGACAGGGCTGTTAACTTGATTATGTGAAATTATATGGTAAAATTTTTATTATAATATACAATTTTACCGATTAATTCAAACTTTCAGTTGTACAAAAAATGTTGTTTGTATTTCGTTTGTGAAATTCGTGTTTTAATGGCACATTCGAGAGAATTTTTCGCCTCGACCTGCGGTCTCGGCAAAAAATTGACACTCTCATATGCCATTAAAAAAACACTCACTTCACGCACTTAATACAAAAATAACTATTTGGCAAAACTAGGCACATTATTAAAAAACCTTCCTTAATTCAAAAAGTATATTTTGATTGTTGCGTTGACATCACTAGTTGCCAAAAAAATTTTCACCCACCTGTAAAAAAACTCACGGGCCGCGCTTGGCTTAAATGTAGTCAAGTTTCAAGTATAACGATGAACTACAACACTAATAATAGTAAACCCAAATATCATTGTGGAATAACCTCAGCATGTAGTAATTTTTGCCGCAGCCATTCAATGTATCATGGTTAGTGTATAGTAAACTTTTTCTTAGATGTCGCAATATGGTGGCCAACTCACTTGTCATTTAAGGCACCCTGTTGAATTCTGGTCTATTTTACGTTTAGAGGTTAGCTAAAAGACAGGACCGGGCGTGTCTCTGCTAGGCTCTGAAATCTATAAAATCCAAAAGTGAAATGTTTAAAACAAACACTATACAAAAAACACCCACAGAAACAACAACATCACAAACACAAAACACCAAAATCAAACGAAAATATAACGACGCGACCTGTCGTGTCAGCTTGGTACGGGCCACTACCAACCCAGTACTGATTTAGGGACTTTTCCAAGGAACCAATATCAGCTGTTGATGTAAGGGGATAAGGGGATATCAAATCTAAAAACTTATTTAAGTTTGCGATAAGCGGTCTATGTCGGTTCCATTATGCGTTCTATCTCACAAGTCTGGTTATCCCTGACAATTTTAATTTTATTGCTCAAATTTTTGTAGATTTTAACTGTATGATATTAGGTTAATATGGCCTAAAGTCATTTGTGTTGTTGAATAGTTCTTTAAACATTTATGATTTTCACTGCTTAACATTGCATATGAAAATTAATGGCGTTAAAACCCTATTTACTGAATACTTACTCCTCGATATTTTAAAAATAAAAATCAAATATTACAAGCTCTAACCCGGCAAGTGCTGTGCTAAGTATTGTACCGCGTACATTTTTAACAACTATTACCCTTATTATTTCCAAATATGTTTGCAAAATTTTAATGATCCAGCGCATTTTCCAACCTCCAAAATATCTTTACCATTTGCATCCAAGCAGACGACGAGGTCGCACAGTGGTACCAAAGAAGTTCTTACCAAGACCGTTTTTTTCTTATTGCAAATGTTTTACGCAAGGTAATAAATGCTAAAAAAGAATATTAAAAAGAAATCTGTTTAATATTTCTGTTTATAATAAAAAACATGATTATAAAAAAAATTATGTGAAATTTATGAGAAATTTTTAATCCCTTTTCTTGCTTAAATTTAATAATTATCACTAAACAAACAAATAAATAACAATGGCAGGACAAAGCCCTGTTAAAACCTAACTGATCCACTAGAAAATCTTAATTTAAACCAGTACTAAATCTTAAACATTTTTAGTGAATCTGAACGTAATTGTTTTTAGTTACTCACTCTGTATAGGTTCATCCGATAAATAAGAACTATTTTTCTGTTACATAGTTTTTGAGTTTTCGCGTCAACAGATAGACAAACTGACCGCGACAGAAATGATTTTTCTATAGCCTTGGGATCCCAAATCGTAAAGATCTGAACAAATCTCAAGACGAATCGATTACAATACCAGCTCCTTGCTAGCCAGTAAAGAAAAACTTATACATATTATATAGATTACATAAATCAGCAATCTTTTACTACTTAAAATTGTTTGGAAAAAGCAAGTGTTGTTATATTACATCTAGAGATCAGTTGGTATAACCTACATAATTAGTACCTATACGAATATATTTTCTGGCCTTTTCTAATTTTGCACTGTATTAATAGAACTGCCCATGTAATTAATACATACTGTAAATAATAGGCTTGTTCCAACAGCGAGTCCGAGAACGGTTTTCGATCAGAAAGAGAGTTGCCCAGATAAATATTACATATTGCAAAGCGACAGACGCGTTTAGTGCATGTAAATGACTGATTGTTTCGGACGGTCAGAAATCCGTTCTGACTGCTTGTTGAAACAGACCTAATGTAAATCATTTTAATAAAGTTTTAATAAACATGCATGTACTTTTTATATTACCCTCGTAATACTGGGGGCTAAATAAGAAAACCGAAAGATTGAAATAATATAATTTCGGCGAATAAGGACTGCTTGACATGCGGGGTTAAGTAAGAATGCGTTTCGTGTTATCGGTATATTAGGAGATTGGTGGTTGCCAGTTTACAGGGATTTTCGTATTTTAGAATTTTGTAGTCTGCGAGCACAAGGCGCACGGTGCCATCTTGATAGGAATAGAGCAACATAATTCAACATCAAATTTGGTTTGAATATATGATCATTTTCTCATTCAAGACATCGAGGCGACATCTGACAGAAAGCCGTTTAAATATTCCCCGGTTAATTCTAACCAACAACCATCTCTGTTCTGTCGACGAAGAGCTGCTGTTGGGAAAAACTACATATTCCCCTAAAAGTACACTTTCAGTATACACTATAAAAGTAATAGTGGAGAAATAATTAAAAATAGGTAATGTTTATCGTTTTCTTCATTTTGTTCACTAATGGGTCTTTAAACATGTATTTACCGACGATTAATAAATTAGGTAGTTATACATGTTTTAATTATATTTCCCTTATCACTGACGACATTCAACTTGGTTACTGGAAGAAAATAGTGAACAATGCTAATTAATAAAGGTAACAAGCAGTTTTGAATTTTGTACCATGAAAAGTTCTACCTTTAAGAATGTCGTCTTGTGGGGTTGGATTTTTTTATTCTACATCATGCTGTTTCAACGCCTAAGCTTGGTGAAATGTGGTATGTTTTCATTAAAAGATATTATCACAGATTAAGAAAGACCTTATCTGAATTCTCGGTTAGGTTATCTGAATTCTCGTTTTAAAAAAGTTTAGATCTTCGGATGCGTTTTTTTTACAAAATAATATTTTTAAAATTTATTTTTATTCTTTAAGCAAATAAAATCAAAAATATTCCCTTTGGTAATAGGGCTGTGTGTTTATTAGACGTGCACTTGTTAAGTTAAGACAGCTTATATCATGGATTTATTAAATAAAAGGATACGGAATGATGTAACATTCTTTGAATCCAAAACAAGCCATTCTAAGCGACACTGTAAACACAATTTGTAAACATTGGCCACATCTTATTTTACCTTGTATTTGTGTACAAAAAATACGTTAGAAGCATTAGAAGATTTGCTAAAAGTAATAAAAGCCCTAAATTACTTTATTTTCTGCTAAATAATAATAAATTTAAGTTAAAAAGATTTTATTATTTATTTATAGGTTATGATATTTCTAAAGGTGTTTATTTAAAGTCGCTCCGAGTCATGTATAAATCTATATAAATCTATACGTCGCACTTTTTCCTTTCTAGTTCATTAGACAAAGACGTACGTGTAACCGAGTGTTCAGACCGAGGTTCAGCCGTTTTCCTAAACAACCAGCACAGACAGCAACACTTCTGAGCTCCAACACTCCAATGCTATTTTATCTCTTTCTACTACCATTCTTGATTCAATTACGTAGTAATTCGTAGTCTTGTCTATGTTCGTAGTTCGTAAACTGCTCCCCCAAGGGAATAACAAACAACAAACTATAAGGCTTCATGTTCGATACGCTCACAGTATACGGATATCGAATCCTTTAATATAATAAATCCATGGCTTATATACTAAAATAAAGATTGCATGTTGAATACGTCAGTAAATATTACGGGGAATACGTGGCCATCGTACTGCCGCCGCGCCGGCCGGAGCAAGTTACCGTATAGTTGATAACGGTTAAAATATATTATAAAATATAGGGATAACAAGAAAATTGTTGCTACATCAAATGGATCAAAATCAATACGAGTACACACCCTTATCTAACAAATTTTTGAAATTAAATTAGGAGTTTCAGAAGGTCAGTTCTACTTCTGGCATACAGGTTGTCCGAAAATGGGAAAATATCTTTGCTATTAGTAAAGGTAGAGACACCAAATTTTAGGTATATCTATTTTGTCATGTGTAATTGTCATGCAATTTAACTTTCTCAACCCCCTGGAGGGGTGACGCTAGGGAGTTAAAGTCAAAAATTTTAAAAGCAACCCTATGCCTTGTGGTATCCCATTTTAAAGGTCTTCAAAAAAGAAACATTAATCGCAAACCCGAGGTCCGTATCTTAATTCGTTTTTAATGGCTAGCTTTTGGAAATTAAAAATCATGAAAAAAAATGCAACTACCTTTATTTCTCTTATTACCTTAAAAGTGATTCAAAATGACTACCATGAACTTCTTGACAGTAATAAAATCGATTTTGGAACTCTGCCAAGAAGTACCTACCATCTGCAATTCTCAAAAATCTGAGAAGTGAGTTAAAAAATCGACTTTACCTATTACTGCTAAGAAGTTTATGGTGGTCATTTTGAACAATTTTTAAAGTAACAGGAGGAATAAGGTATTTAAATTTTAATTTTTGTTCACGATTTTAATTCTTAAAAGTTTGCCATTCAAAAACGAACTAAAATACGGACTTCAAAAAGTTGAATTACATATAAATGTAGATCTATTAGCCAATAAAATTAACCTAAAATTTGATGTCTATATTATCCAATAGCAAATATATTTATACGCCTTTTTGGACACCCTTCATATATATTATACATACATACCTCAAAATCTTATTTTTTTATCTTCGGACAGCCCACGAAGGTCTAAACCTAAGTACTCAAGGTACCGTGGGTGTACTCGGGGTATCCGTCTCACACATCCAGAGCTGGAAACATCCGTATGGATGTCACCAGCCCTTTTAGCAGATGTGTGGGGTGGTGCCGCCTCGGACGAGGAAGAATCCTCTACCACCTCCCTATCTATCTTCCTATCTACCTACTTGTGTACTATCTTTTGTACCGGTGTTTTCTCCTTTCGTACATTCGCCTTTCGTACCCTAGCCAAATTTGACCTGTTTTAACCAATTTTATTATCGTTTCGTCACACCTGTATTTTGTTTACCTGGTAAACTTTTATTCTCGTTTCGCCTCCTAGTAAATTTAAGGTAAGGCCTTTGTCGGTCAGCGCACAAAGCCGGGGTAAATGAACGGTGGGCGCGCGGCTATTGTTAATTTTATTTTTTATGACAACATGACCGAAAATATGATATTGCTTTCTGCTAATCAAGGGGCAAATTTATTATGTAAGGCCACAATGGTTTTCGCAGACGGAACCTTTAAAAGCTGCCCTGCAATATTTCAGCAAGTGTATACAATTCACATCGATATAGGCAGTACTGCTGAAAAAGAAGAGACCAATATAAAGTTTTTTGAGATTTTAAAGCTGAAAGTCCCTGACTTTGTTCCAAGAGAATTTCATGTAGATTTCGAAAAAGCCATCATAAATGGATTTCTCAGAATATTTCCAGAGGTAGAAGTGAAGGGTTGCAATTTTCACTTCAACCAGGCACCGTGGAGAAAAACTCAAGAGCTTGGGCTTGTAGTGGATTACAGGATAAGAGAAGATATCAAGAAGCATTTGACAATGTGAATGAGAACATCTTGATGAAGGATGGATGTTTATAATGGAAAGTTCGCCCAACACTGAAAAAATTTTAAAATTTTGTTGACGAGTGGTTGAACTCTCCAAGGTACCGAAGGTTGGCACACAAGACTTAATAAAGAAATTGGGAAAAGTCACCCCAATATTTTTGAATTGAGTAATGTGTTGTACGACGATTCGATTTACTACAAAATGATAATTCGACAAAATGAAATAATGATGGATGTAAGAATCCAAAACACAATCAACAAATTTCTTAACCAATAAATAAATCTAAAGGACTTTGACACGTTTAACATACATTCTAAAATAGGAATAATATGGACAATTTGACGAATGAAACTTTGTAAATATATGTACATTTTAAGTTTTACTAGATAAAGTGTGAAGGAAGAAGCCGCATCAGGGTACGAAAAGAGAATGAAAGTATGCCTTGGACTAGGTCAAATAATATAGGGACGAAACGATAATTTTTATGCGAGGGGACGAATAGCGAATGTACGAAACGAACCTAAACCTGTGTACTAGATCGTGTAAGCACGCTAAGTTATAAAATTGTTTATGAATCATGCTTAAAAAGGAGCCGCAGGGATCGATATTTTATGAAACAGCCGAAAGTGTAAATTTTGTTTAAAATGTCATTTTAATTTTTTACCCTATAAAATCTCTTTTAAAATTTGTTCGAAATATTGTTTTTTAGTTAATTAATTTAATTAGTTAGTTAATTTAAAATGGCATTTTGTTGATAAACAAAAACAGGAAAAATAGATAAAAAAAAAATTGTCTTCGGCTGGCCTTTCAGACTAGTGTATTGACCGCGCCTGAAAACTTGCAATAGTATTTAATTAAACTTAAAAAAAGTTATCTAAAAGAAAGAAAAATAGTATAAATAAATAGTATAAATATGGCTAAATCACTTTTTATAAATTTTTGGTCAGATTCTTAGATAGGACCTATATTCAATAATAAAATTCTGAGCAATAAATGAGGACAATGTTTTCCCTAAGTAGTAATGACAAATATCTAGAAGATCTACAACCACTTTGTGATTGTATATAGGGTGGCTTTAAAAAGTGAGAAATCTTAAATATCCTAAACACATTTTTCTTTACTTATTTTTAATGGAAAATCTGTAGTCGTCCTGTCACAAAGCGAGCCGATGGTATATAAAACAGATTTATTAAAAAGGAATGGATATCCAGTGGATATACATAATATATCTAAAAGTGAAGTGTTTATAAATTTCAATGTTAACTGGGGCACATTGTTAGAATGACTATGCGATTAAACAAAATAAAGTATTTTTTGTGAATCACATATGTACCTACAGCCATTGACAACTTAAACTTGAAGATATGCATTGGTTTCCATTTACACCTGAAAGTCTAAATTGTAATGTCTAGCTAGCAAACTGTATAATTAAAAATGTGTTTCGCGAAGCTTATAGAATAAGTATTTATTTTAGATGATGACCCAAGCAATGAAAAGTATATATGCTTCAACTGCAGCTTGTCCGACGCGGAAGTGGAAAATGAGAAGAATCCCGAAGGTGACCTTTTATCGTATTTACACCTAACACATTTTCTTCACATATCTATTCTTAGTCTCGTTTCACGCAGCTATCTGTAATCTGATGTGATGAGAGGGATATACATACATACTCGCATATTATGAGATATCAGTTTTATACCAAACACCATACCATTTATGGTGTAAAGTAGAACCTCGTCCGTTTTACATATTTGGCATTTTTTCCGCAAAAACAATAAAACCAGTTACAAAATTGCCTCTGTTTTCTAAAATTGTCTTTTTCTTTGTTTTGACTGGCCTTACAGATGAGTGTATTATTGATCACGAATATTCAGTGTATTGTTATTGTATTTGTATACTTATTGCAGAAAAATGGTGCAAGAACTACACAAGATTACTCTTACTTATTTCAAAGTAGTAAACTGTTTGATTGTTTAGAAAACTAAAAATAACAGTAAATTTTAACCGTTGTCGCTTTCAATCAGTAAATTTTAATTTATTTACATATTTTCTTAAATAACTCAGAAATAAATAAGACATTGTTATTCAACAAGGTAAACTCGTAAAAATGGGAATTTTGAAGTCTTTTAAAATATTATTAATATATTATAATAAGGTATTGTGGTTTTTATCCTGTTCTGCAAGAAATCCAAGCAATTGTGTTATTTTTTATTGTAGGTACGAACACAAACACGCCAGATGACAAACGGACTGATCCTGGGCCTGTAACATTTCCTCCTCTCAGTTAATTCATATTTTTATACATTTACATTATTTATGATTTGTATATACAGTGGGTTACATAATTCCGCTAATATAAGGCATAAATTCTAACTAGAGTTTCTAATATCCATGTTTATTTCATTGTCTACGATTGTTTTTAATATGCATCATGCTTCGTGTAAACAGTTTTGCTGAAAAGATTAAGAGCCAGCGACCACCAGACATACGTTATAGTATCAAGCCTACGATTTTTTCTGTAGGTGTACGCTATAGTAGCTAAGAACATCTGGATGCTATGAAGCTTGAGTCTTGAGGCTTTGACAGGTAACAGGTAATACAGATATATTAAAAATGTAAGAGAAAAACGTTAAAATAACAAATCTGATTTTTTAATATGTTCAACAAGACAGTACTATAAACGCATATTAACAATTACCAGACACTTCAAGGGTCATAACTTCCTCCAGAAGCTGTTAATCTCTATAATCGTGGCATTTACGTTATAGTATCAAATCTGAATTTTATGTATGTATGTTATTCGGGCGACTATTTAACAATATTGCCGAGCAGCCAGAATCATCCGCAGGTTCTAACCTCCCACCAGACATAGTAGTTTTAATATATATTTATACCTTTTTAAAGTGTAACAAATATTATCATATTCCCAGTAGTCTTTTTACAGAAAACACAATTTAATTCATCTGCCGTGTTTATTTATTAATTTTTTAAATCTTCAAATGTCTTAATTTTAATTTCACACAACTGCGTACTAAAATGTATGCTGTACGATGAAAGACTAAACATAATATACAGCTAGATAGTGTTTTTGGGCTTTTGGGGCTAATTTTAAATATCCGCCTGTGTCTTGAAAAAAGTCCAAACATATCCATTATTATCCGCCGGCTGGAATTCAGTAAAAAATGTAAACTAGCATTTTAATATAAATGTACTTGTTAGGATAGAAATCTTTCCTTTATTTTTTTGTACATAAAAGAACATACTATACTAATAGTAATAACATAGTATACTGCCTGTTGTGAAAACATTTCGCAACATAGGATAGAAACTAAATTATGGCGCATGCAACTAACAACTACACGTTTGTTTAACATGTACTCTTCCTACGTGTATGCAACCCTGTCATACGTGGCATCAAATAATGACATCAGCGTGGCTAAATGAAACTTTTACTGTTTCACAGATGTCGCCCCCTAGGTACTCTACTCTGGAGTAAAAATTGCATTCTTTAATTATGTAATTAATATTTTTGCATTCTGATAATTATGATGCTATATTTAACATCAATCTCCTCTTTCCTATAAATGCATTGGGAAACTTTCAAATAAATTGGTGGTACTGCTTTTTCAGTGGCTGCGTAGGATACGGTTTTTAGTTGGCTGCATTCTTTGGGGTTCTAGAAGATTAAGAGAGAGAAAATGAGTGACGCGAGCTCTGTGAAGAAGAGAGAGAATGCATACAATAAAAGGTGCAAAGAGACGTGAAGGCGTCGCTATTAGTTAACCATTTTAGTCAAACACTTTAGTCAAAAACTTTAGTCAAAAGTGTGAACCCTGTGCGTTGAACACGTATAAAAGTTAGTTGTGAATAAATCAGTTCTTTGGGTCTTGAAGACCATAAATCAGTTTTTTAGGTCGTAATGATCGTAAAACTAGTGCTTCAGGTTTTGAAAACCAGCAAGTGATCATTGACTGGTATGCAGCAGATGCAGTCAAACAGAAAGATCCAAAACAAGGAGTACGCTTCACTAGGTTTATGCATTTTTTCAAACCTTTTTCAGGAAAAACGCTTAAAAATTGCTGTCTTCCACCCTCATCACCAAAAAGATCGCTCAGAAGAATATAAAACTGAGAATTAGGTGTAGATTGAACCAAAAGTATCAGGATTGGAAAATTCTAGCGCGATCAATTTCATTCTTCATTTCCTTATAACTGCTGAACCATTGCACATAGGGATATTTTACCGATCTATCTGGCCAAAATTATTTACATTGTTTTATTGGTTTATTTTGTGATTTAGTATTTTATTGTAATTTAGAAAGCTATAATTAAAGAAAAGACTGCAAGTTATTTTTGCATGTTATTTAATTTACTAAATAAATAAAAAAGTTAACTGAAAGAAAACTAATCCCACAATTCTTTATCAGAGGCTGTATTATCTTCAACACTACTTTCAGGAAAAAAGTTTTTTTTAGAAGAAATATTTCTCACGATGTAAGGAACAACTTTTGTCCTTACGCGTTTTTCAAAATTTTCAATTTTCATAAAAAATTTTCTTTAATAAGCTATTAATGTCTAATGTATTGTGTAGGAACAGATGTAGTTCTTCCAATACTAGCGACATAAAATTTATTCTTTGTCTTTTCTAATTGTTATATATTTAGTAATTTTTGCGTAAAAGCCAAAAAATATGTTCTAACTTTTCAATTTGGCTTAGTCGAACGCTTCCCACTCAGCTCCGCGCATACGCGATGTGATACGGCGTTGATGCCGTCGGCGGCGGGTTGTGCGGCAGATGGACGGAGATCGGGCGGCCGAGGTTTGCTTAGGTTAAGTGAGGGGTTGATGGCACGGGACACTAATTGTGCAAGTATTGCTTGCACTGGAATTTTAGAACTATATTAAAACTTTTCTATGAGCAAAGTGAGTCAACATGTTACCTTTTTTAAAAAAATTAAAGTAATCACGTTATAAACAAAAATTTCAAAGTGTTAGTTTGTATAATAAAATATGTTGGGTGACAAAGCATTGTCAACAATGCATAAAATCTAGCACATTTTCTTAAATTTACATTTATCATACATGTAGAGCAATGTAAATTTCCTCCGCTCGTTCACTGCAGAAATTACCATGTGCTCAAAATTTGTCTAAAATGATTAATCTAATGCATAGAGAGACGTCTCTTGCTGAAATCAGTGGAGTTGCTTTAGCTGCAATCAGAAGATCATTTTAAGCTCTCTTATGCCACAATGGGAAGTAATGTGATTATATCTTATGTATTCGGCTTTATTTTCAATCGAATTTCTGGGATTGTTATAGTTTTATGTGTATTAATAAAACAGTATTTTGTTTGCCTGCTGTTTGGTAAAATATTTCTTTTTTAAGATGACTCTTGCTTTTTTCTTTTATGCAGCTGAATCCATGTCCCAAGCAAAGTCACGTATTTTGGTATTAATTGGCCATAAAAGAAATAAAAGTGGAGTCTCTATAGGTCAATTTATATATATATATACCTGTGATATCAGGTCATTGAACCACCAAGGATGATATTCCTTGGACAACACGTTGGCGTAGTGTGAGAATAGTGAGAATAGTATTTTCAATATATATATATATATATATATATATATATATATATATATATATATATATATATATATATATATATATATATATATATATATTAAATGTAAATGCGAAGATATACTTCTTCGCTAGTGCAGCGAGAAGGCCGTGAATGAAAAATAAAAATAATGAGGACTATTTTTGATTCTGGTCTGGGTGACCTCCTGCTATCGATTTCTGGGCCCTTACCCATCAGCGGGCAGGCTTACACCCAGGGTGGCTGAAGAACAGACCACGTTTTGACCAGAATCAAAGAGAGTCCTTATATCCAAAATGTTCGGAAAGGATGGGTAAGATGTAGTGGCTCGCGCCAACTCGTTCACCCAGTGTTGCTCCAAAAATGTTTGGCTGCTAACACAAAACATACTCGAAAGTATGTCGATGTCGATGTCGAATTTCTCGACGTCGACGGTACAAATGCACCATTGTACAACAATAGTAGAAAAATGGAAGATTTCTTGGCCTATAGGTAATATATTAAATGTAAATGCGAAGATTTACTTCTTCGCTAGTGCTGCGAGAAGGCCGTGAATGAAAAATAAAAATAATGAGGACTATTTGTGTTAGCAGCCAAACATTTTTGGAGCAACACCCGGTGAACTGGTTGGCGCGAGCCACTACATCTTACCCATCCTTTCCGAACATTTTGGATATAAGGACTCTCTTTGATTCTGGTCAAAACGTGGTCTGTTCTTCAGCCACCCTCGGTGTAAGCCTGCCCGCTGATGGGTAAGGGCCCAGAAATCGATAGCAGGAGGTCACCCAGACCAGAATCAAAAATAGTCCTCATTATTTTTATTTTTCATTCACGGCCTTCTCGATGCACTAGCGAAGAAGTAAATCTTCGCATTTACATTTAATATATTACCTATAGGCCAAGAAATCTTCCATTTTTCTACTATATATATATATATATATATATATATATATATATATATATATATATATATATATATATATATATATATATATATATATTTTATATATATATATATATATATATATATATATATATATATATATATATATATATATATATATATATATATATATATATTTCGAGAGCGCGTCACGCGCCGAACACTATGAGCCGCATGTCGCCCACGTTGTACAGTTTCAGCAGTCTTGAATAAATTGTAAGCGCTGGCAGCGCTTTTTTTTTTCATGTTATTCCACATGTGTAGTATAATAAATATGAAATTTGAAATAAATTTATATTTATAATTACATAAATTTTATCATGAATATAAAACAATATTCATGTTCAATCCTTTTTTACTCTAACCTCCTTTAACAGTTGCAATAGTAAACAAAAACGTTAATAAAATAAAAATTATAAATAAGTGTGTTTCAAGTTATTGACAATTTCGAAACAAGTTTTTAGTGAAAAATTAAATTTTACTATAAAATTTTAGATGACTACAAATTTGTAAAGCAAAAAGTTATTCCGTTTCTTATTTTCCGATTACACAAGAGAAAAATTTAAACAAAAATCGCCATTCACTTCAGTAAATGTTCGATAAGGGCATCTGAGTGGCACGATCGACTTTATTACTGAAAGGATAGGTGCATAGATCTGCGTCTATTTGCCAGCTCTTGCTTGCAAAAGATGAATATGAGTTCAAGAAAACAAAGTGTTCAATGGTCACTAATCATCTCACAATTCATAAGATTATGATTTACCTAATCTATTATTCAATATCACTAATGGGCTTCAAAAGGAATAAAGTCCCGGTTTTTGAATTTCTACTTCTATGCTGAATTTCAGTACTCTAGGGCCATAGGAAGTACCCAAAAATTTGTGATGACTAGAGAGTGAGTGTCAAAATAACTAATATATTAGGATTTCATTAACTTGAAAAGCAAAAAGACAGATGGGTACGTAAAATAAGGCAGTTTCTTTAATCTTACAAGTCTTTCCGCATAAATTAAATTTAAGACATTAACAGCCAGATTCTCCAACGCTAGTCCGGTCTAATTTGACAACCAAAAGTTTTAAACTGACAAGTGTAAGAATAAGACAACTAATTTTTAGACTATGAATTTATTTCGAAGCTTTTGCGCAAATTTATAAAGAAAGGGTCAATTTTAGTATGTATGTTCGACAATAAGATAGAACTAGATAGATAACAACTAGATTCATTACAGCAACTCGTTCCAAGATGAAAATCATTTGGAAATCAATCAAATCGCTGAAATATCAGAATAATTCATAAGTTTTTAATGACGACTTATTAACAATGACAGGACAAAAACCTGTCAAAACATAACTGAGAAACTATAAGATCTTAATTTAAACCAGTACTAAATTAAACCTTCTTAGTGAATCTGAACGTTAATTTTCTACTGTCTTCTAGACAGGGATGTCCGGTAGTACGGCCCGAGCTTGGTAGATAATTTTGGTCTCTCAGTACTAGTGTAGATAATAATAAGACATTTGATTACTAGTTTTTAAAACTCCTTGCATCCTTAGGCAACGCGTAAAGAAAGTAAATTAAAAATCTTTCAAAGCTTTAGAGACAGTAACCGATATAAAATCCTTTAATTAAACATTTTCGCTAAGGTAAACTTTAATCTTTCCCCTCACTAAATAATTATTCACAGGAAAAATATGAAAACCATTTTCTTTGAAATCTAATTTCCTTATAAAATTTCAGGTTTAAAGTTCAATTAAATTCTGCCGGAGAAAGAATTTAAACTAGTTAGCATTAAATGCAGTTGGCTTGTAAGAGCTCTTAATTTTTACGTGAGATATTCTATTTTCAAAAGATTACTTTTCGTTATTTTATATTTCTTGAATGGCATCTAGTAATATACCGGTAAGTACAGATTATTTGCAAACGAAATATTTCTTTTTACTGGGTAAAGAAGAAAACAAGTAATTACTACTAATTACACTTACAGGAATATTCACAATGTGTTGCCGAATAATTAGAAGATCTCTGGAACTACTACAGTTCTATATTTTTTAATTTTTGTCAAGAAACGTAGGAGATCGTAATCTATTTTTTCTTAAATATTTAACTACCACTAACTGATAAAAACTATTAAGCTTTAAAAAGAATATCTTGTATATTATTATTTCTTAATTTTAACTGAAAGTAGCTGCAAGTTTTTTCTACTTTTCGATAAATCAGAAGTTGTCATTTTTAATAAGCAATGAAAATCTAAGATATAAACATGGTAAGGCGTTTTTCTCTAACATGCGGTTGCTAAACTCAGGCTTTCAAATTAAATACACGTCAATAATTCGAAAACCACTGAGATTAGACACGCAAAACCCATACAGTTTAAATTCAGAACTTTGGATAGAATTCAGGAATTCAATAATATATAGAGTGTTCAATTTAACATTTGGCAATGCTGTATTGCTGTAATTGACAGATCTAGTAACGTTGCAAAATATTGTTGAAGTTTATGTGCGGTACTCACGATGCAGCTTTGTCGCAGCAATTCGTCAGTTGAAGTTGCATCAAAATTGTAGTATTCTTAAGCGTAAATACTGTGTTATAACAACACAGCTGCATAGAAATAAAATGTGTTCTATTTTGGTGCAACTAGTTGTTGCAATTTAGTAACTTCTTTAGTGACTTTTCTTTTACCAACTCATATTTGTATGTTAGTCACGTTCTTTTAATTAAAAGATCGCACTTACACTGTCCACGTGTAAACGCATATCAAACCACTCACGGCAACAAAAAAATCCTGCAACTTTGTCGCCGCAACTAGTGGCATCGTCGGAACCGGGCTTTAGATCGCAGTATCCTACGCTTATTAGCAAAATTTCAAAAAAGTGTCTGTAAGTTTATGATATCTTCTAATAGGTCAGTCACAGTGTATACGGGGCCTAAAATGAATTTCCACAATGCTCTATTTAAAGGTATTTAGCTTACTATGTTTCAGTACCTATAGGGTTGCATAAAAATTAGGACTCCTTTAAATAATTTCTATTTTAGCTCCTCTAAAACGAATTTTCACTCTTCTCTATATGTTATGTTATAATATTATATTCTTTAGTTTTTATTAACTATTTTAAAACATTCTTCTTTTTGCTCCCATATTCTGCAATTGATTTTATAGAGATCAGGACAGATCAGGAATACAAGGGAGGTTATTTATTATTTTAATCTCGGGATGCTTCGTAAAGCATGTATGATACAAGAGTGCGACTTTTTTAGAGCAAACATACACGTATAAGGTTTTCTTGTATGGAGGTGGTAATAGTTATTTTGGTATAAAAGCTTTGTTTCTTTGGAGAGATACATATTATAAGGTTAAATTTCTGTCACAGAATTTATCGCCAAGTTCCATACTGATAAAAAAATTATTCGTTGTTATGTCCTAGCCGCTTTCCAAATGATTGCTCAAATCCAATACCGCACTCTGACCCCGACTTTTTTTTGGTTTGTTCTACTCGGTTCCTAAAACAAACTATAACGTTTTAGAAAAATACTTAGAAGTAATATATAAATCAAAACCCAAGTATATGTTTTTCGAGTAAGAAACTTACCTAAATAGACCTGCATATTAGCAATGCATCAGGATTTGCAATCCCCTAAAGCCCAGACGTTTATCCCGTTCTTACCAGGTTTACTCTCCATATAACTCTAAGTTGTGCTCTACCTATAAAAGGAATAAGTTGGTCGTCAACACAGAGATGACTGCTGGGAAGAGGGGTTTTTTACAATTGTTGAAAATTCTTTAAAATATATCTCTTATTTTCGCTGATTTATCAACGGCTTTGCGTTCTGCCCTTGTTTTAAAATTGTCAAATCTGAAAAAGACCGTAATTTCTTTGGTACGGTCTCTGCACATCGTCGCTGGTATTATAGGACGAGAATAATTGGCAACATCGTCAAATCACAGCGAAGAGCACCAAATGTTATAAGAAGCCGATGTATGCCTCAGTTTCTAAAGAATCAACAGCTATAAATTTCTTTTGCTTAGTTGGATGTTTTTGATTCCATTTGTCTTAAACAGCTTGCCCGTTTTTGTTTGTCCCATTTACTATTTATCAAACAATTTTTGGATTTGTTTGTTTTTTTTTACTGAGAATTTCAACCATTCTGTTCCATCTTTCGCTACATATCTCTGGTATTCATAATCTTCAGGGGATTCAGCCGAGGGCTTAGCAGTATCTGAATTTTTGTCGAACTTTATTATGTCATCTTCTGTGTTATCCTCCTCGACAATATCTTCATCCTCCAAACCGCTGGAAATATCTTTATTCAGCCGCTCATCAATTTCTGGAATTTTTGGGGATATATTATTTAAAAGCTCTTTATCCGTCAGAGGCCTGTAAGAATTTTAACCAGAAACTATCCCTTCGAAGGTGTTTTAATAGGAGTCATATGTTCTAAAACTATTTTCTGTATCTTTCAAAAAACTTTTTGGACAAGAAAATAGTACAATGATGCGAAATTCCTTTATATTATAAGAAAATAGAATTTTGTTCTTTTAAAGGTCTTTATTTCGCAAAAATGTTTTCATTATATGGTCGTTGCCCTATATTCTTAACGATTTGTCTTGTAGTAGTGACATAAAGCTCTATTTAAAATTCTCTTACACTGCTGTAAAATTTACATACAAATAATTGCAATCTAGAGCATACTATTTTATTTGTCGTGTGTTGATGTAATCTAGGGGAATTCTTTCTTTCTCGTGTACTAGTATTTCCCTGGAGAAAATTGTAGTACGCTTGTGGAATATTTAAAGCGAAAGATTAAATTTAAAAGCAAATTCTGTCTGTGGCTCTATGATCAGCCATGCGCTAGCGCTTCTTTTAACGGTTTACCGGACATAGTTTTTTTTTTAAAAAACGCATAATTAAAGTGGACTATGCAATTAAAACAATTTTATTAATCGTTACACGCAAAAAAACCCTAAGCTGCTTGAAGGAAAGCGTGTTAATTAAGTAATTAATTATTAAAATACTTTTAAAAGTTGTTGATGCATAAGTTACATTAATTATTTGATTGCATTTAGTATATTATTGATATTAGATAAGCAAAAAAATGTTATAATAATTCATAATATTATCTCTACGAGAAGGGTCCTAAAACCATAGAAATTGGAAAAGGTTTTCAAGATTCAAATTTTTGAAAGATAATTTATTTTCAAAAGTACCTTTTTCTGAAAACACATTTTTCGAAAATAGCGTCTTCAGAAAATTCAGATTCATGAAAAAAGTTACGTTACGTTTTAAATACGATTATATATATAAATAATATAATAATATATATATATAAAAACTTCAATTCGATGAGCAAGAAATAATGACTTTAATACTGATTTAAATTCAGGTTTGTGACCGTTCAATTTTGTCACAGTGTTTTGCCTATTTTTACCAATTACTGTTATTAAAAAGTGCCTATTTAATTCCTATCTTAGTTTAACTAGTGTGCCTCCATGGTACGATTACGCTGTATAAGTTGGTTCCCTTGTTACCAATATTACCAATATTCCCCCCTTGACTGTTCCTAACAGAACAAGAGGCGCGGTACGTATGCGTCCCTTTACTGTCCAGCTACAAAAGCCTAGGTCCACTTCCCTCGCTCATTCATACCTAGGGTCTCCAGATTATGGAACAAATTGCCTGCAGATGTCTTCCCTTCTTGTCCCAACCTCCATATTGCTAGATTTCCAAATGATTTTCATCTTAAAACGTGGTACTAGAATAAATTTAGTTTTATCACCGTGGAAAGACGTACTAAAATTGCCCTCTTCTATGTAAATTTGTGAAAAAACAAAGAAAGGAACTCATAGTAGAAAACGTCATTGCTTATTTTTACGCTTAAAACTTCTGGTTGTCATATTAGACAGGCCTAGCGTTGGATAATCTGGCTGTAAAATATGGTAAACTCAACAACGGCCAGATTCTCCAATACTACTATAGACTACTATAGTTTAAATTGGCAGTAAGAGATTTTAGACTGACTGTAAGAATGGTACAACTAAGTTTTATTGTATGAATTTTTCGCTGGATATTTTACAAATTTATAAAGAAAATGGTAATTTTAGTACGTACTTTCCACATTAATATAACAAAACTCACTTTAGCAATACGTTTTAAGATTAAAACTTTTTACAAACGAGGCACATCGCTGAAACATTGATTAACTTATAAATTTTTAATGACTCATTTACAAGACAGGACAAAAATCTGCTAAAATTTAACTGGTTAACTGGAAGACCCTAATTTAAACCAGTATTAAGTCAATATTTCATGCAAATCGAATTTAAGTTTTTAAATCATATTTAAAACGTTCTTAGTGAGTTTGAGCGTTTTATTATTGTTTAGAAAATGTTAATAAGAGACCGCAAAAGATCCTATATAAGCAAACCCAAACAACCTGAGCCAATTCAGCAGAGATTTGCCTGTTTTGAATTTGGTCAGGTTTTCTTTAGTTTGTCTAGAGTTTTTGACAGGCACGTGGTCTGTCGTACCTACTGATTACAACAAACATGAAAAATATTGAATTGCCAAACGCCGCTATTGTTTAACTTAAACAGCAAATTCTTACTTAAAAAAAATTTGTTTTTATTCACTACACTCTCAAATTGGCAATATTTAATGATTTTTGTCTCGTTTTAGTATTTAGAAAAATACGGTTTAATTTTGCTAAGACCTGTATTAAATGGAAAACAAATCGCTCAATTCAGCTTTTTTGTGGAGATAAATACTACTCAATGAGACCTTTAATTTGAGGTATAACAAAGGAGGTGGTGCAATTTGAAATTTTGAAAGTATGGTGGTTCTAGTTCCCCCTGCCTATAAACCATTTATGGCAAACCGCGTTTTTAAAACTTTTGTAGTTTTCGAGATATTCGCATTGAAACTTTTCAAATTGACACCCTTTATAATCTTTATATTATTAAATCCAAAAGATATTTCTTTTATAACTGATGTTTTATAGCAGATGACTTCTAATGGTGAACCGAAGAAACCAAGAAAACGCAATTTTCGTACATATTTTTGGTAGATCATGGGTTCGAATGCCACACGGGACATTTATAGTATTGTATATTAAAAAACATAAAACGATACCGATGGGTTTTTGACAAAACATCGTAAGCGACAAATTTCCTGAAACCCCGATTATTCGTTTAAATCATCGTTTACAATATTTTACGCCATATTTCAAATAATTTTGTCCTTAGTCTGTATCTTAATTGATCAAAATTATCAGTTTATTGTTATCGTAAACACCACTTTATTTTGAACAAATCCTATTTTGGCCTATATATGTATATATATATATATATATATATATATATATATATATATATATATATATATATATATATATATATATATATATATATATCTTCTATAGGCCAAAATAGGATTTGTTTAAAATAAAGTGGTGTTTACGATAACAATAAACTGATAATTTTGATCAATTAAGATAAAGACTAAGGACAAAATTATTTGAAATATGGCGTAAAATATTGTAAAAGATGATTTAAACGAATAATCGGGGTTTCAGGAAATTTGTCGCTTACGATGTTTTGTCAAAAACCCATCGATATGGTTTTATGTTTTTTAATATACAATACTATAAATGTCCCGTGTGGCATTCGAACCCATGATCTACCACATATATATATATATATATATATATATATATATATATATATATATATATATATATATATATATATATATATATATATATATATATATATATATATATATATATATATACATCGCAAACGCCGATGTGTTATTGACAGCTTATCGTATCCGCTTTAAAACTATGTCGCTTAAGATATTATTTTACTCCCATGAAGTTGGTCACACATCGTGCCTTCTATAAAACCGCCACTTTTGCCTTTGGCTTTATTAATGACACAGACTGATGTTAAAAACTTCAGCTGTGATAAAATTAAAATTGTTTTTTGTAGCAGTGATTACTATTAATTACATTGGTAAGTGAGTACTCTAATTTTATAGTTTATTTTTAATCAACAATTATTATTGTTAGAGTAAATTTTATCGTAAGCAACAACTTTATTTAAAAAAATCTGGCAGAGTTTTGACAAAATATCGTAAGTTGCATTATTTTAAGAAAATATTAGATTTTAGTTATTTCTCTTTTTTAAGCTAGTTTTCGTTTTAAATTGTTAAAGTTCTATCTTTAATAATTAAATTTCTATGAGACCAATTAGCGTCCTGTAAAAAATAGGTTTTGTCGCTTGAAATGTTTTGTCAAAAATCAATCGATATCTTGTGGTAGAAGATATATTGGGAAAGTATAATTATAATATAAATTTGATTTACGCTATGCACTATCTAGCAAAACAGTAAAGAGAAAAATTATCAAAAAAATAAATTGTGAGTCTTTACGTTCAATGAAAAGTTAAAATTGTATGTTTGTGTTGAGGCTAAATCGTATAGAAAAGAAAATAGCTTTAATCATTATCAGCTCCACAAAGCAGGAAAAGGCGCATTCTCTAAAAGGATTTAATTACAGACTATAAGGGACTAATGGTGGCAATACTATTAATCACTTGTGTTTTTCACTCACACGTGTGAAAGAGTGCGTGGGTGATTTTTCGACAACAAAAATTAAAACGCTTTTTTAGTCTGCTTGATAAAAACATTGTATTTAATGAACTTGTGTGGGAGCTTAACACACAATATATCTTATTTATATTCTTTTTATTTCTAATTCAAAAATTCCTCTAGAGCAAATTGTCTACATGAAACAATATCTTTTTACAAGGTTTTATTTAAATTCACCTGTTAGTTCGTTTGTATGTTAGTACGTTTAGGTCAAATATTGCAATCGAAATTTCGACTAGTTCTAAATTAAGCTAGAGCTTTGAAATTTTGCATAGGTATATAGGTTCGGTGTCAATGCAATATAGTATATTCAGTATTGGTCTGAATCCAATATGACGGACGCCCCAAGATGGCGGATTATACTAGTTTTTTTACAATCCCCTCGATATGGCTATCAAATAAATGGTTTAACGAGTATAATACGATAAGCTATGTAACGCCATTTTAAACCCAATATGGCGGACGCCACAAGATGGCGGATTACTTTTTTTCCACAACCCCCTTGACATGGTTATCAAATGAAAGGGTTGACGAGTTAAATACGATAAGCTATGTCACGTCATTCTAAATTCAATATGGCGGACGCCACAAGATGGCGGATTACCTTTTTCTTCACAGTCTCATTGATATGGGTATCAAATGAAAGGGTTTGATGAGATGAATATGATAAGCTACGTGACGTCATTCTAAACCCAATATGGAGGACGCCACAAGAAGGCGGATTATCTTTTTTCACAATCACCTTGATATGGGTATCAAATGAAAGTGTTTAACGAGTAGAATACGATAAGCTATGTGACGACATTTTAAACCCAATATAGCGGACACAACCAGATGGCGGATTACCTTTTTCTTTACAATCCCCTTGATATGGGTATCAAATGAAAGGGATTAACGAGTAGAATATGTAGGTAAAAGGCCTTGTAGTAATAATGCATTATCAGAAATGCCTAGGTTAAGACGTAACTAAAAATTTGAAAATAAAATCTTATGTAAAAAATACTTTTTAAATATTATTTAGATGTACCTACTACAACGAAAAAAATTAGTACCTATAGTTTTTTTCATTCGGACAATGCTGTTAATAAGTGGACGTAGTTCGCGTGGATGGAGCTTAATAAAAGTAGTATCAAAGTTATCGCTGAAACAGATATAATAGATTATCTTAAATTTATTATCTTAAAAGGTTTTCGCGTAAATAGAAAAGAAGAAAATACATACCGAGTTATACTTACAATTTCTGACGAACAGAATTTTCGCGCGCTACAAGCTTTTAAGAAAATAAATTTAACATAATATATTACATCTGTTTCAGTGATAACTTTGATACTACTTTTATTAGTCCACTTATAAATAGCATTCAGCAATGAAAAAATTATACTTAGTTTTTTCGTTTTAGAGCATCTAAATAATAAAAACTTGTTTTTAATAAGTATTTTTTACAAAAGATTTTATTAATACATAATATACATTACATTGAAACGAAATAAATCAAAACTAAATAAGTTCACAAATTGTAACAAAACCTTCAACCCCTCAAATAGAATTTTCAAAGAACAAAATACCTCGTAATAAGAGTAGGAGAATCATTTAACATAATCTGCAATGAATTGGTTGCCAATTATGAATTAAAAACCTCTAGGCGAAGTAAGGGTACTGCTTTGTATACTTTGAGGAATAATGAAATACAAAGCTTTATTAATATAAAGCTTCTTCTGGTTTCATTTATGATATTAACATAATAAAAGCTTCAAGAAGAAAGCTTAAAATATATTAAGCTGCTGTTTTGAATACAATGTGTCAATTTTCGTTGATTTTTCGATTATGTTTGCTACCAAACAAAACAGGCGATTTTTATTAGGCGATGTACTTAATATCAATTTTCCGTGTTTTTCTTATTTATCTATTTTTAGCAAGAGGTTAAACATTGTCACTTAGATTTACTAAAAGGGTTTAATATTTAGTACAGGTTTAAATTAAGATCATCTAGTTAATCAGTTAGGCTGTGACAGGTTTTTGTCCTGTCACTGTTAATAAACGTTATTAAAAACGTGCGACTTATAATTATAATATCTCAGCGATTTGCTTGGCTTCCAAATGTTTTTATCTTGGAACTTGTTGCTAGAGTGAACTTAGTTCTATTATTGTGAAAAGCACTACCCTACCATACATTGGCCCAGAACCATCTCTCGGGGTACCTAAGTGCACGGTACGAGAAGCGGTAAAAAGATGGATCAAACATCAACATAAAGTCAACTGGAACAAAGCACAGGGACTAAATCACAGCAAAGCTGTCATAGGAAATCCTATATAGTCCTAAACTCACTGGGCCACTGCTACATGGCTCTAAAGGACCTCCTCAACAAAATGAAACTGTACCAGAGAGACTTCAGCTGCAGACTATGCGAAAGGGCAAGTGAAACTGTTCGGCACATCATCTGTAATTGCGAATCTCTAGATCGCAAGCGCCACCAACTATTCGGGTAACTAAAGCTAGAACAGGAAGAAATGATAACCCACCCCTTTGTAAACATGGTCGAGCTAGTGTAGGGAACTGGGATAACAGAGTGGGTGCGATAAATTTATTGGGTAGGTACAATAGGCCTCAAATGGCCTCAGTGCTTCCGGTCTCGGACGGAGCCTATATAATAATATATATAGGTATTATTAAATTGCACATATATAACAAGAGATTAGATTTCTTGAAAATTCCTTTTTTTCTGTTCTGTTGAAATAATAGTGTGTTTTTTCTAAATTTTATTTCATAATATCAACCGACAAATATTTTGTATTTGACATTGTGTTAAAATTGTGGTTACACACAAATTATTGATTTTGTGACATTAATTTGCTTCTATGCATATTGAAGCACTTTTGATGTATTTTGCAATACTTTGACAATATTTTGATATTAATGGTATTCAACTTTAGAAAAACACTCTTAGGAACCCTAATACAACGTTCCTTTCATACTAATTTAAAATATATTGTATGTATTTTGTCAACAAAATTCTGTATTATTTGATATAAAAGACTTTTTTCGTTTAATTTTAATATTGTTTACCAAATTTGCACCACATTTCCTAGAAATAAAATGGGAAAAGCTGTAAGCCCTTAAACCAATGTATTTATTTTTTTTAAATAAAAACGTTATAAAGAACAACCAACAACATCTCAAAATAACTGACAGTTAGTAACAAACTTTTACAAAGCAGCTTGTTCCGTGGAAGTTTAAAAACATTATGTTGCTGGTCAAAACTTTTCTTATTTATGTTATCTGGAAATATACAGGCCCTGATAGCTTCTTTTCCTAAATCTCATATACGAGGCAGGCGGCGCAACTTTTCAAATAATATGCAGTTAACTTTTTATAAATTTCGTCCGATTTATCTCATGTCAAAAACAAAAGTTTTGCCATAGTTTAGCAGAATTTCTGAGAACGTAACCATTCAAAATACGAGCTTGCTGCCGACGCAATTTTCTCCCATATAAATTTAAATTATACCATTTCGTATGTTTTTAAGTTAAAGCCCGCTCTACTGATAAAACTTTGTAGAAAAAGTTTTTGTTGGGGGACATTTATCTTGCGTTTTTCGATTTACACCAGATCTATTTAACTTGCTAGGAAACGCCTAGGGTTTTATTCAAAATACTAATAATAATCTGTTAAAGGGCAAGCAAAAACCTGAGCTACTGTTGCAAATTATAAAAAGACAGATAATATAAATATATTGAAACCTAATACGTGAAAATCTCAAAATTATCGACAAAATATTTTGACGGTATCGGTTAACTTACAGTTTTGCAAGGACAAAAATAAAATAAATATATCAAAAATTTACTCATCTTTTTTTATCTTCTGACAACCCACGTAGACCGAAGTCTAAGTACCATGTACCGTGGGTGTGCTGGGGACGTACGACTCACACATTCAGAGCTGCATTGAAAAAAGAGCTTCACTTGTGTCAAGATATTCAGTGATCTTGACAAATTGAGTCTTATAATAAAAGCAATGATATTGAATTACCAAAATTGCATTTCTTGAAGTATTTTACAAATGCTCTTGAATAATTATTACTTTAAGACAAGAATATTTTTCTTAACACATGAACTCTTGTACGAAAGATCTGTTTACAAAGACAAGCTATTTAAACAAGATAATGCGGATTTGACTGACGACCCCGTGCTCCAGGTATCACTTGCGTTCTGGATAATTCGCGAAGGCTTTTTAACAAAGCCGCGCACACCGATCAAAATTTAGTTTAGTGCAACAGGCCCTGATGAGGGAAGATCTGTATTGTGCTCTTAGCGGCAATTATGGCAATTCACCAGTTACTGGAAGATTGGAATCGGGCAAACCCTAGCAAATTCAAACAATGCACCAGTTACTGGAAGCACGAGGTTGAAAAAATGGCTTCCGTCTTTTAGGGTCCGTCGTGATAAAATAATTATCTTATAAAAAGTTATGTTGTCCTTAAAACTAAAACCAGTTACTTGTTTGAAGATCCGCCTTGTGCTTAAAATAAAAGACTTATTTCTGAGTTTATGTTTATAAATTGTTTGAGGCTCTCCCTCTTTTGTAATAAAGACCGTGATTTTTGTTAAAGACTGTAATATTTCTAAACAAGCTGTCTGCTTGCACACAATCAGGAGTGTAATTAAGAAAAATCAATTAAGTATCAAAAAAATTTTATAGAAGTAGTAAAAAATAATTGCTATTATACTAAATTAAATTATTTGATTAGTTATTTACATCATGGTTTAATTATTGCATCGGAGTTTTTATCAAAATCCTAGGTGTTTTACTTGCGCCAGATCTTAAGTTAAGCCAAAATGCACAGTGGTTCGCATAAAATTATCGTGTAACTACTAATTAATATTTTCAGAACAAAACCTAGATGAGCCAAAGCTGTTTGTGTATTTAACAGAGAAGCAGATTACTTTGCTAACTTCTGTGAATTTTGGAGTTATCACTAGATTAAAGATTGGAATCGATAATTTGAAAAAATATGTAATATAATGTAATGTGTTATAGTAAACACATTTTCAGATTTTTATAATAAATTCTTATACATCAAATTAACAGTCTATAATTTTTAGGGGGCTGGAATTATTCATATGTGCGATTTCTTGTCCACTGGTGAACCTACTTGGAGGTGACTCGTGCAACTTAAGGCGAAACGTTTGAAAATTTCTACACTCGGACCAAAGTACTAATCGTCTAAATCAAATCCGAGACGATCACCGAAGAAACCGTGGATCTGTCACCAATAGAATTTAGTTTCTATTATGAACTTTACAATTTTGCTTGGAAAGAATTTTATTTGCTTTTAAAGCAAGAAACCACGATTTTCATAAAACAATAGGGAAACTTCAATTAAGAAATCAGTCATTTCATTTAAATTTCTGGCTACCTGTGATCTATTGTAGTAAAACCCTAGTAAAACCTCATTGTTGTATATCTGGAAGGTCTGCACGGTGTCCTAAGTAAAATTTTAATAATATCACTTATTTAGCATTATTTTGCACAGAAATCCTGCCCATTTTAGCAAGAGCAGGTAGGTCTACCCCGTTTTCGATAAGTTTATGGCGTTTGCCATTGTTAGTCAGGTTAGGCACCCTTGTTAACTGACCTGAGGGCCAGTGCAATTAGTCTTGAGAAAGCCTGTGTATTGTGCGTTTGAGAAATTTTTTGAAATGTTGAGTGTGTGGTGCATAGAAATATTAGTGTTCAACTAGTTTTTTATTATGTGGCTCCCATGGGAAAATTATAACTCTGCAACTAGTAGAAGAAATCGAGATCACTTGTCATTAGATGCAAAACAAATTGTTAAGAAAGTGTGAATCATTAATAAATAAAGGATTCATCAAGCAAGATGCTTTGAAGGAAACCTGTTTACTTACAGAAACGCCAATATCGTCTATAAAATATATTGTAAGCCGTAAAGGAATGACAAAAAGGAATGGCAGTGATTTTCCAAAAAAAAATGTGGCAGCACTATGTTCCCATAATCCAAAACGTCATTCAAAATTGATTTTTACCATAACCTCAAATATGTTGCAAAACCATCCAATAGTTGATAAAAATCATGTGTTCTACTAATAAAGTAATTTCTGAGTTAAAACATTGTGTTTTCCACATTAAAGGTGATTTATAAACGTAAGTAATATCGATATCAATAAAAAAAGTTTTAAAATTCCAAAATTAGAGGTGTCCGGATAGTGTTATGAAACCGTCTTATTATATTTCCAAGGTAAAATTTTAACTTGATATGTATCTTTATTTTTCTTAGTTATTATTTTTTATTTTTTAGAAAATCAAACACATTCCATTCCCACTGCTGTTAAAACTTTGGATATAAAATACTGGAAAATACAAAATACGCTGAAAAAATATAAATTCAGGCCTTTTAAATGCCCTAAGGTTCAGTTTTTAAGCGAAGATAATAAGCGGGAAAGACTACAATTTTGCCAAATTATGCTGCGGGAGCTGGAACGAAATCCAATTTTTTTTTACGAAATTGTGTGGACCGATGAATCGAATTTATCAACAAGTGGCATCTTTAACAGAAAAAATTGCCACTAGTGGTCCCAAATGACTCCGCATCGAACAAAAATTATAAAGTCGCCGGGTCGAAGTTCCATTAACGTTTGGTGTGGTATTACAAATAATATTATTTTGGGGCCCTTCCTATTAGAGTTGATACAAAATACTAGGAACGCGTATTTTGTAACAGGTATGACCGCATAACGGGTAGGTACAGGTAACAGTTATCGATTTTACCAAAAATACTAGGGGCGTATTGAAATACTCATGTACGCGAACGCGATATTTGGTTAAGCAGCGGAGCAGCGAGCGCCGCCGGTCCCGATATCTGCCGCGGTATTTGGAGTATTTTCAGTATTTTGATATTTGGTATAAAGTAATAGGTACGGTTATTTATACGTATTTCTCAGTCACGCTGTTCAGCTGTTATTTTCTAATTCTGATATTTTCAAAAGATATCAAGTACAGAATAAATTATTTTAATACTTATATTGGTATATATAGCCGGGAAAGAGCATGAAATAAATTAATTTAATTAATTTGATTATTCAAGAGCAGTAAATAATTTATTTTGTTAGATACTTAATAATCTTTTTAATTGCATATGTGCAATAAAATTTTCTGTTGTAATCAAATGCATGTCTTTTGAAATAAACATATTTTTAATTTAAACGACAAAAAAGATGGTAACGTAATAACTAGTATTATTAAGCAGTGGCGCACCCAGGGGAGGGGCTGGAGGGCTGCAGCACACCCAGACCAACATCCTAGACACACAAAAATTTAAAAAGTGCACTACTAATTGAAGACATCCACCAAATTGCATTATTCAACCCTCCCCCCCCCCCCCCCGATACAAAATTCCGGGTGCGTCAATTATGTTGTTACGTATAACAAGCAATTTAAATATTATAAAAATATCAAAACAAAGTCCACGTTTCCCACATAAAAATAAAAAACGATCAACTTTGAACGCGGAACCAGTACGCCGCGCCGCACAGACGTTCGTATTAAAAATCTAGCTTGACAAAAGGTAAAATTTCTTGAACTTTAAAACAACATATATTTTATCTTATAAATAGTTGTGTATCTATAAAGTACAGCCCGTTTTAGAAATAACATAATACAGTCTACGCAAAATCAGGCAGAAGTCTCTGTTACCGTGATCCTTTTTGTATCCCGTTGGCACCAGTCTTCATTTATGTTCGGAACTACAGTCTCTGTACGAGTAAAATTTTATCTAATAAATAAGTGAGTTTGGCAGAGTAAATTACAGGTACTTCCCTTGGTTTTAACATATTTTTTTTGTATTTTATTATTATTGTTGTCTTCTTTGGTTGACGTAATTATAGGGCCAAATTTCTTTAAATTGTTCGATTTCTAATTGAAATAGCAGGCCCGCAATTCCAAAGGCCGTTGTAACTTTATATTCAGCGTTTAGTTTACCTCTTTGGGTGTTTAATTTTAACTATTTTATAACCATGTTCAACCATATTTTTTTTGTAATAATTTTTTCAGTAATCTTGGAATTCCAAGAAGAAAATTGTTTGAGGTTTGGCGAAATGCCCCTAACATTTCAAGAAGACTAGAGTGTGTGTGTATGATTATAATATAATGACTAAAAGTGGTGTGGAGGATCCTGATGGAAACATTCGCGAGCTAGTGCGAAAAAAAAGTGTCAAATTTTCTAAAAAAAAAAATCGTTTGCACTAAATATTTATGAGGAAATATACAAATAGCATCGATTTTTTATTGTTATTTTCCCAGAAAAAACATAGAAATAATTTTGTCTAGTCAGATTAGTTATCGGAACCACTGTGCGCCGTCTGTATAAATCACAGATCAAATTTGTACTTTGTAAAGTACTAGGTAAAAAATAACAGGTATTTGGAACAGGTATGAACTTGGAACTGGAACGTAACGTACCTGCTACCGAAAAATACTAGTTTGTATCAACTCTACTTCCTATATGAAGGGGTCTTAACGGGAGAAAGATACCTTCAATTCCTAAACAACGAAATCGAAGAATATCTGGAAGAGGTCCCTTTAGTTCACGTGAACAGGTTGATTTGGCAATAGGATGGGGCTCCTCCACATAACATTCAAAATGTAACGAAATCATTTGAACCGTAAATATCCTAGATGGATAGGAAGATATGGAAACATCAAATGGCCGCCAAACAGCCCTGACTTTACTTTAATGGACAGGATTTTTTGGGGTACGATTAACGGCAGTCACTTTGACAACAGTCCTACATTTCCAAACATCGAAGTCTTACAGGACGCGCTTGATCTCGATTAATGCTATGAAAAACGATCCACTTATGGTAAGCGATGCAGTGAAGAACTTAGAAAAATGTTACCGACTTTGCGTTCAAGAAAATGGAGGCCATTTTGAGCATTTATTAACGAATTAGTTCATATCAGAATAATTCATAAGCTTTTAATCGATTAAAGATCTTAATTAAAACCAGTACTAAATCTTAAACCTTTTAAGTGAATCTGAACGTAAATTGGTAAATTATACCGGCATTGGCAAATGTGAATTAACCCGAAAAATAAATCCGAAACGCATGAACAAAAATTGCAATTTTTGTTGATGATGAAAACTATCTTTGTACCGTCTTAACTTTAATCTAACGCAAATAGCAAATGGTAGGCCATGTTATCCAATGAGATAGAATACCAAACGTAAACTAAACTTTCATACTGAGAAGTTTTGCAGGTAAAGGTAGCTGTTTTGAAATTTCGCGCTGGACTTTTTCCTTTGTGGCTACGTCAATGGTAAAGTCTATGCCAATATTCGACAAATAATAGAAGTCCTCAAACACAATATTCGAGTTGGTATTTAGGAAATAGAGCCGTAAATGTGCGTAAATGTGATGAAAAACGTCCTCGAAAGGGTGGACATTGTGGACATTTCTTACAGAAGCCGACGCGGCAATTTACCAGATATCGTGTTCCACATAATCGGAAGTTTTGTACTTAAAGTTAAAATATAAATATTTGCACTTTTTTAAAAAACAACATGTTTTTGGGTTACATTAAAATGACACATCCTAATGGAAAACCATTTATGTGTATATATAATTTTTCTTCTTTTCTTAAACCATTAGTTTTATTTTTTCTTTTAATTCTTGGGTCTACGTTTGTGTAAAATTCTTAGTTTGACGTTTCGCTTATCATAGTAGGCTTTTTCAATAATCTATTATTTTAGTTTGCAAAACCTACAAATTAACGACCCCTTTTTAGAACAATATTTAGTGTTATGTTTTGTATGAAAAACACTACAAGATATAATTAATCTTTGGAAAAATCTACGCACCTCGAATTTCTAGGTTTATTGTAAGACGACATTTCAGATATTAAAATAATTTATCTTGTTGGTCCGAAAAGCAGTTGTTTGAGGGATCAGTTTTAAGGTAAAAACGTTTTTTTATTTTTATAATATATTTCTTTGAGTATATTTATCTTTTTGTAGAGCACAAATTATGTTATGTATTTACTGTGTGTTTTAAAACGCTAAAAAACGTAAAATAATTTATTCAGCCAGCCAACCCCTTCTTATAAAAATTGAAACCATATTTTTGAAACACAGTAAATAAAATACTGCGCTCCACAAAAAGATAAATATACTCAAAAAATATATTATAAAAAAGAAAACACGTTTGTATCTTGAAATTGATCCATCAAGCAACTGCTTTTCAGACCAACAAGATAAATTATTTTAATAACTGAAATGTCGTCTTACTATGAACCTAAAAATTCGAGGTGCGTATTTTGTTTTGATTTTTTAAAAGAGTAATTATATTATATTGTCTTGTAGTGTTTTCTCACACAAAACATAAAACTAAATATTGTTCTAAAAACGGCTCTATAATTTGTAGGTTTTCCAAATTAAAATAATAAATTTTTGAAAAAGCCTATTATGATAGGCGAAACGTCAAACGACGAATTTTCATTTCATACAAACCTAAATCCAAGAACTAAAAGAAAATATGTAAGAGGAGTCGACGGCTATGACTTTCACGTTTCTGTTTTCTGCACTGAAGCTTGGCCAACCGTCCGGATGCGTAAGCGACAAAATCTCTGGGTGTGATTGGTTGAATATCTGGCAGAGCGGCGCGTTAAGTGACTACGTAACATCACGACGTCATAACGTACTCGTGCAGTAGCTCCTTTGGCACATTTTGACCCCGACTTTTAAAATTCTGTCATTCTCCTCGTGGGAAAAAAGTTTTCAGTTTTTTTATGGTGTTATGGTGTGTGTTTATAGTGTTTACCAATTATAAGAAAACAAATCATTTCATAGTGTTTGTTGGATTGTTTTAACCAAACGGCTTGGTTGTATTGTGTAGTAATAGTAATGAACTTTATTATTGTTTCAACAGCGTGCGAGTCCGACAGAGAAAGCTAGTTTTTGTTTTGATTTTAATTCCAGCCAGAACCTCGTTGTGCGGCCTTTGGAAGCACGTGGTAGTAAAATACTTCGTCGTTTGTTCGACTTTTCGTTTTGAATTTTTTGTCGTAAATAAGTGTGCTAGGCAAAGGTAAGTACAATAATGCATTTCCTTGTATCAAAAAATCTTACTGGGTATTTTTAGGTTATCTAGTAGTATTGCTAACGTAGACTGTGAAAGACTCTAGCGAAATCAAGAATTGTTGGACAGATGAAGAAAGTCGAATGACTGTTTAACACTGAAAGAGGTTATGAAGGTAAACTTTATTATTAATTTAAGTTGTGAGGAATTTCGCTTAAAAATTAAGGACGATATAAATAAACCTGTTAATAAAAGCCACATCTTCTGCCTAATATGGTTAAAACTAGGTAAATGAAAAATAGTACATGCTTAAGTATTGTATTAGGATTTTTTTCGTTTAAAGCTCATTGTGAACTACAATTTTTGTATAGGTACTCTCTTTCCTCCAAAAATGTCTGGTCGGCCTAGTTGAAAATTATTATTGTAGTGGTGGTTTGAACATTTGTTCTCTGAATTTTTTTGAAATTGAGTATTTCGAAAGCGATAAGGTGAGTTTACGTAGATCACTTTAAATTTAATTTGACCATAATTTAACTTTACATTTAATTTAGTACGATCTATATACACATGAAGGCATAAATCCGTTTATCCACAACTTTAATTTAATTTTACTTTGATTTTATCTTTCAATGCCCTAAAAATTTCTTAAAACAAAATTAAAGTTAAATTAAGGTTAAAGTAAATTTAAAGTGGCCTGCATAAACCCACCTAAAGTAGGATTTCTTCCTTTAAAGATTACAAAAATATTATTTTTTTAAACTGGTTACACATGAATATGGTAGAGAGACATGGCAACGCCACCGCGAGTACTGACGTCAAAACAAAAGTTTTTTTCTGTAACTGACGTTGTTCAATGTTTTCTATATGGCCATGTAGTTATTTCCACTGGTGCGCGGCGAGTAAAAATCTCTTTTCATTAAGGTCAAGCGGCATTTATGAATATTTTTATTCAATCTGAAGTCATATCAGGATTTATCGGTTTCAATATATGCAGTGAATTTCATAACACCCTGTATTTAATTATTGAACTTCCACAAGCGCGTTTTGAAACTAAATAACAAATTTAAAATTAAAATTCGAGAACATATAACAGCAAACCCCTAAAGTATACTTAAAAATTTCATATCGGTACCGATATATCGTAACAAATAAAGCGGAGCTTTTAAAATCGACTTCTTTTAAAACCGTGTCATATTCAGCTCTCTTAGACACTTGATGCCACTTCACTTAAACATCGCGTCGCTTAAAAAAGTATATAAGCTTTTTCGCATTTCAAACTGCCAGATTTGGCATTGATCGAGAACTCGATATAAATTAAAAATGTGTTTCTTTTTTATGCAAATATTTTTTGGTTGGCTTGTTTTCAAATTCAGGCTTTACTTGATCACGTAAGAGTGAAACGAAACGTTTATATCTTACAAATATAAAGAAAAGTGTGTCCCAATAGGTAAATTAGAATTTAAATTTGGCGCCATCTTTCAACAAGTTACCCTAGAAATTTCATATTTAGCATGTCCCATCTAGAGACTTGGCCATTTAATTCACAGGTCGACATGATTTTTTGTGTGTCTCATTTTACTAGTTATTAATACGTTGGCTACCATGCGGATCACCAATGATACACAGAAATTTATTATACCCAGGCTACGTGGAACACATGTGTTCCACACGCAGCATTCTCTTAAATGAAATGTGTATTTGTCGGGCATGTAGATTAACTGCTGTTATTATGGCAGTGGCCTCTGGATAATACAAGGTTAACTTTAGCGCATGGGCATTACTGGTTTTGATAGCGTTTTGCTTACATGGACTGGTTAATTTTTAGCCATTCTTGTACAGTTTATACCAGGCGCGTGAGTTTTTTTACAGGTGGGTGAAATTTTGTGGGCAACTAGTGATATCAACGTAACAAGTAAAATACACTTTTTTAATTGAGGAAGGTTTTTTAATAATGTGCCTAATTCTGCCAAGAGATTATTTACCTAAACATAAACACCGCAAAAAGCATAAAAACTAAAATTTCATTTTTGCTGCTACTTTTTTTAACTTACATGAAAACAGTTTCTTACACCGTTAAAGCCATTATAAACACAAGGGATCTTGTATGCTTAAGGTATGACGAAATTAACAAATTTTCGAATAGGCAAAGGAAAGATTACCTTCCTTGACCACTTCAAAAAAAATCGATGGATGATCCAGTGTTTTGAAGAAAATAGGCGAAAAAATTAAAATTTGGAACGCAGCACAGCGCGGATTTTTACATGTAGACAGACGACACACAACACCACGAATATGTTATAATCATCGCTAAGGAATCACCGAAAATTAATTTACAATGGCATGAAACTATTTATTTACTTGTGATTATTGAACTCGTTATGAATTTTAAGTATGGTTCACTCACCGGAATGTTTTCGTTTAACATGAAACCTTAGATTACCAAAACTTACAAAACACTTATTACATTTTCTATATGAAAAATTACCAGTACCAAATGGATTTCTTGATGTTGGTGCAATTCTATCCAGTTTATCTGGAACATAAATTATTTATTATATAGTTATTGCATAATAGAAATGTAGGTACCTGGATGTTTCCATTTAATGCGAGCTCTCAAGTTAGAGGGCTTACAGAAATCCAATTTATATTCCCGACAATGTGCCACTTTAGATTCTCATGCTCAACACTTCTTGTGGATTAATGACTCCCTAACAGAACGGTACTACCACATACACAAATGAAATAATTTTACAAATAACGCAAACCACATAAGCAAAACTAAACAGTATTTTTTGTACCACTTTATGCTAAAGTTTGGGAACAAATTAACATAAAAATGGCGTTGACGATCACGCGCACCCCGAAAGCGATATTACTGGTGGGCCATCGACAAATGTTGTGTCTTTTTAACTTATATATATATATATATATATATATATATATATATATATATATATATATATATATATAATATATTTATATATATATATATATATATATATATATATATATATATATATATATATATATATATATATCATTACTACTGACGAGGATCGTCTTTGAGATGCGCACCACCTAGCGGTCACCCTGCAATTGTGACTTGATGTCTTTGCAGGTGACTTCCACTACTAATTGTGACATATGTCTTTAGTGTTGGCGCTGGTATGTGTATTACTTGGCCTAGATCTGCCGAGATGGCGCTACCCGTAGCGTTTTGCCATATCTTTTTAACTTCCTAAAGCGCGTATGTTTGTTTCTCTCTTAGCTTTAATCCATTTTATATAGTCCATTAGGATAGATCTATGAGGTCAATTTAAAGTACTGCGAGTCTGGAGTAAGCTTGGCTTGATTCTTTCTTGGGAGGTTTTCACATGGAATTTGCACTTTTTTTGAAAGAAAAGATAAAATTATTTTTTGGATTTAAAAAATAAATAAGTTTAGGTGGGTCACTGACCAAATGACCTTATGGGCGAGCCGCGCCTTGTTTAGACATGTATTAAGTTGATAGTAGGTGAGTTTAATTTGATTTATTTTGGTCCCGAAGAAGAAAAACACATCCTCAGCGATACGGTCAAAAAAACCAAGGATGGGAGAAAGAAAATAAGGAGGTGTGCATCTTGTTATAAAAAGCGTATGAGTAACGGGGGAAGGGCTTTGGCCATCAAAAACCCAAAATTATTGTCAACGTTGTGCGTTGTGTTTCACATGTTTTACCGAATTACATTAGTTAACTTTCCTACTTCTACTTCATTTACGTTTATCACCTATGTTACACATGGTCCCTAGGTGAAATAGAATGTGTGCCATGTGGATCACGAGGAATTTCAATTTTTTTTGAGAAAAAAATGTAGATTTTTATTTAATTTGCTTGTTTTTCAAATAAAAAAGGTATAAAAGAGAGATTTAGCTTATTATTTGTATGTGGCCCCTAAGTGATAAGTTTTATGGTGACAGTCAATGTGGTTAAACTATCTATACATATAAATGGTCTACCACGTCCCATGTTCGAGTACCTTATTTCATGTGATTTATGAAGTACTCGGAATTGGTTATACCTGACTTTACTCAATTTAGGATTAATTATCACGAGAGGTACCGTAGGATGCCGGGGATATTTCCAACGCATTCTACGAGCCTTTAACCTTTTCGGTACGGCAACGGTTCCGCCGATCGCGGCCCCCTAGACGGCTACGAAAACCGCTTGCGACTGCGGTCGCCTCCCATCCTTAAACGGTAAATAATGTGTTTAGGTTGAAATTTGGCTCACCTTCTTTTACAAAAAAAAATCATTTTAATTTTGAAAAAAACATGTTTATTTCAATAAAATCGAAATATAAATGAAAAAATATAAAATGAACTTGTTAGAAAAAAAGTAAATAAAACTAAAACAATAATTTTCAAATAAACTGTACAATGCAGTAACATATAATACATATATGAAAATATAATAAATTATTAGTTTTTATTATGTCTATTGATTCCAGCTAAGAAAATTGAAAAATCTTGTATTTTGGAAATAGACCGTTACTCTTAGGCCACATGCATATTAGAATCACATAATAGTTTGATAACAAGAGAATAAATACATTTTTTAAGAGCATATTGAAAGTCGCGGTTTCATTGAGTAAGATGCAGATGAGTTTCAACCAAGGTATTCTTTTGTCAGTGTGGTTTTCCGTAGCAAAATGCGCTTGTCCTCTCACAACTCGAGTCGCTTTTCGTCCAGTGGGCACGATCATTTTTGGCGACTCTGGTGATTCCCCGTAACGAGAGGGTTAAAGACACTTTTCTGTTTCCCTAAAGTTTAGTTTGTTTCTCTCTTCCGTACAGTCCTCATATAGAACTTCTTTTGAACAAGGTACTTCAAACATAATCGTAAATCCAAACAAGGTGCTTTTTCCGCCTCTCAAGCTTGGACTAATGAAAACTTTGTTAAAGCTATGGACAAAGAAGATAATGGATTCAAGTACCTAAAAGAAATATTTCTCAGTTGTAATGCAAAATTAAAAGAAGGCAAGGAAAGGAAAGTTTAAAGTAATACCCTTTTTTAAAAAAAATACATAGTGAAGAATTGGCAGCTTGGAACTGCTTTGTGAGTGGAAAGGGATTTCTGGGTAACAAGAAAGATAACTATAAAACCCTCATAGATTAACTCTTAAAAGCCTATGAATTAATGAGATGTCGCATGTCCTTAAAAATTAATTTTTGAACTTGCATTTGGATTTTTTTCCGGAAAATTTGGGTGCAGTAAGTAACGAACAAGAGATATTTCACCAGGACATCAGGACAATGGAAACACGATACCAGGGACTCTGGGGCCCATCTATGAAGGGCAACTACTGCTGGCTTTTAAAAAGGGAAGATTTTACTGAGCACAAGAGAAAAAATGAAATCTTTTGTCCCTGCGTGGTACCTATATGTAACATTTTATATTGTTTATTGCATAATATATGGTCCTTAATTAAACCCCTTTACTTAAATTGGACATGTTTTCGATATAAATGTATTGTTTTTAATATACATTACATTGCAAAAATATGTCATAAGGACATAATCTATTCTAATAGTCCACAGACTGACTACTTAATAACAATAGAACTGCTTACGGAAATGGTAAAAATATTGTTTGTTGCATATCTCTCCAAAACAATTCAGTATACAGATTTGGACCCAACTGATGGAAATTTAGCAGGACGATTAGATTTTCTAAGACAAAGACAAGGAGTAGTGAAGGGCCGGCATTTCAGCTCCAGATGTCTAACTCAAAAGCATTATTAATTAACAGGCCCAGAATGTGACCGTTGCTCTAATATGCACGAGAATTAGGAGGGTCCTTTCGGGATAGTGGGAAATGTAGTGTTCTTGTTCGCACTTCAATTAGGTTTTAATAAAAAACTGTTACTGCTTATGAGATGTGTTCACGTTTCATTACCACTATTTCAGTTTTCGTAACATTTCAGTTGCCCAATTATTTATTTGTGATAAAAAAATTCATGATTTCCACTCCAGACACATAAAAAACCTATATATCGCTAAAACTGGTTGAATTTTATAATTAAGCGTTTAAATTGGCAAGGGTAAGAATAAGACAGTAAGGTAGGGTTGCCAGTCGTCCTCTATTCCAAAGGTCAGTCCTCTTTTTGACTTGCCGTTCTGTTTTCTCTGGCGCATAGGAAAAGTCCTCTTTTTTATATATACTAAACTAAAACTAAGTAAATGCTGCAAATATCTATTTAACCGCATCTTTAAAAAAGGTACTCTTGGAAGTAAATAGGGATTCCGTTTTTAATAATTTAAAATCAGTTTCCAAAAAATGGCTTTATTTTCTTAAGTTAAAAGAGTTTCGGAAAAGGTATCTTGAAACTTATTTCTCTTTAGTGTTTCGTGCTAAAATTAGCAAAACGAAACAATTATAGAATCACTTCGGTGTCCGTCCGTCCGTATGGCCATCCGTCTGTCACAGGCGATTTTCTCGGAAACTATTCGCTGTAATAATTTAAAATTTAGCACAGAGATAGATGTGTGGTGGCCCAATTATAGACGTGATGTATAAAAAGTCAAATTTTGATTGTGGGGGTTAACTGGAAAAAAATCCATAGCATCGTGTATGGCAGGGGATTTGAACCCGCGGGTTTGATTTTATTTTTTTTTTGAGGCCCGCATACAAACCAAAATCTATAACTACACAATAAATTATCCAAAACTTGAAATATTGTCTACTCCAGATCTATTACCTTGTTTAGACGAAAACCGAAAAAAATAATAATTTTAATTTACGAAATTAGGTGGTAGTTGGGTAAATTCTTGACGAAATTTAGCAAAATTTGGGCGTGGCCCCGAAAAATTTTCATCTGCGGCGCTTTTCCACCTTCCCGCTTTCCACTGATTCTGGCCCGCCGGTCGCTAGAGAAACCCGAACCTGGCCCTTCGATAAAAAAGGTTGAAGACGCCTGGTGTAGGGTGTCAAATGAAAGCTTATTGAAGCTGGGATTCTACAATACAGGGTGGTGCAACCAAGACGGGGTGGAAGATTGAGTAAACGGTGAGGTATTTCGAAAAATTTTTTTTTGGATATTATCGATAGTCAAACACGCTATGTTTTAAAATTATAGCCATAATACAGGGAGGTCCGAAAAACTCGTGGCGAACCAAACTTGTATTTTTTTAAATGGGACACCCTGTATATAATTGTTCGAATTGATTCTCCTGGTCGTTACGATCATTTTGATATAGGGTTTATTGGGCCTAAAACTTATAGTAAGGGAATGGGACGCGGTTAAAGTTGAAAAAATGCTCGCAGTTCGGCCATTTTTTTAAAAAATTTGAAACAGGTATGGAAACACCAAATATTCCATAAAACGTTACATATCCTTGACTACATTAATCGCTTGCAATTTGTTTAAAATTATTTACTGTTATACAGGGTGGTCAACTTTTGCAAATACGCCCTGGACTCATTTTTTTTAAATGGAACACCCTGTATATTTTATATTCATGTTAAAGATAACATTACTAGCTTTCAAAAAATACCATACATGATACCTTTCTGACCAACAGTTTTTTAGTAAACTAGCCGTGAAAGCAAAGTTTCTTCATTCTAATACGATTATACTGAATTTAAATTGTTTATTATTGAATATCTAATATTAATAGGCCATGACACCATCATAAATGAAACAAAAGATTGACGAACTTGTCAAAGCTACTGCCGCATAATCCATTATTTACAAGTTAAATGTAGGTGGCCCAATAATTATGAGGTATTTCAAAAAACAGAAAATATTGTTTTTAGGAAGTGTAAAGTAATTAATAATCCAGTTATAAACACATTTTTTGAGGAACGAGTTACCAGTATTGCTTGAAGATTTACCTTTAATGGTAAGGGGATCCTTATGGTTTCAACATGATTTTATCGATAATTGGAAGACAGATCGCTGGATTGGGCGAGGTGGACCAGTTAAGTGGCCAGCCAGATCACCCGACTTAACACCACTAGATTTTTTTCTATCGGGGCATGTTAAAGAAGAAGTCTATAAAGAGGTTCCAACCACAGTGAAAGATATGAAGACGAGAGTAAGAAACAGTTTTCGCAACATTTCAGAACAGACTTTGAGGAAAGTAAACCTTTCATTTATGGATAGACTCGAAATGTGCCTTCAGCAAAATGGTGGTTTACTTGAACACCTTATGCTATTTTTTAATTGTTTATATTAAATTAGGTTTACAAGTAAGTATACATACCTAAATAATTTTAAAAGATGTTCTGTTTTTGCTTAATTAATTTTCTTACAATATTAATAATACTGATAACTGATTATATTTGTTTATAACTGGTTTATTAATTTCTTTACTTTTCCTAAAAACAATATTTTCTGATTTACAAAAAATATCTCTAATAAAATAAACATGTAAAAGTTTCGGGTCTCAGTTTTCCTACCTCATAATTATTGGGCCACCTACACTGAACTTGTAAATAATGGATTATGCGGCAGTAGCTTTGACAAGCTCGTCAATCTTCTGTTTCATTTATGATGGTGTCACGACCTCCTAATATTAGATATTCAATAATAAACAACGTAAATTCAGTATAATCGTATTAGAATGAAGAAACTTTGCTTTCACGGCTAGTTTACTAAAAAACGATTGGTCAGAAAGGCATCATGTATGGTATTTTTTGAAAGCTAGTAATGTTATCTTTAACATGAAAATAAAATATACAGGGTGTTCCATTTAAAAAAAATGAGTCCAGGGCGTATTTGCAAAACTTTACCACCCTGTATAACAGTGAATAATTTTAAACAAATTGCAAGCGATTAATGTAGTCAAGGATATGTGACGTTTTATGGAATATTTGGTTTTTCCATACCTGTTTAAATTTTTTTTTAATGGCCGAACTGCGAGCATTTTTTCAACTTTAACCGCGTCCCATTCCCTTACTATAAGTTTTAGACAAAATAAACCCTATATCAAAATCATCGTAACGAACAGGAGAATCAATTGGAATAATTATATACAGGGTGTCCTATTTAAAAAAATAAAAGTTTGGTTCGCCACGACTTTTTCGGACCACCCTGTATTATGGCTATCATTTTAAAACATAGCGTGTTTGACTATCGATAATATCCAAATAAAAATTTTTCGAAATTCCTCACCGTTTACTCACAATTGCCCACCCCATCTTGGTTGCACCACCCTGTATATGATGTACTTTTATGCATTTTTTAAAACATTTTTCGGAAAAAATGCTTAAAAATTGCTGTCGCCCACTCTTTTCACCAATAGGATCGCCCAGAAAAATCTAAAAAGAAATCATGAACATTGAGAATCAGGTGTACATTGAGCCAAAATTATCAGGGTTAACAAATTCTAGCGCGATCAAATGTTGTAAACAATTTTATTGTTTATTTCCTTATAACTGTTGAACCATTGGTTTTAGAGAAAAAATTTTCGACAGAAAATATTTCTCACGATGTAAGGAACAACTTTGGTCCTATCACGATTTCAAAATTTTTACTTTGGCTCAGTTGAGACGCTCCCCACTTAGCTACGCGCATATGCGATGTGACTCAGCATTGGTGCCATCGGCGGCGGGTAGCGCGGCAGATGGGCGGAGATCGGACAGCTGAGGTTTGCCCAGGTTAAGTGTGGGGCTGATGGCACGGAACACTAACTGTGCAATTATGATAAATGATCAAAAATAATAAAAAAATATTAGAAGCGGCAAAGAGTCACCAGAAATATTTGTGAGAGCAATAAATATTTTCCTCTCCTATAGTTTTTGTTTTTTAACTATCTTTTGTTCAAATAAGAAGTTTTTGGAAAATAGCACGTTTCATTTAAATGAGCTTTTATGTACGTCCTCTATTTTTATTTTTAATAGTGGGCAACCCTACGTCGCGCGGCGCGGCGTACGAAACCCTCTATGAGCTAGTCGAACTCGCACTTGGTCGTTTGTTTCTTTAATTTCACGCAAACAATATTTATTTATTATTAGTATATGTATATACTCCAAGCAAAAATTTTGAAATAATGGCTTTTTGTCGATATGGTTCCATGCATTCCTGGTATCCCTGTATGTTGCGATTATCATAAAATAGAGGTATATGAAAGTTTCCGTCCGAGGCGGATATGATAACCACTATACTACGTACACGCGTAACTTTCTAAAGCAGAAGTCGCTACCTATTTCGTGTCGTCGTCCGTCATGTTGGATTTTCCGCCATGTTGGCTTTTTATTTTCATATTTTTTATTTTTCTCGTAATTATCACCTTAAACACTACTTATGTTCCAAATTTCAATGCTCTAGCTCGATTGGAAGTACCCTAGATTTATGATGATCTATCAGCCAGTCAGTGAGTGCCCGAAATTGTGAATTTTAGTCACACGTATCTTGGAAACTAGACACACCTAGACGTATGAAATTTTGAATACTGCTTCTTTCTGGTAACCTTAACCCTCCCTAAAAAAATTCCTGCAATTCAACTAGCCTCGAAGATAGAGGGAGTCGAAAAGTGCTCGAAATGGTTCGTGTAAATATTGCACAGTGCGCGCGTGGTCGGTTTTGCGAAAACTTGACCTGGCGTACTCTGTGCGCTTTGATTCTCAGAAGTGGCAATGGCTTTCCGGACCGTCTGTATTTCACCGAGAAAACCTGTGAAAGGACAGTTCCGGCTGAAAAGAATCCATTTTTACACACACTTGGCACTGACGCAGCTTTTCTGAAAATTTATGGGTACGGTCATCTTAGAGAAAATGACAAATCAAGTAAAATTTCACTTCATACATATATTCCGACTTAAATAGTACAACTTGACAAATTGATAAATTGTCATAAAAAAAAGTGTTCTGATTAGAGATCGACGTTGCCACTCCCACTCTAAATTTCGTCACCATGCAATAGAAATAGATTACTAAAAATTTATTATAACGAAAAATAATGGTACATTGGAATATCTTATTAATCTTTAGTTATATGATCTAGGCTGTGGTATTTAGGATTACAGATATTAACTTATGCGTTATTTTCCTTTAGTTTATCAATCTGAAAATATGTCACATCACTGAAAGCCTGGCAACAGCCATTCTCAAGAAGTAGGTGGGGGATCATATAGTTGGCCGGATTATAAGTAACTTACCTGATCGCTGTAAAATGTAAATAATGGTATGTCGTCCTTGTTGCTATAATGTTGGGAAACGAATGGACGACGCGCCGGCTTAGATCTGAGCAAATGATTGTAAAAAAATCATTCACATTACACAAAGGATCATCGCGAAACCCCGTCCGACAAAAAAACTAAAATCGATCACATTAGACAAGAAAACATCGCTTTGTAAAAGAAAACACAAAACTAACATTTAGTAAATGGTTTTTGTTGTTACTGAGCTTTCTATTTTCATTTGAAAAGAGGGCAATATGTTGTTATATTTATGCTCACGATGGTATTATAACCGTCCGTCTCTGCAGAAAACTTTTTTTAAATGATAGGCATTAGTACAATAGACTTAACGTTTGGTCAATTTTTACCTTTGTCCGTTTTTTAGGGTATTTTATGTTGTTACATTTTGGCATAGTCATTCGAAAAATATATATGTGTGTGTTAGTAGTGTTAGTTAGTATTATTACTGTATCATGCTGGACAAAAAAATCTCACAGTGAAAGTAGTAGGATTTTAAAACATGCCCTTAGTATAATATCTTTTTCTCTTAAAGGCTCTACAATCGAGTGGCTTCTTTTTGTCGCGAAATCTGTTAATAGAATGTTAATTGTTTTTTTCGCTAGTTAATTTTTGTTGTCTGCGACAGTCCACGTAGACCTTAAACCTAAGTACTTTCGTACTGCGGGCATCTGAAGTGAAGGGAAATACAATATATTGACAAGGAATTTAAAGGATTGGAGTTTTGGAGGGGAAGGGAAAACATCTGCAGGCAATTTGTTCCATAACCTGAAGACCCTAGGTATGAATGAGCGAGAGAAGTGGAATGTTCTAGGTTTTTGTAGCAGGACAGTAAAGGGATGGATATGTCCATTGGCGTGGCTAGGTGGGGGCTAGAGGGGGCTTAGCCCTCCTGTTGGAAAATTAGCACCCCTCAAAAAAAATTCCTTTAAAAATCATTTTACCTGTTTTGTTTCTGTTTAAAACATCTATACTATAAAACATGTAAAACTTGCATCAATTTTTTTAGGCTCTTTAAAATTAGTAAGTGGCAACACTGCACGCAACAAAAATAAAATAAGTAACAATGGCAACACTGGACACAATAGCTATTTAGCGTGTCCAGAAACCATCTTAACAAATGGGAAACTTTTTTTATTTTTACTTTACGGAAAAAAGTTATTCTTCATAAGAAGTTCTGCTTATTGAGAAAATAACACTCAAATCAAAAATCTTGACCCAGCATATACGGGGTGTCAAAAAAAGTAGAAACTATGAATTCCGTAGCAGAAAAGCTATCTTTAATTTTAATTGCAAAGTACAATACCGTAAGAAAGTGTCGTCCAGAGCTGAAATATAAAATTTGGCAAAATAACTATGGTCATGAATTACCATCCATGTACCTTTGAATTTTTTAAAATGTGTTTGAAATACATGTTTTTTAAATAACGTATTACCAAAAAATATAGCAAAAGTTGCTGTTTTTAAAACATAATAATAACTAATTTAAAAAAAAATTGAAAGTACCGGATCTGTAAGCAATAAATTTTCTAACAAGCACCAGGTTTGGCGGAGGGACGAAGATACCCAATTAGAGGTTTTGCAATCTGTCGTGGAAAATCCAGAAATCTCATTGAGAAATATTTCACAAACTGTTACACGACCTGTTTCAAAATCCACGGCCCTAGCTATTTTAAGGAAAAATCATTTACACCCATACAAACCAAAATTTCTCAACAAACTGCAGCCTAGAGATTTTGATTCACGATTTTTGTTTTGCTCTTGGTTTTAAGATGAGGTAGAAGATGACCGGTTTTTTGCAAGATAAATATTATTTTCTGATGAGTTGAGCTACGTTCACCTCACATGGAGTGGTATGTTTCCAAAACTGTAGGTGGCGGAGTAGTGAGAATCCCCACTTTGTAATTGAGCGTCGTGACCAGTATTCTCTCAGGACAAACGTTTGGTGATCTAGAATGGTTTTTGTGTCGCATTGAGCCCATCATAATTTCAAAGTCTGCAGTCGGCAGTAGAGGGTTTACTTTTGACACTTCGATTTGTAGCAACATGAGATTCGTACCACTCCCTAATTTATTTATTTAGAATTTCTACGCAATCAGTTTTAAAAATTGTGCCAGAAGTTTGTAAAGCAATTGAGGAAATTATCACCAACTATGTCAAGGTAGGAGGTAGGTAATTAATGAATCAAAGTTTGTCTAATACCGGATTTTCCATTATGTTTGACCCTTTTTAAAAAGGCTTATGGAAATATTCTCACTGCTTCAAAGCGAAAGTAACATCTAATAATATACTGAGACATCCGGTATAAGAACGCAATTTTGTTGTCGTATTTACGTACCTACTTGTCATATCATACTATATATGTAGTAATAGTAGTAGTAGTAGTAGTAGTAATATGTAGGTTAAATATTTCTTCAATTTTATTTGTTTTCAATCCCTCTCGAGTACCTTTTTATTCCGAACAAATTAGTATATTTTTTGTAGTGAGAAGTGATGTCTGTCCAGTGGTCATTAGTCCACTTAAATTCTGGTATGCTTATTTTTTTAAATGAACAAGGAAATGAGCATACCTATGTTATCTATTAATTATTTCAAAGATCTGCATCAGCACCTGTCCAATCGCAAGCTACAATAAATAGTGGCCGCCTGTCTCCACCAAAGAAATAAAACGTCGGAACTTGTTGACACTTTTCTGATGTTTGCCGCTTCCAACGGAAACACGCAACAAAAAGTAACTTTTAGTTTTTGTTCCGGCAACCGAAGCAACATAGTGGAACTAACCAGAACATTTTTATAATCACGCGCAGAAATAAAAAAGTGGCTCTATGTGACTTCGGTGGATACGCACCTTAACGCGCTTCTTGTTGTTCTGTTAGGAACAGTCAAGAGAGGAATTATAGCGGTTAATTCTTTTGAGCAAAATCTGTGGAAAAATTTGTAGAAAAGAGACAGATTTCCAACAGCGCGACGATGACCGAGATCAGGGAATTTTCTTGTGAAGACTGGGTTATTGAAAAGTCTCTTTTGAATAGAACCAAAAACGTAAAGTGTTCCCAGATGTGGGAACAGTATTCTAGGTTAGGTTTTAATTAGGAAATAAAGAAAATGTATAAGTTGGTAGGGGAGAAGTACTTTCTGGCACGGAAGAAAAACGACTTTTTAGAAGCTGATGTTGCTATTGAAGTAATGTATTTGTACCAGCTGAGATAATTTTCAAAGGCGAACGGTTCTTTGTTCTGCAGGGTTTGGCCATTAAAATACCATGAGATAAATATTACTGGATTTTTTTTCGTGACAGAGAATAAGGCTAGGTTTTGAAGAAGATGACCTGAACAAGGTTTTTGGCCCCCCAGTGAAAGGAAGCTACATGCACATAGTTTGGGAGGAAGCCCGTCAGAAGGTAGTTTGTTAAATAGTGAAGCATGTCATACTTGGTATTTGCTTTCCACCTATAGTGATAGGTTTTTTATAGAATTTTATTATTATTGATTGTCAGTAAAATTGACGTTTGGTGTACCTACATTAATTTTTAACTTTGTTCAATAGTTTTTGAGATATCATGCGGTAAGTGGACTATTCGAGTTTAGGTTGGGTTGGGTTGGGTGGCAGAATCTTATTCTTTTATATAATCGGATGATTGGTTTATCAATTATTATTATAATCGAATTATTTTATCTGTACCACGCTGCCACTTATAATTCATATTGAGTGGCGTATTCCGATTACGTTTCCTCGTTACTCATTATTCGTATGGGTATATGTTTTTCATACGTTAAGTTATTGTTGCTGGGAAGAGGGAAATCTGTTTGTTTCTGATTTGTAGTTTTTATTTTTACTTCGTTAAATTTATTGTTTATAAATAAGCTTATTCAATTAATAAGCAAGTTTTTCATACATAGTTTATTTGTTAACTATACGTTAATTAAATCCAGTGAAGCTAATCTTATTTCATACATTGTAAACTTTCTATCAAATTTTTTTCTTTTTGCGAATTACTCGAAATTGGAGCCAATTTGATTAATAATTTTTATATTCAAATTTTCGATATCTTTAATACAAATTGCATCTAATAGAAAGTCCAAAAAGTATTTTTTGGTCTACGTGCAAGACATACCTGTTGAGTTTAAAATAAAAATGCATTTTTATTATTATTATATCATTAATAACTTTGACGCGTATATTTTATGCAACTTACGGTCTAATAGACGCCCGGTATCCATCTTACTCAAACGTCCATCATTAACGCCACTTTGAGAAGCGGGCTTACCCATTTTTCATCATTTCAGTCTGAATATACAACAAGTCTTATTCCCTTCCTCTAAATCCATTTGCCTCTCTAACTGACGCGAAAAGGCCAACTTGATTGTGATTAATATTCCTTAAATCTAGATTTTGTGCTACTCGGCAAGAAAATGTTGGTTTCTTGTAAAATTGCCTACGAAACTTGTGCTCCACTCCATGTGAACTTATAGAAAAAATTATTCATATATTTAACACTAATAAAAGTAGAAAAATATATATACCATAAAATAATAAAAATTCCTATTTACAACTATTAACTCACTACTTTTATATTTCCTGGTAAGTAACCATTAATATTAATTCACAGTCTGTAGCAGCAGTAAAAAATAGGATTTTATTAATTTTGTTTTGTTGTACTGTTAGACAGTTTTATCTGAAACAAATCTGTTAATGTCTTCTATAGAAGTTAGGTTAACTTTCCAAAAATTTGTGAAAGACTGTGCAAGAATGTGCAACATTTTTCTAAGAGTGCATTATATCTTTACCACTAATTTAGACACAAGAAGGAGATACTAGCTACTCTTAATCTAGTCAACTACATGGTCACACACATGACTATTGCCAGGTTTTCAGTTATGTAACATATTTTTGCAGAATCGTGAATAGTTAAATAGCATTCAGGGGAGAAACAAAAACTAGAAATTGGTTAAAAATAAAGCACCCTAAATTTTTGAAATAGGAAGCCATGTATTCATATTTGAGCGTAGCTCTTAATTCTAAACAACTTTCTCTTATACAATTTTGCTATATTTTTACAATTATTGGTACTTAACACTAAGCAATTTTAAAAATAATTTGTGTTTCTTCCTGTACGCTATTTTACTTAACGATTCTGATAATGGTTATCTTGATTTATCTGCAATTATTAGATAAGAGACACTTATCCCACTTGGTTTAGTAATGAACAATATTACTGCACTAGTGCGGTAGTGAGTTCATTACCGCACTAGTGCAGTAATGAGATATATTTACACTCATTGTATTACTTTTGAGGCTACGTAAAAATATGCCCAAAATTGAGCTTTCAACTTTCTGTAACTTAGATCACCTGAATTTTACCTAAAAGTTGTCATGGAGTGATAATAACCGTCAATAGATTTAAAAACATTTGTCACCTTAATTTTGGCTAAAATAAACAGATTAAACCAACAACAAAGACCAAGGTTAATGATCTTATTTGAAGAGGGTCGCGCGGTAAGGAGAATATCCGAAGAAATCGGTTTATCAAAAAGTACCGTTCAAGATTTGCAGCAGAAATGGGAAAATACCGGCTCTCTAAAAAGAATACCTGGAAGTGGAAAGAATAGGATATCAAATGGACAACACGATAATAACTTGGTAACTTTTTTTGAGAACCATCCATTCCAAACAGCCGTGAAGGCGCAGAGACAAACAAACTTTCCTGGCTCTGTTAGCAAGATGCCGTAATAGAAAGATTTAATTTAAGAAATCATGCTGCTGTTAAGAAATCACTTCTAACTACTGACAACAAAGAGCAGAGGGTGGGATTGGCTTTTTAATATTTACAGGAGGGGTTGTGGTATTGGAAAAATGTTGTTTTCGCGGATGGAAAGGCCTTCGGCGGGTAAGAATTTATCGAGCTACAAATACCAGATTCAAACAAAAATACACACAAAGGGTTAAAACAAGTGGTAGATTTTCAGTTGTTTGGGGATACATGATCTCAAGTGGACTTGAACTTTGTCATCCCATAAATGTTGCCTCGTCGTGCAATTTTTAAATGCGTGCGATAATAACGTCTATATCTCATTTGTTACTCAAATAACTATTTTGGGAATGCAAACATTTTTACATTTGTTGCAAAGTTCTTGGCCCATACTGTAGATGCGCAGCGTTGCTCGCCAGCCAGACTCGGATATTAGTGACTGACACAGGCTTAACAACACACAGGGACTAGAAATTCTCATTACAAAATTCTGTAGGTTTTAGCGTTGCTATCACTTAGTTTCATAGTATTACACAGTAAATATAATACACTATAATATTAATTATTTTCCTTCACAAATAAATATATGTATTTTCCAAATAAAATTTAATTTTAAATTGATTTGATGTATTGTCCCAGCAAGATCGTTGAAAAAACAAATAAATCCTCGTTCGATTATAAATTTAAATTTAGCAATTCAGCAGTGCTAAGTAACTATTTAGTTACTTAGCACGAAATATAACGATCCACTAATAAAGAACAAATGATTAATTAAAAAGAAAACTAAGTAATTAAAACGCGGATGTCCTAAAAAAAGATCAAAGGAATATTAACGAAAACAATTCAAAACTAACAGATAGAATTGAACTCAAAATTTAGTGATTGAAAGTTATTAAGAGAGGCAAAAAAAACTCACCTAAGGATGTCGGGCGGGTCTGAAGTGTGCGCGTCCGCCATTATAGCTTGAAATCCGTTAAACACGCTTTCCAATCAGGCATTTAAAGGCATCAAACAGCCAACAAATCGGCATCCAAAACCAGCCAAAAGGTTAACCCGGAGGGAATATTTAGGGTGGTATCCCCAAATCCAACAAAACTGTACCCTTACAAGGTTAGGGGATGATCATCCATCTCTAGCTACACGCAAAAAGAGCCAACGTGGCTCGATACAGCCACAACGAATCTGATATTCGTTTTTTTTGTGTTGTCCCCATTATAGGATTATACAAAAATACTCGATACTGCCCAAGCATCGATAGCTTAAACTCAAACCGGTCATTCAGTTAGAAAACTACAAATAACAAAAGTGTACTTGGCTACCGAAACCAAAGGTGACACTACTTATTTCGAAATTAGAATTCAGGCAATAAAAATATTAGTGACAAAAACTGAATGTTATACAACCTGTATCTTGGTTATTATCAACTTTGGACTTGGGAAAGTTTGAATAAATCGCATTATTCCCACATAAGGAAACTGTAGCGCTGTTGCTTTGTGAACAACTACTTTTGGACCACCCTGTATAACTCAGGATTAGGAAAGCATAATATACCGTTATTTTTCTTAGTAATACGTTTTTAGTAATTTATTTCCATTGCATAGTGGTCAAATTTAGAGTGATAGTGGCAACGCCGCTTTCTATTTCTAATCCTGTTCATTCATGGAGTAGACACCTGTAGGCGTAATATATTTTTGTGTATAGGAGTGCCTAGCAGTGGAAGTATGTGTTGTAGGGAAATTTTTATCGATAAAAGTCAGATGTTTAGCGCTCTCTTTCTCTATTGGTCCAAAATCGCCAATCCAATTATCCAGAAACTGATTTAACCAGCTTGTAAGTCGTAATGCGATAAGCGTTCTGTAGGTTTTAGCGTTGCGTTAGTTTAATAGTATTACAGAGTAAGCATAATACACTATAATATTAATTATTTTCCTTCACAAATAAATATATGTATTTTCCAAATAAAATTTAATTTTAAATTGATTTAATATATTGTCCCAGCAAGATCGTTGAAAAAACAAATAAATCCTCGTTCGATTATAAATTTAAATTCAGCCGGGTTGCTGCCGAATCATTTGGTTTAATGCTGATATATTATGCAGGGCAATAGAGCATCCCTAAGTCTACCGAAACTTTTGAAGCGATTTAAAAACAAACACACAGTAAAGGGAAATATAAACTGAAAAGTGCGAATTAAAGCTTGCCTATCAGGGCTCCGGTTATTTATTGTATTAGGGTGATTACCATAAAATGAGTCAACATATTTCCTTGCCTAAAAAAATTTAAATAATTACGTTATGAACCAAATTTGATGGTGTTAGGTATTTGAAATACTCAAATATTTGCGTTGAACTTAAGATAGTTTTTATTATCTTTTACTTTAATCCATTTTTAAACAAAATTACCATAACATGTCAGTTTCGTGTCGGTCACGAGTTAGGTAGATACAATATTATTTATTAAAATTTCTCTTAAAAAAATAATGCATATCTGCAGTCATAGTGACAACCGTTAATTAAGAAACAATAAGGAGATACTACGGTTTACATTTTAAAACACTTGGATATTTCAGTGCTACACTTAATCTGGTTAACTCCTCGGTCCATTACCTATTTTTTGAGAATGGTTGTGACCAGGCTATCAGTTATGTGGCTTATTTGCAGACTGGTAAACTTTATACTAAAATAGCAATTGCACCGGCTACAAAATACACAGGGTGGTCCAAAAGTAATGATACACAGATCAACAGCAGTTTCCTTATGTCGAAGTAATGCGATTCATTCAAACTTGCCTTATTCCAAAGTTGATAATAACCACCATACAGGGCGTGAAAATTTTAACTTTGATTTCGATTTCTTTTCAATAATTTGTCAACAAAACGACATAGCAACACGATTAGGAATTTGGGATTTTTTGAGACGGGAAATTCAAACTCGTCTATACTTTTTATGTCAGTAGTAGAGGGCGCCACCTACGGCAGACCGCACTGCTTTTAAATGACATAACTTTTTATAAGTTAAGTACATCGATCTGATTATTAAAAAATCGATTACCCTACTTCTTTTACGTCAGAAAGATGTACTCTATTGAAGTCGCTAGAAGTATCCGTTTTCGAGATAATCGCATTTCAAATTTCCTATTCAATTGAATACGTGTGGTTCAAATAACAGAGCAACAGTGAATTTCTGACTTCAAATGATTCAGTCGTTTAAAAACATATTGCGACTGCAAAGAAAAATATTTTTGTTGTCAATTCTTATCCCCTATAAACATAAAAATGAAGTCAAAAAATTCTTGGCACGTAAAATCTTCGAGTTATAATTTTACTTGAGCAAAACTAACTAAATAAAAAGTGATTAATTGTGCCTAACAATTTTAAAGAAAAAATTTAAAAACCACTTCGTTAAACTCTAAACACAGTTGGTTATAAATTATGTTTTTAAACTAAAATCTTAATATATAATTAATAATATTATATAATAATTAAGAATATTTCCAAAATTAAGTGACGCTAAACTTAAAAGAATAAATTAAAGGAATATTTGTTGGGCCACAAATTAGGAAAATACTAAAAAATAAACAATTTAAACAACAGTTGTGTTAACTTTTTAATAAACAAAAAAGTAGGAACTTATGAACAACTTGTAGAGGAATTGTTCAAAATCTATAATAAAATGGGATGCAGAACGTCTTTGAAAATATACTTTTTGCAGTCACATTTAAATTTTTTCCCAAAAAATTTTTTTGCTGTCAGTGATATGCAAGGAAAGAGGTTCCACCAAGACATTTTAACAATGGAACAACGTTACCAAGGCAGGTGGGATCCAGCCATGATGGGGGACTACGGTTGGTTTCTGATAAGAGAAAGTGACACGGATTATAAGCGAAAATCAGCATTTGCAAAAAAGTAATTAACAGCAGATTTATTACAAAATTGTTTTTACGTACCTTTTGCAAACATAACCCTATTTGAATTGGAATGTGGTACTTTTATTCCTATTCTAAATGTTCTTTAAACATTATTGTAAAATCTTAGAGTAAAATAAAAATAATAGATAACATTCTATAACTCGGAATCTATACGTGTTGAAAAATTTTGCTTATATATTATATTATTTCTTTATAAAATTAAGACTGCAAATAAAACAAAAATAAATACTTTAAACTAAACCGAAGGTGTCAGGTCCAGGAGAAACTACTGCCATTACTGGAGTCAATTAATTAATGAAATAGTGAACATTAAACTTACTTAAGAAAAGTAATTCTGCACTTCTGTACAAAAACTATTCATTATAAAAAAATCATATTTACACATTTAACGCATGTACAAAAATATTTACGTAATCAAATTAACATAAATAATAAACACAACCAAGGTATTTAGGTAATAACCTGGTCAAATGAACGAAAAGGTATAGCAGTATACTACAATATTACAATAAAATTTTGACTTTATATGCAATCAAATTAAAAATTTAGTATCACTACTACTAAACGTATACATCAAAAGATAGGAAACGTAACTTAATTTATAAAAAAAGCATTACCTAACCATGCAAAATTTCGTACGGCATAAACCAAGAGCAGCCGAACAATATAGTGAATAATTATAGTTACAGTAGTACCCCACCCTTAAGTCGGTAATCAAATAAAATCATTAACGATAAACATTTTCTCATGTCAAACGCATTATTAACAGGAAAATATAAGAAATATTTAAGAGAAAGCCAGGTTTACCAAAAAAAAAACGTAATTATAACTCAAAGTATGTATCAATCTAAACAAAACTTTTACCTCCAAACAAAATGAATGTCAGATAAAATAAACCCCAGTTTAACTCTTAATAAAACAGTCCGTATATAACTAATTAGGTACTTAGCACGAAATATAATGATCCACTAATCAAGTACAAAATAATTATAATTACAGTAGTACCCCACCCTTAAGTCGGTAATGAAATAAAATCATTAACGATAAATATTTTCCCATGTCAAACGCATTATTAACAGGAAAATATAAGAAATATTTAAGAGAAAGCCAGGTTTACAAAAAAAAAACGTAATTATAACTCAAAGTATGTATCAATCTAAACAAAACTTTTACCTCCAAAAAAAAATGAATGTCAGATAAAATAAACCCCAGTTTAACTCTTAATAAATCAGTCCGTATATAACTAATTAGTTACTTAGCACGAAATATAATGATCCACTAATCAAGTACAAAATAATTATAATTACAGTAGTACCCCACCCTTAAGTCGGTAATGAAATAAAATCATTAACGATAAATATTTTCCCATGTCAAACGCATTATTAACAGGAAAATATAAGAAATATTTAAGAGAAAGCCAGGTTTACCAAAAAAAACGTAATTATAACTCAAAGTATGTATCAATCTAAACAAAACTTTTACCTCCAAAAAAAATGAATGTCAGATAAAATAAACCCCAGTTTAACTCTTAATAAAACAGTCCGTATATAACTAATTAGTTACTTAGCACGAAATATAATGATCCACTAATCAAGTACAAAATAATTATAATTACAGTAGTACCCCACCCTTAAGTCGGTAATGAAATAAAATCATTAACGATAAATATTTTCCCATGTCAAACGCATTATTAACAGGAAAATATAAGAAATATTTAAGAGAAAGCCAGGTTTACCAAAAAAAACGTAATTATAACTCAAAGTATGTATCAATCTAAACAAAACTTTTACCTCCAAAAAAAATGAATGTCAGATAAAATAAACCCCAGTTTAACTCTTAATAAATCAGTCCGTATATAACTAATTAGTTACTTAGCACGAAATATAATGATCCACTAATCAAGTACAAAATAATTATAATTACAGTAGTACCCCACCCTTAAGTCGGTAATGAAATAAAATCATTAACGATAAATATTTTCCCATGTCAAACGCATTATTAACAGGAAAATATAAGAAATATTTAAGAGAAAGCCAGGTTTACCAAAAAAAACGTAATTATAACTCAAAGTATGTATCAATCTAAACAAAACTTTTACCTCCAAAAAAAATGAATGTCAGATAAAATAAACCCCAGTTTAACTCTTAATAAAACAGTCCGTATATAACTAATTAGTTACTTAGCACGAAATATAATGATCCACTAATCAAGTACAAAATAATTATAATTACAGTAGTACCCCACCCTTAAGTCGGTAATGAAATCATTAACGATAAATATTTTCCCATGTCAAACGCATTATTAACAGGAAAATATAAGAAATATTTAAGAGAAAGCCAGGTTTACCAAAAAAAACGTAATTATAACTCAAAGTATGTATCAATCTAAACAAAACCTTTACCTCCAAAAAAAATGAATGTCAGATAAAATAAACCCCAGTTTAACTCTTAATAAAACAGTCCGTATATAACTAATTAGTTACTTAGCACGAAATATAATGATCCACTAATCAAGTACAAAATAATTATAATTACAGTAGTACCCCACCCTTAAGTCGGTAATGAAATAAAATCATTAACGATAAATATTTTCCCATGTCAAACGCATTATTAACAGGAAAATATAAGAAATATTTAAGAGAAAGCCAGGTTTACCAAAAAAAAAACGTAATTATAACTCAAAGTATGTATCAATCTAAACAAAACTTTTACCTCCAAAAAAAATGAATGTCAGATAAAATAAACCCCAGTTTAACTCTTAATAAAACAGTCCGTATATAACTAATTAGTTACTTAGCACGAAATATAATGATCCACTAATCAAGTACAAAATAATTATAATTACAGTAGTACCCCACCCTTAAGTCGGTAATGAAATAAAATCATTAACGATAAATATTTTCCCATGTCAAACGCATTATTAACAGGAAAATATAAGAAATATTTAAGAGAAAGCCAGGTTTACCAAAAAAAACGTAATTATAACTCAAAGTATGTATCAATCTAAACAAAACTTTTACCTCCAAAAAAAATGAATGTCAGATAAAATAAACCCCAGTTTAACTCTTAATAAAACAGTCCGTATATAACTAATTAGTTACTTAGCACGAAATATAATGATCCACTAATCAAGTACAAAATAATTATAATTACAGTAGTACCCCACCCTTAAGTCGGTAATGAAATAAAATCATTAACGATAAATATTTTCCCATGTCAAACGCATTATTAACAGGAAAATATAAGAAATATTTAAGAGAAAGCCAGGTTTACCAAAAAAAACGTAATTATAACTCAAAGTATGTATCAATCTAAACAAAACTTTTACCTCCAAAAAAAATGAATGTCAGATAAAATAAACCCCAGTTTAACTCTTAATAAAACAGTCCGTATATAACTAATTAGTTACTTAGCACGAAATATAATGATCCACTAATCAAGTACAAAATAATTATAATTACAGTAGTACCCCACCCTTAAGTCGGTAATGAAATAAAATCATTAACGATAAATATTTTCCCATGTCAAACGCATTATTAACAGGAAAATATAAGAAATATTTAAGAGAAAGTCAGGTTTACCAAAGAAAACGTAATTATAACTCAAAGTATGTATCAATCTAAACAAAACTTTTACCTCCAAACAAAATGAATGTCAGATAAAATAACCCCAGTTTAACTCTTAATAAAACAGTCCGTATATAACTAATTAGTTACTTAGCACGAAATATAATGATCCAGTAATAAAGTAAAAAGGTTTAATTAAAAAGAAAACTAATTATATCGCGGATGTCGTAAAAAGAGATCAAAGGAATATTAATGAAAGTAATTCAAAACTAGCAGGTAAAATTGAACTCAAAATTTAGTGATTTCTAGTTATTAAGCGAGGCAAAAAAAACTTACCTAAGGATGTCGGGCGGGTCTCAAGTGTGCGCGTCAGTCATTACAGCTTGAAATCCGTTAAACACGCTTTCCGACCAGGCATTTAAGGGCATCAAACAGCCAAGCAAATCGGCATCAAAAACCAGCCAAAAGGTTAACCCGGAGGGAATATTTAGGGTGGTATCCGCAAATCCCACAAAAATGTACCCCTACAAGGTTGGAGGATGACCATCCATCACCGTCTCTAGCTACATGCTAAAAGATCCAAAGTGGCTCGATACAGCCACAACGAACCTGATATTCGTTTTTTTGGGTGTTGTCCGCATTATAGGATTGTACAAAAATACTCGATAACCCCCGAGCATCGATAGCTTAAACACAAACCGGCCATTCAGTTAGAAAACTACAGATAACAAAGGTGTACTTGGCTACGGGAACCAAAGATGGCACTACCTATTCCGAAATTAGAATTCAGGTAATAAAAATATTATAAATCCGAGTGACAAAAACTGAACGTTAGGTATACACCCTGTATCTTGGTTATTATCAACTTTGGCGTTAGGAAAGTTTGAATAAGTCACACTATTCCGACATAAGGAAACTGCAGCGCTTTTGTTCTGTAAACAACTACTTTTGGACCACCCTGTATAGGTAACTAACGATTAGTAAAACATAATACACCGTTATTTTTCTTAGTAACACTTCATTAGTAATTTATTTCCTTCGCATAGTGGTCAAATTTAGAGTGATAGTGGCAACGCCGCTTTCTATTTCTAATCCTGTTCATTCATGGAGTAAACAGCTGTAGAGCGTAATACATTTTTGTGTATAGGATTGCCTAGCAGTGGAAATATGGTTGTAGGGAAATTTTTATCGATAAAAGTCGGATGTTTCGCGCTGTCTTTCTCTACTGGTCCAAAATAGTCAATCCAATTATCCAGAAACTGATTTAACCAGCTTGTAAGTCGTAATGCGATAAGCGTTAGCTCAAAAATATTTTCTTGCCCAGAAAATTAATTTTTAAGATATTAAATTACGTGTTTAAGCTTTATTTCTAGTTCGGAATAACTTTGTTAATGAACTAAAAAAAGCGGAAAAATAAGGGTAATTTAATTAAGGCTAATTTTACATTTTTCAATATCTTTAACACTCGATATACTTTATCATGATTGTGGCCGCTGTTCATAACTTCCGACGATTAGAAAAACTTTTAATTAACAATGATTTTTCTAATCAGAAATAAGAAAGTTTCCTAGAGTTGCGGTACCTCATCCGAGGACATACTGTATTACCACCTTCCTACGTTTTTAGACATATGGAAGCCGAAAAGTAAAAGAAAAGAGGATTTTTACACCAGCCATTTTAAATGGCTTCAGCAATTCCCAATTGTTGTTAACTTCCTATAGAGCCAGAAAAAAAAAAATATTCGGACCAAAAACTAAGTTAATCTAAAGAGTATATAATATGTGTTTTATAAATCAATATTCATACTTACGATAACACTTAGGTAACAATATAATTGAAATATTATGTACCGAGTGGGCAGTGGTAAACATTGGCAGAGGTTGAGAATTATTGTTTTATTAAACTTTTTGCGTGGGCTCAAGCTCGCCATATGCCTTGTCTAAAAGTATATTACCGTCTTTTTGAAATAAAAGCATATTATTTAATAAAATAAATCTAAATTTAAACTAGGTCAAAAAACGAAAATCGTTGATAACCTGGTTATACAGTGTGGTACACTAAGTATGCAAAAAATGGGATTTTTTTTGTTATCGGCACTACCTAAATATAACCACCGATAGGGCGTTTTTACAGGGAGGGATTAGGTGTGGCACAAAAAATGGCAGAAATAAACAAATTGTATTTGTTATTCCTAAGACGTAACAGACGAAACAAGAAAAAATTTTTTGTCGGAATATGGTTCAAGAAACTAAAATACTGAGACTTTAGTTTTTAGTAGCTGGATATGTCAAACCGCTTTCCTTTAAAAGCACCAGTTGAATCAACTGTCATAAAACGATCGCGTTCGATTGGAATCATGGATTTATTAAGAATGGATACGGGATGATGTAACATTCTTTGAAGCCAAAACAAACCATTCTAAGTGACACTGTAAACACAATTTGTAAACATTGGCCACATCTGATTTTACCTTATATTTTTGTACAAGAAATACGTTAGAAGCATCACAATATTTACTAAAAGTAATAAAATACCTGAAATACTTTATTTTCTGCGAAATAATAATAAATTTAATTTAAAAAGGTTTTATTATTTATAGGTTATGTTATTTCTAAAGGTGTTTATTTAAAGTAGCTCCGAGTCATTTATAAATCTATAAATCGCCCTTTTTCTTTCCTAGTTCATTAGACAAAGACGTACGTGTAACCGAGTGATCAGACCGAGGTTCAGCCGTTTTCCTAAGCAACCACCACAGACAGCAACACTTCTGGGCTCCGTTCGATATCATCGCCGGGTGACACACCGCACAGTGTAAGATTTTGAGAATCTAACGGGACGAAAGTCGATAAAACCACATGGAATTTTTTCACTTATAACCTTATAAAATTAAAGTCGATAAAGTGTCTACTCCAATGACAAAAGATTTCACGTCAAAGCGGCCAACCTCGGTAACGGTCACTATGTCAAAATCATATTTCTACCTGACTAGTTGGAAAGAGCCTTCGAGCCGACGTGGTCGCTATTGAAAATAAGTGTTTAGGACCATTGTGTTTATATTTCATTTTATTATTATGGAGCCCTTACATCAAGGTATGAGTTTATTGTTTTTTAAGTAAAAGACTTATTAGAACCCTTGATAAATTTGCAAAATGCCAAGTAAATGTACATATGAATTAATTGTAAATTGAATTAAAAGCCATAAGTTTAGCAAGCCGCCAAAAATTTTGTACACCATTGTACGGTAAGATTTTATTTTTTTTGTAATCTTGGACCCTTGCAGGACTTAAGCAAGATAATTGTAAATGCAACAAAATGCGTTTTAGTTTATTCATTTTTTTTGCAGTTGCCGTCATGACAGTATTAAAACGAGAATTATACGACGCATTGAAAAATGACGATACTGAACCTCGGTCATCATCTTTTAAGCCAAAAAATACACTTTTACAGTACCTCCAAACCAAATTAAAACCTTATCATTGTTCGCCTGAGATGTTAAAAGAACTTAATCGGCTGATTCACTCATTTCTTATTGGATTCAATCAAAGGTGGAAAACGTGTCACCGTAATAAAAATAAAACTTATACAGCCGACAAATATTCAACCAATAGAGGAAGAACAAACACAGGAACATGATAGTGATGCACAGTCTGCCGATTCTGACGATACTAGTAGTAGCAATAGTATATAGTATGTAAAATAGTGCGTTTTTTTGTTATTAAGGACTATTTTAGGTGTTGTAAATAAATTTGAATAACATTTTTGGCGTTTTTAATGGTAATATAATTTTGTCCCGTTAGATTCGCAAAATCTCACACTGTGTACCGGTGTGATTTTTCAACCTGAGCTCCAACACTCCAATGCTATTTTATCTCTTTCTACTATCATTCTTGATTCAATTACGTATTTCCTGTGGTATTTCCTTAAAATTCGTAAACTCTACCACTACGGTAAATGTTTTCACAACAAATAACAAATATAAGGCTTCACGTTCGATACGGTCACAGTATACGGAACATCGAATCCTTATCCATGATTGGAATACTATAAAAACACAAAAGGTACTAAAAGAATAATTTTGAACTTTGTCGAGAAATTATGAAAGGAAGGCAATTAAATTATCAGTCGTTGATATGTAATTATAACCCTAAATTTACAGCTGTTAAACATTCGAAAGTAAATAAGTATTAAATCTCAAATTTAAGTGATAATTTTACAAAATGAAGAATAACACAGAATGACAAACCGCGGTCCAAGTCGTAAAATGATTTTGAAACAGAGAATTTCACAAGACAACCAGCAATCCAAGGATGTTTAAGGAATAAGGGTGTGTTATGAAGAGATAAAGTAATTTTTATAAGGGCAAAACTGTTATAACCGAGCCGTAAAAATTTTGATCTACTAGGTATTTCTAGTTCTGGAAGGAAATTAAATTAAAGGTAAAAATTTGACTAATATGAAAACTTTTTCAATATCCCAGCTTTAATTCGAATATCGTTTTAACCAAAAGCCCCAAATTAGCATCCCCAATAGCGAACGTGAATTAGTGCTTGTCAAAGTTTGATCCTTCCGGAATTTGGATTGCCACGTCTCGTCTGCGGAGTTGAACTAGCCGAGCTGACGTTAAATGATTGCCATTTTCGATAACACTGCTTCGTTTCAAATGAAAAATCATCAATAACGTTTTAAGTGAAACCAAAATGAGCGAGCACTGCACCAAAGAAATTGATATGTTGTACGTTTAGAGTCTGTCGAAGTCAGCATACATGCTTTTTTATTTTGTTGCAGAAACATTTATTTCGTTTGAAATGCGTGGCTGCCATTTAAGTTATAGTGAAGTAGATAAATTAGAAACGAAAGCTTATCGATACAAGTGTGCTGCGAAATGCTAACATTAAAAAAAGATAAAAGCCAAAATTAGAACTTAATAGTAAGAGATTACATTTAATGCGAGCGAAGTTAAGTGCTTGTTTAAAATACCTACCAATTTTAATTTACGGTATCTATATGAAGGGACTAATGCAAAATGTGTCTAAAGTCACATTTTACGGCCCCCGAGAATAAGTTCAATAAACTTATTTGCGTCTCAAAATATTATGGCTTAATGCTACTTTTTTGTAATGAAGGTATTTGTTGCTGAGTAAGCAAAAAGGTAGAAGTGTTGCGCCGGTGCAGTGTTTCCTTTATATACTAGCAGGGCAAAAATATTTTATTTATTTTTGTAATGTCCAATGACACAATCTATATAATATATATATATAATATTAATATATATATATATATATATATATATATATATATATATATATATATATATATATATATATATATATATATATATATATATATATATATGTATATATATATATATATATATATATATATATATATATATATATATATATACATATATATAATAACATGTCCTGACTGAATCACTGACTGACTGATTCATCATCGCCGAGCTGAAACCGCTGAAGCTATAAATATGAAATTTGGTCCGTATTTTTATCCCGAAATCCACACGAATGCAGCCGCGGGCAACAGCTGGTGTTTTATAAAAGATACATGTTAATTACCTTAAAAACACCTTTCAGTCACTGAAGCAGACCCAACTCTCAAATATACTTTCACTTAATCTGAGAATCTAAATCGAAGTAAAGTTGACTTTATTTGAATTATTTATCCCAATACGCGAATTCGGAATTTTATCGGCAACGTTTCGATCCTGACACTTTTTGTAACGCACGACTTCCCCTTTAAGCGAAAAAAACAGGAAGGGTCATATGCCAGGACGCACGCTGAAGCTGCGTTAATAATGAAACTTAAGCTACAGCATTGGGATAAGAAAGTAACATAAAAGAAATTCTGCAAATATCTTTGCACGACACTTTTGTCTCGAAACAAACTTTTATAAAGAAAGTATATCTGTAATTGAGAAGAAAATCCACAAATGTCTACGAAATAATTCCTAACATAATATTTATTTGTTCGTCTTTCTTATAAGCAAAACAAATATTATTTTATTTAAATTAATTTTTGTAAGGTTACCGCAAAAATGTTGTCAAGTCTTTGCAAGAATAAAAATATTTTTTAAAGGAAAATGTTCAGCCCAGCCTTGTATCATTTTTATTTGCACCGACACGACATTGCAAAAATCTACGACATTAATAGGCTAAAATGATTGGAAGAGATCAATTCGTGGTGTGTTAAGCCACTCTACTATTAAGAAAAAAATAATATTTGAAAAATAATAAAAATCACCGAGCGTAAAAACATTTTTTTACACTTCCTTACAAAATGTGTATAAAAATTTCCTTACCTATAGTAAATTAAAGTACAAGTTTTAGAGCTCGCGTCCATGTTAGAAAACGAGCCGCTTCCGGCGAGTTTTCTAACCGGACTAATAGCTTTATAAAACATGTATTTTATACTATTTTTCTATTTTGCAGATTTTTCTCAATAAAAAATGCGTATTTAAAAAGTAAACTTGACATACAAATTTTCTAAATATTTTATGTCAAAATTTATGTTGGTGATACTATCAAATTATTTACCACAGCAGCCTTGATAAATTACCAAATCATTTTATTATATGAGACTACACACCGCATTTTTAACTTTTAAAAAATAAAAAAACGGTTTCATAAAAAGCTTATTACGATACTGAAAACGATATCGAAAAAGCTTTAATATAAAACAAAAATAGAAAAACTAATTTTTGTTTGAAAAATAGAGTAATAATGATTGTGCTTGTTTTTTGAGTTTCCATCTTGTGGACAAAAATACAATATGGGTGCAGTATTCCTCTCTACTATCAGCTCGTTAAAGTCAAGCGTGTTTATTTATTCGGCCGGATTCTTAAACTAATTCTCACAGTTGTGACATGTTGCAGTCTGCCAGCGCTGTTGGGTGTGTGGTCTCTGGTTCAACAATTCGTAGCCTAAAAATCGTTTCCCTATTGTTCATTCAAAAACAAAATTATTTTTTTACGGTAAACCTAAGATTGCACTATAATCGTGTTTGTTGTCGCTTCAAAGCGGATAAACTCATCGTGTATCCATATCTCTTTTTACAAGCTTTTATTTAACTTCACCTATTAGTATGTTTGTATGTATGTTAGTATGTTTAGGTCAAATATTTCAATCAAAATTTCGACTAGTTCTAATTAAGCTAGAGCTTTGAAATTTTGTACACGTATATAAGCCCAGTGACAACGCAATATACTATATTTAATATTGTTCTAAATTCAATATGGCGGACGCCCCAAGATGGCGGAATATATTTTTCTTTACAATCCCCTTGACGTGGGTATCAAATGAAAGGGTTTGACGAGTAGAATACGATAAGCTATGTGACGTCATTCTAAACCCAATATAGCGGTCACCACAAGATGGCGGATTACCTTTTTTTCACAACCCTCTTGACATGGGTATATAACGTCATTCTAAACTCAGTACGGCGGACGCTACAAGATGGCGGATTACTTTTTTCTTCACAATCCCCTTGATATGGGCATCAAATGAAAGGGTTTGGCGAGTAAAATACGATAATCCATCAGACGTCATTTTAAACCCAATATGGCGGCCGCCTCAAGATGGCGGATTAACTTTTTTTTCGCAACCCCCTTGACATGGGTATGTATGAGGCATCTTCAGGTGGTTTAGAGAACTGATTCTCAAAGTTACCTAGTCTGTTAAAATAGTCTAGTTTATTTCTGAATTTTCAACAACTTATTTTTTTGATTTATTTATTACTAGAATAGATAAAATGACCTCTGTGCGGCCCTTACACAGCAACCTTTTAGAAGTTAGGTGTCACTATTCTTTCTTTGACTCGAAAATTGTGAAAAGCCACGCAATATTAATGAGAATCCTCACTGACTAATAAAAACCCACCAATAAATCTAACCACGCATAAACCTAAACAAGACTTTGAAACTGCCGTTAACTTAGGATATTATTTTTCCCAATTAGCCAGCCATGAATAATTTACAAACCTTCAATATTTGAATTACAAAAGATATTTTCTTTTATGAAAGAAATATTCAAATTACTTGCGAAAAAAATAAAAACAGAGTGTATAACGTACACAATTTTAAATATAAATGGTGCTTTTAATATCTGAATGTCCTTAATGACACAGAAAGAAGCAGAATAAAAATAAGTGGATTTTTTATATGACTATTAAATACTTTATTACGTATTTAAAAAATAAAAAATATGGTTTCTTCTAAGTTGAAATTTTTCACGATGCTAATATAAAGATTTTATTTCAGCTCTTGGAGTTTTTGTAACTTTATATAAAAGGGTAAGTTTTTACCGTTGCTAATTTCCTGTCGCGTTCTAAAAACAATGAGAAATAGATTTCAAATTATTTGTTAAAATCAATCGAAACTGGTGCAATTATTGTGCAATTGTGTGCATATAGTGCAATCGCCGTTTGACTATTTGACCCAAAAAAAATTACGGCTAAATATTGCCAAGACCAGTCTAATTTGACAATAAAATTAAGAATTTAAATTGACACGTGTAAGAATAAGACAACTTATTTTTTTACTAAAAACTTATTTCCGAACAAAATTTTTAAAGAAGAAACAATTTAAGTATGTTTTGTTCCCAATAGTAGAATCAAATTTATCTGGTAACAAGTATCAAGGTAAAAATTATGTGCAAATCGCAGAAAAAATTCAGGGTTTGGCAAATCTACCGACAAAATTCTACAGGTGATTCCTAATAAATTCCTAATAATCTTGGTATGAATCATATGCGTATGTAGTAGGTTCTCATTATCTTTTATTAGTGGGTCGATGGCGGCAGTGCATTTCGTCCAGGAACTACTTAGTTATGTACTGTAAACTTCCTGTTCAACCAAAACAATATAATCTGCGTGTGCTTTCTTGGCCTCTATGCTCGCTTTTCTAATATTTTCATGCTGCTTAATGGACTATGTTGACCATTGCCAGAGTCAAGGTATAACTTAATTTATTCCAAGGATTTTCTTGTTACATACCAAGTAATCTAGGTATTCTGACCTGGGCAGCTCTTAATTATCCGGTTTAGGCACGATCATGCAGGGGGGTAATGTCTTTTCGCATATTAGTCCTGGTTTATGATCCTCTACGCAGTATCTGCAAGATCGAAGGAAATCCAGGAATTTTGATGTATTAAAAGTTGCTAAATGGACACCAGACTGCAGAATACTTGAGAAAGTACATCAAAATTTCGAGATTATTGCAGTCAAACCGTTTCCTTCATCCCTCTCTCACATCAGAAATCAAACACTACTCTGTCTACCTACACGGAAAAAAGTATTGTGCTATTTTCAACAGTGGCGCACTCAGGGGGGGGGGGGGGGTTTGGGGGTCATAACCCCCCCGAAATTTTAACAAGTGCAACATGAATATCAAATAATTAATAATTTTTCACTAAACATAGCCGTATCCAGCTCTTGTGAAGTTCCCGCAATTAGGAACTGTATGGGTACGATTGGAAAGCTATATGATTTTTTTAATAGTCCCAAAAGACAGGCTGTGTTAAAACAATATTTGGAAGAGGCCGACGTTTCTTTTAGCCACAAAAAATTGACGAGGCTTTGAGCAACTAGATGGACTGAAAGGTGCAACTCTGTTGCAGTTTTTTTAGAGTTATATGATGGCATTGTACTTGCTTTAGATAAGATTTCTCAATGGACGGATAGAGATTCGCCAAATGCTGCAGATCAGTTAGGCTCTTCAATAAGAAAGGCTGAATTTGTCATCTCTTTGCAGGTGGTCAATCAGGTATTTAGTTTCAGTAGCTTTTTATGTCGTCTTGTACAACAACGAAATATTGATTTAAGAAAGGCAACTAATTTAGCGGAAGATACTGAACAAGAAATAAAAAATTTGAGACAAAATGCAGATAAGGAATTTAATAAGTTATTCTTGAATGCTCAAAAACAGGCTAAAAATTTTGACTTTCCTTTAAACAAGCCGCGTATTAGGTACTACTTCTCAAACAAAAAGATGCAATATAAATGTTGACAGTGTTGAAGACTACTATCGCATTTCAATATATATCCCATTTTTAGACAGTTTTATAAATAATTTAAAAGAAAGGTTTTCAAAACATAAATCACTACTGGTTGGATTTCAAAGTTTATTGCCGACAGATCCTCTCAATCTTTCTGATGCCATTATAAAAGAATTTGAAGATTTGGTAATGTTTTATAGAAGTGACCTGACAGGTAGGTACTCTTGATGAACTGAAAGTGGGACTTAAATTTTGGTACAGAGCAATTGCTAGACTTGAAAAAGACCAGTGGCCAAAAGATGCCTTAACTGCTTTGGCATATTGTGAAATACGCTTATGCTGCCTAATATTAAAACATTATTGACTATACTCGCAATTTTGCCTGTGTCTACTGCGGAGAATGAAAGAACTTTTTCTGTATTACGACGTTTAAAAAATTATCTACGAAATTCATCTTCCGACATAAAGTTAAATGGTTTAACACTGTTACATCTTCATAGATCAATGGATCATGGATCCAACGCCTGATGCTATTTTGGATAAACTAGCAGAAAAGCATCGAAAACTTGACATCAGACTACATTAAGTAATAAGTTTAGTTTTGTATTTTAAATTTGTTTTCAATATTTTTGACAAAAATTAAATTACTCTAGTGTTACTATACTCAAAAACAAAGTTACTAAAGTTTAAGCAGAGCTTTTTTATATTGGAAAGATTTATTTTTATTGGTACTATCTTCAAAATAGGCACCTACATAAATACTTACAAAATTTAAAACCCCCCCGAAAAAAAATCCTGGGTGCGCCACTGATTTTCAATAATAGTATTATCCTATGACCACTGTCTCATTAGTTATGATAAAGTTTTTATTGTTTTAACAAAACATTATTGATATAATCAAAAAAAAATTATTTAAATACAAACTAATTATTAGAGTTCAAAAGTAATCTTACTCCTTTGCACACTATATTATTATTTTTTCAATGACCAAATAAATTACTGTTATTCCTTAGATTGTAGAATTGTTAGAGCTAAAACATTAAAATATAATTGATAAGAATACTTAAATATAATTGGGCAAAAAATAACCATTTGTAGGCTGTGTGATTCAAATTACAATATATTTTATTAAACGAACAACAACTACAGTTTAAATAAAAAATCTAAAAATTAAGTGAATAATCCTTATTTTCAATTAAGCATCATTATTTCAATTAAAATAAACATTCCTATAAAACATAATAATATCAGGTATTAGAGAAATAATAAAAAATATTAATTCAGTGGGTTCTATTGTTGGCTAAAATAGAAGTTCTATTGCTCGTGGACACCATTTGGAAGGGTTAATAATTATGTTGTTGGTATTTGTTCGGCTGGCAGCCTGTTTGTTTATTGCGTCCTAGGTACGCCAAAAATAATTGGCCTCTTGCAGGATTGGGGACTGCAGCAACTCATTTCAGTGTTTCATGATAAGTAAAACAAATTTAAAAAGCTTTGCAATAATAAGTGTGGATTTTATTTTTAAATCTCCCTTGGTTAGTATGTTATAAGTCTGTTTACACAGCCAATACGTATTGTTAAAAATCTGTTTACATTAGATATGATCGCAAGTTTACCATTGTATTATTTGTATTTCCTAGACATGGTTGTCACCAAATCTAGCTATAAATTTAGGATATTCGAATGCAGTGGTAAGAGTCAAATTTGTTTCATCTTGCATCCGGTATCCCATACAAAATATAATGCTCTACTCATACAAGCCAGAAGTTTTTCAAAGAAGCAGATCCTATATTTTGAGTAAAATAAATATATAACGATTACGATTACTATAATAGATGCAATAAAAATTATTCATTGTATTAAATGGATAGCGTTATTCGAAAAGGAACCAAGCGACGTTTTAACAGTTTTGAGTAAATAAGGTGTAAAGATTCCCTTTGATAAAAAGTATTACATTGTAAATGACAAAAATGTTTAAGTCACATTTGGTAGTGTATACCTTGCTTAACTTTTTGGCAATTAGTAAAAGACAAATTCCGTAGTTAAAGCTGGAGTTTGATTTTTTTGGCGGTTGGTTCTATTTGAAAATTTACAGTAAAGAATCATGGAATTTTTCAAAGCCAAGGATAGTAGATTCTTAGCTCTGTCGCCCATGGTTTAACCTGATTCTTGCACAGGATGCGTTTATTAACGTAAAAAAATTGGTCATAAAACAGCACGACAGAACGTACGTAAAACTCGAAAAGGAACCAAGTGACATAGACTTGGTTCCTTTTCGATAAATTCGCATAGCTGTATTTCTTTGGTGTCGCTTGGTTCTCTCATCACCAGAGGACTATGTTACCATTCTGGTTCTTGAGTCTTTTTCGAATATCTAATTTAGTGTTTCAGTAGTCGCTTAGGTTGGGTACAATTTGTCGCTTGGTTCCTTTTCGAATAACGCTATCCAAATAAGACTGCATTGTTCTTCAAAAGACATAATAATATATGATTGAATTTAAACAAATTTTTTTTTATTATATTATAAGTTACATTAAATTAATTACTGTTCTAATTTAAACAATAATAATAGGTATTTCGATTAAATAAGATGTACATTCTTCCAAATAAACTTTTACCGAAACCAATGATATATTTTGTACAGAGTTTAGAATCGGGTATTGATGGTATCCAATAATTGTTACATTTAAACGACCTTTTAGAAACCAATGGAACCTTATATTTTAAGCAATCTTACAACCTGTTGGTTAACAATGATAAACTGATCATTGAAAGAAATCGAATTTTATTGTATACTTAATATGGAATATAGTGTGTCATTGGCATATTTGTATTGGTATCCAATTCAATATACGATAGTGTTTTTTCTGTATACACACATTTAAGATGAAAAGTTTAAATAATATAAAGGCTCCCCATATACTGTGTCGATCAATCATACACTTTCCAGTCAGCACAGTCACTGTTCAACAGGGGTCGAACCCACAAGCTGTATCCTTTTCTGTCGCTGTTTGTCTCTCTATGTCTCTGTCTAAATAGTTCAGAAATGTGCACTAACATATAAACCTCAGGTCTTAAAACATATCCTTCAGGCTCTTCGCTATGATGGCACTTTGTAACCGTAAGGATTTACTGTAACTCCTAAAGTGCAGACAGTGTACTGGGAAACTACTGGTATAATAAATAGCCTAAATAAGTCAACCTGCCACCTAGCAGACTGGCTTGACCCAAACCACTGTAATCTTATCGATTACCTAGAAGTCCTAAAGTACCGACACAGTACTAGGAACTATACTGTCCTGCGGATACTCCAAATTAAACTAACTTGCAGCCACTAAAAACTTTCTAGACTCTCACTGAGCCTATGCTACAAAACTATCTCACACACTATACTAATCAGTTTGACACTAACTTGGGACTCTTACTTATGCAGTTCTTTAATTACCAGCTTTACAAATTTATCTAATATCTACTGGAATTCTCCATACTTCCAAGATCTTAAGGTGTGGCAACTACCCACCACCCTTCTTACTCAACGGCTCAGCTCCAAGAGACCTCTCCTTTCATGCCTTTTTCTTCAGCTTTCTTTTCCCTGCAGCTTAGCCAACCAAACAAAATACTTCCTGTCCATCATACCACTATATGAGACTGTTACTAATTTTCTCCTTAAGGGAGAAATTAATTTTACGCATTTTTGCAATCCCTACATCGGGACCCGATAATATACCCATATATATTTATTGATTATTTCCAAATCCTACACGTCACCTTCTTTCAAGGGTCTCTTAAGCTCAGCAAAACGTACACAGCCACGGGAGTGTACACAGCTCTTACTCCGCCTCTACTTGCTCCGAACTACTATCTACTATCTATCTTTCCCTTAGGTCTAATCATGTAAGACCATAATATACTAAAAGAACATCGCCTCAATAATAACCCAAAGTTTCAGAATCTATTCTAAAGTGCACGACTCTAGTCCATAGTCACTCATTAATAGAACGCGCAAAGCGTAAAAAACAGACATTACTGCAAATATAGGTCCAATTCACGCGTTCGAAAGCAAGCTCGTCATATAAGATATCTGGAATGCTAAAAAGTGGAATTCACTAAATTCTTTAAAAATATGTGTAACGGGGAAATTAACCCATTACACAGGAATGAAATACAAGTTGTTTGTGATGCACTGTGATTATTTGCTGAGGAACATATCTATTATCTAGGCGAATTGTTGAGTGTAAGTTCCCACAACCCAGTATTGGATTTCCCTGTTTTATGGTTTAATTTCAAGGTGCCTTCAAATACTGTATAAAAATATACAGTAATCTACAAAATTTAGCTAATCATGAGTGCATTACTTTTGTAGATGTTTACATTTTTATTATAAGTGGGATATTTATCGGATTTTTTTTTAGTGTTCCGTTAGCCCCTGAGTTGCAAACTCAATCCCTAAACCCATAAAGCGAAGAAAAAATGCTCTCAAGCCGGCCTTTTAGTTTATTTGCTCAAACAAGGGGCAGTAAATAAAAAAGCTAAATCGGTTTTTTATCGACCCTCACATCTCAGCTAGGACCACTTTAGCTCCATAATATTGCGGAGACTTACGAACAGGTATAATTTTATATGTCACATAAAGTACTTTAGGAAATATTTATTTGTTAATTTCTTAGAAGCAACCTGTTTTAATACATCTTGTGTGTTTTATATGAGGCTTATGTACGCAGTAAGAACAAGTGAAGTGGCGGGGCAAAAAATAGAAACTATTTTCTGCATCTGACTTTTTAGTTCTAAAAAAAAAGATCAAAACATCAATGGATTTGTTGCACTCAATCGAATTTAAATATTATTTATAAGTAAAACAATAGTTGGTAGGGGTCAGTTTATCAAAATTAAATAAAAATTTTCTTAAAACGATTCGTGTAAAACAGCTAGTGAAAATTTAAGAGGAATTTAAAACCCGCCATAATTCACACCAATAAAATAATATATTGATTTCCGCTGTTGTCATGATATCTGACATAAAATACAAAGTCGATACCTATTAGTGGTAGCAGCTACAAAGTGTTCGATATAAAACTGGTTTCATATCTCTCAATAATCAACATAAAGTTCCAAGGTAATCAAAGATTTATGTCCGACTCGTTCAAGATACTAATTATCAAAGGATAGCTTAACACCGTTATCGGCTTTGAATCGAGAAGTCCGCAATGAATGTAATCGTGGAACAAACCATTTCTGTCAGGTAAGGTGACAGTTGTGAAACAACTAAATAATAAACCTAATAAACATTTTGAATTGTATTGTTTGTTTTATGTTTTCGTTGGTTTTGAAAGAAAATGTATTCGTTTGTATAAGTGTTTTCACCATTAGTGATAGCTTATTCAGTGGAAAATGAATCAAGATTTTGAAAAAGCTGATTCGGGCAATTTGCCCAAGGTTACTATGGACATGTTATATGAATATTTACTTTTAAATGCAGAATATTTTAGCGCTGCAAAACGGAATGTGAAGTTAAAACGGTAAGTATGCTTCTCACATTGCTCTCTGTAATTATCTATTTTGCGTAATAAGCAAATTTATGTTGAGGAAGCGAGGTTTTTGTATTAGACTAATTTTTTATCTTTTGTTAAAAATATAAAATTCATTGTGTATGCTTTTTGCGGCCCTGGAATTTACGCGATTTTTAAATGTGTTCTGTTAAGCCAGCTGTAAGATATTGCCTTTTGATGCGGACCATTAGATAATTAACAAAATTACGGAAATTCCGGAAATACCCAAATTGAACTAAATAAAATCCTGTAAATTTTTGTGTTAACGGTTATGGATATAGGTCATTTTTCTATTTAACTTTTATCAACACGGAAATTTTTAAGTCTAGTTTAAACGGACCTAATCAAGAAAATTTCCCAACAAAATAAAATATAAAGAACATAGAAAAATGAGGAAAAGTATTAGTACGATGTTGACATTTTTGTTATGTTAATAAGGGCTATTAATTATTTCTTAATGACTGAACCACAGAGGAAACAGGAACGAAGAAATGCAGCAATTTGTTATAGATGATTTAGAGATATTAGTTATTTTTTGTAAGAAAATGTCTTAGTACACGGATAGAAGAATAGCATATACGAGGGTCTATCCCTATGCTCCCCCTGACCCCCTTCCAATAAAGCTACATTCAGACATTTTTCTAAATTTTTCAACATAATCTTCTTTAATTATACACTGGTTCCCTCGGTGTTAGAACATTTCAACAGTTTCCTGCAAAAATTCTTGCCTGACCGCTACAAAACATCTATCTACAGCGAACATCAGGCAAATGTTCCTTTACTTTTGGAAACAGCTTCTAGTCACTTGGGGCTAGGTCTGGCAAATATGATTTGTGTTCCACCAATTCAAAGTCTGCTTGATGGATGGCAGTCATAGCAACACAGGAGATGTGTCTGGGAGCGTTGGCCTAGTAGAACAGTCCACCATTCCTTAACTTTCCCCATTCTTTCTCTCCTCCAGCAATTTGGACATTAAATTTGCATTATTAAAGCCCTGTAAGTCTCGCTCCCCTTTGAAAATAATTAGTCAGGATGATTCCTTTAGCATTTCAGAACCCTGACAGCAAAATACTACTTTGAACTTTCGTGGTGAAGGAGAGTTGCTATGTTTCCATTCTTTACTTTTGGGTTTGGTCTCAGGATCATAGCACTATACCCATATCTCATCCATGGTAACATATAGACTAAGAAAACTCTTTGTTGGTTTGATACATTTCCAAAAGACGCTCGAAAATCAATACTCGTTTGCCTTTCTGATGGATGGTCAACATTCGGGGAACCCATCTTGTGCCCACCTTTTTCATATCTATTTCTTCATGTATGTGTTGCATCACATGATATGACAAGTCAGTGTTTTCAACAATTTGCCTGATACGTGTTGGTTGGTCTTGTAAAAACATATCGTGCACTTTTTTTAATATTTTGGTCTGTGGTTACCGTTATGTTGATTCGCACAAGACGTTCTTCCGCACTGCACTCTCCCTAATAGTTACCACACTATCTTGATGGATTTGAGTTGGCGTCTTATACTTTTTCTGTAGATATTTTATTACTGTTCTCTGCTTAGCAGGATCCATTTTTATGGAAAATCAAGACACAGTGACAGAATAAGCTACAGCACGAAAACACTTTCACATTAAAAACTAATATTATATTAACATAACCTATAAATGTCAGTTGACTAACGGTCAAAAACATTAACACGAGCATGGCGAGTAACCCTCGTAACTCTTTTGCATTTATAAAGAATTTTCCCCTTTAAGACGAAGACATATGGACTGCACTATGTGTTTCCAATTTAAACATTTTAATCCAAAACAATTGTATTCAAAATATGTTTGCCCAAAACAGGTGCACTACAGATTGTGGTATAAAAAGCAGGGCTAGAAAAAGTTGTTTTAAAAAGATCTTTCGAGAAAGAAGTTTTATCGAAATGGAGATGTTCACTTTTCTGAAATGAAAAATGTGGATACTTTTATCGTTTTGTTTGTCTACCTACGTATGTATATATAACAAGTAACAGCGACGTTATATTTTTTATAGCTTTTGTTAAAAAAGTAATACGTTAAACAAACCTAGTCAAATATTTGCTCTTGATCGTATTTTTATATTAAAATAACAGGATTTTTACTCTAAATAATAGATATGAGGTTTTCGAGGTTGCTGATTACAAAATAAAGTCAGAACAACAGAAGTCAAGATTCAGTGTGGCAGCCAAGCACTCTATAACCTTCGATTAATTTAAGGGTCTCTTGGTCGCCATATTAAATCCGTCATTTTTAATCCTGCTATTCTGAATTCATATTCGTAATCGACCTTTACAATCTTTAGTATCTTTAACACGGTCTCGTCATTTCGGTTCATTTTGTTATTTAAGATAGATGTCACATGTATTTACTTTACTTTCCTGCCTGAGTGATGACAGGCTAGACATTCGTTAAGACTCTATACAAGGCAAGCGCCACTGCCGGATTTTCCTGCTCTTTTTTTGGTACGACTATATAGGGTGTTATGAAATTCACTGCACATATTGAAACCGGTAAATCCTAGTATGAATTCAGATTGGAGAAAAATATTCCCAAATAGCACTTCCAATTAAATAAGCTAATATAAAACAAACAACAAATGATCCCGGAAGTCGAACTTGCTTTGAGATTACACAAGCGCCTATACAGAAAGTTCCACAATCATCCCGATGGCGTGCACATCAAGAATTTACAAGAGTTTAAAAAAATAAAATTAAAAAAAAAATTCTATGAGGATGGAGTGCTAACCCGTTTCCAATACACCTTTCAGAGTCGATCTCCTAATTTTTTAATAACAAAAATTTTTAAAAAGTCGATCCGAGCATGGCCTTGAACACACGACCTCTCGGTCCACCAGCAGATACTCTACCTCGGGACCACGTTACTCATGCAAACGGTAAACGTGTTACAAGTGCATCATATAAGTATATTTTTGAGGTTATGCTTGTTCACGCCGGCGCGGCGTTCTGCTCACTTCGGCTGCCGGGATCCTTTGTTTAGGGGGTCACGCCAAGACTTTTACACATATATAATATTTAACCACAAGCTCCCGAACAAACCCGATCACAACCGAGAGATGTAGTAGACCAGTACTTCATAACGTCTGAATGCAAGTTTTTTATATTTAAATAATTAAGCACAAAATGTTATTTAAATATTTATTTATTAATGAATTATGGAGTACCTGGTATGGCTAAATACGTTTGTTTGTGTTGATTCAAACAGCAGTTCTTAACAAAACTGGTGACGTCACATTTCTGCACTGTCTGTTGCACCTATTTCATGTAAGCACAACATATACAAGCAAATCTTTTGTCAAAACAGCGTAACACGTAACACCAACCTTATTATCCTACTTATTCAAAAATACTGACATTCGTCCTTAAAAATTCAATATACAGATGCACCGTCTGTGTCCAAATTCTTTCTATGCATGCCAAGATAACTAGAAACAAGGGATGTGCTGAATGCAAATCCCATCTGAAATATAGTTCACGTTTGACGTTGGAGAAACTAAAGTTATTTATTTGTCTGTGGGGAAATTTGCGAATAAGAAATATTTCAATATAGCATTTTAGAATTATGGTTTTACCAAAGAGAAAAAGTGATCTGATTAGTATGAAAACTTTTTGAGAAGGAAAAGAAGAAGAAAAATTAGTAGTCAAATAATAAACACTATTTTGTTTGTGTTTAGGGCAGATCACTGATGATACAGTAATCCTGGCGGAGAGTATATAAGATCTACAAATACCAATAGATTCTGTCAAAAATGAATGCCTTGAAATGAGATTAAACATTAACACTGGCAAAATATAATCCATATAATATTAATAATAATATTGGAGTAATATTTCAAATTAGAATAAAACCTATTTTAATAGTATATTGTCATTCATTTATTTGGAAAACCTGTTTAAATATAAATTTAGTGGCTATAAACTATTTTTGTCAGTGATAAGTTAGTGATAATTGATAATAATTTAGTAATAAAAATATAAGCTGACATAAGTTAAAATTTATGCGGCTTTGTCCACTTTTCTATCTATTTTAGGTAAGTATAAAAGGAAAACATTTTTGTTATTTTATTTATACCTATCTTTAAAAATTATTCTCACTCTCCTCTAAATATAAGGAATACAAAGTTTACCTACTATAATTTTGTTAGAGTTCAATTTATGATAAAACTCAGCATTTCGACATTTGACAATCACGTATGATATCAACAGCTGATATTGGTTCCTTCGAAAAGTCCCTAAAGGGGCCCATACATTTATCAAACAAATTGTGCGACAAAGCGATGCGCAACGTTGCGTTGCACAACTGCATCACCCATACACTTGGTAAAATTTTGATCAAACTTTAGTTACAAGTGATGCTTTGTACGAGAAACAATCATGTCCTCAAGCCCTATTGCGTCGATTAATTTTCTTTTTCACCATTTCGCGATCAGCTTCTGGCTCAATTTCTTTTAATTTTTCTGCCAACTTCTCATAACCAGCAGCTTTCAGGTTTCTATTTTTATAAATGTCGCTTTTGATTTTCCATACTTCAGGAAATTCTCTGTACATCGCAATAAATTCTTTCCAGACGTCTTTATTATTAATAGTCGTCATGATCACAAGTGAAGCAGCGCAGCGTTCCACCAAGACAACCGGCCGACAACTGAGAAAAATTGCACAACGAAGCACAACACGCACATACACTACACAACGCGTTGCGCAAACATTCCCGTTGTGCAAAAGATTTCAAACATTCTTGAAATTTATCAAACAATTGCGCAACGCATCAAACACTGCCATACACTGGCAAATTGTTGCGCAACAGCATATGTTGCGCAATTTGTTTGATAATGTATGGGTCCCTTTATTAGTTATTATAATTTAAATCTTCGATTGACAAATTTGACCAGTCCTAGCCGTGGTGAATCTGACCAAAATGTTTTAATTCTCTGACAATTTGATTTCGTTGAGGAATATTAGGTAATACTTTTTGGCATTTTTTTAAATATTGAATTTTTCCTAATGTCGAAAAGTTAAATCTGCAGTACCCCCAACAAGAAGTGTTTTTGTTTTTGACTTTTTTGTCCCCAAAAATGTAAAATGATTAACGCCGTGCTTTCAACTTAATACTGTCAGTGCACCTTTGAGATATAGCCACTTAGCGCGGGCTGTTCTGTAATAAACATTACGCACGAATAACAGAGAAAAACGCTTATTTGTGGCTTGGGACTTAGTGGAGATATAAAAGTGGTTTAGCTACAGTAAATACGGATGATTTATTATGCATTATATTTGTTCCCGCTTGTTTAATACATTTTAGCAAAATGGAGGCCTGGGTATTTTGTGCGCATTATTCAGATTTATATGTATGCAAATTGTGTTTGTTTGGCTTTGGTGCATTGCCAGAGGCGTATCGGAAACTAATAGATAACTAAAGATTAATTATTTTTCGCAAAAACCTTTAGAAAATGTCACATATTGTTCTTATTCTGTTTTCATTGTCCCGGTAACTAAACCTCTAATTCGCTGGTGATCAAAATTAAGAAAATAATTTTCAAAAGAAAGCTACATCAAAATGACTTATTTGATGCTATTGACAGACTTCTTTGTTTCGATAAAAAAGGGAGTTGCTACCTTGGTCTGGTCAACGCCAACAGAGTTGATAATAATACGTACTCTGAAATCGGAGTTTGTTTTACATTATATGAATTGTAGCGTAAAAGAGAGAACTTGTGAAACGTTTGTTATCATACAGGATGTGATAAACTTTTTGTTTAGTAGGTATTAGAATATTATACACAATGAAACATTTTGTAACAATATCCACAAAGAGCTCAACTCTATTAAAACACTAATGATTTCTGATGTATAATTGTGAGGACGACCTCGTAGGAAAGAGATGTACGAAAATGTTTCGAAAAAACATTTTTAATTTTTTTCGGTAGAATTTTTTTTTCAAAAGTATACCTAGGTTTTTCAAAAATGCATTTTGTCGAAAACCAGTTTCCACAAATATAAAAGCTTGAAATCCTTTTTGCCAAAAAGTATTTTTTCGATTATAAATCTTGTAGATACCTATAATTATGGTTTACTAGACTGACTTTTTTATACAGACTGTTGGCAAAATATTTCAAGGACTTCGCAAAATTCCACACGTCTGCTAGGATCATCTTCAGGTAAGTGGTGCGCCATTTGATATTTATAGGGATAAAATGTATATCTTTCAGTACCCGTTTTATAGTAGCAGACGAAATATTAGAATTGTCCGCAACACGAGAAGTTGACTGTTGAGGGTTTATATCATCATTTGATCAATGATTTCTATTTGTTTTTCTTCCGCAATAGGAGGTCGCTACGGATTTTTTATACTTTTAAAACTACCTGTCGTAGCAAATTTCTGTACTGGTTCACAAACATATTTCTTTTACAGTATGTCCACGGATGGTGTAGACAAGATTAGAAATGGACCAAAAAGTGAATGATACGAAAAAAGGTCATTGCGCAATGCCATGAGTGGTCATACTGTAAAACACATATGGTGACCAAGTATGGCATGCCGCACTTCTCAACAAACTACCTTCTTACGGTCTTCCTCCCAAACTGTGTACCTGGATCGGTAGAGCTTTCTCTCTAATCGGCGCATATCTGTCGTGGTGGACGGTAACTCACCTAACTTCCATCCTATCAATGCTGGCGTATCCCAAGGTTTAATCCTAGCACCAACCCTATTTCTTCTGCACGCTAATGTCCTGCTCTCTTCAACTACCAATCCTATACACAGTTATGCGGACTATAGTAGGTACTCCTCACTCAAACATTCATTTTTCCAGAAAATTTCTGAATCAAAAACTGAATAATAAACCAGATCTATGTTCCCTTTCCAAAGATTTTCAATTAATCTTAGACTGCGGTGACGAGAACCTTGTTCAGTTTAGCGCCTCCAAAACCCAGTCTTACTTCCCGTCATTCAAAAAATCCGGCAACACTTACAGAACTTGTTTGCAGCGCTTTCGAACATAATGTTAGCTGACACAAACACATTATTTCAATTGCCAAATCAGCAGCTAAAAAGCATGGCTTTCTCTTTCAAGCCAGAAAATACTTCGCCTCTTCCACCGTACACACTCATTATATTTTCCAAATAAGACCTAACCTAAAATACTGTTGCAACATCTGTGGAGAGTCACCACCTTCAAGACTTAACATCCTTGATTATATCCATATTCGATTTATCAATGGTCCAGTCCTTACGAAAACTTACTCCTTTCTCTGGCTCATCGCCGCGCCGCGCTGTTGGTGATTTATCCCTTTTCTACTGATGTACCAGTTTTATATGTTTTAAATCTGCTTGAAATTTTTACTCAGGTACATATCTGAGGCCAGAACTAATGTTACTTGCATAATATAAGCAGACAAACAATACCACCTATAAGTCCTATAACATCCCTATTTTGAGTGTTTTTAGCACTGCTTGGCAAACACTTCAGCGTTGAATTTTGTAGAAAGAAAGCGCAATTAAAAATCACTTATTTACCCAAGGAAACAAGACAAAAAAATCTATTTGTGAAGCGCCAGGACCCATATTTTGTAATAAAGCAAATTAAGTGGCTTTTCCCTGTGTGCACCGAGCGCTTTCCCGAAACATTAAAAACTGGTCGATAAGCACGTGGTAATCGAAGATTTACGTCATTTGTTCTAAGTTTGTTTAAAGTAAGAAAATAATTCTTATTTTGGGAATGTACAAAAATCCTTAGATTTAATAAGAAATTTTTGGAAGGCAAGTAAACACAGTTTAGCTTTTAAACAAAAACTGCTATTTAAATCACAGCTATTGCCGTATAAACTACAGACTTTAATAAAGTAAATAAAAAGTAAAAAGTACCATACAACAATATCAAAATAAGTTTGAAAATGGCAGTTAACATATTATACTTTGATTAGGTAAATAAAGCTCTAACAAATAAATTTGGTACATCAACAAAAAAAGCATTTATACAATATTATCGCAACATTTTAATAAAATATAATCTATCATTATACCAGTGAGTGATTCATAAAGAATTTCATTTTTCATTTTGCGACGTCCACCTTTTGTACACCAGACAGAAGATATATGAACCCTCTCGCGGTATTTATTTCATATGATAGCTATACTTTTGTATGAGTTCATGATGGATATGAAAAAACACTAAGCCGTGACTAAAAGAAATCCATCAGACATAAAAAAAGTAATTCTGTGTTTTTAGTTTTTAACAATAATATTCTTAATAAATTTATATTAACGATTTAGTTCTGACCACTAAAAAACCATGGATAGCGTTTATATATAGTGTGGCTGGCAAGAAGCATGTTATGAAAAGTTCTTGCTGTATAACTACCTTTACAAGATAATAATTCGGGTCTTACAAGGCTATAAATGCAAGAAAATGGTATAATTTAAATTATGTGTTCTAATAAGGGCGAAAACTCAGGGCCTATCAGGTTTTCTATTACGTTTAGACTCCCCGTACTTGAACACAAAAATAGACCACCCTATATTTTTAGTCATGAAGCTACTGACATTCATTTTGATTTGACTCACTTTCAGGCTGACCTTGAAGGTGCTAACTGAAGTACAATATATGAAATAGAATCAATAGATCATCTATTACTAATTTTGATATGCACGCTCCTTAGAAGGTCTATAGAGAAAAACAACGACCATTCTGGGTGACGGACAACATTAGGTATTCGCAGAGAATCAGAAATCAAGCAACAAATCGTTATCGCCGAGGTTAAAGTCGTGAGCAGTGGAATTACAACAAGCAGCTACGAAATCTAACAACGTTAGGTTAAAAAATGCTTATCTAAACTATAAGTTTCAAAATTGCAGCACAAAATAAAAATGGACATAACTAAGAAAACTCAATATAATAAGTAAACCTAATTAAACTCTCCCCAATAATTTAAAATAGTTATACCAACTTGATAATTATTTTGCTCGTATATCAATAAATAATAACATGTTAAATCAAGCCTTATAAATTTTAATAAAAATAATTCCCTGCTTAATAAATCCCTTTCGACTTCACCCCATTGAAGATGACATAATAGCTAGAATTATCCTTAAACTTAAATCCAGAGCCTTTCTGAAAGAAAATTTAAATATAACAATGATAGCACTCTGTTGACCGTTTATTATACCTTTTATCACCCATATTATAAACTGTTGCGTTGAAAGTTCTTACTTTCCTGATTTCTGGAAGTTTGCTAATATCATTCCCTTGCCCAAAATAAAAAAATCCTAGTGAATTTGAACATTTGTGGTCAATATCTAGTCTGCCTACTTTTCCTAAAATACTGGAAAAAGTTCAATCGCACTGACTTAATTGACGATGTGTTATTAATATTTTAAAATATATAGTGTTTAGTGAGTCTGCGTATTCGCTCATATCGTCTTTTTTGTAGGCAGGGTCCGAAAGGATACTCTTGATAGCCAATGTTCTCAAACTTTTGGTGTCAGCTCGGGTGTACCACAGGGAAGTATTTTGGGTCCTCAGCTTATTTACATCATATTTTGTTAATCCATTAAAGTATTGTTACTATCATCTTTATGCTGATGATACGCAAATATCTCTTTTATCCTGCCGATGCTGTTCTTGCAAATAACCAGCTCAATGAAGACTTGGCAATGCTACTCAAAGTTTCTATTTGCTCAAAATTAGCCCCACTAAGTCTGTTGTATTGCAGTTTTGTAACAAAAATATAAGAACTGATTTATTGGACATTATTAAATTAAGTTTATGACAAGAATTCATTCCATTTAAACCATTTGAAAAAAAACCTAGGCCTTATCATTGATACCAAGCTAAAATTTAAAGAACGTGTCACACTATGATTAATGCATTTCAGTGTTAAAAAATTTGTACCCCCATAGACACTACTTGAGTCAAAGATCTAATGCTCTGTTGTTTGAAACTCTCATTTTATCTTACTTTAATTTCTGCGACCACATACATATATGGACCTTTTTTGGATTCCGTTGATAGCAGGCGTATAGAAAAAATGCAAAATTCTTGCATAAGTTTCTCTTGTGGCTTTAGACGTAGACAGCTAGTTCCCGACAAGACAAAGGGCCTGGGTTGGCAGAATATGCTTGCAAGGCGTAGCCTGCATTTATTGTGTTTCTTTTATAAGATAATTAAATTTAAAAATCCGATTTACCTTTATAACAATATGAAGTTTCGCACTGATATTCTTAATTCAAATATTTGTAGAAAACATATTTTAAAAATTCGTAGTCACGATTTTTTTAAATCGTTGAGTTATAAAATAACCTAGCTCATCAACAAATTTCAAATAAAGGATTTTTCTGCATCTTGTAATACATTGAAACAAAAATTAAATTGATGTTGTTACAAAATTAATTAATACTAACATAAACTGAAAAAGAATCTTTAATTAATACCTGTGCGCAACTCATATTCAACGTGATCAAAATCAGAATCACAATACCTTAACTCAATAAAAAAATACTAATTTATTATAGTGAAAACTTTAACGAACCTTAAATCTCCCTACAAAAATATAAAAATTGCTATTATTCTGCGAATTTCTAAGTATAAATAAGAAAAATAAACATCAAACTTTTCCTAAAATTAAGTCTTCGCTTTCTTAGCCCTTTTGCGATTCAACCTTATTACTGTTTTCCAAGTCCCTTCGGACGTACACGTTTTTGACCTTTCCTGGCATCTGTATGTCTCGTAATTCAAACTTAGGCTATTCTTTATAACTTTTTTCCCATTTCTCAACTTAGATGTTCCACTGAAGAAAATGTTTAAGTTGCAACCTATTTTAAATTGAAACTTCTGATCGCAGTTCGCACACATGTATTGTAATCAAACTTTTCATACCCTCAATAAGAGTGTTCAATTGTCTGATATCAATTTGATTGGGATTCTTGTCTTCTATGGACATATTGCCATTTTTGAGGTAGAAATAACTAGCAAAGCATATGGATCTGTAACTCTGTGTCTCTGTTTTGCTAGAGAATTGAAATAAGCTTTGGATGAAGTATGATTGTGATTTTGTTCAATTCCCAGGATGCATAGATATTGTTTTCATTAACTTACTTTCAAGAAAATGCTAGCCTGGCAGCCTTGCTTATTCTCGTACGTGGAACATTTCCTTGTTGACTTGTTATTTTTTGTCTTGAATGGTCTTCCACCTTTAACACAGGCTAATCGCAGATAATAGTATTCCAGGACTGGATTAATATCCACCACAGTATTAGGATTTCGTTGTCTTTGATTGTCATTTGTTCTGCTATCACGCAACCAAAACTCATTGTTTGTGACTTTCTTGTATTCCACCAAAACACAATTAAAATTTTTATATGAAGACAATTTATTACACACTCATATTTTATAGTTTTTACGCAAAATTAAAACAACATAATGTTTATATATCATTTAAAAGACGTAATCATTATTATTTTAGCTTAGAACTGCCGGCATTCCATTGTGGCCGTATCTGGACCGGTGCCGGCACCCGAGAAATTTTGTACTCGGGTACCGGCGCCGGCGCCGGTATCCATGCATCAATATTTTGGGAACCGGCGCCGGCGCGGAGTCACTTCCTTTTAGGTATGTATGTATATATTTTTTAGGCCTAAACAGCACCCATTCTTGCATGGGAGGCTGCCAACATGGCCCCTTTTTTTATATAATATGGGAATGCATTTTTGGAAATAATAAATGTACTATTATTGTTATTATTAAAAATAATATTATTATTGTTAATTGTTTAAACTAAATGCCACAAAATTTACAATTTTATTTTACCAATTAGTAATAATATGAAATCCTATATTAATTTTACTATTATTATTAATTTAAAATAATAATACATCAAATAACATCTTTAATATTTTAAATTAAAAGTTTTCAAGAGATGTCTAATTAGAAATGTAAGTAAAATTAAAAGTTGTTGTCTAGACCAAGATGCGAGAAACCTTTTAATTTTTAAGTATGCTTTTAGTAAAATCGATAATGAAAGAGCAACTTCATCGTTATCTGTTTTAACGAATCGATGGCAAGTAACTTATTATTTAATTAAAAGAGATTTGTTTGCCCTCTTTTCGATCTTGTTGGAATCGCTTTCGATCATAATCTCAGCTGGTAGAAATACATCACTATATCAATAGCGCCATTATCTGCTAAACTAAACATGAAACTTGAGCTTCGAACTAGAAAATAATTCTCCACGATAAATCTCTTCAAGATGTGACATAACCAGAACATTATTCCCATATTTGGATAAATAAAATATAAATAAATTACTAGCTACAATTTTTTACGCCTTTGTATTTAGTTAGGCAGTACCCGTCCAATAACTGTTGCATACTTGTCCAATCACTATTAAACTCGTCCAATAACTATACTTTTTGGCATACCTATATTTTTGTTTATTTATATTTTCAGCACATAATAATTTTATGTAAAATTTCATAGGCATAAGTGTATTCAGTACCTACTAATTTGTCTTTCAAGAAAAGAAAAATAATTGACGAAAAAGAAAAAAAATAAAGAATGTCACAAATTTTTAACTGTACACTATGGTTTACCCTAAGCCACAACAATATTAAAAAACCAAAATAGTAGTAATGACTAGTGAGTGTTACTTTACTGCTCTTAAATTTGATTTCCTTTGACATAATTTAAATTAGCGACACAGAATAAAACAACTTAAAAAAAGTGTTCCTTAAAATCGTGGGACGCAGTAAAGTTTTAAAATTAACAGATGCCTATCTCTTTCTATTTTTTCTTATATTTTTCGCTACGAAAATATTAACTTAATACCATCTAATAACCTATCAAGAAAAATAACCCTTATGCAAGATGTACTTTTTTAAATTTAAATTTTTTAAAATTAATGTAGACCCCCTTTCGCTCCCATCTTCCCCAACTAATTTTCTTTTAAAATTTAAAACCGCTTTATCTTGTGCTTACAGAGCCACTTAGTCTCACTTCTATTAAACTTGGCGCCGCCGAGCAATTCTAAAATAAAAAGAGTTTGTTAAATTATTACGCTCTGAAAATAATAATCTGCTAAAATAAAATAAAAAATGTTCACGGATGTAGGGCAACGTGCGAGGAATATATTGAAAAGCCTCTGGAGTGCATTCGATGGAATCAATCCAGATAATAGCTTTGCAGGAGCTTTATGTCGTTAGGACTTTTGATGGCATTGATACATTATTGCAGGTTAGCATGAGTCTTTCTTTGATTGCCTTGATTACACTTGCCTGAAACAGAATTGTTCCTATAAATTTTGTTATTTGCAGTAGCGACTATTATGTTACACCCATACAGTTGAAGGAAATAATAATAAAGACTTGGATGTTTTCAAAAATTGACAATTTGTGAGCGGGAAGACAAACATTGTTTTGGCCCCGGGTGTTGTACGAATGAAAATGACATTTTTTTTATAAAATTTTCATAATCTTTCTTAACAAATAACAATATCTCTAAAGTTTTTAAATAAAGGGTTTGCAAGATGTAAGTTTATTGACACCCTTTATGGATCTTACAATTCTCGTTTGCAAACGTAACACCAAAGAAAAAACAATAGGTTAGAAATGTTAGCTCCTAAGGAAAATCTGGAAACACGAAATTTAAATAAAAATCAATAAAATAGTACTCCTACCACCAGATGTCGCTCTAGTTCATTTTCTCGTCGCGGGAAGTTTAAAAAATGATGTGTTTAATATATTCATTTATTTTCAAGCTATAGTATTTGATTGTTTTAAAGACGCTTTATTGTTTTTTTTTTTGGTACGACGCAATAAAATATTATGTATTTAGTAAAACTAGCTATAATTGACAATTTTACTGATTAAAATATATTTTAGAGAAAATTACCTATAAACAAACTAAAAAAAACATATTAATCTTTAACAATCAAATACTGACTTATAAACCCTACACAGAATAATATGTAAAATAAACTGCTCCTCGAGAGTTACGGATATTTATAATTTTTGAATAAATATCCAGATAAGTTGGATTGTTTTTATATTAACAGAAATATATTTAATAAGTTCGTACGTAGTAAGTAGAAGATGCCTAATCGTATAGTTATGTATTACGCTAGGCTAGTTGACATATATGTACCTAACTAGTAAAGCTACTTCTTTAACTACATAATCCTACGTCTCTGTTACGATTCCATCAGGATCACAACACAAGTGCATCACGTCCAAGAATACTCTCTAGGAGTTCTATTGTTGCAGGGTTATCGCCTGCAGGAGACACAGCTTGTTATGTGTTTGATTGCAGCCCGAGCTTTTCTTGAGGATATACAACAAAGTATATGGGTGCAGTGACGTGCGTGAATTTAAGAATTTACTAAATTGAACAAAAAAGGGTAATACTTCGTGCGTGACGTAACAAATTAAAATGTAAAATTTGAATCTAGGAAATTTTTTTAAAGATTATTTTCCTAAAACCATTTTTTTTTAAATTCTTTTTTGAAAATCACTTACATAAAATGCGGAGAGGCGATTCCTTGCAGAATTGCTCAGGTTTGGTTAAGTTTGTGTTGGCAAAAAAAATATTGTAAGGGGCCTAATGAAAATTAGAACTGATACTATATTTTATTATATTATATGGGACAACAATACAGTAGAATATTATCCACATTTTCGTTGTTGTGAAATGTTTTCAATAAATTTTAGTAAAATACAATAGATTTTAAAATTTTCCACAATAATTTTCATAAATTTACACTCTGCAAAAAACAAACTGTTTTATAGGGAAGGTAGGTAGAATTGAAGTGACTGGGTTGAGAGCTGACCCTCCATTGTGACCGTTATGATCTATGTGGCTCACATCTATACTAAGATTTCTTCCAGCAGATCCAGCCTCTGCATGAACCTGACTATAGTGCTGGAAGAGGCATAGACCAGATATTCTGGCGAAAGCATCCCCTCGCCAAATACCGAAAGTCTTGTTCTACCTGCCGCAGGGCATGTGCACACTATGTGCGTTGCCGTTTCTTCATCCTTCACACAGAGTACAGAGTCGGCAGTCGCCGTCTTGCGCCAGGCCGATCCTGTATATGTGATATCTCAGCCTCCAATGGCCGGTGCGTAAGCCTTCCAGGACTTTAACGTTCAACCTGTTTAGTTCCAGTATTTTATTCGCAGTTTTATGTGTCAAAGGATTCTTTAAGAATGCCATCGAGTATCTTAGACAAGGTCTTCCCGACCAGTATCTTGTTATTCATCTTCGGCCCAGGCCGAAAGTAAACACTTAGCCGTCGTATAGAAAATGCCTAACACCGGCTCGGGACCCACGATCTTCGACGCTGCACCTCTCTTAAGGTACGGTTTCCTCGGGGCGACCATGATAGGCGTTCGTCGCTCGACGATGATTGCGAACCACTACTAATGGTAAAGTCGCTCAACATAGCCCCCTGGAGGGAGACGGTTACATTGATTTGCCATTGACCAGTGGTTCACGATCATCGCCGAGCGACGAACGCCTATCATGGTCGCCCCGAGGAAACCGTACCTTTAGCGAGCAGGTCGGCTGTTTCACTGCCCTCGAGGCCTGCATGTCCCTGTGTCCTCACCAGGGTGATCTTATTTTGTTTTCCTACTCCAGTCAGCACCTTGCGGAAGATCCACATTGTCAAAAGATTTTCATTATTTTACGCGTTTTGCCAGCATTCTTATACACTTTCCTCAATGGAATATACCTCTGCCTGGAATATAGTCGCCTATAACCCCAAGCCATATGTCAGCTCTGTTTTTCGGCCACTGCCATATATTACCCCTTCGATACTCTTGCTAGTTTTCGATCCATCGGCAAATAAGCACATTATCTGCTAGGTCAGGTTTATTCCGAACCCATTCTTCTCTTCCGAGATAGAGTGCAGTAGTGGGCATATAGTTGCTGAACCTCTGAGGTATGATGTCCGAAGGCATACCCATGCCGTGACCAGTGCCCAGTGCTGTCGAGCAGACTTGTCCCACCCATAACACATATGCCTGCATGCTATTGGTCGTATGATAGAGTCTGTATGAGGCCCATCTTGCCTCTCTCTCGATATATGACAGGAAGTAGTTCTAATACGGTCTCCATAGATGCCGCCAGGCATGCTTGTCGCTGTAGTCTGAAGAATTGGGCTTAAGCCAGGCGCTGATCCATTTAAGTGACATTCCCCAGGATTTTCTACAAACTCTGCGTCATGTTCATAGGGAAACAGTCGCTTTGCTAATTACTGTTTCCATATGTGAGTTTCAGTTAAGTCCTAGATATTTCGCTTTATTCACAGAAGGAATAGTTTTACCTTGTAAGGAAGAAGGTCTTAAGTCTTCCAGCTTCCTTTTCTTGGTAAATGTCGCAATGACAGTTTTGTGGGGTATGACAGACATTTCTTTCCTTACACACCATGTGTATATGGTATTTAGTACTTCTTAAAGATTATTTGATATCAGCTCCTCAGATTAGCCTTTGATTAATATGACTAGATCGTCTGCACCTCGACCTCCCCCAGAGAAAGCATAGCAAGTAGGTCGTCCACCAAGAGCGATCTTAGTAAGGGTGAGAGAACCCCACCCTGAGGACAGCCCTTGGCAGTCCTAAACTTGTTTATACACTGTAAAAAAAAATGATTAAATTTTAAATCAAATTCAACCCAATTTTGACTAAATCCAGGTCCACGCCAGATTGATTGAAAAAATTAACACTGCATATTGATTAAATCGAAGGATCTGTGATTAGATTTTCTTATTCAAAATTGATTAACCTAACAATTAATTCTGATTACATCTAAATCAATTTTTATTAAAATTTTCTTCCATAATGATTAAATTTCCATAATACTCTAATCATTTTTTATTAAATCTTAAATCCAATGTGATTGATATGCAATCATCAGTAGCACCGCCCTTCCCCTCTCCGCCCTATAAAGTACCTGATTACGGCGTCGATTTTATTTAGTAAATGACAATACTATAATACATAAGAAAAGGGAACACATTAAAGAACAAACAGATGAAATTATATAAAAGATAGGTAATACAAATTCCCAAAGCATGGGAATTGTTTGTCCCATATCATAAACAAAAATCCGGGGAGGTGAGGCATGGACCTGGATTTAGTCAAAATTGGGTTGAATTTGATTTAAAATTTAATAATTTTTTTTACAGTGTAAAAGTTGAAAATAATTATATGAAGTAAAAACACGAAAATTATTTACTCATCTGTAAATAAATACATAAAACACTAATGAAGACCTGGCATGACAAATCTTTTCTTTGAAAATACATGGAAAATAACTTACATTGGTGCATGAGTTCCTCCAAGGGATTGGATTCAAGATATGAGATTTTTGCGTATTTCTTTTGTTTTTGAAACATAATTTCACCAACATGATGTAACAACAAAGTTTTTAAAAGAATATTCGTAAAATTTTAGAACAGGTTGACCACTTCATTCGTTATAACCTCACATTACACATTGTACTACCACAGAAACCGCCATACCTACTGCCGATTAAATGGAATTTTTGCAGATTGCAGCGGGGTGGATGGATATCGGTACTCCCTTGTGATTAAAAGGTTGCGTACTGCGCATATGTTGGCGGCTTGGTTTAGAAGTTTGAGTATTTTTTAGTCAATGGGTGATTGATGCTGATTATTGTGTTTATTTTAACAAGGAAATATGATTTAAAATGTTTGTCTTTTTTATGCATTTGATCAGTATCGATTTAAAGTAATCGAGAATGAGTAATTTGTTTGAATCATAACGAAGATTATGAAACTGATTTAGAAAATAATTACAAATTAAATCAAAAAATTTAATCCGGTCAATAAAATCAGACATCTCTTGTGGTTAATCAACTGGATTTTTTACTGTGTAGGGAGGACACATAACTATAAAAGGTATTTTACGGATCTCGGAATATAGAAGCTAAATACCAAAAGTCTTACAATTTTTTGGCGCAGTGTTTTCTTAGTGTAGGATCTTTCTTATTTTTTTTTTATTTATTTTAGTTATTAGAGTGCAAAATAGATTTTGAGAAAAAATGCTTTTTTAAGAATTATGTTTTTGAAAAATGGTAGGTATTTGCGGAAAATAGTATTTTCGAGAAAATATGAAAACATTCATTCAAAAAGTAATTCTGAAAAATTCCTTTTTCGAGTTTATTATTAGATCTGTAAAATGTAATCTACTTAAAACATGGTGATATCCAGAGTTGACATGTCCATGATTATAGATTCATACCGCTGCCTAGAACCATTTTCTAAAATATTTCTCAAAAATTGTTTACTTAGAGGGGAGTTTTAATCTAAGCTTGTCGATCACTCTGCTTTTGTGTTCTCGTTGAACTTTTATTTAAGTATATTAATTTTTTATAGTATATTAATTTTATTTAGTATATTAATTTCTTTTAATATAATACTGTAAGTAAAAAAGAATACTTTGTGTTCTTAATAATTTTTCCACTTTAAAGGAAATACAATAAAAACTAGCAAGTTTTTATGAGCATTGCAAATGTTGCATAACTGAGACAGCTATATGTTCATGAGGTTTATTAAAGTAAAAAAATAGAAAGGCGACAAATAGTTTACCTATAAACTGGTTTATAGCTGGAAACGGAGTTTTACACAGCGATAAACATGCAAGTATCTATCCTGTGTAATGTGAAGGCGTAAAAATTTTAACGAAGAATACATTTTCCAAGCAGTTTTTGCACATAAATGAATAATTTTAGTTTTAAAAACATTATAAACTTTTCTTTTAGCGTAGACATAAACTAAAACAAATGGGTTTCTGTTTTAACGAAAACAAAATACACAGCTGCATAGGTGGCGATATTATAAGATGGACAGCTTTAATTGTACCTAGGTACTTACTACCCATTAAGTACTTTGACGTCCTTATTATTAAAATTTTGGAGAGATGTTTAATGCAAATATATAAGAAATAATGAAGAACACTTCTGAGAAATACATTTTTATTGTTACATGATGTATCAGAAATAGGTAACACCCCAATTTTTTTTGCTTGAAAGTTAGTCTGTTTCTCACTTAATTAGTTAAGTTTGGAGAATTGTTAATTTCGGAAATTTAGAAATTCTTCGTTTGAGATCAATTCTCAATAATTATTGAAGTCCGATAAATGGAATTTTTTTATTAAAGGTCACAAAAAGAATTTGCAGTGTGTCAAATACCAGGAACGAGGTGGCCATATTGGGTGTGTGTTTCAACTTATAATTATGTTTTCAAAAAATTCGCTTAAAAAGTTTAAATTTTCTCTGGTTACATGAGGTGTAGCGCCATCCCGTTGGAAGTAACCTTCCCGCAATTCGTAATCATGCAGATCATGGATAAATGGTCTTAACATTTCTGTCCGATATCTCTCAGCTGAAATTGTGCCATCAAGATAAATTGGGCCTATTATTCGTCTAAAACTACTTGCTGCCCATGCACCAACTTTTTGCGAATGAAGCGTTCTTTCTACAAAAATATTATGGAGTTTATGAACAGCCGTCACTCGATAAGAGTACAAATGCAGGTATATTTTGGATGTTTCTGATATGTACTGTAACGAATATAAATCCGTTTGCTGAAATTGCTGAGAAAGATGTCTAATTGAAGTTAAAGGATTATTTTACATAATTTCCCGCGCTTCTTCAGTAACCTCATTTAAACGTTTTTTATGTTGAACAGAAACAGTTTCAAGAAATTTGTTAATCAGATAGTGCGAAAATTATGGAAGGTCACCGCAACATCGGGAAACTCGTTTTAAAATTTATCAAATCAGTCGTAAATAGAATTTCCATTTCGGAAAAGAACTTTTTACGATAAAAAAATTTCTGAGCTTTGCTGAACATTTTCACTGCAGCACATTCAGTCGGGCATCAGAGCTTTGTCAAAACTCGTACCGCTAATAAATGTCAAAAGACAACAAGAATTAAATGACATCCCGCAAATATTCCTCTATAGCAATCAAAAGACGGCTTCCCGAAAAAAAAAACGATAGCAATTTACGTTGAAATAACTGCGAAAATTGCAAAATTATTTGGTTTTTGAAACTTTGTAAATACACAAAATCAAATCAAACGTAAATGTCACAAAATAATCATGTTACTATTTACGCACAACGGCCTTTGATTAAAATATTTAAAAATCACTCGTTATATTAATAGAATTCAAAAAATTAAATAAATTCGTCTTTCACATAATCGCGCATTATGGCAATATCCCAAATAGCGTGTTCATATTCAGGTTTTATTTATTCCCTGTGCGGCATGTCAGGCCAGCGTGCAGCGAAGCTAACCTCGTTTAACATTGTTGCTAACGAAATCGGGGTTTTCGATTATAATCTGATGATAGTCATAATGTGATTATACCAATTATTTAAAAAATCGGATTATTTTTTATTTCAAATTATCCCATCGTTAATTGGGTAACTAACTGAACTCTGACAGCTGATTTCTCCTACCATACATCCATAAGGAATGAAGGTAATGATGAGAAATCTGGTGAAAATACGTTAAATCTTAAAACGCTAGACTTAAAATTTTTACCAAGCTTTTATCCGGAATTTAAAATGAGTTTAATGGGTTAATCTTTTCTGCGGAATTTCTTACAGAACAAATCATGGTTACGAAATTCCTACGAAGCAGTATTTAAAATATACTTTGATTGTTTACTAATCTAAATGATCTACAAATATACAAACAGTTATCATACATCAAAATGAAACACTGCAGTCTGTCACATCCAGTAACTTCCTATAAAATTAAATTGCACTGCCTGTGTTTGAATTCATTGTTTCAATTCATTAGGTTTGCGATTATTTACTACATAATTTATTTGACCGAACTTGTAAGTAATGGATGTCATTTATTTTGAAGAGGGCGAAATATTGGATATATGCGATAATAAAAATTCATTGTACAACATTTAGTGGTTTATATTATAAATAAAGTACCTAATAATAATATAATTATTCTACTCAGGTTTTTAGTGCATGTAAATATAATTTAGGAGTAACAATGTAATTTTAAATTGTAGAAATTCCTATTAATTTTTAAAACTTCCTCCATACAAACCCAAGATTATTTGGTCTAATAACAGAGTCAAAGATGCAATGGTAATGACCTTATTTTGATGCTACAGTTAGTTATGGGTTCTTAATTTGTTTAAGATACCCTCATAAACTCTGTTTCGTTTCATTCGAAAGTTGTTAAAAATACAACTCAAATTGCGTTTAATATTTAATAATTAAATATTTTAATTTAAATTGTGAAATTACTCAAAAAGCTTCATAAGCCGTGTTTCATTAATTAATAACCCACATTGAAACAAATATAATTTTGATTGAATTATAGTAGAATATCCATCACATTTTAAATTAATTTTAAATACTATGAATAGGATTTATTAACTATATAAACAACAAATATATTCATGGTACGTACAAAAGCCGATAATCTTTCTCATTTTTATGTGAAATGGAAAGCTTTTTTATCTTCCTGACATAAATGTTGCCATATTTTTGTATTTTGTATTAAAATGCTATTCGAATACCTACTGCAAAATGGGAATTTTATTTGGAAAATAAAAAAAAATTGCCTAATACAAATGCTTATTTTGTTGACGAAAAAAATATTGATACATAAGCCGTAGAATTTTTATGTATACGCCTTAAAAATAACATATTTTCACAGTGGCATGTGTACATTTCCTGATCTATAGAATATTCTTTTTTTAGTAAAATGGAATTTTTATTTTTTGTTCAGGTTTGCTCAGGTATGTATATATACCAGAACTATTTTGAAATATGCTAACACGGTAAGCATGCGTAGAATGAAAAATTCGTATGCTGGTGCGTCTGATAAAAAATATATAGATACTATTATTATGCCAAGGATTCAAGAATTCCAACATAGTGTCATTAATTATACGAAAAGGCGCATCTCAAAAATTATACATTTAAATTAACATTACCACTTTAATATCTAGGGCCTAGATTCTAGGCCCATTCAAGTTGCTGTAAAATGGCGTATTATAATCATTTCGTATTTTAAAAATACTCGAAAAATCCAAATCACACACTGTGTGTAAAAAATTCCATACTGTCTGACTATTTAAAAAAACTAGACGACTTAGAATATATAGGCACCCTTTAAAAGTTACAGCTTGCTTCTTTAATGAAAAACACTCCATTTTTTACAGTTATACAACCGGCACATTTCCCATGTGCTTAAAGATTACAACAGTCATACCGTTATTTAAGGGGGGAGATTATGATAACCCCGCTAACTATAGACCCGTGGCCTTACTGCCAACACTGTCAAAAATAGTTGAGAAACTATTTAGTTAAAAAACGCATTGTTAACTTTTTGGAGATTCATAACATACTGGCATCGGTTCAGTTTGACTTCCGGAGTGGTAAAAACACAAATGACGCCATATTTTCATTTCTGGGAGAATTATATCTCAATCTTAACAACAAGGATGCGGCTGCGGCGGTGTTTTGTGACCTGACGAAAGCATTCGACTGCGTCGATCACGGGATGCTGCTGCGGAAGCTGGAGATTTATGGCTTTAGAGGCAACACATTGCAGTGGTTTGAATCTTACTTGTCGGGTAGAGTTCAGAGGGTTTCGTCGGGTGGCCTTCTGTCCTCTGGTTCAGTAGTGACGTGTGGCGTACCCCAGGGCTCCGTTTTGGGGCCATTACTCTTTTTACTGTACGTGAATGATTTGGGTAACATACAGATAAGTGGGAAATTTACATTCTTTGCGGATGATGCGACTGTTCTATGGCACAACGGGGACACCGGGGTACTCAGAGAAATGGTTAATTCTGATTTGATTCGGATTACACGGTGGTGTGATGCCAACAAATTAACTCTGAATATATCTAAAACAAATGTTTTATCTTTTAAATGTGAATTGGAAAATATAGTTTTGGAAGATCAGTCCATTGACTGCTTGTCACAGAGCAAGTTCTTGGGTCTTTATATAGATAAGAAGTTAAAATTTCAATATCACATTAACAACCTCACGAAAAGGATTGCATCAAATTGTTACGCTATTAGAGTTATGTCTGGAGAATTAGATCACGAAATAGTGAAAGGAGCATACTTTGCATTAATAGAGTCTCATCTCAGATATGGCATATGTTTTTGGGGCGCATCTTCTACGCAACTTTTTGAGTCTGTATTCATCCTGCAGAAAAGAGCAGTTAGATACCTATGTGGGGCAAAGGTAAGAGAATCGTGTAAGCCTTTATTTCTTGCCAATAGGATCCTAACCTTAACGAGTATTTTTATTTTGGAATCCGTATGCTTAATGCACAAAAAGCACAAAAGTGATATAAGCAGTACTTCAACCTACAACACACGGCTCTCGTATCGGATTTGTCTTCCCATTCCTGGCTCCTCTCAAATTAAGAGCTCTATATTGTATAATAGTAGGAAAGTATTTAATCACCTACCTCTTAGGTTGAGGCAAATACAAAACCTCTTAAAATTTCGGCGCGAAGTTAAAAAACTGTTGATTGTGAGACCTTATTATAGTCTTGAAGAATTTTTCGAGGATGGTTTCTAGATCGAATGTTTAACCTGTTGTTGGCTGTGTTTATTGTTGTGATAATCTCCTTAATTTGACATTTTTCAGGTTAAGCATTCTAGTCTTGGACTTTAACCATTTTATTTATATACACAGTAAAGTTGTTTCCTTTTGTCTTTTTATTGTCATTGTATATTTTTTAATTAAGGTTGTATTGGTTATTGTTAAATTAATCAATTTTGTATAGTAGTTTGTTTTGTTTTGTTTTTTTTTAGTGAGTAAGTGCTTTGTCGATGAGAAACAATTTCTTTGGACAATAAAGCTATTTTTGACTTTGACTTTGACTTTGACTATTACTGCTGCTTGTGCCAGTTTTTAAACTAGTATTTTTTTTATTTAAATCTGATTTTAGATTTAGAAATGGACATTGTGTAGTTATAACTTTTTAGCGACCCTGCATATTCTAAATCTACTTAAGGATAAAGAATTAAAATTTCCTTTTACTTTTTTATAAACTTTTTCATCTAGCAGATACTTTTTGTGAAATGATAAACTAGTCAAAACGAATTAGGTAACACTTTTATGTTTATCTGTATTTATTACATTTCTTAACCGATCCCCGTATTTTTACAGCAGCATATTTTACGAAAAATTCTGCTTTTTACTGGATACAAATTGATACAAAAATGAAATTTTTTGTTATAAAAATTTAAAAGTAAATAATGCACAAATTCGATATAATCCAAATTTATTTTAGTGTGATTTTGATAATACTAAAGTCAAGAGTAGTGTTAATTATGGAAAATGTTGATGTGTTAGGAAGGTCAAACGGAGCTAGAAGGCCTCTAAACATTAAAGAAGTCATCGGAGCAACAATGATATTGCAGGAGGGTCGGTCGCAACGAAACGTGGCTCAGCTCTTTAATGTTACATAAATGGCGATTTCCAGATTATAAAACCGACACAGAGAATATGGTTTGGTGGGGATGATTGATATCTTGTTCAGAGCGCTATTCGCGAAGGAACAGTCACGGCCCGAAACGTACATATCGCCAGAGGATCACGAATTTTAACTCAGACTGTAGGAAATAGACTGCGCGAAAGACATGTTCATTCCAGAAAAGTAGCAGTTGTGCCGCATTTAATTGCTGGTCATCGCAGGGCACGAAGAATATTTCTTCAAGAACATCTTCATTGTGTCGTTGATCAGTGGAGGCACGTCCTCTTTACGGATGGGTCCCGTTTTTCACATAGGCAGAATGATGCCAGGAGTCGAGTGTAAAGAAGACCGGGTGAACGCTATCTGGACTCACCATTCAGAGAAACGACCCATTTCGGAGGAGGTTCGGGTGATGTGGGGAGGTATAAATTTGAACAAATGGACCGACTTGCATGTGTTCCTAAACGGGACAGTTAATGCTGAACGATACAGAGATGACATTCCTGAAACATTTGTTGTTCCAGCATGGTCCAGAATTTATCTTACAGTAGAATAATGCCAGGCTGCATACTGCAAGACTAGCAACTCAACACCTTTACGATAACAATACCCCAGTTATAGATTGCCCCGATCTCAATTCAATAGAATATTTTTGGGACTTATTAAAGAGACGAATACAAAGCCGTCCACAAGCACCAGGTGTTCAAATTTTGGCAGAAAATCTTTGAGAAGAGTATAGCGGCTTTCCTTAAGAGATCTTCCAGAGTCTTGTGCAGTCCATACGAAACCGGTATATGGAAGTTCGTCGGAATCGCGGAGGATACACACATTCAAATTATTAAATAAAATCTTGTTTTTGTTGGTTATTTATCAAGAAAACCTTTCTAAACCTGTTTTCGGTATGACCATGGTTTATTTTTTTTAATTTGACAACTTTTTCATTATGAATATAAATATACACACAGTACATTGAAGGTTCTTGCCTATGGAACCTATTGACAAGATTAAACAAATAATATATTTATATTTAAAAACATTAACTCAACCTATCAACATGATCCCTAATTCGTTTCGACTAGTTTACATTTAATTTTAGATAACCATCACAATATCTGTGGAACAATAGATTTTGGGAGTGCTTTACAAACGAAAAATATCGTATCCGATAGTAAGATTTTAATATCGATATTTCGATATATCGGTATAAAAAATATCACATAAAAATATCGACATATCGAACAAAAATATCATTTATTTGATATATCGATATTTTTTCAGCATCCCTACTACCGCTTCAAAGGAGCCATGTGTCAATCAGGAGACTTGCTTGTTCCATCACAGTTAATTTCCGAAATTTCGATTAGCTAGAAGGAAACAAACATGTAAATGACGTGGATTTTTTCTTCCATTTTGATTTCAAGGTCATTCAAACAATTTAAGGACAAACATATTAACTGAACGGAGATGATCAAATCAAAAAACAACATTCCAATAATTTTTTCTTTGAATTCATCACGTGATAGAATTTTATTGTTTTGAAAGAGTCACAAAGAACATGTTTAAAAAGTAACTTAACCAATAGAGGAGAGGGTAACGCTGGCGAAATAACGAGCTCGTTTTTTAGCGCCCTAAAATATAAAATGCATAACTTCCCATGAGCAAGGTATACAGCTGCCACATGAATGGAGGTCATCATTTATTGCTGGAATTTATAATATTTTTATAAATTCCATTATTTCTTAAGGTTTTTACTAGGAATATATTTTTTTTATCTTTTTCGCATTACGAATGTTTGAAAATTTAGCAACCATCTTGTGGCAATAATAATTTACATAGCGGTCCAGTACAAAAAAAATTGCGTATCGAACAAACCCTAAATCGCTTCTTAGTGGGAAAACTTTGCTTTACGATGGAATTTTAAATTGTTTCTTGTGTAGGGTGAGAAGTTTTCAGATATGCTTTTACGCAGGCTAGAAGACGATATATAATAATAATAATAATAATAAAAATAATAATAATAATAATAATAATAATAATAATGTCTTTATTTTTACATTGTCCTACTTTACAATATAGATCAGTGTACATTCAAAAAGAATACTTTTACAATGCAAAAAAAGGCGAAGTTCAGTGATATACTACCCCATAGGAGTTGTCTATCCTGCTCTACTTAACCGTAATATATGAAATAAAAATTGTGTTTTGGCGTAACATAGTGGTTAGTTAAAATAAACTTTAATATATAGGTAAATAAATATTTACTAGATTATTAACAACCCAATATTCTAAAATTCTGATTAAAAAAAAATTGGTTACTATAGATTGTTTTGTCTGTTCAGGTAATACTGAAAAATAAGACGATTAAATTTCGAAGCGGACATCGATTTTAGGTTTTCAGGAAGAGAATTATACAGGCTAACTACGTTATATGAGAAACCTCTTTCAAAAAATGTGGTTTTATGTATAGGTGGCGTTAGCAGACCTTTACATCGAATGTTTATGTTATGCACATGAGACCGAAACACAATCCTATCATGCAAGTAAGCAGGGGTTTTATAGATAATAATTCTATGGTAAAAACAAGCTAAGTGGGCTCGTCGCCTACTCTCCATATTCAACCATTTTGCCTCCTATAACTTGTGAGAAATTCTTTCAAACTTTTTAATTCTATATATTAGACGAAGGCATGAATTTTGCACTTTTTGTATTCTATCTTTTTGAATTTGAGTTAAACAGCTATCATAAACAACATCTGCATGATTGAATATAGAGAGAACAAGGGAATCGCACAACAGCTTCTTAAGCTTCACTGACAAATCATGACGACTAGAGTAAAGCAGTTTTAACCTAATATAGGCACGTTGAATACAGCTTGAAATATGTTATTCAAACCTTAGTGAACTGTCAAACACAAGTCCAAGATTACGTACATTATTTTTTATTTCTAGTGTAGTATTATCTGTTTTTATATTGACTTGGTCCTTTATAAAACTGGCGTCATTTTTTGGACCGAACGACGTTAAGCAACATTTCTTGGGTTTAGATACAAAGAATGTTTTAAAGAGAGTCATTATTTAAATTTTGAAGAGATTCAAGAGCATTTTCCTTTTTGAAGGACAGGTATATTTGGGTGTCATCTGCATAGTATTGAGCATTAGCATGCTTTAGAGCCCTTTGAATATTACAAGTATAAATAGCGTACAACAAAGGACTTATAACTGACCCCTGCGGCACGCCATTTTTAATAGGTAACTCTGCAGATACACTCTCCCCAATCTTAACGCACTGGGTCCTTCCAGTTAAAAAGTTTTCAAAAAACTTTACGGCATTACTGCTCAAACCTATGTAGTGTAAAACCGCTAAAAGAATTTTATGATTTAAAGTGTCGAAGGCTTTCGAGAATTCCAGTAACGCCAATACCGTAACTCTACCAGCATCAGTAGCTCTAAAGATATCATCACTAACATTCGCCAAAGCACTAGAGCACCCGTGATTCCGTCGAAAACCCGACTGAGTTTCCGGTAGAATCCGGTTTCGCTCCACATGTTCTGTGATTTGTTTATTTATAATTTTTTCCAAAACTTTAGAAAGAATAGGAAGGACTCTAATAGGTCTTAAATCCTTGAATTCTTGAGGGTCATTTGTTTTTGGTAACGGCGTCACTAGAGCTCTCTTCCAACCATCGGGATAAACTGAGTTCTCCTAACAGAAGTTAATCACGTGCATGACATATGGAAGAATAAACGGACAGCAATGGCTCATAATTTGTGCATTTAAACCATCCGCTCCAACTGCGTTGGATTTGATTTGGGTAAAAACATTTAAAATATCAATTTCTGTGACTGGTTTAAATTTTAAAAAATATTTTACGGTATCTTTAGTATTATTTGTGTAATGCCCAATTAAATCCTCACAATCAACCGTTTGAGTTACTGATGTTCTAAAGAAGTTATTGATCTCATCGGACCTTCTCAAAAACTCCGGTATTTCAATTTTATTTTTCTGAATTCCCCCACAATATTTTTTTAGATCCTTCCAAACATTATTAGTTGCTGATAATTTAGCATTAAGAAAAGCCTTTTTTTTTATTTTTAAAAGTTACATTAGTTAAGTTACGAAGCATTCTATGATATTCTCTATTTGCATCCGTTCTGGTTTTTTTATACCTACTCAGTGCTTTATCCCGAAGTTTCATTAAATCCTTGACATTCTCCAGCCAGGGTTGATACTTTTTTGTAATTCTTACTTTTTTAAAAGGTGCGTGTAAGTTTAGCAATACATTTAAATTATCATTAATGAATGTTATTTTATCGTTAATATTATAAATATCAAAAATGTTACGCCACGGAATTGTTTGTAAATCATATGTGAATTGTTGCAGATTTATGTTTTTTATATCCCTAAATTCTAAATATTTAATTTGTTTTTTATCCGTTGGTACTGTATTAAATAAATTAAACAATATTTGCTAAACAAATTGCTGTGTATATCAGTTAGAAATACTCGAAAGCCTTTAACTCGTGAATATGCATAATGGCTTGTATTACTCTGCAGATTTGGGTTTAAGATTGCTCTTCAAGATAATTAATCTGCTTCTGTTTATGGTGTTACTTTGAGACGCCTTACTTACTTGTTTTAGACACTTAGTTAACTTAATAATAATCTCATGCTGCTGTAAAGTAATTGGGTTTAATTAACAATGTAATACTCTCCAGTTTGTGAATATTTATTTTTATTTTTAAAACTAAATTAAGAATATCAAAGAACATTTTCACTATTTTGACTTTCGTTCTAGATTAAAATTCTGATTAAATTTAGAAAACTGTTTTGTTTAAAAACCATGTCGTTTCTGTCAAGAAATCGTAAGTATTTTTGAGTATTGTTTATAAATTTTTAATAACTGATTAAATTTTATTGTGAGGTTGTAGGTACTTAGCCTGAGGTAGGAAGCAAAGCACAATAAGTCAATAGGATTTATCGACAGACCTCGTCCGAAACCAGCCACGGTACATTAAAACAAATTTTGGTGTTTTTTTCAGTCTTAGATCTCTTTTATAGCTTCTGTTATTACTCCATTGACCAATCTCAATAATAAATCCCATATATGAGTTTCACCAACCAAGGGATATGAATTTCTTTTAACTTCTGCCTAAAAAGCCTATAGATCTCTCAATTTTTTCACTTTTTATTTAATTCACTTTTGCGAACTGCACCCGATTTCAGGCATATCAACTTTTAAAAATGGATGCTCAGAAAAGCATGTAGGAAACTGTGATTAAGTTATGTGTCTATTATATATACATATATATATATATATATATATATATATATATATATATATATATATATATATATATATATATATATATATATATATATATATATATATATATATATATATATATACTCGATTTCTTGATTTTTGGGGTAACAGCCAGGAAGGTTTGGGCTTAAATAAGTAAACTCTTATTTACTACGAGCCGAGCGCTTTCGGAAAATTTTATTCCTTTTTCAAGGCTACAATATAGAGCAATTTTATAAATTATTTAATTAAAAAACTAATTTAAAAATAATTACCTGGGTGCAAAGTGAGTTTAAAAATTGATAATAACATCTCTTTGTATTAGTACTAATCCTATTTAGTAATATATAGTTATAAATATTAAAAAATCATCTTAACATCTTGATGATTGACAATGACATTTAAATATTGTTATACATGGTGGTTTATTAAACTAAAATATGGGAATTTTAATTATTGTTATAATTAGTGCTAGGTAGACAAAATTTTTCTTTACCTTATATATTTTAAACTAATTTTTGTTGTAAAAATGCATTTTAATTTTATTAATAAATTTTGACTGCATATAAAAAAATTACATTGTTTTACCCTAAATTTGTTACACTTTGATTGTTATTATTTTCTTTATCCATTGTAATAATATTGGAGTAAATTATACTAAGTTCAGCAATATCTTTGTTTTTGTTTAATGTATTTTTATTTTTATAAATTTCTGTCATTTCTAAAAAAAGTCTTTTGTTTTTGTTTGGTTCACAATGTAATATTTTAACAGAGTCAAAATCTGGTATGTGTCCTATGTCTATGTTATGTTCCGCATTAGCGGATATAGAAAAAGTCAATTTTAGTACGTACGTTCCACAATAGTAAAACCAAATTCCAAAAATCATTTGTAAACCAAGCAAATAGCTGATATATTAGAATCACTCATAAGTTTTAAATGACTATTTATTAACAATGACAGGAGAACAACCTGAAAACCTAACTGATCAACTAGAAGATCTTACTTTAAACCAATACTAAATCTTAAGCCTTGCGTTAAAGTTTGTCACATCTTTTAAAATTGTGGGATATTATTGAAGTTTGACAATAGATATCTACGTATACATAATAGGGAAGGAAACAAATATGTCCCATAACAATTAGTCACATTTTCCTTTTCTCCAAAAACGTAAATTAATTGAGGACCTGTGCTTGGTCTCTTGAACTAAAAAAGTCAACTAACGTTTTTTCCTCTTATAACTGTAGTTAATAAATAAAGTGAAAATGTCAATAACTTTAGCCTTAAAAACCTTTATTTTAAACAATTATTGCTTTAGAGAGAATAAAAAACCAAATAATTGCCGTGTTTAAGTTTGCCTTTATAAACCAATAAAAATAATTGAGCCAGAAAAGCAAAATAAAAAGTAAATATCCATGTTGGTGTTTAATTTGGAGCGGTAAATTGCGGTCTGCAATTTTTTCGTATAATAACAACCCAGTACCAATTAGAAGAATAATTGTAAATAAAAGAGTTGGTTTTTGTTGCGATTATTATTATTATTTAAACCTATCCAGCGTGTCCCACGGAGCTCTTGTCATGAGACAAATTTTTACTGAAAGTCGAAAAAAGAATCACTGGTGTAGAAAAGTTCTGCTGCATAGTAATAAACTGTGGATCGCTATGGAAACAATCTTTAAAATCCTATAGTATACAGGGTAGCCACAAAAACGTAAAATATACCCAAGGATAAAGTAACCTTATTTAGTAAGATACAAAGAAAAGTTATTTTAAAGAAGTATTTAGACTTATTTTTTCTCTCTAAATACGAAATCCCAGCCACCTACGAAAAAAGTAAGAGTTTTAATATCAAACAAACGTATTACTAATTAAGAAGGAATAAATTTACCAAACTTCGATATAGCATTCCTATTCTATACATTTTATTGTTAAATTAGAGAATTTTGAAACACCTTTTCTTAAAACAACTTCAGTAATTTCTAGAGCACATCGGGTTATTACTCTTTCCAAGCTGTCGATATTTTCAAAAGGTAGGTGAGAATACACTTTTCCTTTAAATATCCTCAAAGAAAGTAATCGAGTATGTTCAGATCCGGCGACCTCGCCGGCCAATGATTTTCTGAAAATCTCCCGACGCCCCTGGAACATTTCCTAACGAAACTCGTTAACAGCTCCGAAACTATGGCATGGCGCACCAAGTAAGGGTTTCTTACTTCTGCAAGTAAGAAGATCAAGGCAACTTCTGAATACAGTACACTGGTATACTTCAACAGCAATAAAGTGCTTTTATTGTACTATACAATAATGAGAATGAGCTACATTATGGCCGGAAAACTGTACCATAAACAGTACTTTATAATAAAATCGTTCCTAATTTTATTTCATATCGTTCTATTGACTTCTTTAAATTTAACACTTCTTAGATACTTTGCACTTAACAGTAATACATTTTTACATATTTCCATGGTACCGATATTTGTGTTTTATTGGCTTGCTCTCAAGACCGAACTGTAAGTAAATAATTAAATTTTTTAAATGCAATTGGTGTATTTGTGTTTATTTATAAACATGTGCCTATTTTAGTTCAAAGGTCGGGTTGGGTCCATTGTATAACTTTTAATTAAATGTAAACTACTAAAAGCGGTGGATTCTTCATGTTAGGTATTGAATTTTAAATAACAGTCCGGTAAAGGTTGCCTAGCAGCACTTACCGGCCCTATTGCTGTACACACTCATTTGCCGAATTCAAATTAGTACCGTAAATAAAGATATATCTAATATATATACTTCAGGACTGGGTGTTTGCTGCTTTTCAAGTTTTCTTTGAATTTCTTCAGTAATCATAAAAAAATTATGTACACGTTTGCTACGGTTTTTCAAAGTAGACCTTGTTTAAGAGCAAAGTCGCCTATTTATCTTCTTACCACCAGAAAAAGGCAAAACAAAAGTAATTTTCTCACTTACTTTCCCCAATGCCTTTGGCAAATCGACAGACTGTAATTCAAAAATAAATTTTGCTGCTAAACAAGGTATGTCCTTATTTTACCCTTATTTTCACAATCCACTAAAGACTTGTAGGATACCGATCTACTTTATCTAAATTTTTGGGACATTTTTGAACTATAATAGGGAGATATTTAAAAAAAACACAAACTCAACAATGGCATTAAAAAAATTAAATTATTTACTTACAATTCAGACTTGACAGCAAGCCAATAAAACGCAAATACCGTCACCATGGAAACATGTAAAAAGTTATTTCTGTTTAGTGCAGTGTCTAAGCTTTTGATTTTCGGGGGAGGTATCAAATTTAAAATTTTTTTAAAATACCAAAAAAATAAGACGATATGAAATAAAATATTATTTTACATAATACGATTTCATTGTAAGTACTGTTTTGCGGTCATGGTGTGACTCATTATTGTACTGGTGCAATAAAATTATTCTTTTGCTGTCGGAGTATGCCAGTGTACCTACTATCTTCAGAAGATTTTAACGTCCTCGAAAATTTCTTCATCGAAGCTACTTTTCGGTCGGTATTTGTGTTTGACAATAAACAAAAAATACTTTGGAAACTAAAGGAAATTCAGAGCAATCTCTGCTATATTAAATACCGATATTTTCATTGGTATAAAAATAATAGTATATTACGTAATGATAGCTATTAATACACTAGCATAAAGTAATGCGATTGTATTAATGTCCATTATAATATGAGAGTTGCATACACTATTTTTTTATTACTAATTACTAATAAATAACATTTCTACAAATTAAAAATTGTAGAACGCAAATGTTAAAGATATTGTCGTTTTAACATCAAATGGCATTTACAAATACTGTATTTAATTTTAAATAGGAATTTACTCTTCCGATAAACTCCATTGCGTAGTTTCCAACAAAAGAGGGGGAATATACGGTTTTCAATTACTTTTCTACTCTTTCTTCAATTGATAGTTCAAATTAGATTTCAGTTAAAGTCGTATAAGTAAAACTATTATCAGAAAGTGCACGTCACATTAGGAAAGAAACCTATTGGTTCTTTAATTCTCCTTTTTAAGTTATCTTCCATTTACAGCCCACAATCACATTATGAAATGCCAAGTTGTGAAAAATTACTTAGGACAAGTTGCAATAAGTTTTCCAAGTTTTCCGAATAGTAGTCGAGTTTACAACACCTTTCTGTGTATATCTGACAGTTCTCGTAGTAATAAAATAAAGTTTTTCCATAAAAATTTGTCCGACAGTCTTGGATAACCAATCAAAACTTAAAAATAATTTTAGGACTTGAGTCGACATTTTCCCTTGACGCAAAAACCGTAACTTCAATTTAACTTTTGGTCAGAGCCTCGGTTTGTTGGAAATATGTACAGTGGCGCAACAAGGTTTCTCTGTGCCTAGGGCAAAGACATTTTTGGCAACCTTCCGTCTTTCACCCATTGCGGCAAATAAAAACAATCTCTAAAAAATTTAGAGTAGACTGAAAGCATAAATCAAGAGGAAAACATGCATTAACATACATGGCGTTTCAAAAAACAAGTGGTCCCGTTTAAGAAGATTTTTTGGCATAACTAGTGGCAAAAAGTTCACATGAACATGGGCCCGCAGATGCTTTGTTTCAAAGATACAGGGTATTCAATTTTTAAGTGCCTTTTACTTATTAAAACCGATTTGCAATTATTATTATCTGTTTGGAAAAACTAAACCGGTGAGGCGCTTCGCAATATTGAATTGATCTCCTATACGAAGTGAACATTTCAGAAATATGAAGAGGTAAGTTTTGTTAATAATTTAACGTACTATTATTTGATTGATATACAAAAATGTGGAAAAAATAGTAGCATACATACATGTTCTTATTAAAAAATATTTTATCGTCATCATATCCACACCACTGGAGGACTTGTCAAAGTCTTTTCATAGTCAGAATTATGTTTAGTTTAAGTACTTTACATAACGTAAATTTCATCAAAATTGCTGAAGTCGTTTTGAAAATTTCTTGAAAAACTGAAAAAAATAACAAATTTAACACGTTTCAAACAAAGCATCTGCGGACCAATATCCCTGTGAACTGTTAGCCTTAGTTGATTTTTAGGAATGTCCCTTTAGGCACGCGTTTTTTGAAACACCCTGTATATAGTGTTTATAAAAATTGCATTTTAAAAGTAATATACTTAAATGTATTCATAAATTACCTTTTTTAGAGCCCACGACAAACTTGTATAAACTTAAAACTTATTTAGATATACATAATTTATCTAAATTAACAATTACGTTTATTAATACACTCTATAAAAATAAAATATTCGAATATAAAATTTTTAGATACCTATAAAGGTGGGTCCAGACATGTAACAAAAGACCGTCGCGATCCCTGTAGCGAACGCCGCCGCGAACAATTTGTTATTGGTGTTGTTACGCGATCTTGATACGGCATGCCGTCTATACATGTTCGCGACGGGCTTTTATTACATGTCTGGACTCAATTCTTGGTTTCAAATCTTGGAAATCAGTTAGCCAAGTGACTCCCACGACAGCGTGGCTAAAGTTTTATGTTGAACAATAAAATTTTGTTTAATTACACCGGTACACAAAAAAAAAGTGGTCTGTACATTTGACCAGACCCATCTATCAATATGTATTTTGATGCGCTGAATCCAAATCCGAAGTCCGTTTGGCCCGTTCACCCCCAAATTTTGAGTAAATTGCAAAAAACGCTGAAAATGGCTAAAAATTGCGAAAAAGTGCGGTTATGAAAAAGAAGAAAATTTTATTGAACTAGATCAAGTATGTTTCTTATGTATTTTGATGCACTAAATCCAAATCCGACGTCCGTTTGGCCCGTACACCCTCAAAATTTTGAGTGAATTGCGAAAAAGTAGTGTAGAAGTAGAAGTAGTAGTAGAAAGTTCCGAACTTTTTTGTGAAAATTATGTAGTGTTTAGAGGTGACAGACAGAGTTCTAAAGGGGGTGGAGTTGCTATTACAGTCTGTAAATCTCTGAGATCATCTGTGATACATTTGGATAAATATTTGGTTGGGATAGTGCCTGAGATCAGTGTGGTTTCCTGTAAGGTTTACTTAGGTAATGTCCCTATTATTTTATTACTTGTATACATACCGCCATCTTGTTCGCTTAATAATTACCAAGAATTGTTTGAGTCAATTGAAGCCTGTGATATAATGTATAATAAAAACTTGGTATTATTGGGCGATTTTAATTTGGTTAATTTCAATAGTGCGGTTCGAACGACCAGAAATGTGTTCTTGCTTGTAATCTTATGGATATGTTTTCCCTCCAACAGTATAATTGTACCAAGAACGTGAATCAGAAATGCTTGGATTTAATTTTTGCAAATTTCAATTGTACTGTTGACAGGGCTGACTGCCCTGTGGTGGTGGAGGATGTATACCATCCCTCGCTGGATGTTTGTCTGGCCCCATCACGGGCAAGGCAGGTAGAGGTTGGTGCGGGTGATGACAGCAGAAATAGTAATTGGAATTTTAAAAGAGCAGACTTTAATGTACTGTATTCAGACTTGTTGGATATTGACTGGGATGGGCTTGATGAACACACAGATGTGAATGTGTGGTGTGATTCTTTTTATGGTATTTTCAACTCAGTTTTTGACAGATCTGTTCCAAGACATAATATCAGAAAGAGCAAATTTCCTGTTTGGTACAACAGAGACATTATAAAAAATTTGAAACATAAATATAATCTCCGCAGGAAATGGAAGAGATCTGGCAGCAATGTTTATCTGAATCGGTTTAGGGAACTCAGGAGTCAAACGGACACTATGATTAAGGAAGCATATACACAATACATTCAAAAAATTCAACAAGACATTAAAAATGACCCTAGAACATTTTGGAGATATATTCATCAAAAGCAGAGCAGCTGCGCTGTACTTGCCGTAATGTCATTCCAAGGCAAAGAAGTAACAACTCCCGCTGATATTGTAGAGTCATTTGGAGAATACTTTAAAAGTGTTTATAGTGCTGATGAGACTGACATTGACGCAGATAATTTGGATCTAGAAAATGTTAACAATAGTGCAGTTGTTCTGCCAGTCTTCACAGAAGATGATATTGTCAGAATTGTAAAAAAGCTAAAACCTAAGATGTCTAGTGGTCCCGATGGTGTTCCAAGATTTGTTGTTAAGGACACCATAGGCGCCTTAGCCAAACCATTAAGTAAGGTCTTTAACCTTTCTTTGGGGTGTGGAGTGTATCCTGATTGCTGGAGGGTATCCAAAACGTGCCGTATATACAAAAAGGAATGTAAGAATGAAATTTCAAACTACAGGCCAGTATCATTAATATGCGGATTTTCTAAAGTTTTTGAAATGCTCTTGTATGAGTATATGGTTCGAAAAATAGAACCTTTGCTGTCTCAACATCAACATGGCTTTTTGAGGGGTCGTTCAACTACCACCAACTTGGCATGCTTTACGCAGTTTGCATCTAATATTATTGATGGCGGGGGTCAGGTTGACGTGGTATTTACCGGCTTCTCAAAGGCATTTGATAAAATCAACCATAATATCATACTGGCAAGACTTAAAGCATATGGACTTACTGATAATTTTATTTCCTTTTTTAAGTCCTATTTACTTAATAGAACTCAATATGTTCAGCATAATGGATTTAAATCTGTACCATTTGAAGCGGCCTCGAGCGTTCCTCAGGGCTCCAACTTAGGACCTCTACTATTTTTAATCTTTATTAATGATATATCTGAGGTTGTTGATGTAAACTATGAGATATTTGCTGATGATTTGAAGGTTTATACGTCTGTAAGGAGCCGTGAGGATTGTTTGAGGTTGCAATCCACGGTGGAAGCGATACAACGATGGTGTATAGGAAACAGATTACTACTCAACTCTGCCAAATGTTCAGTGATGTCACTAACTAAAAAGCACTATCCTATTGTTTGTCACTATTCCATCGATGGAAATATATTGCAGCGGGCGGAGAAGGTTGGTGACTTGGGTGTTCTGTTGGATTCTGGGTTATCTTATAGAGATCATATAATGAAAATAGTGTCAAGTGCTGATTGAATGTTAGGGTTTATTTTAAGGAACTGTAAGTCATTTAATAATATAGAGGTACTTAAGACTTTATATTTTACATTGGTTAGAAGCAGGCTGGAGTATGGAGCATTAATATGGTCCCGATCTATTCAAAGTATATTCTAATGATAGAACAAGTGCAAAGAAAATTTTTAAAGATTCTGTCTCTAAAAGAAGATGGAATGTATCCTGAAAGGGGGATAGATAATAATTTATTATTGTATAGATTTCATGTTGAAAGTTTGCAGTGGCGCAGGGATGTGCAGGCGGTGATATTTTTATTCAAAATTGTAAGGAGTATCACCGCATGTCCATCTCTGCTAGAGCAACTGTATTTTTTAATACCTAGGGTCTCTGTTAGAGCTCGCACTTGCTTCTACCTGCCAGCTGCGAGAACGAATATCATGTTGAAATCTCCTATTTACAAAATGTGTTCTAAGTATAACCGGATTTCTAATTACTGTGATTTGGATATGTCGTTCAACCAGTTCGTTCGGACCGCCGTAGCTAACTTGTAGCTGTACGGATTTTAAGCTGCTTGTGTTATTGTTTTTTACTGAAAAAAAAAATACTTTAGGAAGATTTATTGTCTATGTAAGTTATATTTGCTCGGCCCTATTAATTATTTTGTGTTGGGCCTTAATGTATTAAATATATAAATATGTAAATAAATAAATAAAAAACGCTGAATATGGCTACAAATTGCGAAAAATTGCAGTTATGAAAATGAAGAAAATTTTATTGAACTAGGTCAAGTATGTATGTATGTGAAGTTCGTTTGACCCGTACACCCTCAAAATTTTGAGTAAATTGCGAAAGAACGCTGAAAATTGCTCAAAATTGCAGTTATGAAAATGAAGAAAATTTTATTAAACTAGATCAAGTATGTTTCGTATGTATTTTGAATCCGAAGTCCGTTTGACCCGTATACCCTCAAAATTTTGAGTACATTGCAAAAAACTTCAAAAAATAGCTAGAACTTGCAATTCAACTTCGGAGGACTGATTGCTTGTGCCTGTCCAGGGCACCTCCACGTGGTGACGGTGGGCAACAGAACCATCTGGCAGAGTCCCTGGGTTAACGGCGTGTATGCCGTCATGGCAGACACAAGCGATAAGTTTACTATGCAGGGATTCGGAACCCCAGTATCGGCGTCTAGTCAGGGTGACCAAGCAGGCCCGCAGGCGTCGTCATCAAGCGACTGCAGTTCTGCAGTAGTGGGTATCTTGGCTTCTGTAGAGTATAATGTTACAAGAAATCACTCCCACCTATGTAATAAACGTCCTCATTGGTGCGTAAGAACAATACTATTTTTTGCTATTCATTGCTATTTTTTACGATTTTTGATATATATATATATATATATATATATATATATATATATATATATATATATATATATATATATATATATATATATATATATATATATATATATATATATATATGAATGATTGAGATTGATAGATTCTGAATTTGGATTCAGCGCATCAAAATACATACGAAACATACTTGATCTTGTTCAATAAAATTTTCTTCATTTTCATATCTGCAATTTTTAGCCATTTTCAGCGTTTGTTCGCAATTTACTCAAAATTTTGAGGGTGTACGGGTCACACGAACTTCGGATTTGGATCCAGCGCATCAAAATACATAAGAAACATACTTGATCTAGTTCAATAAAATTTTCTTCATTTTCATAACTGCAAGTTTTAGCCATTTTCAGCGTTTCTTCGCAATTTACTCAAAATTTTGAGGGTGTACGGGCCAAACGAACTTCACATACGTACATACTTGGCCTAGTTCAATAAAATTTTCTTCATTTTCATAACTGCAATTTTTCGCAATTTGTAGCCATATTCAGCGTTTTTTCGCAATTTACTCAAAATTTTGAGGGTGTACGGGCCAAACGGACGTCGGATTTGGATTTAGCGCATCAAAATACATAAGAAACATACTTGATCTAGTTCTATAAAATTTTCTTCTTTTTCATAACTGCACTTTTTCGCAATTTTTAGCCATTTTCAGCGCTTTTTGCAATTTACTCAAAATTTGACGGTGTACGGGCCAAACGGACTTCGGATTTGGATTCAGCGCATCAAAATACATATAGATAGATGGGTCTGGTCAAATGTACAGACCACTTTTTTTTTTGTGTGCCGGCGATATTATTTATATATGAATAAGTTTAATAAAAATTCTAGGAGCTATCGTCTCATATTGCCTTATGTACAAGGAAATATGGAGATTCAGGTGGTAAGTGGGTACACATTATTTTTTATAATAGTCACCACATCAGTAAAGAACATAAAAGATTGCAATACCTAAAAAAATATCTTAAGTATCTACAAACAGGTGACTTATATAAAACTAACTTCGGTCTTACCTCATCAGCATTTTCATTCCGGTCTATGTCTAATGGCCGATTCTAAAAAACAAAATATGGTTTAGATAATTTTTTTTAAATCCTTCAACTGGAAAATATTTCAACAAAATTAAAAAAGACGTTACTTTTTTTACAATTACAATTACATTGTAACCAGCGCATTATCAGTAACAGTAACTCTAGATATAGTATACTGTAAAAAAAATGAAAATAAAAAACCATTTAAACGTGAACCAATATTCTCTGTCTGAATTTCAAACTCTTGCCAAGTAATGTTTTTCTTTTTCACGTTTATAAAACCCAACCTAGACCGACTTAGATGAACCCATATGTAAATTTTAAAATAGCGGAAAGTTTCATGTAAATGTTTATTCAACTAGAAAAATACTGTAGAAAAATAATAAAAGACGACATCGACAGTTTTTAACATTACAATTTAATATCGACTGCGCTATTATTTATTATAAATCTCAGCTTTAAGTTTATGTATATGCTTTAAGTTTAAAGATAGTTATTCATATTATTTTTAAAAAATTAAAGAAATATCCGTCAGTTATGGATTGGGCTCCCATGCCGAGGGCTTTGTATATCTACAACACATGCATCACAATTTTTAAGTCGTATCTCGACTTTTACACTCGACGCATGTTTTGCTAGCCATGCATCATCAGGAGCAGATTAAAATTTTATCTATTTATAGGGTTTTTAGGTTCGTAGCATTAAGAGATTTGCGATATAGGTACCTCAAATGAAATGTTATAGTTGTTGGCCTGAGCGATGGTATAAACATACGAACAAGAAATAGTTTATCGGAACGGAGAGCGAATGCGCGGACAATGGGAATCCCTCTAAGGTTCCGTTCTATCGGAGTAGTACAAACATCGTTTTATAATTTTGAAAAATTGACAACTGACACAATGACATGTCTAGAAAGCGCGTGAAATGCAAGCACACAAGTGTCAGAAAACGTCAAAAAAGTCATAAAAACGGTACGCAGTGGGTTTGTTATGATAAAAGGGCCGATTTTAGTAAGAACATTAGCAAAATCAATAAAAAACTTTACCTGCTGCCAAAAGTAAGTGATTTGGCATCTTGCTAAACCAGTCGATGTATTTTAAAGACAATTTTAAACTGCACAACTAAACAAAAACACAGGAACTTGGAGGTTAAACAGAACCAGACAAGCTCGCTGGACTGTAGAAATACCTTTTAGAGGTCAAAAATCTTGAATTGTATAGAAAAAAAGCTGCAATTAAAAGTTATTGTGTCATCATTTGATATTCGCGGAAAAATTTTACTTGTCGTTTTTAATGTGACTGAACGAACTTAATCTCAACGGTAGCAGGGGGTATACAATCGTCTTGACATTTAAAACCTTTGCCTAGCTCGCTCTCTTTCAATCATGGGCCTGAAGCCTTTAATTGACGCATGAACAACACGGACGAGAGGGATTACACGGTGTAGCAAGACGAGGTACAGATTGTCATTGTTGTCATTTATGCTGTCAGGTTATTTGAAATTTCTAATCGTTTAACTATTACCTACTACTCAGGTTAGGTGTACATAAGCTATTTCTTTTTAACCTACGAGAATGGCCCATAATGTGCGTTTTAAATTGCTTAGAATAAACAAATTTTCTGTTTTTTTTTAGTTACGGCTGTCATTTGACAAGATCCTGTCGACAACTTTTATGTTTTCTATTAATGCAGGCTTTAATTGGACTATTACTTTGTACTTCAGGTAAGTCTACAGGGTGACAATTTGAAAACGGTTAACGGACTATAAATTTAGAACAAAGAATTTTTTTTTAAAACACTTAAAACCGTTCTCGCAGCATGAAGGGGGAAGTAAAATTATGTTATTTTCATTGTGGCAGAATTATCCCCTAAGCCGTCACATCCACCCACTTAAAAATCTTAAATAGGAAGATAGGTTAAGACACCTTGGTTGAAGGGCCTGTCAATCATGTACATTGTGACTCAGATTTTTCAAATTGAATAACCCATTGATGTGTTAAACTCATTGAAATATTTTGATTTGGAATGTAGTTATTTAAGATCGCGTGGCGATTTTACACCTAAAGTAGCGAAAAATATCGATATTGATTAAACACCTCTTTGATACGATAACACAGGAGTAAAGTAATGTTATTTTCATTATGGTAGAATTATCCCTTAAGCCGACACATCCACCCCCTTGAAAATCTTAAATGGGGGGATAGGTCAAGTGACCTAGTGAAAGGCCTCGCAATTTGAAAAATCGAAGCGTCACATTGTATATAATTGAGAGGCCCTTCAAACAGGCTTGCCATTTAAAAACGAATTAAGATACGGAACTCGGGCTTACGGTAAAATGTTTCCTCTTTGAAGGTCTGTGAAATGAGGTACCACACGGCACAGGGTTGCATTTAAAATTTTTGACCTAAACTCCCTAGCGTCACCCGTCAAGGGGGTTGAAAAAGTTGAAATACATAAAAAGTAGATTTATTAACCAGTAAAATACACCTAAAGTTAGGCGTCTCTATCCTTACTAATAGCAAAGATATTTGCCCATACTAAGTATTTTCGTACATAAAATAAAATACCTTATTTTTTTTAAACTGAATTAAACTAACTTTATTTAAATTAAAGGCGGAAGTGGACATTAAGTAATTTGCAAAACTGAAGTCGGAACTTTTACAATCTATTTATATCCATCAAATAAGATATTTTATGCAATTTTAGACCCGCCTAAGTCCCAGAACTTCACTCAAGCATACTATGCATTTATATCACTTAGGCGAAGTCACGGGCTTGGTTTTATTCAAACTAAAGAACTTAGTTTGAAACCTTGCCATATGAGCTGTAAATTCTGATCTAACGCTCCGCTCGCCTAGAGGTTTCACTCGGATAAAAAAGAAAAATTGAGGTTTTGGAAGCATATATTGTAAACCACCCGTACGAAACTGCGGGTAACAGCTAGTAATACATACGTTTTTATTAGACTTACTTTTAATTTAATAAAAAATTCGTATTTCAACTTATGTACATTGTTATGCAGCTGAGTAAAATCTTGCATCCAGGAACTTTTTTAGTTTTATTTTGCATCATTGAAACCCAAAGTTATAACAGCTTCGTGGTTTCCATCGCAATAAATTTTCTGGTTTTGAATGCAAACATGTAAATTGAGTTCAGTGCTACGTCTTATTGTAAAGTGGTTCAAGAAAGGCATACAAACTAGGAAATACGTTTCTTTAAAGAAAACTTTAGCGTAACTTCCGTTATTTGATAAATTTACTACATTTTTAAAACGGAAACCACTATGCAGTAAAGTTTGTATGAGATAAAGTGGTCGCTAGCTTAACGTAGGCATCATGTAAGTAAATGCAGCGGCTATATATTTTTAAAAAAGATACCCGTCCGCAAGTTGCTTGCTTGTATTTTAGCGTTGCTCAAATCCTGGTGATCCTAGGTGACGGGATTTAAAATTAGTTTATATAGGTTTCTTATTTTACAATCAGTGTCGTAGCAAGAGGTAAACTGCTATTAAAAATTTCTAACAGAGTAACGCTTATGCCACTAGAACCTTCTATTCTAAACTGGCTTGGAATTGCCGACAATCACTTAATGAATTGGCAAGAAACCATAGTAGAAATTTAATGTGGGTCACGGGTATCAAAGGTGTGGAAGGCAATGAAATTGCTGACCGACTTGTTAAAGAAAGAACACGAGCTCCTTGGACATGAGTCCTTCTGCTGCATCACTAGAGGTCACCTTATGGAAACCCTCATGCAATGGAAAATGAAACAGAGAATAACCAAGTGGAGAAACGCTCCAGGACAAAGAAAGGCAAAAATACTTATTGGTGTAAGCCTGATTACACAAAGAAGCTCTTGAAGCTTTAATGGATTGAACTTAGACTGGTTATTTGCCTTCTCACTGAACATGGCACTTGGTGGTATCACCTCAAAAAAATGGGAAAGATTGACGATGAACACTGTAAACTCTGTATCGAAGAGGATGAAACTGCCGAACACTTGCTCTGTGAAGTGAGTAATAACTCACTTATGTGTTCTCGTTAAAAGCTGCAATATCTAGAGGGGGCGTTTCTGAGGCCCAATGACATATTAAAGTGCGCCCCCGGAAATATGCTAAATTTTGCGAAAAGTTCGGAAATTGATGGGTAAATAATGTAAAGTATTCATAATAGATCTAATTCGGTCGAAATAGTGTAGGTCCACCAGAGCCGAACGACCGTCAACGACCCCATTCAGTACAATATAATACAAATGCCAATAGAACAGCAATGCGCTCTTTAACTAAACTGCAGTTTATAATTTTAACACCAGCATCTTAAATCAGGTTAGACGGCATATGCCTAACAATAATAAAAGTAATTCTAAGGTGCTCCATAACTTTTTATTCAAGAAATAAGAACCTTTTAAAATTCTACTAAATATAAAAACTCTATAATGACGTAAGTCACACCTTTGTGCGTGATCGGCACGCGGTCAGCATTTTATGGCCGCGTTGTCTGGTCTGAAATGGCACGCGGTCCAGGGATTTTAGACTGCTCTACATAATACCTTCTACCGGTGTTGCCGAGAACTGGTACATTCATTGAAAAACTGGTACATTTATCTCTTTAAGCCGCCCCTTAGCCATAGGCGTGTTCGATTGACAAAAACTGGATCGATCCGGATTACTTTACGACATTATAATGCTATTTTATCTCCTACTACCATTCTTGATAAAGTTGCGTATTTCTCTTAACCCTTAACATACCGTGCGGGGTCCCTCTGGGACCCCAGACGCAGATTTCCTGTAATACTTTTGGCATTTGAACATTTTGGCAACACTGCTTTTAGGTATTCGTAGCAAACGCTATTCTGCTGTCGTCGTTAGTATCGCGCAGAGTTTTGGTGTGTTCGGGTCGAGTTAAAGTAGATTTAGGTAAGTGGGGTCGCGCAGGGACCCCTCATGGATGTTTACGATAGCTAAATTTTTTCTAGGCTAAATTTAATTCTTGTTTTATTTAACTTTCAGTTTTCATCAAAAATGGATTTCAAAAGTCGGCGAGACCAAACACGACCTTTGACGCAAAAAGAGCAAGAAGAACTGGCTGAAAATCTAAATTTAGACGAATCTGATTTAGAAGACGCATATGAAAGTGAAGACGACAGCGAACATGATCACAATTTCTTGGAATCCGTGTCTGAAACGGAAGATAGTGTGGAAATCAACAGTGAAGAAGAGTCTGATGCAGAGCCTATCGAGATCGAGGTAAGTGCTGCCTTTGGTCCAAAATACATCGCAAAGTCTGGCATGTCATGGGAAAGTCGTCCGTTTGTAAGATCTAGAAGATTGCAAAGGAATATAATAAATGCACGTCCCGGTCTTACGCAATACAGTAGAGCCGCAAGTACAATTATGGACTTTTTCAACCTTCTTCTGACAACGGAAATGAAAAACATTATACTTCAACATACCAATGAAGTGGCTCTTGGATGTTATAATGAGTGGAATACTAAATTTCCCCAGAAGCAAAAAGAGTGGAAGGTACTAGAGATGGATGAATTGGACAGCTTCTTCGGCATTTTGATAAAAGCGGGTGCACTAAGATGTAGAAAAGAATCCATACAGGAAATGTGGTCTTCGGATGCATCTATAAGGCGCGCATTCTTTACTGCTGCTATGTCCCGTAATAGATTTGCAGACATTTCTACATTTCTACGCTTCGATGACAAATTGACCAGACCTGCGCGAAGAGAACAGAATAAAGTAGCTGCCATAAGCGAAATATGGGAAATGTTTGTATCCAACTGTAGAAATGCCTTTGAACCATACGAACACATAACAATTGATGAGCAACTGGCATGTTTCCGAGGCAAGTGCCCATTCAGGCAGTATATAAAATCGAAACCAGGGCGTTATGGCATAAAAATTTGGGCAGCTGCTGACGTAAAAACATCATATTTGTGCAACCTTCAAGTTTATACGGGAAAATCAGTAGATGGTGTGACAGAGCGGAATCAAGGCTTTCGGGTTGTAAAAGATTTGGCAATACCTTATCATGAGAGTTGGCGTGGGATTACCACCGACAACTTTTTTACAAGTGTTTCACTTGCAAATTATCTGCTCACGAAAAAACTTACTCTACTTGGTACCGTAAGGAAAAATAAACCAGATACCCCAGCACAACTTAGTCTAAAAGGAAGACCTGTTGAATCCTCATTCCTCAATGTTTGCCTTTACCAAAGATCTAACTATGGTTTCGTACATACCGAAGAAAAACAGGATGGTGCACGTACTTTCAAGTCAACATGATACTGACGGGCTTTGTGAAAATAGTAAGAATAAACCGTACATGCTCTTAGATTACAACAAATCAAAAGGTGGAGTCGATAATGCTGATAAGCTTATCAGAGAATATTCGTGCAGCAGAAAAACAGCTCGTTGGCCCTATAGATTGTTCATGAACATCTTGGATATATGTGCTCTGAACGCCTTCATTTTGTACGTTGAGCAAAATCCAGAGTGGAAGAAAAATATGAAATGGCGACGACGTTTTTTCTTACTTCAGCTTGGTGATGAGCTTGCTCGTAAAAATATGGAAACCAGAGCCAAATATAAACATAAGTTGCGTGTAGTATCGGCTCTAAGGGACTGTGGTATAGTTATACCTTCTACAGATGAACAAGCGGCTCCAGCAACTACGCCAGCTAGGAAAAGGGCAAGATGTTACCAGTGTCCCCGGCGTAACGATAAGAAAGTAAATACAGTTTGCAATTTTTGTAAGAAGTTCATTTGTGACATACACAGAGTAAAAATAATAAATATTCTATGTACAAACTGTTCGACTAATGAAACTGCTTGATTATTTTTTTTATATCTTTAAACATATTCTTGTTGTTCTGTTATTTTCAGTATAAGTTTAAGTTTTGTATTTTATATTTTATTTGACGTATTTAAACTAAATAAATGTGTTTTAAAAATGATATTTTTAGCTACTTTTGAAAATACATATCTTATATTATACTTTAAATATGTATTTTTGTGGGGTTCCTGAAGGACCCCCCATGGTATTTTATGGTACTTTTTGAGTCACGGTACGTTAAGGGTTAAAGATCGTATACTGATCTGGATCGAGCCAATTTTTGTCAATCGAACACGTCTCTTTATTTATTTACGTACTGGTGATCACTGGCGAATGTGCGTAAAATGTTTTAAACTTTAACGACATTGATGTTAAAAGCATTTGAGGATAATAAAAATTTTAAGTAGTTATTTGGAAAACTTCAGAAAACGAACAAAATTAAAAAAAAAACAAGGCAACATGAAGAAACCTTGTATTACATTGTCACTTTATTTCGACTCGGTAATTGACAGGTTAAATAGGTTGTGTGACCATTCACCGTGTTCAGTTGTTCAATTTTAAAGGTCTAGCCGATAAGTAGTGTTAATTATTTATTTGATTGCTCACGGAGTAGTCGGAGTAACACTGTCCTTTATTATTACTATTTATTACATTTGAAAATCATGGATTCTGACAGCTCCCGTCTGAGACCAATAAACCTTTTAATTAATCCTTATTTTATAAGTTTTATATGATTTTAAATCGTCGGTGGCCAAAAATTGGCATTTTGGTTTACCAAAAGATAATGTCTTGGTATATGGTACGAGACCCTAAAAACTGGTACATTTACCAAGAAATTAGTACATCTAACGCTCATAAGCCGCTCATAAGCCGCTCATGGAAAAAATGATTGCCCGTCTCCAGTGAGCACTACGTAAGTCGTGCTTGTGAGTCGACACACACACACGTGCGATCGCGTCTTTTATAGTTTTTATTGAATGGGGACTAGTCTGGCCTGTTGGAAAGCTTCCAGAGCCATTGAAACTTACACACACACACACGTTGAATGGGGATTTTAAATCACCTAAAAATAATTTCCTTATGATAAGGAAATTAAATCAATAAATCTGAGGGAAAAATTAAAAAAAACACATTTTTTGTATTTTTTACTCTTTGTAGTACGCCACTGACTACCTTTTATTTTTCTCGTTAAGCCTATTTACCCTACCACAATCTGCGAAATCACTAGTAGGAAAATTACATTACATCAGTGTTTTGTATTTTTTAGGAAACATTTATGACGTCGCTGTTTTCGATGAGCTTTTACCAGAAAATTATGTTAATTAAAATTATACATAAAATAAACTTATTACTAACATTATGTTTTTATGTTCTGCTAATAAGAAATACTTTAAAAGCAGTATATCGTTACGACTTACATTTTTTTGTCATAATTTTGCCTAAAAAATAAAAACACTGATGTAGCGTGGGCACCATTACCTATTATAGAGTTTTTATTTTTCCTCAAGTTGATACAGGGTAAATAGTTCTAACTCGCAAGAATAAAAAAATAGTCAGTGGCATACTGCAAAGAATAGAAAACTTAAAAAAATAAATTTGGCGCTCAATTTAGAGATTTGAGGTATTTTTTCAATTCTAAGGAATTTTCCTCAATTTTTCTTGATAATTTTTTAAACGGAGGTAGTTTAACGATTTCTCCAGTTGTAAATTTAACTGGATTTAAATAAGTTTCCTTTTTTATATTGAAATATCATTTAATACCTTCAATTATTTATTGACAAATATTTACAATATTTCATTGCCTAAAATATCAGTTTTAATTCTGAAGTTCAGATATTAATGAAATACCCATTTATTCCTGCAGCAATTTTTATGTTGCGTTTCTGGCTCAGTTACATAAACATACTTTATACTTACTATAAGCCTTTTTTTTATACACATAACCTAAACAGAAATTGCCCTTCTATTTGCAGACCACTTTCCCAAAAACTTATCAACTCAACCTTTCATATTATTTTTCCTAACAAATTCCCGAGCGTGTATTTTCCTGGCACTGACAACAGAATTTATACCAAACATAAGGCCGATTAAGCTACATTAAAATGCCGGCCGCAACCGTTTCAGTTAAGAAAGGACCGAGGAAAATGCTTTTCCAGGAAATGTAAATATTTATTATTCACTGTTTCCAGAAAATAAGGCGAAGAGCAAAAAATAATTAATTTTCGCGCAGTATGCAACTTTAAAATGACAGTTGTAGTTAATGATTTCGGATTTGCATTTTGATTATGTGGAAAAACAAAGAATTTGTTGCGGCTTGAAAAAAATGATAAATTCTCCTGGCATAAACAACAAAAATGGAGGAAGAGAAAAGAATGCACATTTTCTGGGCATACCAGGTGCCTCAGATTAAGTGTGCACTATTGCTAGCTTGTTTACTCTTGGAGGTACAACATCGGTTAAATTGACAAACTAGTGGCATTTTTTGCGTTGATTAAAATGGTTAAAAGGGAAAACCATTGGAGGCCGCGTTTTAGAAGTATTTTTTAACATTTCCGTTTCTAAATGGAATATTAATAGAACGATATCAAATCTTATTCTGAACGAAAAAGTTCCAAGGCACCATTAGTCTAAAATTCAAAATAACGAAGTTATGATCATATGTTATTTACAAACAAGTTGGCTGTGGAATTCCTCAACAAAAACAATATTGAGGGTATGCGGGTACGAATTTCAAATTTTATGATGCCTTACACATTTTTGTGAATGCGTGAAGGGTGTTGTCTAATCATTAACATGAGCTAAAAGTTATTTTCTGATAAAATATATCATTTTTTTTTCTTCTAACGTAACAAGAGCCATTACAAAAATCAAAAGATGCATATCCTCCTTGTCTAAATATTTTAATTGTTAAATTCACAGCTCTCTTACCAAAAAGTAAATTAAGGCATCATTAAATTTGAAATTCATCCAACTAATCTATTTTTTTTATTTCTCAATTCCACAGACAAGTTGACTGAAAATAAAAACATATGGACATAACTTCGTTATCTTCAACTTTAGGCCAATGGTGGATAAAAACTTTTTCATTTAGAAAGTGATTTGCAATGATCGAAAATGGAGCTAGTCAGATTGACGTTGCTGAAGCCCTCCAAACAACGCAGGACATTATCTTGCTTTTGTGGGCCCCGTTATCGTGAGCATGGTAATGTTGCCGAAAGACTTCCAGGTCCGTCAAGGATAACAACTCCAACTTAAGACCGTTTCGTTTTACAAATGGCCTGACGTAACCCTGGATTAACGGTTCCTGAGATAATGAATCGGCTCCATAAACTCATAATGTTGAAATTTCGAAAAGTACTATTAGAAATAGGGTGTACGAGGTTTGCTTAAGAAATAGACGTCGGTTGAGATATCGGCCTTTATCGAGAGGGAATCGCGTTGGGCTACCGAAATTGGACCGAAAATCAGTGGGCTCCAGTTTTGTTTACAGACGATTCCGACTTGCATCCAGATTCGCGTAGGGTCAGAGTATGGATGGAACCTGGCTAAGAAGCTGTTCTTAAAAACGTACAGGTGGTGTACAGCCACAGGGGTGGCACTAGTGGCATTAGACTTGGCGGAAGAGCCCATCTCGTTTTGTTGGAAAATTTTTTAACAACTCAACGGTATGTGGAGGAAATTCTACGACCAGTTGTGTTACCGCAGGCCAGAGTCGTTGGACCCACCTTCATTTTATTTCACGATAATGCACGTTCGCATGTCACCAAGACAGTAATGCAATTTTTATAACAAGAAATCACTGTTTGGCCATGGCCTGCTCAATCGACGGATCTAAATCCTATTGGGCATTCTTGGGATCTGCTCAAAAGAAAACCGAGCACATCTCTTAACTGTTGCTTGGACAGTACTACCTCAAAATGAATTGTACAACTTGATTTTAAGAATGGGTACAAGGTGTCGTGCAGAGCTAAATGCAAGAGGGGTCATGCACATTATTAAAAAAATTAATGCGCCGAATTTCTTTAGTTAAAACGAAGAATGTACCCTTTTGCACATTTTTGAACCTGTTTATAAAAATTTACTGTACACCGGTCTGTATATCGTTAAATTTTAAATTATCGGCATGAATAGTAAGCGACTAATGTATAGTGTGATATGTTTTAACAACTTTATGCATCCCCTGTATTTATATATCCTGGTATTTTAGGTCCCCTTTCCGAAGATTAATTTATGATTCTTAAAATTATATTTCGAATAATATCTAATTATTAAACTCGTACAAGTATTCAACGAAGAATATCAGGACGGTAAACACAATTTTGTACACGCAACAACTTAGGAACAAATATTACGTTCTCTAACTAACGATAACGAAACTATTTTGCCAGGAAAAACTCTGGAGTGGAGAAGGCTGTATTTTTTATACCCATAAACATAAGCCCGAACCACCGCCTAGTTCCATAAAAATTACACTTTACAATAAGAGAAAACCACAAGTTTGTGGCATACGGGGGATAAACAATAGGAAAATCTCTCTAGAGGTAAAATACCCTTATTTTTACAAATACGACAATATGTGATAAGAAAGTCTAGAAGTTCTCTAGAATTAATAGTTATGCTGAAATATGAACTCGTGGCCTCGTATCTAAAAAAATTACTTTACCCTGAAACGATTTTTTTATTTTTGTTTTTGCCCTGTATGCTACTTGACTTTTCATAGTTCTTATATCGATTAATCTTCTTTTGAAGTATGCACCAAATTTCCGTAATGCTAACATTTCGATAAACTCATTAATAATATAATAGAAAATTTGTTGAAAACTTTTGCCTCACACTGTTGATGCGCAGCGGAGTTCGCCAGCTACGCTTAGTAGTTATGGCCTTACTTGAAACTACCCCCTCTGCTCTCCCTCTGACGTTACAAGCCCCGCCCCTTACGTCACGACGTAAGTCCTGCACCAAAATGGTGACGTATGTCACGTTAGCTGTCATCTGTCAAGTGGTTCTAAACAGGTGTGATTAGAACACGGGTGGTTTTGGAATAGGTTTGTTTAGAATTGGGGTCGTTTTGAACAGGGTTGTTTAGAACAGAGGTGGTTTTGAATAGGTTGTTTAGGACAGGAGTGATTTGGAACAGGGTTGTTTAGAACAGGGAGGGTTCTGACGTGGACATATGTCACCATTGTGTTGTAGGACTTACGTCGTGGCGTGAGGGGGCGGTGATTGTGACGTCAGAGGGAGAGGAGAGGCGGTAGTCGCAAGTAAGGCCATAACTACTACGCTTTAATATTATGAGAGCATCTATTTACAACCCAAATGGACACGTAACTTATGCTAACTTTTAATCTAATAGTATTAAATGTAGGAGAGGTATTGCATTGTGTTGTCTTATTTTATATCTCAAGAAATGATTAAATTTACAAGCAATTAACTACACTTCAGAGTAATAAAAAATAATAATTGCATTCTAATGTCAATTACGCATTTATTATTTATTGGCCCTTATGCCAAAATTTTTAGGAAAAGCTTTACCTGTATAAAAAAACACCTCTTTTTTCCTTATATATAGTATAGGATCAGCTTTTTGTTTCGACAAGTAGATACTACATAATTAAGAGATTACCAACACGTATACTGACCTAATTTGCAGACAAGGGTTGTATGGTTGTGCTGTGTTAATTATATTTTAACTTGAAATACCAGAATGGTGTACCTTTACTTATACCTATTTCATAATAGGTATATTCGGAAAATTATTTAATCTAATTGAAAAAATTCTAGGAGTACACATTTTAATATACTCTCTCAACATAAAACATGTTTTAATTTATGTACACCTATTAAGGTGGTTGTATTATCTAATATGTTCTCAGAGCATAAAAATTAATTTGTGCCGATATTTTCCACTGTATCCACTGTTCCGATGAGACATGAATTAATAACAAACAATCCAGCAAACACAAAATTTTTCATTTATATGTAAGGCTGTACTAGTCCATAGTTAAAATATTAATTGTCTTCATAACTGCGAAAAGAACAAACTCTACTTGTGGAAAACAAAGAAAAATTTAGAAGCCAAATTTTTATTTGAGTACAAAGATCTCTTACACAAAACATAGTTGGGATACCCTAGGGGCATGTAGGGGATAGAACTGCACATATGTATGCAAATAACCGCAAAAGACTTTTTTCTACAATGCACTAAAAACTAATTTTCCCGACTATGGGTCCAGGTGTTTATTTTTTAACTTTCTTTTCTGATGGAAATCTCCAATTTCGAACTCAGTGGTAGGCGCTCAGAAGAAGTTTTGAAGGAGAAACTAAAATAATGAATACAAACAAACACATACCACAATGAATTCAAACAAACACAGCATAAGTAAGACAAAATGACAATAATACTTTACTCACTCAGTATTTATTCAAAGACTAAAGCTAAAATTAAGACAGTTAAAATCACAAAAGCTTCTTAACTTGAACTGACAACCAAACTAATACAATTTTGCAAGCAAATACTTCAAACACAAAAAATTCCAAGGGAATAAAAAAAAAATGATTATATCAATATTTAGAATGGGCAATAAAAGGAATCTAACGCCAGAAGGACTCAAGAGGGTTAATATCAAATAAAGACTAAGTAAAAAACCTAACCGAAGCTAATGGAAAGAAGAAGACACTTTCCTATTGCATGATATAAAATTCCTAGTAAAACATTTTAAAGCAAGTGCATAAATACAGAGAACTTGCATAATAGCCTCTGAGCAAAAGCCAGCTCTTTCACGTCAGGTTATAGTGAACAATTTAACTTTAATGCACCAGTTTCCATAGAAATAAAATCTGTAACAAAGCCGATTTTGTTTTCATAAATAAAGCGTGGCCTAATTAAAGTAATTAAAATTAATAGCGCATTAAGGTCTGGTTAAAGTCTCACCTTAACGTCACAGCTCCGTTTCAGAGTGGTTACGTAAAATCGAATAAATTAATTCGTATTTTCTTCGGTTATTTTATAATTAAATAGTACTTAAATACGCTTTTAATTAAAAAATATTTTTTATACGTCTTAGATTGTATTTCTTTATAAAAGCAGATTCATTAGAATATATTTTTTGCAAGCTGATGTAATTTTTAGAGGTGGGATAAATTGAATTACTTAATAATCTATAATCCAATCATTTAACTAATCGATGTCATCCGATTAAGATCATCATAATTTAGATCATAAACGGTGACCCCGATTCCCAGTAATTCGAGAAGATACATAAAAAATTTAATACCGTGGGCAGTTTACAATGTATTAAACAAGGACATTAGAGTTTCATTGGACTAAGCTACTCCATAGCAAATAAATCAACATTTCCGTTATTTGACTTTTATTGCCCGGTGGTATAAGTTTACTGCCAAAGAAATATCTCTATGTCTTTTTACAGATAGGGATGGTGCGTTTTATAGCACCTCAAATGAATCCATACAAAGAGTTGCAGTACGCAGGGGCCTCGAAGTCTAACTTCAACACTAATCATAGTGGCCATGTGATGGATCGTTTGTTTTGTTTGAGTAGTCATGTAGTAAACACGTAGAATAGAATTCTATGTGGTGTGGTCCGGGGCCTGGATTATTGCTATTTTCTCCATCAACCTTCAATAATCGAAAATAGCCTTGGTAGACAGGTGGTATGAACTGAAACATTTCTTCCATGTTTTTTTCTTGCTCGCATTCATTTTATTTAATCCATTTCGTTGAACGAAATATCTTCGTTCCCTTAGCAGGAAAGTAAAAATAAATGAAAAAGTATATTTTTTTGTGTATATCTCCTACAAATTTAAACAACTTTATATCCAAAGCATGTATTTTAACTTTTAATTAATCCAAAATAAAAAATTTAGTTAGTTATTTTAAAAAATTAGTTTTTACGTTTTATTTACTTGAGCTTATAGAATAAGATTTAGTAGATACTCAGGAACCAAAAATATTCATTTTTTTTGGAGGTAAACAAAGTAGCGTTTAACAGTCGATACTAAAGGTTTACGGACATAATGGTCTAAGTCAGACTTGGCCCACTACGGCTTTCATCGGTATATACTTAGTATATATGGATGCGTTTTACATCCATATTGGTGGCGACTTCTGTTAGTGTTGTACTGAAGATAGAAATTTCATATTTTGTCCAGAGGTAAACTACAACGTAAACAATACGATAGTATCCAGAAACGCAAAACCGAAAAAATTGACTTAGACCACTCTGGGTTTCATCGGCTCAAATCTATGGTGACAACCCTTATAATTTTTGGAACTTACATTGCTGATTCTTATTCAGAAATTTACTTAATTTGTTTAAGATTTATATTTAATTACTAACAGTGTAAATAGAGACACTATGTATATAATTAATAGTGCTTTGGTTTTGGACATTGAGATAAGATGTTATTCCTGCTTTATTTTGCCTCGAAAACTAATAGCTTGCTTTGAAGCCGCTCCAGAAACTACCAGTTAGTAAATGGAACTATGATTTATTTATGATAACGAAGCGGGTATTCTACAGATTTCACTTCTAGCGAAGCGGTTGCATTAAAATTACAAGATTTATTACAGCCAGATCGTACAGCTAAGATTGTTTTAAACTGTCTATTTCTACAGGCAAACTAAGACCGATGTCTAAATAAATTGGTTATAAATTTTGTTCCTCGTTTAGTTTAGAAAAATTCAAAATATAGGTATAGCGCTGTGTAAGAAAAATTTTAGAAAGGTATTTCTAAAGATAAGAACAAATCGTTTCTTTATAAGTTGCTTAAAATAGTTTTATAAGAGTATGAAGTAAATTAAATAAAAAATTTTGCGATTAAAAAATTATTGTTACTCAATATCTGTATTATTCAATCTATTTAAATTATATTTAAGAATTCCTTTAACTTCATCGAAATTGAATATAATAGGTGTACCACTAAAATAGTATGTTATTCAAGAGCAGCAATGATAGTCATTATTTACGAGAATGAAATTTGCGACACGAGCTTCAAGTGAGTGTCGTAAATCATTCGAGTAAATAATAGTCGTTACTGCGAGCAGAATACGATACTTTTTCTACGGCTATTTTATTAAAAGGTATGAAAATTAAATCATATTAAGAAATGTTAACCTGCTAAAATTTAGGTTAACAGTACCTATACTTTTGACACATTGAATTGGCCATTGTTTTTATAAGCTTGCTTTTGCGTTTTAAAGATTTTGTTAAATTTACTTCCTAATAAGGAATATGCACATATGTTTTATTGCATAAATCGTAAGGAAGTCATTACAAACCCAAAACAAATATTTTGAAGAAAATTACTATGATAATTATCCTTAATTATCCTCTAATTATCCTACAGAAAATGTTTGCTTTTCGGTATAATTTATTACAATTTATAAAGCAGCAATTTGTCCTTAATGAAAAATGACGTCAGGAGATCAGCAAACATGAGTGTTAATCTACATGTTAACGTAAAGCTTAACCTAAAGTCGAACAGGTTTGTTTTTCTCGGAAACAGTCAGAGGGAGAGAAATCGAATTTTTTGGGCTGATAGAGGAATAGTTCAACTAGCTTCGGTAAAAAATTCAGCTATACAGGATATTTCTTTTCGGAGTTTTCAACACGATCTTATAAAGGGATCATCACACTTTAAAAAGAATACTGAAGTGGTCATCCAGGAGCGTAATTAGGGGTAAAAATCGGATTTTCTTGATTTTTTCCGATATCTCATATTTTTAACCATTATTCCAGACTATTTACCTTGTTTAGAGATTTTTTGGGTTTATTTTTATCTTTTAATATGTTTTTTGTATCGTCCAGAGCTGACAATTAGTGATTAGATCACCTTGGCAAATTTTAATTTTTAATTCAAATTGTAATTTTAAGTTAAGATTAATCTAACTTAGACTTAGATGATTTTAGTTTTGCCTGTATATGGTTTTGACGTGCCAATGCATAAAATTTTATGTTATTGTATTTACAAGTGGCTAAATAAAGAGTTTGAGTTTGTTTTGAGTTTATTTTATCTGCTAATTATCTAAGAATACCTACCACTAATTTATATCGCTTATTTTTTCGTTAAAGTTATAAATAAATAGGTTTATTTGCATTAGAGAAATCTAAAATTTGAAAATTGGGGACATCTAAAATTTGAAAATTTATGAAGACTGCCATGAAAACAAAGAATTGCAGTTTATTTACTCGAAATTATTAAGGCAATATGTCAAAATTTCGCAGAAATGACAATTTCTGTTGCAAAATTGAAAGGTTCCTGGACCAATTCGGCGTGAAGTATACATGAATAAGATTTTAGGGACCTCCTACTTTAAGTGCAGGGCTATTTCATTGGATGAGTTACGCATTAAATGCCATTTTTATTGAGTTTTCGATGACTCTACAACACTGGAATTCGCCATGTACTCATGATGAGTCATAAGTTCACTTTTGACGACACAGCCAATGGGATCAGGTTTTACAAGTCTTGAAATTCGCGCGAAAATTTGCAGAATATGTTTTTTTGTTAATAAAGACCAAAATAAATGGATAACAGCAACCGCCATAAACATTTAATTTATGTAGAGAATATAAAAAAAATATTTCAGATTTATTTGGGTTATATGCACATTCCCTATTGGTTCAAGGAACCGTGAATAATAAAAATGCTTTGTTGTGATTGACAGACCGTGAATAGCGAATTCACTACCCGTAAATAATTACTAATATTATTTTTCAATAATTGCATGATAATGTTGGTTTTAGTAGACAATCGTAGAAAAAGTCATTAATCATTAATATAACAGATTTACGTTTTCTGTAAACTTCCTGTACCATACTGTATATAGGTATTTATTTTTCTATAACTGTCAAAAAAGTTTACTTTTTGACATTGATTTTGATGTGTGAAGTAGGCCATTTTATCATCAAAATGATTTCAGGCACTGAAAACTATAATGCCTTTAAAACGATTATTTTACTTTCAGACAAGATTTCTGTTAAAACAAGACGAGAAAAGTCTTAGGTATTTATTTTTCTATAACTGTCAAAAAAGTTTACTTTTTGACATTGATTTTGATGTGTGAAGTAGGCCATTTTATCATCAAAATGATTTCAGGCACAGAAAACTATAATGCCTTTAAAACGATTATTTTACTTTCAGACAAGATTTCTGTTAAAACAAGACGAGAAAAGTCTTAAAAATAATTGATTCTTAAACTTTAAGATAAATATACAAGACAATTTTCAATAACTAACAATTAATTTGTGCGCAACAACCCTGACAACGCGCTAAATGGACAGAAACAAAAAATAATAATAAACGCGTACGAATGGTTTCCTTGTTTCCATAGTAACAATGAAACAAGGAAACAAGGACTACTAAGTTTCAGGAAACCAATTTTTTAAAAAGCGGCTTTTTATAATTTTATATACTATCTTCTTTTTGTATTTTAATACTTTTTTTGTACAACTGTCAAAAAAAGTTGACATTTTTTCATCGCTATCGATACGTAAACCTTTTGTTTTTTTAACAGTGAAAAAAAGACTTTTTTTCACGGTGAAAAAAAGACTTTTTTTAACTGGAAAAATGATTTACAAAAAAAACGATAAAACATTACTTTATATCAATATTTTCTTTAACATTCAACATACTCTTCAACATTGAGTAGACACTCCATAAAGTAGAAGGTTTTACAGTTTTTGATTTCTCCTCAAAATAGCATATAAGTACCTTTTCAGACACTTTTTGTATATTTTTCTTGCCGCACCATTCACGGAATTGGTTATAATTTTTCTCGTATATAAATTTTGATTTCGCCGGTAACATGTTAGCTATAGCCGAATTTGCTATATCGGCTATATCTGAAGGAATCTCGCTATCACTATCGTAATCTACATCCATTTTAAGTACTTATACTATTTATTTAAAAAATTGCAATAAATATGAACAGCTATCAACGTATGACAACAAAACAAGCAACGTGCCAACAAACCATTTCTATAGTAACGACAGGGCTGTTACCTTGATTATGTGAAATTATATGGTAAAATTTTTATTATAATATACAATTTTACCGATTAATTCAAACTTTCAGTTGTACAAAAAATGTTGTTTGTATTTCGTTTGTGAAATTCGTGTTTTAATGGCACATTCGAGAGAATTTTTCGCCTCGACCTGCGGTCTCGGCAAAAAATTGACACTCTCATATGCCATTAAAAAAACACTCACTTCACGCACTTAATACAAAAATAACTATTTCACAGTTGTAGAAAAAAATATTTTCTGAAACTCGTGCGTGAAGCATCTTTAAAAAACTCGAACGTTTATTGACCTCGGCTATCGTCACAATCAGTAAACTGCGATCTCGTTCTTTAAAGATGCGTTTCACACACTAGTTGCATAAATAACTATTATACTTATGTCTGAAATGTAAATGTTGCTTTAAAAACTTTACACCCTTTTTCACCTCCTTTGGGGTTAAAGGGTCTCGCCGGTTAACTATATGAAAAGTGCCCCAACGTCGTTTCCATGATCTTATCTCGTAAATTATTGTTCTTTGACAGAAACATTTTTGCACCAAATTTCAAACCCCTCCTCTCAATAATGAGGGAGATATGGGGGTGGCAACCCTTAACTTAAAAATTCATTATCTTTAAAACTATTTGAGATATCTCAATGAAATTTTAACTGTGCATAGTTATTTATAAGATTTATATAATATAATTTTTTCAGATTTTTATCTCATTAATAAATGGTAAAAAACGAGATGTTTAATTTTTAGGGGTGGTTTATCAGACTTACCCCCGGAGTGACACCAACTAAAAAAAGTTAGTATAATCGTCTATTCCCTAGTAATAACATAAAAAAATTACACAAAGCTCGAATATGTGGAATATTGTTAAAAAAATAAAAATCAATGTGTTATTTCCGATTCCGTCATTTGTATGTCTTATACTTACATTAATTCGCCAAAATATATGCTTCATTTTATATGTCACATTGATTTTTATTTTTTTTAACAATGTTCCACCTATTCGAGCTTTGTGTAATTTTTTTATGTTATTACTAGAGAATAGACGATTATACTAACTTTTTTTAGTTGGTGTCACTCCGGGGGTTAGTATGATAAACCACCCCTAAAAATTAAACGCCTTGTTTTTTACCATTTATTAATGAGATAAAAATCTGAAAAAATTATATTATATAAACCTTATAAATAACTATGCACAGTTAAAATTTCATTGAGATATCTCAAATAGTTTTAAAGATAATGCATTTTGAAGTTAAGGGTTGCCACCCCCATATCTCCCTCATTAACGGAGAGGAGGGGTTTGAAATTTGGTGTAAAAATGTTTCTGTCACTTTTCATATAGTTAACCGGTTAGACCCTTCGAAGAAATTCTTTTTTTATCTCTTGCCTACATCGTTAAAGAAGTATACTGTCCAAATTTCACGTTCCTAGGTTCAGCCCTTTGGACTGAGACTTGACGCTATTATTTTATATACGTATAGGTATATAGAAAGAGTTAACTGACCAATGATGTTGTGGCATGTTTTTACAAGAAAATATTTATTTCTGATAATATAAATATTTAAATATTCTTTTTCATGCATGCACTGAAACAATATTTAAAAAAAAACTATGTTTAAAAATGTTAAATCCTTACAATTTTACTTATTATCCTATTTTAAAGGAAAATGGTTGTAATGAAATTGAACAATATATTAATCCTAAATATAAGTCTAAAACCTTAGCTTGTTTCAGGCAGAACAATTTAATTTGCACAACAATTGAGTTTGGCTTTTAGCAAAATTACCAAAAGGAAGAAACACTGCTAAAACTCTGCTTGTTAAAGTTTGTGATATATCTAACGTACCAATTTCAAATTGCAAACTTTTATCTTAGTTATAAAATGGCGCCAGCTTTATACGTATATATGTACAACTTCGGTTAAATTTTAACTTCTTTTTTTAGGTTATCTTTTTAAATGGAACCTTTTTTTCCAAAAATCCGTGAATGCTTATAAGGAATTCAGCACATAGTTTGAAAAATACCTATTAAACCTATCTTAATGTCGGTTTCTGAGAAAACTGTATCAATAATAATTAGAACTATAGGTATTGACTAATCGCGGACTAGTCGAGTAAGCCGACTAGTCGGTCACTAGTCTGCAAATATTCGGCGACTAGTCAGAAAACAGCCGATAAGTCGACCTCAAACTTTTATAGTACTTAATTAAAAATTAATACCATAAGGCGGAGAAAAATGATGTGTTATGTTATTATTAGTTGGCTTTTGTTTAATCGACACTAGGGTGGGTCGAGAAAAGTGAATTATCGAATTTTAATGGTGCAGAAAAGTTGTGTATTCGCATGTCAATAAAGGAAAAAATATTGAAAAATCTCCTATGTTTAATCTGCAGTTCGCACAAAGGGCCTAAAGTTAAAAAAAATGACAAAAAACACTAATTATTACCTTAACGCTCAAATTTTACAGATTAATTTCTTCGACTTCTAATAACGTCAACATTCTTCATTTTGGTTACCTGATGATAGGAAAAATATTTTTAAAATAGCGGGCTAGATTTCGAGTTCGCCCATAAGGCATAAAGTTTGCGAATTTTGGTGAAAAAATTATGTTTTTACAGTTTTACACAGACGCAGTGGTATATTAAAAATATATACCAGGCGATTTTTATTGACAAATTTGTTTCTATGAGTGATTTTATAAAATGTTCAACTTTGATCCGAAAACATCAGCTTGCAGCTCTTCGCCCATTTCATATTCAGGATGTGGTAAGTTATGTTGGTTCACCACTATCAGTCAAGGGCGTTATCTTAAAATCGAATTTTTGCTCGAATTTTGGCATCGAAAAATCTTGAGTGCAAAGTTCGTCTAATATAGCTATCTCTGATATCTTGTCCGCACACTTTTCCAGCTGACTCTGTCACAGGTTTTATTCATCTTTCAACAGCTTGGGTGTGGTAGAAAGTTCAAACTCAGGCAGAATTTTATTTTGCAGAAATGATGAATTTGGTTTCTTTTAATCGTTCGTAGTCGTTGATAGTCGATAGTTAACCAATAGGTTATAAGATTGCTTGAAATATAAAGCTATCATTTGTAGTAAACGATTATTTGTAAGAATATACATCTTATTTAATCGAAATATTTATTATTATTGCAAAGCTTTCTATATTTCTTTTACTTACATACCATAAAAAACACAGAAATGTCCCAGAATTCCAAGGGAACTATTAGTTTTAACACAATAAACAAACAGGCTGCAAGCTTAAACGACTATTCATCGAACAAATACCTGCAGCATAATTCTTAACTCTCCAAAGGTTCTCCGCGAGCAATAGAAGGAATATTTCAGCCAACAATAGAACCCATTGAATTAATATTTTTTTATTATTTCTCTAATACCTTATATGTTTTATTGGAGGGTTTATTTTAATTAACATGATATAGGGATTATTGACTTAATTTTTAGATTTTCTATTTAAACTGTAGTTCTTGTTCGTTTACTAAAATATATTGTAATTTGAATCACACCACCTACAAATAGCTATTTGTGGCCCAATTATAATTACGCATATACTTTTGAATTCCAATAATAAGTCTATATTTAAAGAAATATTTTTTTTGATTATTTCAATTATGTTTTGTTGGGACAATATTAACTTTAATATAACTAATGTGACTACATAATATATGCTTGCATGTTCCGACATTTTGTATTTTTATTTAAGAAAATTGCTATTTTGTCTTTGTTAATGTGAATTATTTTCGAGAATTTGAATGCATTTCGGAGATTTTTTTAAGGATTCGGATTCATTTTAAGGATTCTTATCCTTCTTACAAAGATTTGAATCGTCAACCTTTGTGTTCTGATCCAATTCCCTTTATGGTTTTATGTCGAATCTGGATAACCGATCCTTTCCTAAGAGGAATTAGAATCCTGCTTCCGAATTCTTAAAAAATGTATGAGTCATACCCAACTTTGCTGTTAAAGCACAGGAAAAAACATACCGAGAAAGCTGTCAAATTATAGTCAATAAAATACGTAAAAATGTTGTCATATAAATGTGAATTATTTTCGAGAATTTGAATCGGAATTTCTTTTAGGATTCGGATCCATTTTAAGGATTCTATTCCTTCTACAAAGATTTGAATCGTCCACCTTTGTGTTCTGATTTAATTTCCTTTATGGTTTTATGTCGAATCTGGATAACCGATTCTTTCCTAAAAAGTATTAGAATCCTGCTTCCGAATTCTTAAAAAAGCTATGTATCATACCCAACTTTGCTGTTAAAGCAGAGGAAAAAACATACCGAGAAACTGTCAAATTATAGTCATTAAAAATATGGAAAAATGTTGCCATGTAAGTTGAGTGCCCCGTAATTTTAATTTTTAATCCATTTTTAAGACATCTCAACCTTTACAAATATTTTAAAAACACGTTGTTAATTAAAAGTGTGAACCAGGCTGGCCCATTAAAATGTCAATAGGCATTATGGAATTTATAAAATCGTAATCATTTAAAAAAACAAAAATATTCCACCGCTACAAATTCAATGAGACTGAAAAAATAAAGAAAAATAGAAAGAAAGTAAAAATTGAACGTTTTTGAGAATTTTTTCTTTTATTTTAACATTTCCAATTAATTTTAACATAACCGTTATAAGCATCAGGATGCCAACTGTTACTATGTTGTCTTGGGTAAGGCACAGATCTGTTTACCAACTGTTTTAGTATTTCGGGCTGGGGGTATGCGGTCCCAAAGTAAGTAGTTGGGTTTTGATTGAAGATTAATAGGTTGACGTCCCGCTTTTCCGCTTAAAATCCCAAACATCACTTAAGGGCTGATAGGATGCAATTTATTATTTACTTTTCATTCCTTGTTTATATATTGTATAGCTTTGTGAGATTATAACAACACAGTTGAGTGATTTCCCTCTCACAACACTGAGCACTTTACAAGTATCTGATTCTTAATGCGATACCTTATTATTCTTTCTTATTAGTGATTACTTCCTTATAACGGTACAAGTTGAATCCAATATTTGAAGTTATTTGGCGTCGAAAAATAGTAATGAGATAACACTTAGCTTGGCATAAAGAGCGAATTTCACGTAATAGTTTTACATAAGGCAAGGTAGTTTTTTTCAGTTATTTACCCACTGTACACTCCTAAAAATAATGATTAAATTTTAAATCACAATCAACACAATTCCGATTAAATCCAGGTCCACGCCAGATTGATTTAAAAAATGAACATTGGTTATTGATAAAATTAAGAGATTTGTGATTAATTTCCTAGTTTAAAATTGATTAAGTTAACAGCAATTTATGATAATATTTTTAATCAGTTTGAATCAAAATTGGTATATTTCTCCCCAATATGAGTATTTAGGTATCTCATTATAGGGTGTCAGTTTTATAAAATAACTGTAGAGCATGACGACATAACAAACAGAAGGGCTGGTACGTAAAAATGCACTTTTTAGAAAAGGAATATCCCATGCAGTTGCACCAAATATTTAAAAGGTGTATGCAAAACTAAACTGCTGGCCACTCGAACTTACACATAGAGATTTTTAGGCAAAATTTAAAGTTCAATATTTTCAACAGGAATGCAAATTTTTGAACGCGTCTTGCAGATTTTAAGAGCTAGTTTTTTCGGATTAAGCTGCATGACGTATATTTATCGTAGGACCATAGGTTTATTATATACGGGGTGATCAATGAAGTCATGCAAAAAATCAAAAAGTTTGTATGAGTGAAATTTCCGCAAAAAATTTTTTTCCTCGTTGCAATAGGATTCATTACTAAGGTAACATCAATATCTCTAGACGTTTTTGTCACTTTTTGGATTAAGGCCCTTAGGTCTTGTACACACTACTAAACATAAAATTTGCATAGCAAAATTTTTAAAATGCTATAACTTGACATTGGATTGACGGTTCTTGATGATTTTTACGGATTTAAAATGCTTATTTCACGTAGATTTTCTATAATCTAAGCATTTTATTTGGGGGTTGAAATATACAGGTTGAAATTTACACATTATACCGGGTCGATAATAGACAAAAACGTAGCGACAAGAACAAGTTTATTACATTATATTCTACAATATACAAGATTGGTTAACAACGGCCAAAAGTCAATTATTACAGTAGAAGGACATTAAACAAATACAACTTGAGGTGAGAATTTATTTTTACAAAAACTTAAATAATGCCAAACCTTAGAGCGCGTCGTACCCTACGTTTTTGTCTATTATCGACCCGGTATAATGTGTAAATTTCAACCTGTATATTTCAACCCCCAAATAAAATGCTTAGATTATAGAAAATCTACGTGAAATAAGGATTCGAAATCCGTAAAAATCATCAAGAACCGTCAATCCAATGTCAAGTTATAGCATTTTAAAAATTTTGCTACCCAAATTTTATGTTTAGTAGTGTGTATAAGACCTAAGGGCCTTAATCCAAAAAGTGACAAAAACGTCTAGAGATATTGATGTTACCTTAGTAACGAACCATATTGCAACGACCAAAAAAAATTTTTACGGAAATTTCACTCATACAAACTTTTTGATTTTTTGCATGACTTCATTGATCACCCCGTATATAATAAACCTATGGTCCTACGATAACTATACGTCATGCAGCTTGATCCGAAAAAACTAGCTCTTAAAATCTGCAAGACTCGTTCAAAAATTTGCATTCCTGTTGAAAATATTGAACTTTAAATTTTGCCTAAAAATCTCTATGTGTAAGTTCGAGTGGCCAGCAGTTTATTTGTAGGTAACATTTATTGGCAAAACCTACTACACATAATTGGCATTAAGTAAAATATAGTATAATACCTTAATAATAATTATTTGCATCCACAAAATTTAACACACAACTTTAGCCTACTCGTATTTTGTCATTCGGCTGCTCTAAAAACAAGTTTTAAATGTTTTAGTTTTGGCATTGTAGCATTTGCAACGCTACATTGTTTTTCTGAATCTCTATATTATGTAAAAGAAGAAACTGACTAACTGACTGGCTGACTGACCGACAGATCAGCGCTCAGCCCACACCGCTGGGTGTAGAAACTTTGCAGAGAGGTTCCTTATATAACGAAGGCGTGCACTAAGGAAGGCTTTTGAAAATTCAACCCATAAGGTGGTGAAACAAGGGTTCAAACTTTGTATGGAGAAAAAACATTAGATGGTCCTATTAACTCGAAACTTCATAGAAGTACACTAAAAATAAATGTTTATATACATATTTTACAGTTTTTAATAAATCAACCCCTAATGGGATGAAATGGGGGTTCAAAGTTTGTAATGGAGTAGGTTGTACAGCTCTAAACCTTGAAACTACGCAAAAGTACTCTAAAAAATAAACACATGTTTTATAACTTTTTAGACATCAGCCCCTAAGGGGATGAAAGGGGAGTTCAAGGTTTGTAATCTAGAGACCGGTTTCGAATATTACATTCCACGAGCGGATTCCGTTGGAAAGACCTGTGTACCTACACAGAAAATATTAAAACTACTTTTGAGGAGACTATGGGAGTACTGAGGTCCGAAGATCGAATTTTGTCTAATAGATAGTGAAAAAATTAACGGGGGGAGGGAGCATAAGAAGGAAGTGATTGTCAATTTCTTCCGAAAATGTAAACTAAAATGCCAGTTTCGGGGTTATTAAGGCCAGAAAATCTAATTTTGTGTAATAAATGTTAAGAAAATTAACGTGGAAGGGGGGAGGGATTAAAAGAAACGCCTGGAAATAGATGGTAATATGTCATTTTCGGAGTTATTGAGCTCAGAAAATCTAATTTTGTATAACAGTTGTTAAAAACTATAGCGGGGGGGGGGGGGGGTGGTGGGCATAAAAAGGAACGATTGGTCCTGGTAAAGATTCCTTTCTTGTAGTACGTTTCTCCCGTTTTCTTCCGTTTTAGATTTATACAGTAGTCTCTTAATTATTTGTATGCTGAAATAAAATACCTTCTAATTCATAACTAATTGCTAATTCTAATCAACGCTGTTAATACCTTGATTTCGCAATGCGACCACAAATGCTACAGTGATGTGTAAAAGTCTCCTGATTTGCTACCTTTCCATTTCCTAAGAGAATTGTCGAGCAAATTGGGAAACTGGTTATTTCAAAATATCTTTGTTTATTTTTAAGAATGATAAATAATGCGAAAGCCGGGTTTCGCAGAGCGCACATTCTAACTGACGAAGAATGCATTAATTGGTCAAGCATGGTTACCCATGAGGTTTTGCATTTTGATTGTCAGTAGAGAATTTGGAATTCATCAAGAAAGAAGAAGGAGAAAACTTTTTGGTGGTGCCTAATATGAAATTTCGCTTTTAATACCCATTTACCGGTAAAACTTTGGTCCCCTTCGGTTACCTTTTGGCGTTGCCACTGCTCTGTTTTACTGTAAGTAAACATGCTGAGTATTTAATTGTAGTTGTATGTATTTCATTAAATACCTTTAATTTAATTTAATTTACCGGTAATATATTGTAGTATGGTACCGTTCGTATTTAAGTACTAATTTGTGACACATTGTCACAAAATGGCTCATAGTTTCTTTCTCTCTACCGGTAAAACTTTGGTGCCCTTCGGTTACCTTTTGGCGTTGCCACTGCTCTATTTTACTGTAAGTAAACATGCTGACTATTTAATTGTAGTTGTATATATTTCATTAAATACCTTTAAATAAATAATGGCTTTTAAAAATATCATTAAATAAATTGTGGCTTTATTGCATGAATTTAAACGATTTACCTCCAGTTTGTTACAATCAATTTTTTTTTCGGCCCAAGCGGCAAAGCAAAAGCAGAGAAGGTACTTTATCATCTGCCCTTTTTATGGGAACTAAAATATATTTCTTGGTAACTTGTTAAAATCTAAGATTTATATCCTGCTTTTTACGTAGCCTATAAGTTTCCAAGAATCCAGATTCTTTTAGCTCCTGGAACAAATTTTAATTGGGTACAATATATTTCTTGTTATTTTGTAAAAGGTCGTATTATTTTTAAAATTTTCAGCATAGCAGAGCAAAATAAAAATGAACTCAATTTTTAAATATGCCATGTCGGAAAGTTATTTCACTTTGAGACGGTCGAATTCCAAGAACTATGATACTCATTCTAAAAGACCCCACAGAAAAAAATGGTTCACCAGTCAACAAAGTGAAATTTTTGTCGGATCTCACAAACTACTTTAACTGGTTGTGATAAAAGCCCTTGTGTAAAGAAGGTATATCATAAACATTATTTAAAGCCGGTTCGATTTTCTGAGAGATCTATGAAAATAAAATTTTGCAATATAAAAATAAATTTTTTGTGAGTACACCTAATTATGAACTAAAGTATTTTTTACTCTGACATTTTCGTTTATAAATAATATTTACTGCTTCTTTCCTCAAAGTCCAACAATAGTCTGCTAGCATGATAGGATTCCACTTGCCCTGGTAACGCCGTTCCATCCCTGAAATGTCTTGATGGAATCGTTCTCCATGTTCGTCATCTTCCTTCCATCGAAGTGTTTTTCATCTTCTAAAGAGTATTTCTTACATACAATTCTTAAAGTATAAATACTGTTGCAAACAGTGATCGCCTAAAATTATCAAACTGTTCAATTTATGATATTGTTGATGATTCTTTCAACTTTCCCCGTTCTAGAGCTTCAGACAGCGACATCCAGGCAAAAGCGTTGAATTTTAGAAATGACTTGGACCACTAATAGTTACCGCTGGACGTCAAGTGAACTGGTTTCCAAAGAATACCGACGCGACGCGACGCTACGCACAAATCCGCAAGGCAGAGGTCTACTGCACCATGCTATTGTAGTGCGTTATACGCAAACGCTTTCTTTTGTAAAACCTTTCAAAATCACATTTGTTGGTGCGTGTGCCTTTTAGAATTTAATTTAAAAAACCTTGATAACTCCGATCGGGACTTTTGATACATTTGTCGGTACATCGGGACATGAACTTCAATAACTGTGACAGTCCCGGTATATCGGGATGTTTGGCAACCCTATATGACCCGCAAGAATAGATGGATAAGCGTTAAAACTTGTTTTAAAGAAGTCGATAAATAGCCTCCACTGCTGCGGGTTGTGCTCTATTTCCAGAGATGTAAAAACACCTTTAATGTTATTACAGTACACTAAATCAGAGTGCATGCTATAAATATCCACAAAATCGCCATGACGATGGCGAAATTGTTTTCTTCTTCAAAAGATTCCGCTGTTTTAGATGCGATGCGAGTAATTCAGGACTAATTCTGCTTGAGACTTTAGTAAATGTAAATTCGTCACAAAGTCATTTAATTCATCTTGGTTAAATAAATGTGGTTCCGTGGACGTAGATGGTAAAATTTAGGATCTTCAGCGGTCTCACTAGGGCTCTCTGGACTATCACTTTCTATATCTTGGTGGGACGAGGTGGCTGGGATCTGAGGGATGCAATGGTTTCATCGTGGGATCGAGGCCTTTCGTGCTGCTGATGTCTCCATATAATTAATACTTTTTCTTTTACCCACATTTAGCCATTATGGTTTATCTTTGCAAAAATATCAATCATTGTTATGATCTGCTTACTCTGTCCACATATCACTGGTAAACCAATAATTGGCAAACTGTATCGCTGGTGCGCTTCCCACGCAAATAAATATTTAGCACAAGTTCTACAAAATACTTGTGGAACCCATGGCTTGTCTTGATGCCGTACAGAAAATTCGAAGTGGAGTTTGTATATTTCAAAAAGATTCTGAGAAATACCTTTTCCTTTATCCAGTAAATATATCACGAACGTAACAAAAAAGTTACCGGGATTACTACTACACCGAGTAGACATTATGATAATGTTATAAGCACTTTAAGTACAGTTTTAACACCAATCGAAATGTTTTCGAATGACTAAAACAAATTCTTTCCGTTTTCGTATTTTATACACCTCCTTAACACTTAATCTTTACAATGACAATCATGGCTTTTACGGCTATTTCCAGGAAATGCGTTCTTAATGTAATAAAACTCCATATTTTCGAGGAAATTGGTAAGGCGGCTTAATAAAATATCTCTTTTAGAAATTTTCTATATAGGAAATGTGAACCAACTAGGAGTTACTAATATCTAAAATACAATCAGGTCAGGGAGCTCTTTATATAATACTTCTATTGTTTTCTCGGAGGCAAAATATGTGTTAATCAGTGATAGTCTTTAAAAATAAATCAGTTAAAAAAATCACCCAATATTTCAGATTTTCTTGATCGCATGTATTTGAATTTTTTTAACTAAAATTCACTCTGGAATATCTTCCTAAAGCATTTTAGATTACTTATGGAAACCCTGTATATTATTAAAATATGCGCCTGAATAAGGTTGCTATTGCTTTGTAGTCTACAAGGATATTAACATTTTTCCAACTCCAAGCGGATAATTAATGTTGTTTGTTTTGGGCTCATCCTTACCGGAAGTATACCTACTCCGTGTTCCAGTAACGTTATTTATTGAGGTTCTTGTAGACGTGGGATTTCTAAATGCAAAATCAGTAAAGGGTAAAAATATATGGTTGAATGGGTCCATTTCACTTAATAGAATTAGGGTAGTGGTCTTATAAAAAGAAACAGACCATTTTTTTTAATGAACAAAACCAAAAAAATACACTTTCTTTTCATGTAAATTTTTATTAATTGTAAAAGTAACCATAGAAAGAACAATATAAAGCAATATAATCCCAATATCATACTAATTGCTAAGATATTATTAATAAATGGCCTAAATGCATGTGTAGGTACTAAATTATGTCAATCACATTCAGGCCATGCATTAATAGTATTTTGATAATTAGATTTTTTTGAGATTTTTGGAGCGGCGGATCTTCCAGAACGTGAGCATGTATGTATACTCAATATCAGGTAAGATTTTAATGGCGGCCCTTGACACATGACAAACATGTTAGCCAATTTATAATTATTTAAAAGGTCCCTAATTCTGAAAACATCTCGCGGACAAAGACAATCGCTTAATTGATGAGAGATGGATATACAGTGTGTCTGCTTAAGCTGCTAATTTTAAGTTGGGCAAGACTCTAAAAAGCCGAACATTGTCCGGCTAAACCCTGACGTCTGGCAACACTAATTGCAATTTTAATAAAAATGAATATATGCCCCGTGGCAGATTTTAAAGTATTATTAAGGACTTATTTTTGTAACATATTACGACCAAACGTAATATTGAAAAAGTTCACTATACTAATTTTATATTTTGACATTTACCTTGACATTTACAGTTCCAATTTCCAATGTATTGTCATTTAAGTTTTTTTTTGACAAAACCCCGACCTTAAGCTATTACGAGTATTTATATTAGAAACATCAGGAGAAGAAATTACGTAATTTACAACAGTCAAGTCAGTTTTTCTCAAAAACTATTTGATAACTGAAAATTGAGCAAGAAATAAGAAATTTAAATACAAGATTCCATATTTTACATCAATGAAATAATGAGCCAGTTTCTGCAGATTAAACAAATGATTGCACTCAAATAAGCAAATGCAGAAATGCGAAACGATCCATTTAAAGGAAATTAGATCCTGATGTAGCGTACGTTAAAAGAAAATATTTTCAATAATCTGTATAAAGCTGAATTATTACTTCTAAGGAAACGGTAATTCTTTAAATAATACAGGAACAAAGAAATATCGTTTTGTTGCCGTCTCAAACATACATACATGAATGCCTTAGTTTTGCGAATACCGAATATTTTTCGTATATTCCCTATCCATTTTATAACGTAGATCTTAAAGGATCTTTCGATTAAATCAAAGGAAATAGCAGGGCCTTGCTAGAAAAGAAAGGGATGCAGAATTTTATTTCGCTTTTGCCCTAAGTCTAACTTTTCTTTGTGATGTTTAATTTTTTGAAATGAAAGTAACTTTAAATGGGTATTTTCTGTAAATTTAGTTTGTATGTTTGAAAATGGGCTTTCTTGTAGTCCAGATTATTTAAGTTATCCTTCAGTACTGCCGCATTCCCCAAACAACATAAAATAAACAAACTTATAGCAAAATAATATGTATAAATAGCTTTATAAAAAAAAACTAGAAAAATATAGACCAATTGCAATTAGAGCTTTTTCTTAATAAATATAAAATAATGTGGAGTGATCAGGACGGCTTTCAGAAGGAAAAGTCGACTGAAAGAGCAATATTGAACTTCTGCACTTTAATACCGGATTACCTGGAGAACGGCGAATGCCCTGCTGGAATATTGTATAATCTCAGCAGGGCGTTCGATTGCATGTTGCAGGGTGGCGTATCTAACATTTTGGGGCGGGGTCTGGGGCAGCTCACCATGGGGATGAATTTGTATGAGAATATGACAAATACTCTATAAAACAAAGAAGCGCTACGGGTGCCATGAACTCGGAGCGGAGAGAGGCTGACTGCTGCCCCTGTCCCTCCCTAGGTAGGTCACTGAGGGTGCAGTGTCAGAGGATGGCTGGCGAATGTGTTGGTTCGTTTCTGAAGGGAAGGCGTCTGATGGTCGAGGTCAGCGGGTACTGTTCGGGGAACGTTTATGTAGAAATTGAGGTACCGTGGGTTTTTTCTCCCCTCTGCATCGGCAACATTGTATGCGGATGATATATAGGCACAACCTGCAATAATACTTTAAATGATCTTGATGTGTGGTTCTGTAGTAACATTTGTATTTGAATAATAGTAAAACTAACTAGATAAGGTTTCATACAGCCCAAAAAAAAACAGGATGTCTCTTTATCTTGACAATAATGGTGAGACATTCACCGAGGCTATTTAGAAATCTCAGTTTCTTGGAGAGACTGATTTCTGTATATTATGGAGATGTTCACTCTAGGATTAGATATGGTGTGATATTCTGGGGCAACAGTACAATGGAGGCGGATGTGTTTATGTGCCACAAAATGTTAAGGTGTATTGCCGGAATGGCCGCTGGAGCTTCGTGTAGAAATATTTTTATGAGTATGGATATTTTAACTTCAACTGAGGTCTATATATTAGAGCTATGTATCAATATATATGGGTCATTTTCATTAACTTTTACTTTTGACCTATCAGTACTTTCAAAAAACTGACAAAAAATTTCAGATGTCCTATATTTTTTCTTAAATTGCTAAAACTGTATAAAATATGGTTTTAACCTTGAAAATCAAAAAACTACTAATTAAAACTTGTATTCACAGATTTGGTTGAACGTTTTAGACAATTTAACATTTTGGTCACGCACAGAAAACTTCCAAAAAAAAACTTGAAGAATGAACCTTTGCTTTTTTTAATTTTTTTTTTATAATAAAATGCATTAAGTTTTATTTAATAAATGATTTTACACCATATACTATTACTTTTGACAAATTTATCAAGGATAACACAACAATGTTATAAATATTTAAAAAAACACACAAACATTTTCTAGTTTTCCACAGCACACAAAAAGCATGTAATTTAAAATCCTTTGAATTCGAAGAAGCATGTTTTCTACTATCTAAAAACCATAAAGGATTTGTTCTAACTTTTCCGATAACACATTTTTTCTAAAAATCTACCCAGTGTGACCAAAATGTGAATTGGTGAACGAAATGTGAAATAAGGACCGAAAAAAAAAACATATAAAAAGCTTTTAATTCCAAAATTTACGGAAAAGAACATAACATTCTGTTCTTTTATTAGCGACCTGCGAGTTCTTGATCGGGTTGTCAAAACCTTCTTCCGTCCCAATTTAACCTTAACTGACGTTACAACCTTTTCTGAGTCATTCTTATTTTCCAATTTCTGTTTATAATAATACACGCGATTATTTTTTCGCCACATTTTTCTCTTTCGTCTTTGTTCGCGCTTGGAGAGCTCAGCAATAGGTTTAACTATACCCTGTTCTTTATTTTTATAATATCTGTCACGATCTTTTTTTTTCTTTAGTTCCTATGCTTCAGGATTTTCTTTAATTTTTGATCTCTGCGTTCTTTTCCTTTGTCTTGCCAACATCCTTTTTCTTTCATTTTCTGTATCGGAGTTTCTCAGTTTTGGTTTTGATTTTTTTGTGTGTTTTGTTACTTTGTTTACTTTTACTTCCACTGTAAGCACTGATTCTGAGGTGCACCTGGATGTTGATGGCAGCATATGCATATTTGTAGGTTTTTGTGTAGTCTTGATAGGCTCATTTTTCGTTGCTTTCGATTTGCCTGCCGCCGGCTTAGTGACATTTGGCAACTTAATCTTCCATGGGTTCTTTTTGTTTTTATTCTTTTTGTCAGCTTTTTCTCTTAATCGGCGTTCTACTGCTTTCTCCTTCATAACTTTCACCTTTTCTTTTATCAAAGCCATTTTTTTGGTTTTTTGATTTTCACTTGTGCTAACATTTACTGTAACGCCTTTCGCATCAACTGAAGAAATCTCCATAATTTAATACTGAAAGGAGTAACAAAAATACAAATAAAGACCATAAGCAAAACTAAACCCAAACAAACCCAAATTTGATTAAAAGCACTCTTTTTTTCTAGATATTTCTATAATTAAAGGTAAACTATTATTTATTTAAAATACAATTCGGACGCTTTTAGAAATCACAAACGAATGATAATAAATTAATATATAACAGCCGAACCCTATGTTTTATGGGAAATTAACATTTCGGTCACACCAACAACATTTCGGTCCCGTTTTAGCATTTCGCCAGCGTGACAGAAATATGGCGTGACCGAAATGTGATTTTGGTAAAATACGAATTATTATATCTATGTGTAAACAGAGGGATCAAGTGAGGTTAGAAATTCGGAAAACGTTGAATATTTTTTTATTTCTATTATTACAATATAGTTCCATGTGACCGAAATGTTAACAAATCGTGGTTACAAGAAATATTCGTAAATTAATAATATTTACCACCTGAATTTTTCAATTGTTTACGAATTTTTAGAAAGCCAAGGCATGGTATATATAGAAGAAATAGATTTTACTGAAACACATAACAATTACAGCCGTAAAAAATGAGCTGGTACGTTGACAAATGCTATAGTTACGCGTGACCGAAATGTGAATTTGACTGTTTACTGTTATTTTTTTAATAACAATTTAAGAGTTTAACTATTGTTTTCTTGATGCCTTATTAGAGCAGGTACCCCTTCAACTGGTAAAAACAATATTTTCTTTTTAATACATCAATTATGTGTGTGATACCCCAGTATTACCAAAGTAAAAAGTTAATGAAAATGACCCATATGTAAAAATCATAACCGCTCTATAAAAGATAGAGATTGTTATAACAATTTTAATAATTTTAATATTCCATTTAAAAATAAAAGTCGCCTTTAATTGAACACTGATAAAAAGGATCATTTGTTTTAATAGAATACCTATGACATTTACTCAAACGAATGCTTCTTTTGATATTTGATATATGCCAAATGAATGAGGAATTTAAAATAAGAAATACATTTCTTTGTCTGAGATTTAATTTATTTGTTTGACCCAGAAGAATATGAGTTTTGATTACTACAATCCTTTATCTAGGAAAGTAGTAAACTGTCAAGTAAGAGAATAGGGATTTATGCCAAAATATGATGCACTCCAGGCACATCAATGCATAACATCGAGCTAATTGGTGCAAATTTCATTCTTTGATTTAAAATAATCGTAGATTTGAGCAACAAACTTGATTTAATTGTTACAAATTCTGTCCCTTCTTTTAAGATCATCTTGAACTTAAGCCAAGAGACTAAGCATGTTGCTACAAATTCAATTTCTTATCTTAACATTATCGTAAAGTTGAGTCAAAAGATTAATTCTTTTAATATAAAATCAATTTTTCACTTTAAGATCACCATAACGTTAGCTCTAAAAATTAAGTCATTTGTTAGAAGTTTCGTAAGACTTGTCTATAAATAAACTGTTACTTTGAGTAAAGAGTATAATTATTATCTCGTTTAAAATCCTATAATAAGGGATGTTTCAAAAGTGTAGTTATAGCCTAAATTGAAATCAGAAGTGTATACTAGAAGGATGTATGCCTTTTCCTTTAGTTTTCCTAATTTGAATAGCATTTTAATGATATTATGATTAACTTGCAAAATATAGGAACATTAATTTAAACCCAGTAGTTTTTTTTATTTTATTAGTTACCAAAACCCTATGTATTAAATAAAATGTCGTACAGGAAACAAGAAAACAATGAATTATTTTAATATTAAATATATTTAAAACAGAAACACCTGTGTTTTTTGCTGACGTTATTACAACAAATGATATTTACTAATGACTAATGAGAACTAACAAATCGCATAACAAACAAAATATTTTAAAACTAATATATCCCAAAAACTAACCATTTATACTTATTATTTATTATTATTTACGATAAAGTAGGTAACGTAGCAAAAGACAGCAACATTATAAAAACCTGTCGGAAGATAATGAGAATAAAATAAGTAGATACGTAAAATACTCGCAACTGCCTGGTATTTAACATTAATTCGCTTACATTTTCACCTGAGTTGCACTCATCCAAGCTTTTGATGCCTCGCTGAAGCCGGGAAGCCTATGTTTTCTATTATTGAATTGATCTGCTCTTCGGTGGGATATTTCAAAATCTCTTTGGTTAAAAAATAATAAAAAAAAATAAAGTAATAGCTTTTGAAAAATTAGAGACCGTAATTTGGTCCACATTCGCATTTCATACGAGCGAAGCTGTTGATAAAAATTGTATAACTAACAGTGCGTCCTAAATTGGTGATGAAAGTATCCCGAAATGCTGAATAGAAAAAGTTTTAGACAATTTTAATGCTAACTCAAAACCACTTGCGAAATAATGCCAGATCTACATGCATCACCAATTTGGGACACGCTGTATAGCCTTAACTGTAACCCAGACTTCCAGATAACTAATCAAATCTGGACACACCTGAACCCACGAGAGCGCCTGATTATCTTTAGTGTTACACGCGATTAAAGCTGCGGGTAACAATTATATACAGTCTGTGACAATTAAGAGGGTCAAACATATTCACCGGTGAAATACTTTTTCAAGTCCGTTCAGTAGTTTCTGAAATTTATTTTGTTGCGTGTTTTATGTGCGCGAAACCGCGAGTAACAGTTATATTATGGTCTGTGATATCCAGGAAGTATGCACTCTCCACCAGGAAAAAATGTTTAAATTCAGTCTATATTTCAAACAGATTTTCACATGTACCTACAGTCGGAAGTCGGACTTAAATTTTAGCAAAACGATCAGATTTTGTTAAATTTTATCTACCTTATTAAATTAAGGCCTTCTAGAATAACGATGTTCTTTGATTTTTAATTATTTACATAATATAACTAGTAAAAGTTTTTAAAAAAACTCTCTTGAGTTGAGTGAAAAAGACAATCTTGGCAGATTTGCACAGTGTCTTAACTCAAAGGAAATACGCATCAATAGAAAATCTTAATTTTTTATCAACAAACCCGTGGGTTTTCAGTTTAAGACATAATATCTTGTAAGAAGGCTGTATTCTTTTGTAACAAGTGCCGCGGTTTTGGAGAAAGATATCGCCATTTTTATTTCCTATCCTGAAGTATTTACAAAGAAGTTCAATAATTATGGTAATTTTTTTTTTAAATTATACGAGTTGTTTTATCCCAAGTACCGAATGAGCTTTTTGGAAATAATTAGTCCTAAATAATGTGTAAGGTTAAAATAAATGTCCTGGTTTTGTAAATTCTGTATAATCTAACATGTGCATCGTATTCCAGGCAGAGGTGTACGCCATTGAGGAAAGTGTAAGAATGCTGGCAAAACGGCAATACACACGCAAAACAATAAAAATCTTTTCTGACAGTCAGGCTGCTCTTAAAGCGTTAGAATCCAGCTGGTGCACCTCAAATATGGTGTGGAAATGCCGTGAGGTGCTGACTGTAATCGGAAAAAATAACAATACCGGGACACACAGGCCTCGAGGGCAATGAAGCAGCCGACCTGCTCGCTAAGAGAGGGGCAGCGTCGAAGTTTGTAGGTTCCGAGCCTGTGTTAGGCATTTCCTATACAGCGGCCAAGCGTGCGCTCTCAGCCTGGGCCGAAGAGGAATGGGCAAGATACTGGTCGAGAATACCGGGTCTAAGACACTCAAAGGCATTCATAAACAATCCTTTGACACATCAAACCGCGAATAAACTACTGGAACTAAACAGGTCGCACCTCAAAATTCTAGTAGGCTTACTTACCGGCCATTGCAGGCTGAGACATCACATGGAGCGGATCGGACTGGCGCAAGACGCCGACTGCCGACTCTGCATGGAGGATGAGGAAACGGCAGAACACATAGTGTGCACATGCCCTGCGGCAGGTAGAATAAGATTTTCATTATTTGGGGAGGGGGTGCTTCCGCCAGGAAATCTAATCTACGCCTCTCCCAGCACTATAATCAGCTTCATTCAGAGGCTGGATCTGCTGGAAGAAATCTAATAGAGATGTGAGCCACAATAGATCGCGATGGTCGCAGTGGAGGGTCAGTTCTTGACCCACTCACCTTAATCCTAATCCTAATCCTAAACATGTGCATCGCATAATCCTCTCAATTCTTAATTAACTACTCTACTAAATTATCAAAGAATATTCTTGCATTTACTAACCGTCAAATTATGGCCACAAATGGTCTAAACACCAACTGACTATTTAACCCAATACTCAAATGCTTCCAATTCCAACTAACTGAACTGATCAAAGAAAATAATATAACAGGTTTCAACCACTGTTACCACTGATATTCCGGGATTCTGACGTTCGCGCGATTCGTTAAAAACGAGTTTGCACGATGGCTTAGGGCACCAGCAGTGGCACTCTGTAAGAAAAATAGCGATAGCGACCGGTGTCTCTTCGAAACATACCGAACGGTGATACATAGTAAGAATTTGCAAAGAGACGCCGCCGCCGGTCGCTATCGCTATTTTTCTTACAGAGTGCCACTGCTGGCCTCGTGGGTTATGTTGGTTACCAAATGCTTGGGTTCTTTAAGAAGAGAATTTTGAATTTGATAGAAGATCATAGAGTAACTATGTTGGGAACGTTTTTAGTTTAAATGAATTTCTTTCAGCTTGATAGAATTAAAGCCCATGAGAACTGTGGACTGGTTTTAAATACCGATGTGTGTTTGGCCGAAGAGTGGTATCTTTCTGTCCGATAAATTTCCTTTGTCCTAAGAACAAAATTGGCAAAAGAAGCAATTCTTTTCCCATAAGTAGTCCTGTTTTATCAGTGTAGATAAATATATCTATATATTATAGATCTTTAATGAACTACGTTCCACACTAAAAAATTATAAAAATTTAACCACATTTTTAGGATACACCTCAGTGGCGGATTTTGAAATTTTAAAGTAGTATATCACTGTTGCTACTTATGGGGACCACGCCAAAGTCAGGGGGTTTAATAGTGAAGTGAAGGTTATTATACATTACAGTGAGTGAAAAATTAACACGTTTAGATATTTTATTTATTATTTTTTCTAATAGTTATTTACCTTATAAGGGATGTAAGTAGGATTTAGCAGTCGAGGACGAATTTTGTGCCCGAGCGCTAGCGAGGGCTGGCAAAAGAGTCCGAGACTGGTTAAGACTTATACATCCCGAATAATGTATTATATTTTTTACCGAAGCTAGTTGAACTATTCCTCTCAACCAAACCCAAAAAATTCGATTTCTCTCCCTCTGACTGTTTTCGAGAAAATCAAACCTGTTCGACTTGAGGTTAAGCTTTACGTTTACATGTAGATTTTTGCTGATCTCCTGACGTCATTTTTCAAGGACAAATGTGGCTGCTTTTTAAATTGTAATAAATTATAGATACCGAAAAGTAAACATTTTTTGTAGCTAAATTATCCTAGTAATTTTCTTCAAAATATTTTTTTTTGGTTTGTAATGACTTCCTTAAACGATTTATGCAATAAAAATGTACATATTCCTTATTGACGGTGACTAAAGTATTATTATTGTCAACCTTAACATTAACTGACTTACCAACGAAGAAAATTAAAAAGGTATGGCAGGTATTTCGTTCGCAACCTGGATAGTTACCTATATTTAAAGTATATTTATGCGAAATAATTTCTAATTTGAAATATTTTAAAAACGTTTGAAAAACCGTATATGGTATGTTATACAAACTATGTCTAGGACTTCTCCCAGAATCCAAAAATATGATAAAAATCATACCATCCAACTTAAAATAAGCGAGAAAATCGATGTTTTATACTATATTTTTTTTATGGGATGCTCAATGGTTTTGATGAGAAGATATATGAATGATCCATAAAAATCCTCAAAACTTTCAAATTTAACATTTTTCCCATCTTTAAAAATAAAAAAGTTATGAGACTTGTTCACTTTTATTTGGATATCCCTAAAGTAAAATGGTTCATCGATATGTATATCGATGAACCATTTTACTTTAGCGGTAAGGAGGCATTCTCCACGTGGCGTCCTCGTTGGCCAACCCAATTTCATTTAGACATCGTTTTTCGGTTTTAATATTTTTAACAATAACTTTACAAGTCTATTATGTATAGATTATGATGCAAGCAATTTTCAGTCAATTATTTAAAGTTTTAACGTGTATAATAATTCCATTCAAAAGATTAATATGTTAAAAGATCTATGGTAACATTTTCCCTCACTAGTCTCACTAGGACCTCAATATTCTTTTTATATATTGTTTTCCTAAAATAAATCATAAAATATCTTGAAACTTTTATTAGTACGTTAAAAAATACCTATAGAATATGAATCTACGGTTAATATTGCCACAATATTCATACAAAAGAAATATAAAACAAAAAATTGTAATAAAATGGACGTGTTGGCCAACATGAACATCACGTGGCGAATCCGTTTAGGATTATCAATAGGGGCGTATTCATGGTGGGGGTTGGGGGTGGGAGCGCCCCCCCCCCCTCCCCGTGGATGCTCGAGTTGGCTAGTTAGAGTACGAATTCTATTAAGAACCTGTCGACAGTTTAGTTTTGGGAAAATATGCGAGAAGGGCGTCAGTTTACATAAAATATTGCAAAAAGGTCGACAGGTTACATAAGTCCAGCAAATGTAAAAAGTTCTAGCAGTTATTAGAAAAAAGTCGACATTTTTCTAGGAGGGAATTTTCAAAAAAAAAAACGATGGACAGTTTGAATTTTTTTCTTCTCATAGTTGCATTATTAACCCCCCCCCCCACCCCCCACACAGCAACCTCTCCCCCCCTTCGCCCCCACCACTCAACGTAGTGCTTCCGATACGCCCGTGATTATGAATTTAATATATTTCTATATGTTTAGATATAGGGGGAGAACAGCTGTAAGCGCATTGTTTATAACATAAAAATAAAATATATAATAATCTCTTGCAGTTTTACCAGAAATGATTTATTTTTGTACAATAGGTAGGTATCCTATTATAATTTCAGATACCAGGATGTGGCGTCCTCTGTGAGCAATACTTCCAACATTTCATAAGGTTCTTTTTACATAAATTAATTCTGAATTACAGTCTTCTAATGGTCGTTACTTTTATGACTATGAGACAGATGGCGGCAGGCAACCTAGGGAATATAAAATGAAAGTAACCGTGTACATATAGAATCGACACAGAAAAATACATGGTTTGGAATCAATTGTTTCCGTGATAGACACCTGAGCAAACCTTAGTTCTTCTGAGGTTTTCACTTTATAAATTATTTATTACTGGCACTAATATTTGAGAAAAGCCTAATTTGTGCCAAAATATGATTCAGTTGTTTACTGTTTCACAGGAATATGCAGATGATGGCTTTGCCACGCCCCTCACGTCCCCTTTCTGAGTCCTTTGTTGGCATAAGTAAGGGTTAAAATAAATGGTAATTATTGATATTACTGGAAACAGCGAATTTTTTCATGAAATTTTGCACAGACCCTAATTTTGGGTCGTAGAACACGAATCCGAAGTCAGTTTTTGGCGGTCTCGTAAAAAAATTTTTTTTTTTTGCTCACCCAACCTGAGCAAAAAGGTGGTCAGGTTTGCTCAGTTTTCATTGATATAGATATATATGTATCTATATCAATCAAAACTGAGCAAACCTGACCACCTTTTTGCTCACCCAACAAATTTAAAGAAATTCCTTGAAAAAGCTAACCTAAAAGTTTAAAAAAAAATTTTACGAGACCGCCAAAAACTGACTTCGGATTCGTGTTCTACGACCCAAAATTAGGGTCTGTGCAAAATTTCATGAAAAAATTCGCTGTTTCCAGTAATATCAATAATTACCAAATAAATTACACTAAACATAACTTAAGCTCTTTTTAAATGTTTATACAAATAATTAATCTAAAAACGATGGATTAATTACAGGAATAGTATCGACTGCGCGAAAAGTCGATATTGGGCCAACATCCGTACTACTTTTGACAATCAGCTGGCAGCTGTCAGGAATTCAGAGATGAGGTTAAAGTTACATTTTACATTTTTCTACTTATTGAATAAATAAACCTTTCTGTTGGGTTTATTAAGTTTTAATATAAATTTAAACCATTGTAAAACTGTAAACAAAGTGATGCATTATTCAATTATGCTTTTAAAGCTAGATATTTAAGCTGCAATATTCATAGCGACCAGATTGTTGAAAAATGCTAGTGAAAATTAACTTTTATAAATATATACTTACTTAAATTGGTTAATTATTCATTTCCCTCAGTATGTCTACTAATAGGAAAATTGCACATCAAGCTCTAAACCAAGTAGTGCGGGTTGATGTTTTGGACCTATCAATCCCCATTCCAACTTGTACAGACATTCATGAGAAATTTTCGGATTGTCTATTTTTAGTCCGATCACTGTTTTGAATTTAATTACTGGGTCTAGAAGGTAGGTACTGTGTTATATTTTTGTATTAATTATATATTTAGTAGCCCCGTGTGTCAGGCACAGTATTAATGTCAGCTCGAGTGATTATATTTTTGTTCAGAAGAAACTAATGAAATTTACTTTATTTATGAATGACAAATTGACTGGTTAGCTCTACCTTTTGTTGTTATTGACTATAGATAATTTTTTTATCTGTGTAATTAACAAAGTTATTAAAATGGGTAATTTTTATCCTAGGTTTTATCACAAGCTTGTCATATGTTAAAATTTTATTAACTTTCAAACATCAATATATTAGATAATGTTACTAGGTTTAACAAACGTTATTACCACGTAAATTTGCTATCACAAGTGTTTGCTGTGAGTTTTGTTTATAAAAGCAACCAGGGGAGTTAAAACAGATACCTAGTAAGTGGAAGTACAGGTGCTTTTAGTTTAATTAGTATTTTGGTGGTTTGAAGGTGTATTGTATTGGTTAGTTTTATCTTGCTTTTTGATTAGAAAAATGTTGAAGCATCAAACGTAGGTATTTTTCTGTATTCTACTGCATGACTGGGTATATTTTTGCTATTGTCCAAGCATGTTGACACTTTGTTTTAAGTGGGAAAAATTGGATAAAATGTTTTTTGTTTGTATTGTTCAAACCTATTTACTCTAAAGGTTTATTTTAGTAACTGGCCCTAGGTAATTTTTATTGAGTTGCAATAATTTGGGCTGCATCTTCAGATCCTATTATATTCATAGTTCTTAAGGACCTACTTAATGATGAGGTGTAAAGTATTAAAGTCTCAAACCTAATAGTCTATGTAAGATTTTGAATACCTACTTAATTTGTTCTTTTATTTTCAACTTATTGAAAATGAACTTAGGTACTTATAGTTTTTACATATTTTATTACAAATATGTAGGTACAAATATTACATGGTTTTTTAGTTAAGTCAACGATATATGTACTTGTACATATATCGTTGGTTAAATATAGTGGTTGAAGTTTACTGACTCATTTACCGGTAATTTTTATTTGATTTTTGTCAGTGGTAATTTACCAGTAATTCTGCGATAATTTTGGTAATTTTGGAAATATTTTAAATAACAAACATTTAGGACATTATATAGGTATAATATATATTTTAATGCCTTTTTTTAAATATGTTTAAAAACACTTGTTCTTACTATTGTCAGGGTCATTATTAAGGTAAAACACCCAATTATTGACATCCAACCAATAATTGACATGTTCAATATTTTTTTAAATTTTAAGAAAACTTTTTACCTGATCTAAAAATTATATGTACCAAACTTAACACGTTCGCTGCCAATAACGCGCTAGCGCGTTTTGGTCGCCTTTAACCAATTGCCTTACACGCTCTTGAGCGTTTTTGATATATGGAATTTAAATGCCTAAGAATTTAGTCGGCATGGAACGTAGGATTGATTGATATTGTTGGCATTGCCTTAAAGGTCTGCTTCGTGTATTTTCGGTAGCGGTTTTGGGATTGAGGTTAGGATTTAGTATTTACAATGACGTCAAATGACAACGACGTTGCTGGTCCGTCTCGGCCTAAAAGAGTTAAATGCGACCAAAAAAGCCTTTAACTAACGAGGAATTGATTAAATTACTTGAAGAAAGTGATTTTGATAGTGACGTGGATATAAATTGTGACGGTGGAAGCAGTGATGAGAACTACGAGCCAAATGACGTTGAATCCGATGAACAAGATGATACAGTATTTACATTTCAACAAGAACGAGTGTTTGGTAACCAAAATGAAAATACACAACACTGGGATGAATTGTCAACCACAATGAATTTATTTCCGTTTACTAAAGGGGAACAATAATAAGAACAGTAATAAGAAAGCTTTTACCTACTCTTGTTCCTGATCATAAAACTACCCCTGCAGGAAGCGAACACTTACTAGAAGTACGTCAAAGTAAATCTGCCAACGGAAAAGTAAAGCGAAAACCATGCAAGTCCTGCACAAAACAAGGAAGAAGAAAGGATTCAATTTATACCTGTACCAAATGTCCTAATTCGCCTGGATACTGTTTAGATTGTTCTAATATTGTTCAATTCTTCGTATTAAATTTTGTATTTATTTTTAGTTTTCTAGTTTAGCTTCAATATATAACTAAAATAACAGCAACTGGAAATCAATAGGTTTAATTTTAAGTTACACGCGCCTTCGCGTTTTCGGCCCCTACCAACAGATTTCAAGTCAGGTGCCAAACACGCACAGGCGCGTTTTTTTTTAAAATTTAAGATTAATGATATGTACGAAACTTACATGTCATAAATATGTCAAAGAAACACTAAAATGAAGAAATTACTACCCTATATATATATAAAAAAACTATGCTGGCCTTGGGGCTGTCATAATCAAATTTGGCGGCAGCGAACGTGTTAAGGGAGTACAATTGGTCAACATCCCTACAGTTCATATTTTTATTCAATATGGCGGAACAGCTGTAAACAAGATTTGCTTCTCCTTGTGTTGTTTTAAGTGTTGCTGCTAATAGTGGAGGTAAGGGTAAGTAATATTTTTAAAATTATGTAAACAATTGTATGTATTCTTTTTTAATCATCTGTGTTATCAGTTAAGCCAAATACCTTTAAAATTAACCTGTAAAACTTAAAATGATTCTCCAAGAACGAGTACAAGGAAAAAAAGCGGTATGTCAATTATTGGCTAGAAAAAAACATGTTTTCCAATCATTGACACCCCTGTCAATTTTTGGAATTTTACATATTTCAACAGTTTTGTTCTACTTGAAAAGCCCACATTCTTACAATGTTGCCAATATTTGTTTAAAATATAAATACATTCGCTATCCAACTATTGACATACCATGTCAAAAATTGGTATGTGGGGTGTCAATGATTGAAGATAATGTTTTTTTTTTTCAGAGGATGGCGCCAAAAAAAAAAATACAAGTCTCAACAAATGCAAGACGCTCTTAAAGCTGCAGAAGGGGGAATGTCTGTTGCTTCAGCTGCTAAAAAATACCAAGAATTATACTTATATAAGTGGAAGCGTAAAGTTCCTAGGGTATGTTCCATGGGACGGGCTACATACTTCACAACAGAAGAAGAAAATATGCTTGTTAGATGGATAGTTGAACTTTCTCAGACCCATTATCCTATTTCAAAGAGCCAATTATTTGACAGTGTCCAGCATATCAAAAATACAAATCGAGAAACTCCTTTTAAAAATTTAATTTTATTCTTAACTTGAATATATTTTAAGTAATATACTTCTTACTTTATCCTTTCCTAAGTGGATTCAGTTGGCCTCAGGTTTTGACAGTTGAACAATGCCTTACACGTCAATGTCAACTTTACAAATGAAGCTTAATGCGTTGTTCAACGTTCAACCAGAACCAGAGGCCAGCCGAAATAATTTTTTGTATAATTACTTAGTAAATAATAGTAGATCAATAAGTTTTAACTGTTCTGAGTTTCACATATCTTGTAAGTTTAAATAAAAATTTTTAAAAATTGTGTCAATTATTGGGGTGTCAAAATTTGGGAGAAATTTTTTTTTTGGCTCTCAATTTTAGGGTTAAACAAAATAGAACCAAATTTTCTGTTTTTTATATGAGTTTTTAAAAATAATACCGTTTTTCTGTTTTCTGATGATTTCAATATGTATTACAAATTTTACAAAGTTGTTAAATACTTTATAAAACAGAAAACTTTATCACAATGATAAATTTAGTGAAAAATGTTTCTAAAACCTGTCAATGATTGGGTGTTTTACCTTATGTATTTTTTACCTAAACAACCTATTTATTATGTTATGTTATATAACACTGTAAATTGTAACATTGTGTTACAATATTTTAACAAGAAATAAAAATTCAAATTCCTAAAACGAACAAAAAACAATACTTATTCAGTCAAACAAAAATTAAAATTAAATTAAATAATGAAAAAAATAAATAAGGTAAACGCACCAGTAATTGACACTATTAGGAGGGAAATTGCGAAAAAAATGGTGTTTGCTGCTAAATTAATAAAAAATGGATATATCATCCCCAGTAATTGACACTTTAATTTTTTAATATGTCAGTGATTGACACCCCAATAATTGACACACTTGGGATATTAAATTTCTTTATTTTTAAATCAAACCTAATACAGAAATATGAAACCTTATACATATATATTCAAGGTAATACAACATAAAACCTTTTTAACAATTTACGTCTCAAATACATCTATCTGACGTGAGAAAACGTACTTAATCCTATCACCCGTTGCTTGTAACTCTGGTTCAGGCAGTTTTTCAATTATATCATTAAATCTGATACTGGAAACGTCGCGTCGCTTTCAACAAGTCGAAAAACACACTCTTCGTTTAAAGATTTAAGAGAGACCACTTCTATGTCACTTTGTGACTCTATTTTCCTAATGACGCAGATGTATTTATAAAAAACAGTTTTTCTATTGCCCCCTAAAAATTTCACCAAAACGGAATCTCCAACTTGAATATCTTTAAACTTTAATTGTGGTTTAGTAACTTCATCTTCATCATCTTGTCGGTTTTCTTCAAACTCTTCATCAATGTCGTCTAGGCTGTCCCCACTTTCCACCCATTCTTCCTCAGATGATTCAGATTCAAAATCATTCTTTTTCCTTTTGATTTTATTTTTATATGCATTTTTCAACTCTTTTTTCCTTTTTCGTTCTTCTATTCTTTGCTTTTCTTCTTCTTTCTTATTTTTTTCTCAGTCTCTTTTTTTATGTGATACTGCTGCCAACGTTCGGAAGTTATTGCAGAGGGTACTTTTTCTTTTTTTATCTTTTTTTCGGATTTTTTCTCCTCTGGCCAAAATAGAGCTTTTTTAAACGGTGTTGGAACTTGTTCTTTTAATGATGTCACAGTAACTAAAGGTGAAGGTTGCACAGACGATATGTTTGCATGTGATGAATATTTTGGAAGAGGTGTAAGTTTCTGAACAGAGTGTATTATTATTTTATTCGGAGTTTTTGAATTTTCAAGATCTACTTTCTGTGCCGTAAATCCAGAACAACCTGCTTGAGAGTGATTAGCTTCCTGAGTATGTCCTAAGCTTGAGCTATGGTCCTGGTCATGCATGACGACATCATTGCAATCATTTTTGTCGATTTTTGATGACTTTTTCTGGTGTGCATATCCAGAACAACCTGGTTGGAGGTTATCACCTTCCTTAACATATTGTGAACTCATATTGTCCTCTTGATCCAATTTTACGGCATCATCACCTTCTTTTGTATCAGCTTCTCTTTCCGTAGTTTTGTTTACTCTTTTTTTCATAGAGCTCCAAACTACAAATAACGAAGAATCTTTATCACTTCCGATCCATCCTGATTAAAATTTGCCTTTAAACATTCTAATTTGTCAAGTGGTATGAATTTCTCCATCACAGATAAAGCTTCTTTTATTTTGATGACTTGTGTGGAATTAGATTTCTGATCAGCAATTTTGAAGAAATTCACATTGTTGACATTAAATGGCGACAGACCGCAAGCTCTAAAACCGTTTTGAATAGTTTCCTTTGATATTTTTCCCAAGGCATTTTCAAATATTGCTCCAAAATGTTCTTTTCGTAATTTAGTACCATGGTTCTCAACATGCCAATTCATTACAGATTTTTTCCAATAGATTTTTAATGGTCTAAAGACCGCAACGTCCATTGGTTGGGTCAAATGGGTTGAGTCTGGATATAACGCGAAGAGCTCTATTCCATTTTGGGTACAAACTTGGGATAAATGTAAAGTCATGTGTGAAACGTGGCCATCTACGAAAAGTAATATAGGTCGCTGGATTTCTTTCTCCTCCAGCCATGGGATAAAAATATTACTAATATATTCAAAAAATGTTGGACCACACATCCATCCACTATCCGACCGTCCAATTCCCCAACTTTGATTAATACTGTGAGCTATGTAGCTTGGAATTCGTTCATATTTGAACACTATCATGGGAGGGGCCAAATTCCCAGCAGCATTAGCAGTTACCAAAACTGTTAGGTTTTCCTTCTCATTATTTGTTCCTGCATTGTAAACGGTTTTGTCTCCTCTCATAGCCAAAATTTTATCACCTTTTGGTTGGAGAAAAAAGGCACTTTCATCGCAGTTATAGACTCTTGACGGATCATTTGTGATGTGGAACAAATCTTTTGATTTGAGATATGCTTCGATTTCTCGAAACCATTCGCGAAGATTTTCCTCGGAAACTTTTTCGCGTGCAGGTGTTAGATTCTGTGACACTCTTTCACTAATACTTGGCTGACGTTTTAGAAATGATGAAAACCATTTGCGGCCTGGACGAGATTCTTTAAAAGGAGTCGGTCTATTGCTATTTTTAATTATAAGTTGTACACTCTCTAGGAGCTGTTCCTTGGAGACAGGATAATGGGCTCTAGCAAGAGATAATATCCAGTTCTCTAGCAGCAATTCTTCATTTGTTGTTAAAATTGTGTTAGGACCCATTCGACATTCTGCTGGGAGTTTTCCAGATGATTTATATAGCAAAGTCACTCTAGGAACAGAGTAAGTTCTCGCAGCTGTAGCTACTGGCATTCCTCTTTTTACAGCTTCAAGAGCTTCATTCATTTGCTCTTTTGAATAAATTTTTTTTGGGAGCCATGTCTCTAAAACAAAAAGTACCACTCATTGACACGTCATGTACCAATAATTGACACCCCTGTCAATAACTGGATCTAGTCGTTTGTTTTAACTGAAAATTTGAGACAAAAATTCCCATGAAAAAACTGAACATTTGGCAATATCGAGTAAATATTTGTTTGTAAACCAGTCATTGACAGAAGTGTCAAATACTGGAACACTTCAATTTTGTTGGATCCAGTTATTGACAGTTGAAAAATATAAGGTTAGAATTTTTATTTCTTTAAGTTATCGCTAAAATCTAATTGTATATCTTATAATAACATCAACAATAAACGAAAATTATGTAAAAAAACGTACGTATAAAAATCACAATTATTTTTCTTATCTACTCACCTTAAAAATTTGCTTAAGTTTTACTTGAAAAATCGGCACGACGCACATTCTACAATTTTTAACGAACTTTGTAATCAGCTGATCTGTGGCAGAATTTTTGCACGGTTGCCAGATATACTGAAGATTGAAATTTTCAATGGGTATCTACTCTTTGGCATTAAAATATCTTATTTTAGGAGAAAATGTCTAGAATGTCAATTACTGGAACACTGTCAATAATAGGTGCTTTTACCTTAATTAAATTAATAAATAAAATTAAAATTAAATAATTAAGTGCTAAGTGGCGAATAATGCCTGAAAAAGATGGTCGTCTGAGTCTGATTTTAGTTATAAAATGTTCTTGAAAATTACTGGTAAAGAAATTTGCCTGGTAAAATTACCTTGCCAAAATTACCGTTACCGCGCGTACCGCGTTACCACACTGCAATCTTTAGTTAAGTACGTACGTAGTCAAACTCTTTAAGGGGTGTTTTATTGGCTAAGTAATTCCAAGATAAGTTCATATAAAAATTAAACGTAATAAAATATAGTTTATAAGACACAAAGTGATCAAGTTAAGTAAGTACCTATTTTTTTGGTTTATCAATGTTTGTAAATTAATTATTTGTTGTTTTCAGAGATAAGTAATTATATTTTATTTATATTTGTTTTATATATACCTAAGTACTTACTTAGGTATATTATTATTAAGTATTTGTTTGCAGAGAAAATAAGTTTAAATTTGGTATGGCAATTTTTGGAGTGTCCACAAAATATTATTTCTTTCTCATATCTATTCCGGGATATCCTTTTACCACCTTAAACATTTTTTAGCTCATTCTGTTATCTTTTTTAAAGCCTACTTTGTTATTTAAGTAGAAACTATTTGTGTATGTGTTTATATTAACAGAATAAGTCTTTTTACCAAAAACACATATATCTATAACTTATGGTGAATTGAATTACATTGAATATACAGTGTGGTCCATTAAGTGTGCAACCAATGGGAATTTTGTTTTAATAGTTGCACAACCGAAATATAAAAACCGCCAAAAGTTGGTTCATGTCCGATAATCATATCAGGTGCACTTAATATGGCATTCAGTCAAACAGGATACAGGGCAGGCCAAAAAATATAAAATTCGTTCAAGAGTAAAGTACCCTTATTCAAAAAAATACAGAAAAACCTTATTAAGGAAAGTTGTTTAGAATTAAAAGACATGTCCAAATACAAAGTCATAGCCTTCAGCTATAATACATTTGGAAGATAACCACAACCAAATCACTTCTGCACAACTTTCATCAAATTGAAGCAAATTTTTAAAATTTACTTAGATTTATATTTTTTTAAATTAACCAGAAATTTAATGTCTGTTGCAACGATATTTCCGAGGATATTTCACACAAGTTTAGAATTTCGCAAATATTCTTAAAAATAGGGCAAATACTTCACTAATAATAATGTGCATAATAAAAAACTAATAACCATAGAAGTCGATGCCATATGGAATAAAAGAATTAAAATTTTCAAAAAAATATATGAATTTTTTTAATAGAAGTCTTTGGAGTTGGAAATATCTTTTAATTCTTCACAACTTTTTTTAATAACGTTTTTGTATATTTTTCGAAAAAATTGTACTTTGCTCTTGAACAATTATTTTTATATTTTTTGGCCTGCCCTGTACGCTCTTTGACTTAAAGCCATTCATAGTGCCCCTGGTATGGTTATTGGACATGCACCAACAATTTAATTGTGTATTTCCTTATAACTGCTGAACCTTCGGGTTTAGAGAAAAAATATTTGTCATGATGTAAGGAACAACTTTTGTCTTTACACGTTTTTAAAAATTTTTGATTTGGCTCCTGTCGAAATGCTCCCCACTCAGCTCCGCGCATACGCGATGTAATACGGCTTTGGTGCCGTCGGCGGCGGGTAGCGCGGCAGATGGGCGGAGATCGGACGGCCGAGGTTTGCTCAGATTAAGGTTAACCGAGAGGTTAACTGATGGCACGGAACACTAATTGTGCAAGTATAGCTTGCACTTGACCGATTTATTATTTTTGATCGCGTGTGTCCGTACTTGTCTATCGAGCTGTTCAAATGTTCAAATTCTTAATTGAATTGCATTGAAATCTGAAGATTGTGGTGTTTTCAATTGGTGGGGAACATTATAAGTACATCAACCATCCTCTCAGCAATTTTGAAGAATTTTTGAGATCATTGTCTTGCCGAAGGTAATAATCACCAGTCTACCCAAGGTTAGCGGCGCTTTCTTCCAAATTTCCGGCTAAAATATCTCTATATGAACTTATCCATGATTAACTTAATAAAGTGATGGTTTCCCACTCCGCTTGCGGCCATGCGACCACTCATCAGAACATTCCCACCTCCATGTTTTACTGTTGGATTCATTCGTTCTCCTGTTTTTCTCCAAACAAAATTGGCTCCATTGGATCAAAAAAAAATTGTATTTATTTTCATCTGAGAAAATTACTTTATGCAAAAACTTCATAGGCTTGTTAACGTAGAATTTTGCAAATTCGACCCTTAGTTTCCTGCTTTTCTTATTAATCCATGACTTTTTACAGGTCTTCTGCCATAGTATCCCATTTTTCTCAGATGAGCTCTAACAGTTTCTGGATGAATTTGGTGTCAACTCCCGCAACCAAATAAGGAGCACTAATACGAAGATTTTTTAAATACCTATGTTGTAAATAAAATTCTTGTCACGCTTCATTACTTTGGAAGAGCGTCCTGAATGAGCTTTATTTTGGTCTGAGTGACTAGTTTTATATTGACTGACTACATAGCAACAGAACTTGCCCCTTTCCCAACAATTTTTGAAATTCTCCGAATATATTTTCCTTGATTATAGTGACGGATTATAACATTTTTTAGCTCCGTACTCATTTATTTCCCTTTTCTACCCATTATTAACTTATAGAAATTTTTTTGTTTTAAATGCATTTCTCTATGAACTAACTGCACCGTTTTATATATCTTCATTGGAATGCATAAACGTTCTAAATATAGGTAACAATAAATTCTAAGGTGTACGAATACTTTTTTGTTATCTGAAATTGTCTGTGTGTTATTTTTTTTGGTATCCTATAAACACTTGATATGTATCATCAACAAATGGGAATGTGTAGCTGATATCATAAAGGTCATTTTACGCCTAGAGAAATTTATAATATATTTCTTTTATTTAGAATACAGAAATCAAAATATTATTTGCTTGGATGAACAAATACTTTTTTGACCTAATTCCTAGACATGGTCGAATTCCTCAATTAAAATGACACGAGAAGTTTTATACCACTGAAAATGTACAAAATGCCTACGGCGTTGGTTCAATAAAAATTATGCCTTACACAAGGAAGCACTGTTGCACCTTTTAAGAAGATCGTCGTGTACAATTTGACACAATTTTTTTTCAATGTGCAGAGCTTGCTCAAGGAGCAGCTAACGAGTGGGACATTCACACCAAATATGTTAAATTGACTCTATAGCCATCGCGTAGATTACGGGTTGTTGCAATAGTCACAGTTATTGATGATGTGATGACTACTGGAACTTTATGAAATTTCGAACCCTTTAAGCAACATAGCTTCTCCAACACATCGTTAATACCGCTTTGGCAACCCTTTACGCGACCCTATATATACCTTTGTGTACCTGCTGTTATTATTTACCATTTACTACAGTTTAATAAGTTATAAAATATGCTTCTATTGGAAGATAGGTTTAGTAAAACTCGTATGTATTCTAAGGCAGTCTTTTTTAAACCACTCTACCACGCATTTACTTTAAAAAATTGTATGAATCAAAGTAATCTTGTGAAATTCTATGTAACCACAAGTGCAAAATCATAGAAATCCGATAAAATATTTATTTAATCTAACGCAATAACATGAAACAATTAAGTACCTATGCAATTTAACACCATCAAAGAGAAAATTCTGCTCACCGTTACTTAATACCTAGTACGTTTTTAAGTTTCTGAGTCAACATGCAAATATTTTTTGTTGAATAATATGATAAATTAAATAATTGTTATAAATTATCTTTCATATCTTAAAAGAAATGAGGAAAAAACTGTATCTTACACTAAATAAAGTTTTGGAATCATTTTTTTTTTTAAATTTCACCTGTTAAAAAACCTCGGAATTTGTTTGTGTGGCGACATCGTCATTATATCCAGCTAATCAAGTACCTATGTACTTCAAACTTATAATGGATTCTTGCAAGTTTAAGTTAAATAATGATTTTTGCCTGAAGTCAGGGAAAATAGCAACGTTATTTTCTTAGTTGATAAATAATGATCAACCTATACATTTTTCGATTCGACTTTTTAGTTTAAAGGGAAGTTATTTTTTTACTGAGACAGTTCTCACACTGAAGAGAAAACGATTCTTTTAAATAAATTTTACTGTTTCAACGTTCAATATTTGGTTTTGACTGGGATACAAAATTGACAAGCAAATTTATTTTTTATATAATTATAATGATTTGACGGATATTGATCTAGGGGGAAGAATAAATGACTTTATTTACAGATGATTTGAGATGATGCAATTATTTTGTGGCTTGTTACGGGATTCCATCCGGTGTAATGTGCGCACTTACATAAATAAGTCGTTTTTGTATTCTTTCGAAATTTTTGCTGTCCGATACCGTCCGCTTCCGGCCGGACAAGTGTGCTTTAACCTTTAGGCATGCGTTTATGTCGCCACGCTGAAAAACTACTAAACCAAATATTTTACTAAATATTTTTATTCCAACATTTCGGCTAATCATTTTCTCCTGAAATATGTTCAAAAAAATAATTTGGTTTAGTGCTATTTGGTGTGACCATAGCATTCTAGCAGAGCCACACGTTTTTTTTAAAGTGCCTAAAATTTAAAAAAAAAGTTCCAACATAAAAATGACATAAGAAAACATTTGAAAGGCATTGTGGCTCTACCTAGTACCATGAGTGACAAGATATGAGGTTTAGAAAACTAACCCCATATCCCCAACTTTGGAGGCTCATCCGCATAAGGTACAGGTAATACGACAAATTAATCGTCTCATCAGATCAATGCCGAGAAGACTTGATAAACGTGTGGAGTACTGGGGAAAAGGGATCATATACACATTATCAAACAAAAATAACTGAGTGTCTTTAAGTATGTCTAGCCTACAAGTATTAAGTATGTTTATAGTAAATAACAAAAGCTGACTGATAAAATTATGTTTAGTCTGTATTTTTTCTCTTACTTGATACTCAAGTACCTACATATATCGAAAATAAAATGAAACTAAGTAGAAATTCTTAAATGCATGCTGTTTATAATATTTAGTTTTGATTTAAATCACCACCTCCTTGAATGTTTAACAGACACTGTCAGTTTTTATCACAGTCCACGTGTAATCTAGGGCGCGATAGTTTTTTAGTAATTTTGTTTCTTTATAATCTAAGAACTTAAGAATATCAAGCAGAACGGCTAAACTACCCTTTGCAAATTACTGACTTAACAAAACTATCTAGTAAATCTGTGCAGTAATATAAAAGTATGATTTTAACAAGAAATTGAATTATAATTAATTTTTTCTACTCCCGTTCTCTAATATGCAAATTAAATATCTTCGTTAATTCCTAGAGTATTTAGGTATTTAGCCGTTTGACTTTTTTTTTGGGTGTTTATTCAATGAATATTTTATTGTGTTTCATTTTACAGGGTAAGTGTTTTAATTATTTATATACAATTATTTTCAATGGAATGGCCCTCTTTAAAAATTGCGTTCTCTCCTTCCAGTCAAGGTCATGCTTTTATTCTTTTTGTAATACTGAAATATTCTAAACCAGTGTTTTGTCTTCTAAGCTCTTTTTTCTTTTTAAGATATTTGTACTAAGAAATAAGTTTAGTAAAATGGTTGAAGAAATTCTTGGAGATTGGAGATTTCCGGAGTTCAAGGTATGTAAATGATACACTTTTTTGTGGGGTTATTTAAAACAAAAGGTGTGTACATACATAACTCAGCCGGAATCCATATTTGATTTAAGGCCAAGAATTACGAATATTTGTCGGGATATTGATGTTAACACATTCCACAATGTAAGGGAAGATTGTCTAATTGAAGCCGGGTTTATACAGAGTACATTAAGTTTTAACTATATTATTTAAGAAAAGTTAAATATCCATCAATCCATTAGAGCGTTTATGCACAGTTTAATTTTAATTTAACTTTAGTTTTGCTTTAAAAAGTTGATAAACTTTTATAAAGTTTAAAAAACAAACGGGTTATTGCACATGCGCACAACACGGACATGCGTGACCACAGTTTGTGACGGTTAAAATAAAATTCTCATAAACAATTCTATAATTTCATTTTAAGAACACAGAAATAAATATACCTACAATAAACAACCAAATCGCCTAAAAACTTATTTTCTTCAATAAAAGAGAGTGAAACGAAAGTTTCAGTGCTCTGCGTCAACCCGCCTTGACTATTCCAATGTATCGGGTACAAGGAGTTCATTTTAAAAACCTTTTAAGATTATAAGGTTATTTTAACATTAAATTGCATTTATCTCATTTAAAAAAAGCAAGTTTTCACATGCCGTCATTTTGTTTTAACTCTGAAGAGACTTGACGTTTTGGTAAAATATTATCCGTTGTTACACTTTTCATGATGTATCGCCAGACCTTTCATTCAATTAAAAAAAATCTAAAATTTCAACAATGATCAAATTTATATCAAAAGATAGTATTTATATACCATTGGTGTTTACCGAGTTTCAATTATCTATCTTGATTGGTTCAAAAATAAAAAAAAGGGGGGGGCGACACTAAAGATCCGCACTGTATACACGTTTAATAAAATATAACATAATAATTCAGCATTATTCAATTTTTTCTCAATTGGGTTTTCGGTCAATAAACTAAAACAAGTCCTATTCACTTAGCGTTTCGGTTTATTCTATAAACCATCTTCAGAAGTTCTGAGTACAAAACTTTTTTCTTTTCTTGTGTGTACATTTTGCGGCAATTCACCCTGTATACTATACAATGTGTAAACCTAGATCGGGTGAAAACAAAAGGGAAAGATGAAAACATTTTTTCTAAAAAACTATTCTTTTTGTAATATTAAATGACAAGAATATACTGTGCTAAATGTATTTTTTTTAAATCAGAACATGGAATTGATGAAGTTGCTTTACTGCAAATTACAGACCATAAGATTCTTGAGGGGATCATTCCTAAAATAGGCATCAGAATAAAATTTATGGGCAAACTAACAAAGTATCAAACAATTATGAAATCAGAAGTTGCTTTAGAAAAAGATTTGGAAAATGAAATCTCAAACAACGTAAGTTATAATATTAAAGCTAAATATTAATAAAAGCACATTTACAGTATAGGAACATTAGTGTGACAAAGTAAGATACCCCGCTTTACTATTTAAGATATCAAAAAAAAGTTTTAACAAAAGTTGTAGGAAATAAATAAAAATATATTTTAAAATTCTTTTTGAACTTACAGGGTTATTTAGAAAAGCAGGACAAAATAATAATTAAGTATAACTTTATTAATTATTTTATAACGGAGCAAATTTTTATTTCTCCAGACATATTGTAAAGCTTGAAGCTTTTTAGTTCCTATAATTTTTGCAGTATTTTAACATAGTTATTATACTAACATACAAATAAATTTGTCTTTAACTGTTGGTTTGAAGGTAATTTGGAAAGCAAGAAGCTGTGATTGAGCAAATTTCAAGAGCCATGAAAATTAGTGCTGCAACGTTGGAAGAACACTTTCCCTCTGAGAAAATTAAAACACTTAAATATTTCAACTATATACCTATTAAAAACAATGCCATTATTTCTAATATATTTGGTGCAAATATATTTACAATTCTATTATTCAGACTGTTACCAAGTTCGGTGTCCTAGGATTTTGATATTTGAAACGCTAAGAGATACTAACCTCAAAAATTAAGGCAGAGCTAATACATTTAGTGTAGAACAAAATACATTCCAAAAATTACAGTACCATAGTTTATTACTTCATAGAAAGAATACGACAAATATTTGGTTTTTAGTAAATAGTACAAATCATTAAATTACGCAACATTGTCTCAATCTAAAGATGTTCAGGTTTACTAAAGTTTCGCAGATCGCAATGATAAGACATCGAATTTGTAACAGCCTGTTTTGGTTACGTTAATTGTTTATTTCAAATAACAATATCGATTGATTTAAACTCCAATATTTATAATAAACAAATATTGTTCACCTTAATACTTTGATTTCATGTGGAAAAATCGTTGATTAAATTCTTAATGGTGAATATGTCGTAGGCAGAATGCAAATTTAGGCTTTTTATAAACTTCCTAGGCATTTTAGAAAAAGCCGGCAAAACGCGAATAAGAAATAATAGCTAACCCAGATCGACTCCAAAAGGTGCAGAAATAAAAACTGCATAATAAAGTCAGTTGTGAAATACGTTCTCGGACAGGTTTGCTCAGTTTTCGGTTTCATCATTGTCTTATTTAATAAAATGTCAGTTGTATGCAGTGTTGATCGTGCAGTCGCAGTAAACTCAACAATGATAGATAAAAGAGATACTGATGAAACCTAAAACTGAGCAAACCTGTCCGAGAACACATTTAACAACTCCCTGGTCACAAGAAGAAATTATATTATATCTAACAACAGCTTTAATGCCAGAATTTCGTTAGTTTTCGTTAGTCATAACGAAAAATGCATGTTATGCTCGCGTTTTGCCGGCTTTTTGTAAAATGCCTAGGAAGTTTATAAAAAGCCTAAATTTGCATTCTGCCTACGACAAGTATACTAAACTATTAAACCAACAATTCAATATTAAGACAACTATAAAAAAATGCTCTAACATATAAATGTATTTGAAACAATGTTTTCAAATAATACCTTATTTTATTTTAATCAATGAACTATATGCTTTATCTTAATATTTTTAGAATGCTAATTTAACATTTTTAAAATGTTAGATTAACCACGTTTGGCTCATCTTTAGAACTACCTTTATTTTGTTCAATAGGCAGTTTTTGGTTGTCAAATCAATCAGTATAATTTATTTTCTGGTGTTTCATTCAACTCTCAAAAAGCATTGCTTATATTTAAAGTGCAAAAACTCTTGAATGAAACATTTATTATTTGACTCAACAGTTCTTTTTCTCCGTGTAAAATCAGCAAAAACTTTAATAAATTTTGAAAATTGAAATTTTTGTTTTTCTTTATTGTTACTAGTCCTAGAAAAAATAGTGACATTTAATGGCTATTAAGACACTGGTATTTCCATACTTATGTCTTAATAGCTATCATTAAATGCTCAATGCATAATATACTATTTACTTTAAATACACAACCACAAATTGGAAAATTGCCCATACATTACTTAATGCCATCGACTCGACGCGACGTAGGCAGGATTGTCTAGAGTCTATATATTGGTTTAGTTTACACAAATTTTAACGGCGTTGGACACAAAACGAAGTCGAATAAATTTTTCGAGGTTTCAGTTTATTTCTCATGTTTTTCATAGAAGTGATTTATCATAAAATTAATGCTAACAAGGATTTAAATTCATCAGCACTTACTACATAAGTGTACCTACTAGATAAAATAGGGCCTATACATACTTATTTTAATTTAATAGGTAAAATTAATTTTTGTTTTCCTGTTTAATTTCACTCTAAAACATAAAATTTTGCTTGTTTTATAAACATGTTACTATAGTAGCCTTAGTTTTGTTTTTAATTAAGTATATTAATTAAGACAAGTATAGATTCTGTTTCTGCACAAAGTTGGAAAATTTCCGTAAAACATGTAATTGCAATTGAAGGTTCCTATTTTCACATAGATAACGTTCAAACGCTCATAATTTGTTTAGATAACGAAGACAGCGGTAGCAAAACAGAACTGCTTAGTTATCGTAATGCTATGTAGTTAAAATTTTTATTTTAAGTTATATTAAATACAAATAAATACACGATAGAAACAATTTTATTATTGCCATGTTTTTATTAAATCATGAAAATTACGCTTGGCTCTGAGCTAAAATTGAAGTGCAAACCTGCCACCTCTAAGCTACATTGTTTGTTTAGGACCCTACAGAATGGTGTTTTATCCTGTGAATTTTATTGCAGTCAGTTGATCAACGGTATATTTTGAAACGAAGTCTACACAAATATTGGGAATTTTAGTAATTCGTAATCATAACAAAGTTCATAAAGGTGAACTATTCAAATCTAGGTGACTATTCAATAAATAAACAATCAGAATTGTTTATAAGGAGTTAAGCAGATTTGGCTGTTTACCTTTGTTGTCGATGTGTTAATTTGGAAATTATTGTTAAAATTGTAATTTTTTTTTACTATCTGTTAGACAAAATTAGGTTCTCGTACTTTAATAACCCCAAACATGATACATCTAACATTTGTCGAAAAGTTTCCACCCTCGCCTTTTTAGCTTCATGTGGATTACAACTTTTACATTTTTGAGCCACCCTGTATGACTTAGATCAAATGTTTGAATGACAATGCTATTTTCTCACGATGCAGAACTTTTTATGAAGAATACCCTTTTTTCCGTAAAGTCAAAAATAAAAAAGTTTCGCATTTGTTAAGATGATTTGTGGACACGCTGTATAACTAATCGAAAGTTGGACAAGACCCCTTAATTCTGGAAGAAAACAAAGGCGTACTGCTCAATTTTCACAAGTTAAAAAAAATATTTTTAACAATACTTTTCATTCACATCCTACAGGAAAAGGGCTTTCAATACCTAAAAATCTTGACAAAATCTGTTAATCTGTTTTCGAGCACCAGCGTTTTAAGAATAACGCTAAAAAAATTTGTGTGTTTTTTTTGTTTCCTCCTGTATTTTCCGCTAAATACCATTAACCAAAATTCTGGCGAACACGTCTGGAGATATTGATATCAGCTTCCTAACGTGCTGTGTCGGAACGACCAAAAAAATTTATTGGTAATATGGCACACACCTAAACTTTTAGTAGTTTGACATAGCCTTATTAATCACCCTGTATAGCATGAAAATGTTGCTTCCATTGCAAAGTCACTTATTGATGCTTAATCTGGGCAAGACGAGCGATCGATATCCAAAAATTGCTCTAAAATATTTAAATTTTAAAAAGTTATAACAGTTTAAAAAGTCGAGTAAAAATCGCTCTTGCCGATTTTTTTATTGACCAGCTTATTTATTTTTTAAATGTCCTTTCAGCTCAGTGACAATAATTTATTTATTAGTCGTAAAATACTTTAATCTAAAGGCGATATTGTTATCAAGTATAACGAGTTTTATCATTCTTTTTAAACGAAATTTACTGTTTACGTAATATTTTATAGTCTTTAATGTCTAGTCTCTTATTTGATCGAATTAACTAACATTACGCTCTGTAGAAAATGTATTTATCATGTAAAATTAATAAGTTTTATGTTGCTTTTATTTAATGTCATATTTTTATGATTTGTAGCGTTTTAATGAATATGTAATTAACTGGTAATCATTATTTAGAAATAAATATGCCTTGTCAAGCCAGATATTACTTTATGAAAAGATATTTTTTCTAGTCAGGACCGTGATCTTAAAAAAGAAAGTAGAAAAGAAAATTTGACGTAAGTATTTGACGTCTTAATGATAATTTAGCTGCTGAGGCACTATGTAACATCATAGAAACACATCGTACAAACAGAAATAGAAAGGAAAAGCAAAAGAGAAGAACTTGTACAACTTTTTCTATAACGATTCGGCTGAGTTCGGCTTCTTTTATTTTATACTACTATTGCTATTAACACTAAAAACATCGGTTTTGTAGTTAGAGCCAGTGAAAACGAAAAATAATTGGGGTTATTGTCAGTTACACACACTTTTAAAGTAAAGGAAATGAGAGTTTGGATTACTACCTAATCTTGTAAATAAAAATTAATTTTCTATTGCTTTTATTACACGATTAAAGAGCACGATTTTCTTAATTTCAAGGATTCAGATATCTTTTTGGTATATTGGTATTGTATTGTAAAAATACCAGGCGCGGCCCGTGAAATTTTAAAGTTCTATACCTCTATTGCTATTTATGGGACCCATGCCAAGTTCAGGTTTTTTAGTAGTGAGCCTACTAGGAATGTTTTGGTAAGAAAAAAATATTTTGTAATTTGCGAAAAAAAGTTGAATTTTTCAATTGATCCACCTGGGAAAAAATTAACGTGCTTAGGTATTTTATTTATTATTTTTTCTTAACAAATTTTATATCATTTTGTCGACAATTCTTAAATTTTAAGAGAAAAAAATGTGTTTAGTAGTAGAAAGTTATAGTCATTTGAATTTTTTTAAACCTAAATATAATTAAAAAAAAATTCAAATGACTATAACTTTTAAGAGAAAAAAATGTGTTTAGTAGTAGAAAGTTATAGTCATTTGAATTCTTTTAAACCTAAAATATAATTAAAAAAAAAATTCAAATGACTATAACTTTCTACTAACACATTTTTTTCTCTTCAAATTTAAGAATTGTCGAGAAAATGATGTAAAATTTGTTTAAAAAAAACATAATACATCAAATACCTAAGCGTATTAATATTTTCCCCAGGTGAGTCAATTTAAAAATTCAACTTTTCTTCGCAAATTACAAAATATTTTTTTCTTTACCAAAACATTTCTAGTCGGCTCACTATAAAAAAACCTGAACTTCGCATGGGTCCTATAAGAAGCAACAGAGATACACAACTTTCAAATTTCACGGGCCGCGCGTGAAAAATACTGGAGTAGAAACACACACGGAAAGAGCTAAAACCCTTCTTTCTATTTCTACATACTCGTGTATGGGATTGGCAAGCACGAATGAGGCCGAACGTTCTTACAATCATGGTACAAAATGGAGAAAGAAAGGAAAAAAGGAAGAAATTTTATTTTCTGTCGCTTTATATTGTACTATAGTATTAATAATAGTAGTAGTAAATTTCTACACCCTTTAGATTATAGAGAAACTTAGCAACGCAATTTGTGCTTTGAAGAAGAAAAAACAGTTAAGTCTTCATTTTATAAGATCTTTTATTTACAATTTTTTTGGGAAAATTGTCAGACACTGACAAAACGTAAGTTAAAAAAAAAACTACCTCGTGTTATAACCACCCTAAGTATTTTCATTCTAAGATTAAAACTATAACATGTAAATTGCCTAATATCCTACACGATCTATTGTTAGAAATCACGATTTCCAGATATTGTTATTAGTTTCCCCAACTCTTAGGGGAACCAGGGGCAAGACGGGGACGCTAAGCATTTATATTAATAAAAATAAAACCAATCAATTAAAAAATAAAGTTTATTACAAAAATTCTTTGGACATCATCCATAACTCCTTTGGCATAAAAATATTTGGCTTAACTTACACCAAAAAACTAAAAAATATATTTATTTAAAAATAATCAAATATCCCATCTTGCCCCGTACCCGGGGTAAGATGGGGTTTATTTACAAATATCACATGTGTGGCTGATTTCTAAGGGGTCACCTTCGTCTACGGCGGCACAAGAATTGTGGGACGGCTTTTGGCATATTTGACAAGCAACCCATCCTTCAGTGGACCCCGAATACCTGTCACCGCAGTATAAACATTCCGTGTCATCTTCAGCTGTATTTAGTGTGCTGTTCGTTTTCTTTTGAGGCTGTCTTTTCTTCTCAATCACTTTTTGTTTTTTTTTCCTACGGAGGGAGTATTCTTGGCATCTTCAAGTTCTCTTTTATATGGCGTAGAAGTTAGGATTGCCGTCTACAAAAAAAATATTGGTTGGGGCAAGATGGGGTACCCGACAAATATAATACCCCATCATGCCCCAAATGGCATTTTTTTTAAAAAGTGTTTTCTTACCTTTTACAGTCGACTTTAAGAAATAAATGTTTTTGCCAAAAGATGCCTATATACTGGTGCACTGCAGAAAAAATAATGTATTTTGCTTTAACTTGATGTACCGGGTGATCTATTATATTTTGCACCCCCCCTTATCTCGGTTATTTAAAGAGATATCAAAAAACTTTAAATATATAAGTTTTAGGGTTTTTCTGAACTCTCAGACTAAAAATAGGGTATCAAAAATGTATAGAGGCTAATGGAGGTCATTACGAACTGATTGCTGTAGTTGTCAATAACAAACATCATTTTTAAAAATTGTAATTATTAACCTTATTCTTGAAAATAAACTTTATAAACTATATATATTTGAAATCAGCGTAAAATTTTCTTTCGAAACAAAAAATAATATACAGGGTGTTCCATTACAAAAAACATAGGTTTTGTAAATATAACTCAACTTTTTTGGTAAAATTTTTTTTTTATCTTACTCTGAAAGTTCAGAAAAAACCCTAAAACTTATATATTTAAAGTTTTTTGATATCTCTTTAAATAACCGAGATAAGGGGGGGTGCAAAATATAATAGATCACCCGGTACACTTTTTGCCACAGGATGTTTTAAGCCACAAAATAAGATCACTCGCACGTTAAACTAAAAAATCGATCCTAACTTCCGAACGGTGTGCTTTGAACGGATGTTTTGCAAACACTGAGCGATGTTGTTGTTTAGCGGGTCGAAGGTTATGCAATAAAGCTATCCACACACGTTAGTTTTTGTAGTAACTAGGGTACCCCATCTTACCTCATGACCCCGTCTTGCCCCTGGTTCCCCTACATGTAAAAAGAAGGAATACTAATTAACTTCTCTTCTCTATTTATTAATTCAATAAACGCCGTTTCCTTTATAGCGTCTAGACAAGCTCTAGTCATAATTGGCTTCTGTTCCCAAAAATAAGTAAGTAATTATCACGTACACCCGAGGATATAAACACTGTTCGGACCAAGCTTTAAAAGATTAGTAGACAATAGACAGTACTCATGATACCATTGCTATTCTCTTGAATCATTTTTCTTAATATGTAAATAAATAACCAAGTTAAAAGTTCGACGAAGTTGTTTGTGTTTGCGAAGTTACCAGAATCCCAACACTCGCAGTAAGCTTTGAAAATGTTCCGCTTGTCTTAAATTATACCTAAAACTAGAAAAAGGTGATAAAGCTACTGAAAGGTATATATTAAATTACTTTCGTCAGAAATTTGACATGTTTGCATTTTCTTAAGAGAAAACCTTAAATATGGTTTATACCCCCCAGCACTTTAGAAATGGTAGGAGAGTTGATGGCCAGTGGGTGTAGTCAGTACATGAAGCTCTGGAGGAATTTCGAGACGAATTTCATGAGGAGTTGGTGGACTACGACCAATTTCGTCATGTTTTATCAAATTGCATGGGTTTACTTGGGTTTATTTAGAAAGGCCGGTTCGGCCGGTGATGTTAATACGAAAGCAGGCAGTGGCCAACCAAAAGTCCGAACCAATAAAAAAATTGAGCAAGTAAGACAAATTGTAGAAGGGCAGCGTCAAACCCCAATTCGACATCTAACTCGGCGTATAAATGTTTGCAATACAATTTTGAACTTGTACTTGCATCATCATGCTTACCATCTCAGCTCTGTACAAGAGTTGCTCCCTAAAGGTACGGTTTCCTCGGGGCGACCATGATAGGCGCTCGTCGCTCGGCGATGATCGCGAATCACTGCTAATGGCCAAGTTGCTCAACATAGCCCCCTGGAGGCAGACGGTTACACTGATTTGCCATTGAGCAGTGGTTCACGATCATCGCCGAGCGACGATCGCCTATATTGGTCGCCCCGAGGAAATCGCACCTTAACGACCCGCCGCGAAGAATACAGTTTTCCCAATGGTTTATCGATATCCTACACAGCAATCATAATAGATTTGAGAAGACATTTTTCAGCGACGAGGCATGGCTTCACCTCTCTGGATACGTGAATTCGCAGCAGATGAGAATGTGGTGCTCAAATAATCCACATTTTTTTATACGTAGAAAAGTCTCTACATCCTCAGAAAAGTGGCGTCTGGGCAGCGATAAGGAATCGGATGCCTTTTGGGCCAATATTTTTTGAAGGCACTCTTAATGGGAAGCGTTACCTACAGGAAATTTTAACACCATTTCTGGAGCAAGTAGATGACAAAGAAGTTAATTTTCAGCAATTCAGCATTCACGTGACTCGAAATAATTTAAATTTCTTGCAGGAGTTTTTTAAGGAACGAATTATTAGCAGGAATATGTCACTTTGATTATGCGACGTTACCCAATGCGATTTCTTTTTATGGCCTCGTATTAAGAATTCAATTTTTAAAACCCCATGTCCAAATTTTGAGGTGCTGCAAGAGCGAATCACTTTAAAGTTTAAATCAAAAACTCTCCTGAAAAATTGAATAATGTTTTTGATTCTTTAAAAAAATAATTCAAATTTGTCTGGAAGAGCAAGGTGGGCACATTTAATATAAGTAAATTTTGTAAAAAAATTTAAATTGTTTTTTAAACGTACCTAACAGTGTAAATAAAAATATAATTTATTTAAACCCTATAATATTACCAAAATTAAACTGCCTGTTATGACAATTAAAAATTTACAGGCAATAAGAATTTATGGTAACAGGTTGGGTAGTTTTATAAAATGAATTAATCAGCGACACGCGGAAAATTTTTAAAGCTTACTGCGAGGTAGTTTTTTTTTATCCTACGTTATGTTCTCAATGTTTACTCAAGAAATATTAACAACCGTTTTTTATTTAGACTTCTGTTTAGAAATTTTTAAATATCTTGTATATTTGAATGTTCTTTCTAGCCAAAGTTAGTTCTACATGCATCATAACTATTTTTAAATTTGTTGTTCACTCTAGAGTTTCTAATTCTTCTATAAGGTTTATATTACGAAGCGATCTCAAAAGTATTTTTAACTAAATCAAAATTAATCCACAAATTATAACTTGTGAAACTCCTATATTTATAGACTTTATTACGGTAAAGTTGCTACAAGAAATTTTGTGCTTGACTGGGTCACCGTGCTTGTGTAACAAGTTTGTAAATATTGATATCTCATGACAGTCATGTCATGACATATTAACCTATTATGTAGATAAACCAATAAATTATAATATAAGAAATAATCCCGCCTGATGATGAGACTTCTATAATTTTTTAAATTGCGAGTAATAACTGTACAGCTCATTTCTTTACAGATACTCGAAAATGAATAAGTACATTCTTGGAATAGATATTGGAACAACTTCGGTTAAAGTGTGTATAATAAATACCAAAGATCATACTCTTGAAGCATCTCATGGAAAGAACACACAGTCGAATGTCCCTAGTGATACTGGACCGGGAGGAAATAAACAGGATGTGTCCACTATTATTTCAGCAGTTAATATGTGCGTCTCTAAACTGCCAAAACAACTATTACAAAAAGTAAGTAGGTGAAACCTAAAACAAATACTAGCCTGGGATATTTCATAATTTGTATGCAGTTATCGTCTTAAATAGGGGGATATAAATATTATTTTAATAATCATAGTATTGGGGTGACAGATTATTTTTTTAGAAAAGAAATAGAATTCTATTAAAATTTAGTTATTTTCGAAAACACTTAAAACACGACGTTGCTAAAATGTAACCAATAAAAAGTGCCTCGTGCATTTTGTGAAAAACCTGTTACTGACCCGTCACACGATGCTCCTATTTTTCGCGAGACCTGTTTTTTTTTAAACATCTTTTTTGAAAGTGTTTTTTTTTTATTTTTTTTTCAAACGCCCATTTTTGATTGTACATTTTTTTGAAAATTTTTATTTTTCGAAATTAAAACAAGGCGTTTCTTAAACCTTATTTTGTAATAAATTATAGTTCAAAAAACCAAAAACATGCTTTGATGAGTAGCGCACTAAAAAGTTAAAAGGTTACTACCTACATTGCAGGCTAAATCATATGACCAAGGACAGTGGCATGCCGTCGGGGAGGGCTAGGGGGCGCAACCCCACCCCCGCCCTCGTCACAATGGCGCGTCCGCGACCCCCGCGACTTTTAAAATTTATCTTACTCAAAATGTTTATATTTCCAGCCAAATAAGTTAAAAAAAAATAACATAATTTCTGGCAAAATCTGAAAATTTCGGCAGCACCGTGCCATAATTTTACATGACGAATCACGGTACTGGCAACACTGGACGAGTAATCGAGGTTTTACAGTTTACTATATTAAGGCGGCATCATCCACGTGGTGTCCACGTTTGCCAACTTAATTTCATTTTAGTACTTACAATGCTTTGCTTTATTTTTCTTTTACGACAATATTAACCGTATAGATTCATATTCTATAGATATTTTCTAAGGTATTAATAAAAGTTTCAAGATATTTTATGATTTATTTTAGAAAAACAATATTTACAAAGAATATTGCGGCCCTAGTGACAGAAAAAATGTCAACATAGATCTTTAAATATATTGATGCTCTGAATGAAATCGTTATACACGTTGAAACTTTAAATAATTGACTGAAAATTGCTTCAAGTATATAAATCTATACTCAATATACTTATAATGGTATTAGTTAAACATTTTAAAGCCGAACCAGATGTCAGAATGAAATTGGGTTGGCCAACGTGGACGCCACGTGGAGAATTCCGCCTTAAAGTTCTGACTTTTCGGCAGCTGAATCTTCATACCGCTGACGCAATGCCTTTTTTAATTATTGGTTGTTTTGATTTTCACAACATTGCGAATGTCGCGATATAGTCTTTGTAAACAAACTTTTAAATAATATCGATTGTTTATTAAAGATTATTCAATTTATTGTACACCGCAAAATTTTAACTAAGGATTTATAAAATATACCAGTGTACCGCTATTTTTCGTCATAACTTTTTTTTTAATAATTTGTTAACTGCATGATGATGCTATTTAGAGTGAGAGGCAACGCCGCTGTCTCGCCAGAGCACGTGCTTTGTGCTTTCCCCATATTCACTGATAATTTAAAGATTTCAAAGGCGTAATTTTGTGTGTGTAACGTTTCAGGCAGGTCGGAATATACATGTGTAGTGAAATTAAGTGATTTTTTTTCTGAAAGAACTTTATCCATAAACTTTGAAAAATCGTGCGTCGGTGCCAAGTATGTGGAAAAATGGATTCTTTTCATTTGGAGCTGTCTTTTCAGAGGATTTCTTAGAGTGGAATACAGAATACAGGAAATCCATTACGGTGGCTTGCGGTGACGGGGAGACGGGGTTATAGCGGTCGTTCTGTGTCCTACACACGCACGATGTATGTAGCAAAACAATAGGCCAGTTACAAATCAACGGCTGCGTCTCGTCTTACTGTAGGTCATTACAAAATCAGGACACTACACAATGTCACTAAAAATCAAAATTTATTAAGAGCCCTTGGTCTGTTCAGTATTTTAAAGCTAGGTTTTACACTTTAGGTTTACTATTTATAATAGCTAGGACTTCCGAGGGAATGAAATATTTCTCCTAACAAAAATATAAATTTAAATAAAACTTTAGGAAACATTGTGACACCGCAATAAAATACTTGGCGGAACCCCTTAAAAGCAAATTTCTGTTATCTATGAAATTTGCAAAAATCAAGCATTGATCCCAAAAATAATTTTATTACTTGCCGCTTTTTAAAATCTGCTATTACTTTACGCAATTTTCGATTTTCCCGAACATAAATAAACAAGTTTGCTTAAGTGCGTCTATAAATTTGCTATCACAAATAAACTATCAAGAATTTACTGTACCTCCCTTAAGATTAATTAACTTTGCCGTGGAACAATTAAAATTTATTGACAATGTTCGTTTATAATAAAAATTCGTGGTATTTCTAGTAAATTAACGTCATAATCTTAAAAAAATATATAATATGGTGTACGTTTTCAAAATCAAACCGGATACATTCCTGACGCTGTAGGATACTATTGAACTGAATGCTATTATTTTAAGATGATTCCTTTTTTAAGTAAAAAAATGCTCATACTCATACTTATATAACATCTGTAAAAAAACATATCAAAAATTCCTTTGTGTTATCCTTATGATAAAGAAATTGACTGGGGGCGCCCAAGAAAATGCCAGAAAAATAAATTTTTGAAATATAAATATTCTTTCTATTATTTTTAGGTTAGTAGAATAGGAATTTGTGGCCAGATGCACGGAGTCATGTTCTGGAAAAACGACGGAGATCAAAAAGCATGGGAAATAGTTGGAAAAGAAAAAAGTGTACGATTTGACGTAGTGAAAGATAGAGTGTCGGCTTTGTATACTTGGCAAGATAATAGATGTGATCCAGCGTTTTTGGCCACTTTGCCACAACCGCAAAGTCATTCTAGGGTATCTACAGGGTTTGGATGTGCTACTTTATTTTGGATGATAAAGAATAAGTATGAAAATAATATTTTCCTATTAGAATAGGTATTACTAAAATAATCATAAGACGAGATTTACAGATATGTATTTGTTTTCCCAATTAATTTCGAGCAGGCAAATACCGTAAAAAGAGATATATATATATATATATATATATATATATATATATATATATATATATATATATATATATATATATATATATATATATATATATATATATATATATATATATATATATATATATATATATATATATATATATATATATATATATATATATATATAGGACTCACTTGGCCTTTACCTTGACCTGTCAAGCCGTAAACTAATCAATGTGCTTGGTAGAAAATAAAAAAATAGCTTATTCGATATGATACCGTTAAATAATGTTGCCCTAATACAATACAAGTATGTGCCAATCTCCAGTAGCGGCTTTTAGATGAGGGGAGCCAGCTTACTAACTTTCTCGCAATGCAAAAAAAACTATGTACATAATCTCTGTAAATTTTAGATTATTTATGGCTAAACTTTGAAGATAAGAAGTTATGAATGAATAAAATATTATGATCTACCTAAACTAGCTGAAATTGATACGTAGACATATAAGGTTGTTAGAATGAAAATTTAAATATTAATGTTCTTTATTGCTAAAAAATTTGTTTGTCCCAAAATTGTTATAGATGAGGTTTTTAGAGTGAGGCAACATTTTTGTAATTTTGTTATAGCAGGGAGATGCGGTACTCTGGTTTGGCATATATGAATCGTAATATGTAAATAACACACAAATTAATTCAAAAAATGTGTTGCATTGGTGCCAAAATTTTAGTGATATTGCACTAGAAAATATTTTTGTTCAACGCAGGCAAATGAATATTTTTAATTAAAAGTTCCGTGCACCTAATCGCAAGCTTGTCCTGCGGCCTTCTGTCAAATATCTGTAGTATTATTATGTTATACAATTCTGAGCTTGATTGTATTGGATACATTTATATTTGTAGGCAAATGACTAAAGAGTGAGTAATTTTTACCTCATAACTCATATAAATTTTTATTTTTTAGACCGGACAAACTACAAAAATACAACTGTGCTGGATCAATAACAGACTTTGCAGTAGCCATGTTGTGTAACCTAAATAAACCAGTGATGGCTAATCAAATGGCAGCTTCTTGGGGATATTTTAATTGTGGAAGTAACTCGTGGAATTCGGAAATCTTGGAAAAAGCGGGATTTCCAGTACATTTCCTACCTGAAATTAGAGAATCAAGTAAAATTGCTGGATATTTAGTTGATAGTTGGCATGGTATACCAAAAGAAACTCCTATAGGTCAGTATAGACGGAAGTAGTTTTGAAGCTGCTGTATCAAATCGCTATTAAAAATAAATTGTATAAAAATATTTGCTTGTAGCCGGCATTCGTCGTTCGGCAATGCCAAAGCTTACGGAATATATATTCTTTAAACTGTGGCAATGCAGGATATTTAGTGTTATTAACTTAAATTATCTATTTTCAAATCTTAGGGAAATGAGTTAGTTGAAGTACATACATAAAATATTACTTATTTAAGGTAATTTATATTTTTCTACTGCTTACGTATTACACCAATTGTTATTTTATGTACCCTTAGTCATTTACTTAATTAATTATCACTGACAGTCAATTATAGGTGCAAATTAAAAATGTTTTGTTGTTGTATTTCTACTTTAAACATATCTATGATAATGCTTGAGCTAATATTGTATGTCAAGTTTGTAATTTTAGAAATTAAATGCTGGCCATGTACCGTGCGTTCAATTTAGCTTGATAACATTTTGATTTGCTGTAACTTTTCTGTTTTTAAAGATATCAAGGTAAACCTCGAGGTAAACAAAAAAACAAAATGTAGGGTTAGTGGCAAAGTTTTTTTTTGAGTTACACATAAAACAAAACACTAACAGTTTTCTGAGATAATACCCTACCTTATATATTTTTAAATGGAACACCCTGTATATTATATATGTATTCAATAGAATACGCTATTCTGATTACAATGATATAACACACTTTATATTTTCATCCACTCGTTTTTGACATATCGGCAAAAATATTAAATTTTTATCCTACTTAATCTCGAAGAGTGCCGTGACTAGATTTGTTTTCAGCATACCAGAGTAAGAGATTAAGTACCTAGGATAAAAGTTTCATATTTTTGCCGATATGTCAAAAACGAGTGGATTAAAATATAAAGTGTGTTATATCATTGTAATCAGAATAGCGTATTCTATTGAATACATATATATTATATACAGGGTGTTCCGTTTAAAAAAATATAAGGTAGGCTATTATCTTAGAAAATTGTTAGTGTTTTGTTTTATGTGTACCTCAAAAAAAAACTTGGCTACTAACCCTACATTTGATTTTTTTGTTTACCTTGGTATCTTTAAAAACAAAAAAGTTACAGCGAATCAAAATGTTATCAAGCTAAATTGAACGCACGGTACAAGGTGTTTAGCAAATAAATCAGGGAACTTGGAGAAACGATTCTTCTTGTTAAAAACTACCAGCGTCTTAGAACTCTTTTTGCTACTAGTATTGTATTTTATTTATAAGTATTAAAAAATTTTGTCAGGCGCATTTTTAAGACCAGAAGAGGGTCTGTGTAAGCACAAATTTTAGGGGCCGCGATTAGAGTTGCCACCTTTTGCACGTCTTTCACTTGAAGAGTGTTCCATTCAGAAAAGTGCTGACCTTTCGCAGCTGTAGGCTTTAGGAATTCGCGAAAGTGGGACCCGTAGATGCACCGACGTTAACCACGCTTCTGTTTATAGTTTAAATATTCTTCTGCTTATTCTTAAAAAATGAAAATTAACTTCACGATCACGAGCATTATTGTAATGCAAGCAGTTTTGAGTGTTAAGTATTTAAAAAACCCTAATGTAACATGTTGTTTAAGAAAACGTAAATAAACTCTCTATTTATCTACCATTGCTTCTAAAGTTTGGGCACACTGCATATGAAACACTCCGCAGAAGAATATTTATCATGCCAGAATATATTCTAATAAACAAACTTCGTATATAAACGAAGTTTTCAGTTATATTTCGTGTTTTAGAGCTAACCACATAATATACACAATTTCTGTAATTTGTTATTTAAATTTAAATCAGTTTCATCTTCAGATTAAGTAAAAGTAATAAGTATGTATAGTTATAAATATTTAATTAGTTCTAAAGTGTGGGTGGTCTTATGTAGGTCTGACTCAAATAAAAACTTTAATGTTGTTGTCAATAGTCAATTTGTTTTCATTTAAAACTGTGTAATTCCCGTAGTGGTTCGCTTTTGCTAAGAATTTTATATATACGATAATGTAGCCTTAAACATTATCGTTAGGTAATCGTTAGGTAACCCAATAGACTTCTAAATTATAAAGACTAGTGACGAAATCAAAAACGTAAAAAAGAATTTAACTATCGTCCGTCAAAAAATATTTCATAAGAAAAAATTTCATAAAAACTGTTACTACTTTTTGTAAACTAACATACCTAATGAGTGAAGAGATTACTAAGCGTTACTTTAAGAATTAGTAAAGTTACTTAATTAAAAAAATCTTGGGTGCACCACAAATACTTTTTTGTGCGTATTACCTAGGCGTGCGTTATATACCTTATCTTGCTTTGGTTGAAGCTGAGGCAAAACAAAATAATTAAATACAAATTACTATTAAGCTCTACCTCATTTTAGTCCGTTGAGTAGCAGTCATTTCAAACATTAAAAAAGAATAAAATTGTCAATTTACCAACACTTATTTTAAATGGAAATTTATACTAGCGTTTTATATTTTAGGCTTAGGGTACGGTGATATTCAGTGTTCAGTCCTGTCAACTCTAGAACACGCTTCTGATGCAGTACTCAACATATCGACATCCGCCCAAATTACTTTCGTAGTTGAAAATTACATTCCACCCGATGTACCGCCCACTCATTCTCCGGTAGAATATTTCCCCTATTTTAATAATCAGTACATGGCCATTGCGGCATCGCTAAATGGCGGCAACAGTCTTGCCACATTTGTCAAAATGTTGCAACAGTGGACGTTAGACTTGGGATTTAGTGTCCCTCAGTGTAAGTAGCAATTATTATGATACAGACACAAATATATACTACCACTGACAGAATTCGAATCATTCAAAATTTCAATCGAACTCGATGTTAGGTAATTATAACACTTTTAACAGTGTTAGTGTTAATATTATTAACATTCTTACATTTTTTTTCAGCTAAAATATGGGAAAAAGTTCTGACTTTAAGTGACGATGATAATTCGGTGTCAGATTTAGTGATAATGCCAACTTGTTTAGGAGAAAGACACGCACCAGATGCTTCAGGCTCTATGCAAAACATACATGTAGGAAATTTAGGATTAGGGCAAGTTTTTAGAGCACTTTGTAGAGGTCTATTAGAGAATTTACACAGGTAAGTATTTTTATATTGTTTTCTCAACAATAACGTGTTAACATCATAGTATTAAAGTATTTTTTGGAACCCAAATTTTCCCGTAGCGCCGTGGATTTTCTGGACCTTTTAGTAATAATTTTTTCCGAACATTGCTTTTTAAAATATTTTTTAATGCATTTACTGTAGTATTATTTTATTTTTAGTATGATGCCTAAAGAAATTTTACAAGCAGCCAAAATAACTCGAATAGTAGGAAATGGTTCGGGACTTTCAAGAAACAATGTTTTACAAAAAGAAGTACAACATTTATATCAGTTGCCTTTAGTGTTTACGAAAGGTGGAGATGCAGCTAAAGGTGCCGCAATGGCTGTTGCCTTGATAAGGGAATGCAAATGTAAGGAGGCTTAGTTAGTTACTTTAAGGTTTAAAGGTCCATCCTGCTTTTAATGTCGGATATATATTTCAATAACAATTCTAAAAATGACAGTTCATTTAAAATCTAATTACCTTGGTATAAGCATGATGCTCCGACTGCTGAATTTAATGTGGTAGCCACAGCTACCGCAAACTGTGGACTCAACAGATACAAATTTAAATATTTGTTTTTCAATTCAGCACCAAATTATTAACACTATTCCCAGAGCACGCTAGTTTAAGGTAACAATTAAATCGTTTGTGTTTTATTTTCGGCTTAAGGGAGAAATATAATAATTGGTTTCGTACGTTGGCTTATCAGGCTCTATAATTATTCAGTAAGTTTTAAAGCGGTTTCTGTAGAAACAAATTTAATTTGTTTTAAAAAATTGTTTCTTAAATCCCTTTTCTTAAATCCCTCATTATTAAGAATAGTCAGCCTTAAAGTAATTATAACCTTCAATTCTTTTTCAAAGTTCTGGAGGGATAGTTGCAAACATTCTAGGTTTGCAAATAGCTAAAATACTAGCGTCTTAAATTAATGAGCGATTGCGTTTTTAAATATGTTTAACTACTCAATTGAATCGTGAAAGAACGATGACGCGAAAGGCCAAAAGGAACAATCTTTATCAGAAATTAACTAAATTAGTCAATGAATTTGGTAAAAGTTTTATTTTAACGTAATTATTGTCAGTTGATGACGACACAAAGTTAAAAAATAGTATACAAACTAAAATAAAAATAAAATAAATATGTATCTTTTTTTTTAATTGAATGACTGTGCTGTACGATATATATATATATATATATATATATATATATATATATATATATATATATATATATATATATATATATATATATGGCACAGCCTGTGGTGGACTATAATTCGCGCTGTGCGTACTACGTAGATGTATTCTAGCGGTTAGAATATTGCCAACATGTGCGATTCTTTATCAGGGCATAGACGTTGTTGTATGTGTTAACTTATTTATTATGGCGAGTTATAGAACCTAAAAATCACATCAATACAAATGTACGAACTTTATATTATATAGATATAATATAGGAACCAATTTTAAACTGTTATATTCCAAATATCTTGTCAGTATTGATGAGAGAGATTTAGAGGTAGCATGTCAAGGGCCTAAAATTTTACGATTTTAAGAAGCTAGTTTCTATTTAAACTGTAGTAAAGTAATTTGGATTATTATTAATGCATTGCATTGGTCAGTATACTAACTATGCTCTTAACCAATTTAAAATATCTAGAACTTAATGTAATTATTGAACTTGACATACGTATGTTTATATGCGGAGAGATTAGATATTGGAAGCGGCTAAATAGATCAAAAGATCTTTTAAAAAATTGACAGAATTTATTTGTTTCTTAGGTTTAAAAGTTCTCTAAAAGGGTCTCTATCTAATTTTTATTTCTACCAAAATTTGTTACTTAAAATGACACGACAGAATGACTTGCCTTGTTTTTTTGTTGTGTTATGGTTTCTCGTATTGTGCAGCGTACTTTTCATTTAAAGAACACTGGCAGGGGACAAAATTAAGAGCGAATTTATTTGAACTTAACTACTACACTAACTTTAGTCAAGTAAATATGTAATACATGGTGACTTTTTGCTTTAAATTTTAAACTCTATGCCAAAGAAAACTTTTTTATTGCACTAGAGTATTAATTCCTAATCCTAACTTATTTTTAAAACCCATAGAATCTATGTTCACATGCCCATAAATATCTACCACACTTGTAGATCTGCAACGCGGCTAAATAGATCAGATAGGCCGTAAAAAAAATAGACAAAAATTATTCCACTTTGAGGTTTACAAAATACATGTATTATTTTTGACCAATTTATTTGGCATTAAAACAAGATACGACAGAAATATTTCTGACCTTATTTTTTTATTCTATTGTGATTCCTCCAATTTAACATAGTTATTTTTATTTACGGGACTATTTAGTGCGAGTTTATTTTAACACGTGCTACTAACTACTTATTGTTGGTGTAGTTCAGTATATATATATATATATATATATATATATATATATATATATATATATATATATATATATATATATATATATATCTAAATTACATTAGTTTTCTAACGGGACAAGTATTTTCTGGCATATATTTTAAAGTTTAAATCATCAAGCAGCCCTGTATTATATATATATACATATATATATATATATATATATATATATATATATATATATATATATATATATATATATATATATATATATATAATACAGGGCTGCTTAATGATTTAAACTTTAAAATATATGCCAGAAAATACTTGTCCCTTTAGAAAACTAATGTAATTTTTAGATATATTAAAAACCTGGTCTAATAATCTGCGTAATTTGTTTATTGCCATTGGCCCGTGTATTACGTTATTACTAAAATTAGCTAATTTCCACATACGAAGCTATACAAAGTGGCTTAATAGATCAGATGGGTTTGCTCAAAATATTTGTTTGTCGTGTTATGGTTTCTCGAACTGTACAATTTTTGTGCCATTTACAGAACGGTGATGCCAGGGTGTAAATTTTTAAGCGCGCCTTTAACGGCCTGGTTTAGTTAAGTAAGTATATAATACAGGGTTGTTTGATGCTTTAAATTTTAGAATATGTACCAAAGCAAGCTTGCTCCTTGCTGAAACTAATCTAATTAGTTTTCATTTGTTTTGTTGTTTTTTCTCTGTCCTAGCCTAAAATTTTTTATTTACCAACTCACTTTGTAGCTTGGGTTTGCGTGGGTTTGGCTTTACTACAAACACACATAACGTCGGTCTCGTTAAAAATACTATTATAGAAAAATAAAACCAACCAAAAAAGTATATCAAGCCTTGACCAAAATTTAAATAATTATCCAAATATTGCATTTTGCCAATTACACCAATTTAAAATTTAGGAAATTTATCACCATAGAAAGAAAATAGTACGTCGACATTAAAATTATGCTCTGCATAAAAAATAGTATTATTAGTATACACCTTTCTTTACATATACCGTTTTATTGTCACTGCCAAAGAAAAAAAAATGAAATTCGAAACCAGCAAGCTCATATATTCTGTTTTAAAATTTAAAAAAGTAGATATTTCAAGTTTGTTTGTTCTAGCAGTGGCGTATTTTCGTAAGGGCGTAGAGGGCGATCGCCCTGGCCCTCTATGTTTTGGCGTTCACCCCCGATCGTCTCCGGCGGCTGTGTTGGATATAACATAAAAATACTTTGGTACAATAAAATCACGCAATAATTTAATATTTCGTTATGGTTTTAAAGTTTTGAAGTACTTAAAACTAAAAATAACATTTAGTATGAGTTTGTCACAAATAGTTTGCAAATATTAAATTAAATAGGCTTCTAAAAAATTAAACATACATTTTTGATCATATTCGTTAATTCCAAAAGTAATAAATAACTGTACAAATAAAGTACAGGTTGTTATTTGTCAGTTTTTTTTTCACTTTTGCTATCGGGTACTGGGGCGGCCGATTATATTCGCCCAGGCCGCAAAATTTAGAAATACGTCCCTGATTTCTAGAAATAGATTACACTTTATCTCATTTACCTAGTCTTTTATCCAAAGATTTTTTAACTTATCGGCTTAAACTATTATAAATGTTAAACAAATTATAACTGGAAAAATATTAGTTAGTTGTTGTTGGCCTACGAACCTTGCTTAACGAATAAGTATTGTTAAAAGGTGGCAAATGTGTTCTTTATTGTTATTTGTTATTGTAGTTTTAGGACCAAGTTGTTGTAACTGTTGATTGTTTAGTTTGTTGAAAATGGAATAAACTGTAATTAATATATGTATTTTTTTGTGCACCAGATTTGCATTTCGGCGTCCAGTTCCAACCGAAGTTAACACTTTTGATATTTTTAAAAGATGAAATATAATATATCAAACATAAAAAAATATCTTGGCGGAATAAAAAGTCCTTATATTCAGTTTTTGCATTCGAGTACGGGTAGTATAGGAATAAAGATGCCACCTCAGATGAGCTAAAGGGTTTAATGCTCTTCATTGCCTTTCAGTGGCGGCGCTAGCCCTAATTTTTGGCTGGGCGAATGCCGACTGTATCACCTAAAGGTTGAGCAGTACCTGGGTTCTTGTATGTTCGGTGTTCGTAAGTCGTATGATTGATGGTTGGGCGAACAGAATTTTAGTTGGGTACGTGCCCAATCCTGCCCACCCGTAGATCCGCCACTGTTGTCTTTACTTAGGTACTTCTCTAATCGTAACGCTTGAATTTTACTACACGTTTCATCAAAACATGAACAATGGAAAAACGTCGTATCTTAGAAGTTGTGCAAAGCAAAAAAAATGTTGATAATATAATTGCAAACTCTTAATTTTACATTGTAACATTGCTGTCTTTTCTTAAACAGAATTTACGTACATAAAGCGTTTTTTGTCGACCACATTAAACATGTCAAAAATGAAAATAGTTTACTAGAATTATATTTATATATGTACCTACCGACAATTTGCACAAGTCGAAAACGATTTAACTGTATTTGTTGACGTAAATTAAAACCCAACTCTATGCCGAGGAAAATTTAGTCAATTTTCCTCAATTCATAAACTTTAAGCATATTAATCGTTTTAATTAATAGCACCGCAAGACAGGTAGGCATTAATCTGCAAGTGGGTCTTTATTAGACGCAAAGCGTCAGCTATAAATTACTTGTATATTTCGTAACGGATAAAACTGCACTTTTGGAATTAAATAGCAAGTAGATATATTCTATAAACTAATAATAAACAGGAATTCTAATACGCTGGTTTCTTCGGCTTACGTGAAGTACTATAGGTGGAAAACTACTTCTAAAATTTTGATTACTTTTACTATAAATTAGATAAATATATATACATAACATAATATAACAATATAACTTAAAATATAAAAAAATTATGTTATGGTGTAACAGCACAGCGTAATGATATAGGGGAAAGGCGTGAAATTCGGACCCCCTAAGGTCACATTGCATTGTAAGAATTTAATAGTATTTGTATTTGATTTACCTGCGATTATAAAGTAAAATATTGCTCAAACCTAAAATAAATAAGAAATCTTGGAGATAAAAAAGTAGACTTTACAATATCGGTGAGTAGATGTATTTTGTTGCAGAAAAACAAAAATAAAAATGAACGTCCAGATTCACTAAGAAAGTTTAAGATTTAGTACTGGTTTAAATTAAGATCTTCTAGTTGGTCAGTTATGTTATGACAAGTTTTTGTCCTGTCGTTGTTAATAAGACGTCATTGAAAATTTATGAATTATTCGGATATTTCAGCGATTTGCTTGGTCTTCAAATGATTTTCATCTTGGAACGGGTTGCCACAATGAATTTAGTTGTATTATTGTCGAAAATGCATACTAAAATTGCCCTTTTCTTTATAAATCTGCGAAAAAGTTCCAAAATAAACTCTTATAAAACTCAGTATAAAATTTAGTTGTCTTATTCTTACAGTTGTCAGTTTAAAACTTTTGGTTGTCAAATTAGACCGGACTAGCGTTGGAGAATCTGGCTGGAAATTCTTAAGTAAAATAATAATATACTTATTTTCACAGTTATCGCAGTAATAAAAGTCAGTATGGTTTATGCTTGCACAAGTACACGAACAGTAAAAAAAAATATTGAAAAAATTAAAATAAAGAAATTATTTTTCACAATTATCGCAGTAATAGCGGCTTATATTTGCATTTGCACACGCCTCATGTGTCCATATCTCGCAGCCCCTCCCTGGGTGCGCCACTGCAGTTGATGGAAGTGGAAGTAATTTGAACCAGGGCCAAATTACACGTTTCAAAGTGGTCCAAATTACACAATTGTAAATAATACCTAACCTCAAAATTTTGGAAGTTGGTTCCTTAAGTAATGCGGAGCGTGACCAGCATGTTACCATAGTTTGTGCTTTGAATTCACTTATCTTTCCTAGACAACGTATAAAAGAAGAACTCATGAACGATGCTCCGCCTGCAACTGTATCTTTTACCCAAGAAAAAGGTTGGATGCCCATCCAAATTATTAGTAATTAGCTAAAACATTTTTTTAAGGTGTTCTTAAGCTTCAAAAGACAACAAGGTTCTGTTACTGCTGGATGGACATGGTAGTCACAATCTCTAGAATTTGCGAAATAAATCGGAATTATAATATTTTGTTTTCCAGCTCACTGTTCCCACCATATTCAGCCCTTGGGTTGTTGGATTTTTTTCGCCTACTTCACACCTACTAAGATCAAGAAATTGAATTGTGGTTACGTCAAACCCCAGGAAAAGCAGTAACGCAATTTAAAATCGCATACCTATATAACTGAGCCTATTTAAAAAGTGCAGTGCCTTCGAACGCCATAAATTCACTACGAAAAGCTGTAATACATCCCTTTAACCCCGGTGTGTTTACAGAATGGCAATTTTCACCATCATTAACAACTGACAGACATTTTTAGAAACTTGCTGTAAAAATAAGCAACCAGAAAAGCTTGATTATACATCATCAGCTCCATCACCCTGTCAATTCCCATCGCAAGAGCCATCCAGTAGAATCTCATCACCGGGACCATCCAATCCAATTTCAATCCAAACCATCCAGTCAGAACTTGCCCCCAGAAATGTCCGGTCAAATATCATCCCAGAAACCATCCAGTCAAAGTACTTCATCAGTTTCAAATGTATCATTAAGTCATATTTGTCCTCCTCCTTTATCAGCTGTATTTTTTAAAATGTGTATTCATTAAACGTTTACACACGTCAATGATTGTTTTATATTAAGTGGACATAAAGGGGCACACATATGCGCCTATGATGGCCCCTTTGCAGGTTTTTAAAAATCCCTTGTAAAATTGTGTTACATTTTGGAAAAAAAAGTCCACAAACATAATTATATAAACACCAGTCAGAATTTGTTTCGTACTCAATTATTTTATGAATTTATTTATCTGTTTTATTTATAAGTTAAAAGATTTCCTAAGGTATAGCTCCGCCATGTACAAAATGAATTGACGTAAAAGTGTTACATGGAGAAATACGGCGCGGGACAAAAGGGACGTCGTTAAAATACGTACATACGTGTCGGATGGCTTTACGTGCACAGACAGGACCCGTACTGAACGTTATCTACAAGCTAGGAAAGCAATTTGACAAATTTAATGCTGAAACTTTTAAAAAGCTACTTACAATCTGGACAAAATACCCTGAATGCCAATAAATAACGTATTAAGTATTTTACCCAGCGACTTATAATTATAATTATTGTAAAGACAGCTACGTCGTAAAAAATAGAAAATCTTTAAATTTTTTCCAGACTTAATATTTTATTTTATATTATTTATTAACGGGCTTACTGCCCAATTTCATAAAAAGCATTAGATACATTAATCGCTAATCCTACTGCAGAGTGAAATATTAAAGAAATTAAGTAATTTTGACATACACACAAATAAAAAGAAAAAATAGCCAAACAAGAACAATATACAAAATATAAATGACAATCTTAGAGACCTCAAACCGGATTCAATTGTTCAGTAACGCTTCACTTGAAAAGAAGTCAAATTTGGGATACGCATTGCCTACGCAATGAACCTGTTTAGGCTAAAATTTGTTCTATGGGCCGGTACAAAGAATGTGCTCCTTAGACGCATTTCCCTGGAAGGCACATGCAAACTTATGTTGTTAAGAAGAAGCAGTTATAGTTACTCTGTAAGACATTATGGGGGAGTTCGAGTTGAACGCTCGGAGTTCTCCGAGCGCAAATCTCAGACATACGTTCTTAACATGTCCTATATAGATGACAAAGTAAGAAGTAATATACGACGTCGAATTTCTGTGCTCGGAGCGTTCCAAGCGTCAACTCGAACTCCCCCTATATAGCATTCTAAGATCCTTGAGATTTCGGCGACCTTCAAGGGTTTTAATCTGTATAATTAGATTCAATTTGAAGATAGGTCAGATGCGGTGCACTGAGTATAAACGCAATATAGTTCAAAAATGTATGTTAAACTCGCTCCATATTCCGAATATGAATGTTGTAGCAAGGATTCCAAACACAGGAAGAGTATTCTAAATTCCGTTCTTATCAATGAACTGTACAGTTGTTTAATAGCGCTGATGTTAGTAAAGTCACAGGGTACAAGCTTCACAAGTCCCAGAAGCTGGAAGGACTTGGACACTGAGTACTGAATGGGGGCAGAAATGTTAATTTTGAATCCATAATGAGTCCCAAGTCCTTAATTTCGGAGACATTAGAGAAAACATTATTCCCAATCAAATAAGTATATTCAATCGCCGTTCTAGATTTATGAAATGTTATAGAGTAACATTTGGAGGCATTAAGTTCCATACCATTGTCGTTACACCAAGTTGCTAGTTGATTCAGGTCAGAGGGAGTTTAAAACAATCGTCTGGGGAAGAAACGTTCATATGCAACTTTAAGTCATCTGCAAAGAGGAAAAACTGACTGTGCTGAAAGCGAGATCCAAGATCATTAATAAATAAATTAAAAAAAGGTCCCATATGAGACCCCTGAGGTACTCGAGATGGAACATATATACCTTTTGATGGAAAGTTATTAAATCGGACAAACTGAGGGCGCCCAGTCAGGTAACCCTCAATCCAGTTAAGCAGAGCACCACCAAGGACATCACTCCGACGATTAGACAAAAGCACAGTGTGATTAACCCTGTCGAACGCCTTGGAGAAGTCCGTGTAAATCGCGTGTACCTGAGAACCCCTCTCCAAGGCGCTCGACACGAAGTCCACATAAGTGAAAAGATTGAGTTCGGTGTTTTTTCCTGTCTGGAACCAAAACTGTCTGATAATAAAGATGAACCCTGTCGAACTGTCAGGTACTTGGTCAATACATGTTCAAAGACCTTGGGAATAGTACTCAAAATGCTAATCGGCCAGTAATTTGTTACCAAATTTTTGTTGCCAAATTTCTGAATAGGTGTTAAGTAGCTTAGTTTCCAGAATTCTGGGAATATCCCAGCATTAAGAGATGTATTAAAAATAATGGATAATGGTCGAGCCAGGACAAAACTACAGTGCTTGAGTAGTAGAGTCAAACCGTCGGGACCTAGTCCCTTGCTGATATCCAAGAAGTACAAATGCAAGTATTCATCAGATATTGAGATGCTGTAATTAGTGATATTGATGATATTGTATAAAAAATCAGTGTTACTTTGTTTGTTGTTGGGGCATGCCTTATTACTATAAACTTGGAAAAAGTAGTCTGCAAACATATTGACTATTTCTAATCCCGAACTGCTACCTACTATCGTCATTGCAATAAAACTCGCTAGGTAAGTCGTGACTTTTTGTTTGTGAATTAATAAAATTCAAAAATTGTTTGGGATTTGTGAATAGTGAATTTTCTGTTATAGAAACAAAATTGTTTTAAGATGCTACAGATAGTCTTTTACAGAGCAAACGCAATCTGGAGAATTTACGGTAATCGCCCGGAAGCCTAGAAATTTTAAATCGCTTATGAGCCTTTTTTTCTATAATAGTACCTATGTTTAAGTTCTGGTAGATACCAGCTAGGAAGGTGGTAGAAGAATTCTTCCTCGACCGAGGGGGTACCACCCCACACATCCTCTTAAACGGCTGGTGAAATCCCTAGGGATGTTTCCAGCTCTGGACGTGTGAGTCGACTCCCCAGTACACCCACGGTACATAGTACTTAGACTTCGGTCTTCGTGGGCTGTCAGAAGATAAAAAAAATTGTTAAACAAACAAATAACAAAAATAGGAACTATTTTAGTTATTTTTGACCAAAAAATTATCGGTAAAATTTTGTTGGCAGAGTTTTGCAATTATGAGGTTCGGTTATAAAAACATACGACGTCTTTTAATCACATATCGCTACAATTTACGATCTTCCTTTAATTACCAATAAATTAAAACGACGCCACGCAAGAGCGCCAGGAAATAAGATTTGGGAATCGACAACTTTATGTGACACGTGCTTGGTCTAATTAATACGTGATTCACAAAATCTCTTGGGCCTGAAACTTCACCCTTTATATATTTCTTTTTATATTTTAATTTAATTCAATCTGCTTTCAGGGGCTTTTCCACTTAGCCTATGTGCTAGCGCCGTGAAAAACTACGTACTTTTTTAAAACAAGTTTCAGGCCCCTTTGGGTTTTAAATCCGGTCTCAGTCACTAATATTAGAGTCTAGCTGGCCCACCCCGTTGCGCAAACACAGTGTGGTCCAAAAAGTTTGCAACAAACGTGAAATTATGTTATTAATAAGTTTACCAATTTGTAAGTCCTACGAAAAGTTGGTGCATAAGAAGCCCGAAAAACATTTCCTATTATCACAATAGGGAATATAGCCCAAATAAATCTGAATAGCTATTTTTCTAAAACCGAGCGAAAAGTACAAATTTGCGCTTTCAAAAGAAAGCGCAAAGTTGGACATTTTCGAGGAACAAGCGTTTGTTTTACTTTGTCGCTCGCCGAGCGACAAAGTTACTTTGTCGCTCGCTTAGTTACCATGGACACCTTAATAATAATAAAGAAACGTCGAGCGTATCTGCGACTTTTGACGCAAAATATAAACTGTCAAATTTGATATCAATAATTATTAATTATATTACAAAATATTTTTATAAAAATACCGGTTGTAGAAAAAATCATGTGTGTAATTCGAGCACAAAGTGACATTGCCGCTCTTAATACACAAATAGCTATTGTGTATTAAGAGCGCAAAGTGATATATTGCCGCTCTGAGCGAGAAGTTAGACGCGCGACGCGTAGCGGAGCGCGGCCATCTCCCGAGAGCGGCAATGTCACTTTGCGCTCGAATTACACACATGATTTTTTCTACAACCGGTATTTTTATAAAAATATTTTGTAATGTAATTAATAATTATTGATATCAAATTTGACAGTTTATATTTTGTGTCAAAAGTCGCAGATACGCTGGACGTTTCTTTATTATTATTAAGGTGTCCATGGTAACTAAGCGAGCGACAAAGTAACTTTGTCGCTCGGCGAGCGACAAAGTAAAACAAACGCTTGTTCCTCGAAAATGTCCAACTTTGCGCTTTCTTTTCAAAGCGCAAATTTGTACTTTTCGGTCGGTTGTAGAAAAACATATTTTTTTTTATATTCGCTACATAAATTAAATGTTTATGGCGGTTGCTGTTATCCATTTATTTTGGTCCTTATTAACAAGAAAAAGTATTTACTACTGCAAATTTTCGCGCGAATTTCGAAACTTGTAAAACGTGTTCCCATTGGCTCTGTCATCAAAAGTGAAATTATCAGGCGCGGCTCATCCATAAGGTCATTTGGTCAATGATCCACCTAAATTTATTTCCAGTGATCTCCTATTAATTTGTTTTTAAAGACAAAAAATAATATTTTCTTTCAAAAAAGTGCCGGTTTCATGCAAAAATTCCCCAAGAAATAATCAAGCCAAGCTTGCTCGGGACTAAAGTCTATTTGTTTGGACGATAGACGGATGTAAATATTAACCCTACACGTCATAGTCTGACGATCTCGTCGAGCCTCCACCAGCTTCCTATTCGTATTGGCCGACCGGACATTAAATTGAAAGAGGCGTGTCAGAAAGCTATCGGCGGTATTTCGCAGGATTGTAATTAGGCTGTCTAGTGAAAAAGGCTATTCGACTTTCTTTCGAGTTTTGACTTGTTTTGTAGTTTTAATTTTTTGCGTTGATTTTTAATCGCTTTTTGTTTGTTCGGTTGTCAAGGCTGGCAATTATTTAAGTTTTTATTTAATTATAAACAGTTTTGCAGTTTAAAGTTTTCCTTCTCATTCTCAATGCGGCCCTGTTCAATTTCACCGTTTGAACCGAGCACTTGTAGGCAGCGTGCATCTGTTTATATTCGGTCTATCGTCCAAACAAATAGACTTTAGTCGTATTTTAAATTGACCTCATAGGTGTATGTAAATGGACTGTATAAAATTCATCAAAGCTAAGAGAGAAATAAACATGCGCGCTTTAGGAACTTAAAAAGCAACAAAATTTTTCGACGGCCCACCAATAATATCGCATTTGGGGCGCGCGTGGCCTTCAACGCCGCGCCGCCACGGCAGTTGTCGCAAATCATCAAATCAAATCATTCAAAATTCCAAATTTAACTTGGTCAAAAAGATTACTTTAAATGGTTAGAACAAAGACAAATTCAGTTTTACCATTTGCAACGTTACAAGTAATCTCGAAAGCGTTAGACGAGCTAGCATTGCAACATGGACATCGAGTTTTAAGACTTCCTCCGTATCATTGCCACTTTAATCCTATTGAAATGGTTTGGTCGGAATGTAAGCGCTATTACGAGGCAAAAATAAGTTATATACATCCTGTAACAAATGACGCAGTTTTGAGCCTGTGGAATGAAGCCAATGAAAATGTAACATCAGAAAAATTTAAAAATTATGTAAAACACGCTAATTACCTATAAATGATGTGTGGGAACGGGAAAGATTTATCGATGCTTCATATACTCTTCCCCTTATTATTAACTTGGACGAATTTGATTCATCTGATGATGATGATCCTGGCGAAGATATTTATTTATTTTGATTATTAATTGTCGTTTTGTCATTTTTTGTTCTGTTTTCTCTTATTATTATTTTTTAGCGTATGGCTTACATGAATAAATGAGATACAAATATTTGAACAAACATTCATAGATTGACAAAGTGCACGAGACAATAAAAATATATGATTAAATTTTATAAATGAGTTTTATTTATTTTCCACAAGAAGTTGAATTAATTAAAAATTTCGTTCTGATTTTCAAAAACAATGTTTCATCGCATGATAAATTTTACCCTACTTTGAATGGTGTCGGCCTTTACTCAGCGACATACATACTTGGACTGCTGATGCTGATATTTCATAAAATACATAGGTTGCGCAGAACTATTTAACTCCACTATGGGCGAAATCTCTGCCACAGGAACGCATGCGCGGTATACGAATAGTCTTTTTCCCGAATTCATCAACGACAAACCGATTCCAGTCGGTCAGCGCACTCTCCTTGTTTAGATAACGTAGTTAAAAAAGGATAGTATTCTTAACCACGAGACGGGTTCGTCCGCCGGTAAATTCAAATCAACACAGCTTTATCTATGCAACGAACAAATCTAGGTTCAGGAACGGAGCAGCAGCCGAAGTCCGTTCTCGGTCTGCTTCGGTTAGCTTCGTACGGGCTGCTTGCGTGGGCCAGTGTTGCCAGATTTCGGTTATTTCTCCCGATCCCATGAATCAAGTGAAAATCTCACGATTTTTACCTTTATAGAAATATCAATCAGCGAATCTCACGACATTGATCTTTGCAAATTGCAATTTGATTGCAATTGAGGTTTGAAGCTCTGTTTCTATTTTCACATTGCACTTTCTCAATATACGTAGTTCAAATAGTTCCAATATACCTAATCCAAAATCTGAATAACGAATGGCGAATGTCAAGATCCCACTAAACAATTTTGATAACGATACCTTGGTGTTTCGGGAAAAAAATTCATTAGTAAAGATAGCAGATGACTCTCCAAAATTTGCGGGTCTTTAGATTTGTTTTTCAGATTTTTTGCTTACCACACTCGAAAGCAGCAGTAGAGAGAACATTTTTTCAAATTTGTTTAATCAAAACTCAACTACGCAACAAACCTAAAGTGAAAACAATAGAAGGCATTTTATATACCAAAAGTTTGTCACGAGACAAAAATTGCTACGATTTTTGTATCACAAATAATACGATTAAAAGGTTAGGTTGTGGTCACGTATTTTATTCAGATAAAAATAAGATGGAAACTCCAGTGATACAGATGAATAACTTCTTTCTTTTTCTTTGTTTTGTGTTAGTTTTACACTTTTATTTATAAAAAAAATATTTCGTTTTTTATAGCACAAAGTGATAGATATTTGTTTAAGTTTGTAAATTTGTTTAATAATATTTTGATATCGTAAAATTTTTTTCAGTTTTATTAAAATAAATGATAGTAGAATAAGATTATTTAATCCTGTTATTTTTACTTCCGGTGCAATCATTACAGGCTCGAGATTTATCACGAATTTCGGCGGTTACGTCGCAAGCACTCTCAAGTTTTTTTTTAATGACTTCTGGCAACACTGCAGATAGCGTCAGCGCGTCTCCCTAAAGCAGTGTTGCCACGACACGGCAATTGACGTGTTTTTACGGCTTTTCAAACCGAAGGTACGGCCACGGGTTTACTGTACTGCCGCTCATATAGAAATACGACTTTTTCGTTTAAAAACTCCAAACGCATACTTGGCCATTAATTCAGGAAAAAGGCTAAATATGAAGGTAAAAAAATGAGTAGCATTTTAAAAAATGGAGGGATTTGATTCATTCAGAAGTGTTAATATATTTTAATTTTAAGGAAAGCTGTCACCGGTTTATGAATATGCTAAAAATGACAAAGGTATTTTAACTGCCGCTGAGTCGACCAAAAATACGTGTTTAAATATTTAAACCGTGAATAAACAAATGTCTTCCTCCGCCACGGCTTTCACGGCTTTTATTCCCTGTCGGTTTGGCAACACTGCGCTAAATGCTACGGCGTGGCTCGTGCGCTCGTGCTCACGTCGTTTTTAGTATCATTCTGGAGTAGGTAAAGGGTGCATCGAAGGCATGTCTCAATTTGGCGTCACGAAGCAACCGTGTCGCCGTATTTCCACGTAAACATAATATTTACTTTGTTGAATCTAGACTATAAAAGGGTTCTTGCGGTGTGTCGACCTTTTCGCTGATGGAAATCTGCTAGCAACCTTTATTTCGCTTTGCGATTGCCGGATCCATACAGCAGGCTTTCATGGTTTCAATTTACGCGTGTAACATCCATATCTTTTTGAAAAATATTTTTTAAGTTTTCAACCTATTACAATAAGTATTTCTACATGGACATCGGCGTATTAAACTAAAAATTTACTAAATCTTTCATAAATATGTGTTCTATGTGAACTGATATACCTACCACCATACACAAATATTAAGACCCGTCCTGTAACCTTTTAACTGCGCATGCGTTCCTGTGGCACTGCGCGCGGTCGGAGAAGGAGTCATTCTTGGTTCAAGCGTTGCTAGTCCAAAGTATGTATGTCGCTGCCTTTACTTGATGGAAATCCATTATACACATAATAATAGACAATTTTAGTCAAATTTCCACTTTTATTAAATAGTTTATAACATGACGCGTTTCGCTAACACTAGAGTTTCATCGGATGTTTGTTACAGACTTACAGGAGTCTGTAACAAACATCCGATGAAGCTATAGTGTTAGCGCAACGCGTTATGTTATTGGAAATATGGAAATTTGACTAAAATTGTGTATTATTATGTGTAATTTTACCCTAAATAAATTACTTAGTTCTGATTTCTTTAACAGTGTAAAAATATTAATTAAAAATTTGAAAAAACTCTCTTGTATTTTATTTGTTCATATGCATCCGTCTTTATGTAGATCAAGCTTAAGACAAATCATAACCTTTACCACCAGTAAGTCAAATTGACTGAATTAATTTCCTACGTACCGCAAATTTGGGAAATGATGGAGAATGTCATTGAACAGATTTTACCGGTGACTTAAAAAAAGTCTTATTGCTGTGTCAACAATTTTTCTCGTGAAATCATATCTGATAAAAACGGTGAGTGATAGTTAATAATATACTTTAGATGCATTAGCAGGGTTAATAAAAAGTATATTCTGCTTTAAATGTAGATTTAAATGTACCAGAAAAAATTCTTTATTTTCTGAAAAACACACTTTCTCCAGTTGTAGCGTACGAGGAAATTGCAAAATTTTGTCAACAGCATTCGCAGATCGATTCATTATTTCATTGTAAAATAGGGCAGGTTTTTTAATTTCTTGGATATTTTTTCTTGTTTAGTATAGAGTCGTGGATCAGTTTTCGGGAAGAACTGACTCGACTTTTTTTAATTACATGCCGTCATCTCCTGTTTCCACTATGAACAATAGGGAAAGGCGATAGATTGAAACAGACTATTCTTATTTTTAAGTAAGGACCCTTTAAAATACATCTTTTTCCTTGTAATGAAAAGCAAGAAAATCCAAGCAGAGAATAATAAATAATTATTGACAGTTTGGAGGATCAGGTAATTAGTTCTTAAATTGCTACAATAAAAAACACCAATCAAGTTTTCTTTAATGTTCTCCTTTATAAGATACTTTACTCTGCGTAGGAGTTATAAAATTTCGAAGTTGCAAATAAATCTCTTTTTAAGTCTAAGTTTATATCAAATTCTGTCCGTACCAACTGCACACATTTTATGGATAAATTCAATTTAGTTTTTATGACTTCATTCGAAAGAAACAATTGACAGGGTAATTGTAAGTTTTTGTAATAAGAGAAACTTTGTTTGTAAATGTCAGCTCTAATAAGCTTGAAAATAAAACGTTTGTTTCTTTAGTTGGAGGCTGCTTAAAGCGTTATGTATACAGGGTGCTACCAGGACCTAGGAAAAAATTTCTTCCATATAGTCCGGTCGAAATACCAAAGTCCGTGCGCTTTTTAAGGGAACCTTTTTTTGCGATTGTATTTTATTTTTGACATGCCAAGGATGAAATTTAGGGTGGGAGCCACTTTCGCAGTTTTGTCGTTTGGCCGCCATTTTGAAAAATAGCGTCCGGTGTTCGTCGTATGAGTGAAGTTCTGAAATATCCTAAACTAGTTGGTCAATTTTAATGTTTGAGGTAGCTTTAGATGAATGGGGGATCAATTTGAGTCTTTCACTATATAGTAAGGAAATAAAGTTACCCCTCGTTTTTCGATTTATTGTCAATATTGTATATATATATATATATATATATATATATATATATATATATATATATATATATATATATATATGTATATATATATATATATACTTCCCTGGAACAATATGCACTTCGCTTTGCGTTGACCTGTTTTCGTTCGTTTTATTTGGCTAAATACCTGATATGCGACAGCATTGTAAACCCCTATTAATAGTACATTTATTTCTTATTTTCATTAGAGGAGCCCCCTTTCAAAGTCCTAGCCCTAATTAATTAACTCTAAACTGTTTCACCAGTTGACTTAGGGGAACATACTATGAAAAGTAAAAAGCTAAAAATGAGAATTCAACACGTATAAGAGTGAACTTATCCAATATTTGCATCTATGTTTACAAAAAACCTTTAATTAAAAATTTCAATAAAACTCTTTTTGTTGGAACGTCACGTTATATACAAGTGTTTAATTCATATTTTACATTCTTGTGTATCCCGACCCTGCCCTAGCTTAAAATCAAATACCAGAAAATAGAAACACAATTACATACCAACCAACGAGTACAATATGGTTCCTGAAACTGCCGCATTATCCTATAATCGTAAAATACCGCATTGCTACCAATTATGAAACATAAATATTTGTAAGTATGAGTTTAAAAGCCACACAAACATAATTTTGCAGTAAATATTATGGTCATTCCCCAGGGTAGTAATTAATTTAATGATTTTCTACTAACATGCCTGTAACCTTGAACGAATTTCCCTATTATACTGGCATTAGCAGCATAAGTAATGAAGTGGGTACGTACAGCACGACATTTTAGAAGTGCATTGCAAGTTTTTGCCCTGCTAAAAATTATTAATGCTGTCCTGATTATTATTTCTGTCCTGCTGGTGTTAGCGACGATTACAAAATCTTAAACTAAAAAGAATTGATTATCCGATTTTTCAAATAATTATGTAATATAATATAGATTACAATCGGAAACTCTGAAAAAGTATCTAACAAACAGTTTACAATGTATTAAGCTTCAATGGATTAAACTACAGTGCATAAACATATTTAGCTTGTTTGTAATTCGTTATTCGAGGTACGTGTGCAACATAATACATTTTCAAAATGTCAAAATTAACGAAATTACAAACTTTGAGGGAATAAAGTATTTTGAGAATATTTCTTTATGGCATGTGTGTGTTGGGTTCATTTCAACTGAGGATCCAAAAGGAAACCCAGTGATTTAGAGAAGTTTTATTCACAGCAAGTGTATGTACAAAATGTACATACTGTAGTCTAAAACAATGAGGAACAAACCTACAATTTCTGTTTTAGACGCATTTGATGATAATAGATTTTCACAATTTTTTGCAGACAAGGAACGATCTTGTTTGTTATCAGAATATAACGCGACACTAGTACTATCGGCAAATTGTGACATGTAACAGTTTGTAAAATAATATTTTAGGTCATTTAGAAAAAGGATAAATATCATGAAACCTATTGTAAATCAACTATTTAGGACTTAGATTTTCTTTTGTAGTCCTTTAAATTCAACAAAACTTGTGTCCTATTTTCCAAAAAGAAGCAAATTCAAGCAAGAGGGTAATTTTGAATGCCACAACGCCTTAGTTTTAAAAGCAATAAATCATATCTGACCGTGTCAAAGCCCCGAGAAAGACCAAAATTCATACATAAGGTCTTTTTTCTATTCTCAAGTCCGTCTGTTACAAAATTTAATAATGGCAACAATGCTATTTGGACTAATCGTCTCTTTAAAAGACAACGCTAAGAATTACTTATTATTTCATTGGTACAAATAAAATATTTTAATTTTAAACAATTTTAGAAAACATTGAGAGTACCGAAATCCCGCGATATTGTGCTAGATTATCAGTACGCCTTTTTTTATGTATAGGCACAACCGTGGCCAGCTTTTATAATGCTGAGTAAGTTCCCTCCTGAAAGTATTTATTAATTGGAAAAGCCAAAGGACTACTTATCGCAGTATGGAACAAGGAATTTCATCAAAACCTGGAGTCTTTTTTGATACGTTATTGATTTATAGTGTTCACCTCATCAGGTAAAATGGGAATCAATTATTAAAGTAGGGAAAAGCAAAGAACTTATGCTCAAGTACTTAAAGATGTAATATTAAAATAAGATTCCTGTATTCAAAACTAAAAAATTGGCTTAACTTTATCAAAAATAAACTTTTTAAAATAGCAATAAACTTAACGAGTTGATAACAACGCAATTCGTTCCTCTCAGCAGCAGAAGTTCAAATTATGAATAACATATTACCGGTACGAATAGTCAATGCCGAAGAAGCAATGATTATTTATAATAATGAATGAATTATTAGCGGCAGGACAGTATTGATAATATAATTTGAATTATATCTAATCCGATTACGAAAATAATTCGAAATTCTAATAGAGAGGAAGGTGAAAATATGCAATACCGTTTTGTTAAATAAGTAGGGGAGTGTCTCCGGTTGTGGGACACGTTAGGTTTTCGGCCCATAACTTTTGATCGTGTTACAATTATTATGTGGCCATATGCATAGCTGTGGAAAGCGTACCAAATAAGCTAAATGTTTGTTGAAGGAACTATATTGATTTAGTCAACCAGAAAAATTTTACGACCAATTGTATGAAGGGTTAATTTTTTGACAAAAAAAAATTTGTACCCGGTTGTGGGACATAAAAAATCCACAAAAAATGGGAAAATATAAAGAAAAACCACCAAGAATACCAAAACTAACAAAATTTATTTATTTTAGAAGCCTTCAATGGTACAAAAAACAACAGGAAATGGCACTTTTTTCATGTTATTCATCATCTTCTTCATCATCCAATCCTGGGGTTGGCATGGCTAAAAATGTGTAAGAATGCAAGAAAACACAATTAAAATATGATGTGGTGACGAAACCGATGATATTTGACAATTTGCAAGTCAAACACATACTTTAAATGCAAAAAAACAAGGTGTCCCACAACTGGGAATGGTAGCCATTTCGAAAGTGACTGGCAAAATTATATGGTGACCATACTTTGCCAGAAATTTATGTTTCATCACAAAATACAATGAAAATACTGCATAGATATGCATAATAGTTACCTTTTTAAAGCAATTCACTTCACTTTATCGCACTCTCACAAAGTACAAAAGTTTTTTCGATTTTTTTTTCAATGCTCACAGCAAGCAAACAAATGCGTGTATTCACTTCAGTGTTAGCAAAATAACTGAGTAATGTCAAATTACAAGTTTGTCACTACTCAAATCCACCATATTTGCTTTCTGTTAAAAATACTAAAGGGTGTCCCACAACCGGATACGTCCCACAACCGGAGACACTCCCCTACTTACAGTGAGTAATTGAAATTTAATTTCATAAAAAGTTATTCATTACAATTAGGGACCGAGACGTAAAATAAAATTTATAATATTTAATCCGACACATTTTTACAAAATTTGTTTTTTTGTAAAAAACTTGGCAATCACTACTTTAAAAAGTGTGGTGCAAATATGGATTGCTGTGAAATTTTAAAAACAAATTTATATTTATTTACCAAAACTGAATATATTTATGTATTAGTTGCACCAGTAACAAACCTATTCATGTTTCTAGGTGCCTGCGCAGTGCGCAATCAATATGCGCCCACATGGAACACATCAAGCACTGGACCCATAATAAATTATCTCCATTGATCAGCAGAAAACTTATGGTTGCAAAACATGCATTCTGCATGTGTTCGTTGGGTTCCGAGCGGCCCGGTGGATTTTCCAAATCGTTGACAGAATCATCTTGTTTTAAATTTGCATCCAAAAGGTCAGGTTTATCAGAAGAAAGTGTCTCTGTTGAGCGTTTGCCTTTAGATTTTTGCTGCTTGTGAGACAGCCTGTCTTGTTTTAAGGGGTTTTCCGAGAGTCAGGTTCTTTTTCATGCTGGGTGCCTTTACCTCCCTCTCATTTTATTTGGTTATTGATTCGTTCAATTCCTATTTGTAAACTTCCTTTTGTCCTCTGTTGAAATTTTTGCGCTTTGTATTGGGTATTGGATAGATGTCAAAAGGTGAAACAAGCGACTGCTGGAGGGAACTGCCTAGAGAAGATTGATCTTCAATAACCTCTGCAGAGGAGGAAATTTAGAAGCGTTGAGATATCCCATTCTTTTTTCTCTCGCTGCTTTAATTGTCGAACTCATACTCTTTTAACTATATTGCTTTCTCTTATTTTCACGGCGTCCAGTTTTGCGTAGCATTCTAAAATGAAAACGAAAAATCCTGTAGAAAATACATGCGAACAGTAGTGCAAATATGGAATCCTATTCCATATTTCCGACAAGCCATATGATCAACATTTTAGGCTAGATCTGGTTATATACGACAAAATACTAAACTCCAGCAATATTTTCTTGGAATCTAGTTCATGTACTGAGATATAGTGAAAAATTTAAATAAAAAGATGCAGCTAAAACAAATTAGGCAATAATTTTTACTTACGTGTTAAACTTTTCGTAGCGTCCAATTTACAACAACACACGTGGCAGGTTTAGACGTTACAAAAACCGTTTGCTGAAGCGCAGCAATCATTCAACCTGAGTTAATCCACAAGTTTGTGCATTTTTCGCTAGATAGGGACACGTATTTTAGGAAGAAAAGTCTAAATTCCAAAGCATATTCCATATTTGCATCTTCTTCTCTAATAATAATAGTAATCATATTTTTTATATAATGCTATTCTGCCTAACTCTAGCTGAAATGTGTACTCTACATTTAGACTATAGAATTAGGTACCTATATTCGAAGAATATGTACTAAAATCAAATAAAAACCGAGTAAGATATTAGTTCCGTTTTCCCATTTTTGTTGACAATCATGATACCTTCTGGCCAACAAAGATCATTAATAGAACCACCAATATTGAGAGTTGGTGTCGGTTGGTGATCTTTTTCAGGTAGTAATAAAGTAATAATGTTTCTGCTGAACGCGTCGCTAAATCACTGTCCTACATATTTCAACTTTGTTTCTGTATTCCTAACAAAATTTTGTTGTTCAATCTGACCCAAGTAGACCTAAAATATCTGTTAAAATTATTACTTGGCTTTAAAAGAAATATAACGCTTTTTTGCTGAATGTATAACTTTTATTTATAAAGCGGCACACTGAACATAAAAAATATAACTAAATCAATTTAGGTATAAAAAAGTAATAAACAATAAATTTGTGTTACTAAATTAAACATTCTTCTTGCGCTTTTTTACCTGTTGCTTCAGGACAAAAATCGGAATCATGTGAGGTTGATGACTGGGCTAAATCATTTAATTTTTGTGTATTATGAGGAATTGGGCGAATGGCAGATCGTAGATTTGGATATTGTAGTGCAGTCCTTTTCTTCTTTGTTACGCCTTTCTTAAAAGTTTTCCTATTACATATATAAAGATAACACTCAGTAACGTGATCTGTAGGTTCCCGCCAGACCGCAGGCATAGCAGAAGCCATTGAACGCCATCTTCCACTTAGCCAGCTATGAGAATTGTTTGCACAATAGGTGCAACAGATACGAGGTACTCAGCTTTTGCCTTGGTCACCAATTTTGTAGCCAAAATACAAATGATACGCTTTCTGTAAGTGACTGAAGTTTGTGAAGGTGCCTTCACCACAAACATAACAAAAGTTTTCTGGTCTATTTACACAAACTCTCGGCATCTTGTTTAAGGCTCACTTATTTCTAATATACGAACACTTCTGTCTAATCCAAAAGTTAAATCAGAACTAGTGTACTTTTAGATATTTACAAATACATAAACTATTCCCGGATTACTAGATACGAGCCTAAATGAATTTATAATAGTATCACCCGTAATTAGGTACAGGTATAAAGTACTATAACAAGTATTAAGAAAACCGGAGCCAACTTGAACTTTTGTTACATATATATTAGGAATTTGCATCGCAAAGTGTACAAGATTCCGCTATTTTGACCTCGGATACATTTTGACTGTAGGCCAATGATATTTACTGCACTGAAATACTGCACTGCTGCAGTAAACTTTATGTCAAACATAAATTGTTAACAAAATAAATACCATAAAGTCTATATCTCTTTTTGTTCTCTGCATACAATAAGACTTTTCATTTATTATTTTAGCCGATTCATACCCATATATTTCCACGTCAATTTCCATGTGAAAGAAGCAGACCGTCTTATACATTTCAACTTCAGAAATTTATAGCTTTTAGTTTCTATTTCCAATCTGTTCTCGACACCCCCAGCAAAACTGTTTGATATATTATGTCTTTATGTCGTTTTGTTTTATCAACTACAATTAAAAAATAAGAATCCACAAAATCACAAAGAAATAGCAAGTGGAAGTAAGATTTGTTAAAGCTTAATATTGGAAGTTCGTAATTTTACTCAAGTAGTAATAACACTTTTGCTGAACGAGTCACCAAATATTTATGTCAAAAAATACTGCATTACTGCAGTAAAACTGGTTAACCATAATAAATTGTTTACAAAATAAAAATTTTAACGGTAACACTCATAATAACAGACTTTACGAATTTAATTAGAATTAGAAGATTAAATGTATTTTTCAGTTATATTACATAAACAGTAGTCATTTCCTAGCATAATTAAATAACAAGTCTAACATTCCGGCCCTTGACCGTATACTATTGGTATTAACTGCATTAATAATGAAGCATGTAATGCAGCAAAGCACCAGGAATGCACCGCAAGCTTTAATTTTCTCTTTTCCTTACAATTTACCCTGCTGAAACCCAAAGTTATCCTGATGGTGCGTCTTGCGCACACCTTTTTATCCTGCGAGCGGTGTTCGTCGAAACGTGACGGAAAGAGCCAGTTGTTGCTTTCCTGCTGAAATGCGCGCGTTAAAAACGATGGTTGATTCTGACGCGACTTCGTAAATTTTTCAAATAACTTTGGTCCAATTTAGTGGTGCTTTGCGAACTTCATTAAGCTATGGAATGGATCACGTCAATAGACAAAAGGTAGACTTTAGAAGATGTTTGCAGTAAAAATAAAATATAAAGCATCAGTAGTTTGATATACAGGGCATTGAAAAATGTGTGATATTTTTAATTGCTCCTTCTTAGGTTTAAAACAGAAAACAACATTACTGACTGTAAAAACAGTATATTCGGAGATAAATTAAAATATTTAAACTTTGTTTAAAATTACTATATAACATGACCAAATCATAACATCAAACCTATAGCCGTTGTATTATAACATTTTTCTTATGGGCTTAAATTTGTGTTATTTTTTAGTCACTGGTTACTTAGCGAGTATTTCCATTTGTTTTAATTTTTTAATGGCTATCGAAACATCAAACTAAACAAAAAATATTTGATGTCCAGCTTGGTGGTAAGACTTTTGTTGTTAAACCCGTTGTAAGGTTTACCGGTTTTTATTTTTTTTATTTGCAGAAAACACAATTTTGTAACACTATCTGGTTTTCAAGTAGTAGTGTTTTTCTTGATATTTTCAGGTATCCAAAGTCAAATTATATTCGTGTTGCATCAAAGCTCGACCGTTCATAATAATTTATGATATGATACACCATTTATGGTAATCATGATTAGAAAATGTAACTTTTAGAATCATTTAGTTGAAATAAACCATAATTGGTCAATTGGAGCAATATTCAGAACTCTAGTCTTCGGTTATAAACAATTGTACAACGGAAGTGACAAAAATGTACTTCTTTCTTATCATAGTGTTAATAAAATAGATAATATTCATATTCACAGGACACTTTGGTTCTTTTTTGTGATATAGTTCGAATAAAAGTGTCCCTATCCTTGTCTTTCAATACAAGCTATTTTAAGGTGTTTACTTTATTATTATGTTCACAAGACTGGTACCTGCTGACGTGTATATCGAACACACATGCACAAACCCTAAACCGACTTTTGTCACTAGCAGTTTGTTAGCGGATAGAGTTTGGAAGAGGACAAATTTACCAAATTTTGCAAGAGAAGTAAAAATTTAATATCACTCCTAATAGAAGATTTTGTTTGTAAAATAAATAAGATTCACGTTATGAAAAATTAAATTTCTTATACAGGGGGCATGGAAAATTGGAAAACGTTATTTTGCGAAAGAGTAAACATACCAGGATTATCATGTTCTACCAAAAGAACAAATATGAAATATGTTTTTAATTAAAACCTAAGCCGAAGTACAAAATTTCATCAAAATATAATTATTAAAAGTAACGGGTTTTATCAGATTATTTACCAACTATTTATTCTCACACCTTAACCAGGTCATACTTTGTCAATGTCTTTATTAAATGAAGCAATTATTTAATTCAAAATACTTCTTATTCAAGTGCTGCTTTTAAATAATAAAAAAACATTTAATTAAACTCAAAAGAATATGATATAAACTAAGCAACACAATAAATATATTAAAAATTCAAAAACTCCACCCCTATATTCATCACATTTTACTAATTGCTTCGTTAGATATCTGAAGGAATTTCTGATTTCTTTGTGGGATATTGAACGAACGAACGAATTTCAATGTTAACTGTTAATTCGATTTCGGATACAATATATTGTATATACCTACCTACCTGGTCAAATTAAAATTTCATTTATATGATTAGATATATAGATATTAAAGTAATCTATAAAATCATGTAGATTTAACACATGATTTAAATAAATAGAATTATTCGAGCATACCTTCGAACTTACTGTGTTGTCGTCCTTTTCCAGTTTTTTTTTTTTTTGAGACAAATTTTCTTTAACCTTTGGTAAATTATACTGACGTAGACTCATTCTTCTTCAGGGATATATATATATATATATATATATATATATATATATATATATATATATATATATATATATATATATATATATATAGTAGTTCCCTTATGCTTTAGTGATGTTTATTGGCAGCATGCTGTTATTCCAACCTGACTGAATTTATGTTACAATTCGTGCTTCCTCCGACAGCGTATTTAAAATTCAGTTGGGGAAATCAGCAATTGTCGAAAGAGGGAAAAATTTAAATTATTCAAGCGTAAAAACGTAAATAGACAATCTAATTACAACTTTTATTGGGAAAAATAACGCCTTTGTAATTAGGGAGTACCCAATAATTGTTTGTTAAATTTTATTATATTATACTTTGTTGTAGTAAAGGCCCATCCGTGTTTTCAGTCCTTCTCCATTTCTATCTAAGAAAGATCATAATGATAATCCAATAAAGCTACATTGAAACATTTTTTTTTATTTATCAACATAATCTCCCTTAATACTAGCACACATTTTCCACCTTTGTTCCAGAATTTTAATAGCCTTCTGGAAAATTCTTGTCCGACCTCTGCAAATCATCTTTCTACAGCGGTCATCACCTCTTGTTTGCTTGAATTTTTTTTAAACGCTTTATGTTCTTTTAATTTTGGAAACAGCCCGCCATTGGGGTTAGATCTGGTAAATATGGTGGGATTTCCACCAACTCGAAGTTCGGTTACTGGATGGCAGCCATAGCAACACAGGAGGTATGGCTGGGAACGTTGTCATGGAGGATCAGCACACCATTTCTTAACTTTCACCGGCGTTTCTTAAGAACCTCCCGAAAATAACTGGAAATTAAATATATGTAATTTTCTCTGTAAGTAATTCTCTCTGTAAGTAATTCTCTCTCTCTCTCTCTCTCTCTTCCAAATAATCAGTCAGGATGATTCCTTTAGTCTCCCAGAACACTGACCGCAAGATCTTTCCGGCAGATGATACTACTTTGAATTTGCGTAGTGGAGTAGGGTCGCTATGCAGAAAAAACACAATCGTATATTGAATTAGATAACAATTCACTCAATGACACACTCAATTCCGTATTGCATAATTCGGTTTCTTTCAATGTTTTGTTTATCATTAAAATAACCAACCAATAGGTTATAAGATTGCCTGAAATATGAGGTTTCATTGGTGTTTAATAGGTTGTTTAAATATAACAATTAATTTATGTAGAAATACTCTATTCTAAATTCACTACAAAATATATCATTGGTTTGAGTAAACATTTATTTGCATCTTATTTAATCAAAATACTTATTATGATGGCAAAGCTTTTTAAATTTGTTTTATTTACATATCATAAAACAATGAAATGAGTTGCTCCAGTCGCCAGAATTTCAAAAGATTAATTATTTTTGGCGTACCTTAAACGCAATAAACACACAGGCTGCAAGCTTAAATGACTATTCAACAAATAAGTACCAACAACACAATTTCAACATTTCCAAAGGGTATCCGCGAGCAATAAAAGTAATATTTCAGCCAACAATAGAACCCACTGAATTAATACCTTATATGTTTTAGGAGTGTTTATTTTAATTGAAATGATATAAGGATTACTGACTTAATTTTTAATTTTTTATTTAAACCATTGTTCTTGTTCGTTTAATAAAATATATTGTAATTTGAATCACACCGCCTACAAATAGCTATTTTTGGCCCAATTATATTTAAGCATTCTCATCAAATAGTTTAATTTTTTGGCTGTAACAATTCTACATAATAGAAATTTATTGGTTTCCAATACTATTTTGGTCATTGAGAAAATGGTAATATAGTTTTCAAAGAAGTACGACTACTTTGGAACTCTATATTTAAAGATTTTTTTTTGATTATTTCAATAATGTTTTGTTAATACAATATTAACTTTAATATAACTAAACTGACAGTGGTCAAGAATAATACTATTATTGAAAACAGCATAGCAGTTTTCTCTGTGTGTTTTTCCATTTTTTATTTTGCGCTTTTGGCTTTGGTCTCAGTATTATAGTAATGTACGCAGGTTTCAGTCATGGTCACATCTTAACTAAGAATATCCTTTTTGCTTACTTCGTACTTTTTCAAAAAAAAGCTCGCGAATCAATGCTAGGCTTCTTTTCTGATAGATGGTTGGTTAGTATTCGAGGAACTCATCTTACGCTCACCAGACTCATATATGTGATAAGCCAGTACAGTTGGTTTTTCCGCACTTAGAATCCCGGTACCAGTGTTTGACTGTCATAAGTTATAAGAAACTGCACGCACGACTCCAGCAATGCCGTTTGGGTACAATGGTACCAAATTGCTTACATTTTGGTTGTTGTGGTACAAAAATACAATGGGGATTTTTTGGTACGATTTCGTGGTTTCGAAAAATACATTTTTAAAACGATAAAAATATTAAAAACCAAAATACCAAAATAACCAATGAATATAAATTGTTTTTTTTATTTGGGTTTGGTTTTATACCCACTTGTATAAGTGATATTAAAGTCATCACTGTCGCCTTCAAGTAAGAAGAAGTCCTATCAGAGCCAAAGTCCAACGGAAAAATTTAAAGTTGTGGTAACTCTTGGACGGAACGACCTTGACTTCAGGCGTATTTTTTTATTAGTCAATAAGAACGCTAATTGGTTGCGACAACACTGACCCTCCCCAATAGTTGTTAGCGTCATACCCTTTTTCTGTAGATATTTTATTACTGCTCTTTTCTCAGGTTTGTTACAGGATCCAATTTAATAGAATGTCACGACACATAGTTAGAGAATACACCTCAGAACGAGAACATTTTGAGACATAAAACTAATAGTTTGTACACATAACCTGCAAATATCATTTGGCTCACTATCGAAAACTTTAATCAAGCAGGCGCCTGCAAATAGGTCAGGGGAGGAGCATAGGGACCAATCCTCTTACATCCTTCTGTTTTTTTCCCGTAAATTTGAACCTCGGAGCCTACTAAACATTTCTAACGTCCGGTTGCACAAACAATTTAATCACGAATTAAACCAATTAGACACTTGTAATGCGACAGCACTTATGTTAACGTCATTGCCGAAGATGAGTCTAAACGTCAATTAAATTTACTATACTTGATTAAAAGATTTGAGCAACCCGCTGTAAGACTTTTATTATTGTGGGAAATGGGTAAAGTCCTGGAAATACACCAAGTCCCAGGGCCTGCATGGAGGCTATTTCTAGGTACTTTTCGTAGGTGCATTCTTAGTTCATAGTATTATTATTACTTATAACGATTAAATAACCATGACATGACAACTGAAATTAACTGGTATTATTATGCTAATAGAACGTATGGATAGGTGTAACGAAAACTGAGTTTTAAAGTTGAACTTTTTTGAAAAAATAACAGTTTGCTAAAAATTATTATTTATTTAATAACAAAAAGTCTAAAAAATTGTTTATCATTCCTTAAACTTTAACTTCGGCAATCTAACTAATAAAACAAAATTTGAAAATTAAATCATTTATTTAAATACATTGAAGAGATAAAGTAAAAACGGAACTTCACTTCTTAGAAACTTCCATCAGCGGACACATCAGACTCATCACTGTCTAAGTCAAAACCAATAATAAGTGGTTCTGCTATCAGCACCATCTATAAACTCTTCTGTTTCCCAAACGGAAGAAATAGAGGATTCAGTATGGCGTACATAACTATTCTGGTGATCACTACTAACATTAGCAAGAACTTCGGAATAGATAACATGGCTTCTTTAGAAGATAGAGTTATTTTTGAAATTTCATGGTCGTAAAATCTCTTACCCTGAGACCATACCATTTCAATTGCGTTATATTGGCATTTTTTGCCCTTTCTTCTCTACATAATTATCTAAATAATACTCTTTTTTCGGCAAACTGGAATTTACTACCTCTCACATCATAATTTTTTTAGTCCAACTGCGACACGGAACTGCTTTCAAAGCAGAAATTAGCTGGGTTTTAAACCACCCTTCAAATTTTTGTACATTCGTATTATCATGACAATCACTTGTTTTGCGTTTACTTTTTATTTTCAATTTTTTCTTTTTTAAATTAGAAACCAGTCTTATAAATTCAGGTGTTACAGTCCGTCCAAGATATCTGCAACAGGCAAAATAATTTAAATAATGCAAGGGAAGGCTTACACAACATTTCCAATTGTTTGTAAACCAGTTTTGAAAAACTGTTTAATTTTTCGTTATTAAGATTTAAACTTTTCTTGCCACATCTGGTTTACAAACAAATTTGTAACGTTGTTTAAGCCTTCCCTTCCTTTCTTTAAAGTATTTTGCCGGTTGCAGACATCTTGGGCAAACAATAATGGATCTCGCAGAGCATTTAAATTCGGGTACTCCTTCGCAAAATCGTCTGTGCTGTGTATCAGTTGCAGCGTACGTTTTATGTACAATGTCTCTTAGGGAATTTAAAATAACAGGCTGTTTATTTTCTTTAGCCTTTTCAGAAACTGTTTGGCACTACTGCAGATATTTGTGCACAACTTCTTCCTGTGCCTTCCCAATATTCTTTGTGATTCTCAAAATAAGAAAATACATTTAGAAATTAAAGTTTTTGACTGATATATATAAACCGCTTTACAATTTTTAAAAATATATTATTTTTATCCAAAAGCAATCAAACCGATTTACAAAAAATATCAAACTGCTCTGACATATTATCAAAAGTTCATGGTGGAAAATGTTCAGATGTTCAGGTTTCTAGTAATTTTTTATCTCATCCAGTTGCGATATAATAAAAAGAGAATGACTAAGGACGGTGTATTTCCATCACTTTACATAATATTTAAAATGTGTTTTTAAATAAATTTGCGGAAAAACTATAAAATAAATCCATAATATATAACTTAGCGATCTTATTCTTACATTTGTCAATTTAAAGCCATAATTTTCAAATTAAACCATTTTGGGAATAACAAATCTGGTCGTAAAATGCTTGTAAGTAGACAATATTTGATACGACAAGTCCTGCACAAGTTGTAATATTAAACTTGTTTATCCCTTTAGTTACCTTTTGTGGAAACTTCGTCCAGCTAAAACTAACAATATAAGATTTTGTAAAAACAACTTTCATTTTAATTGTAACTAAAAATAATTAATAAAATAATAAATATATTTCCTGTAAAAGTGATAGTTACTTCTGCTAATTTTTTGCATACCTAATAAATTTTCAACATAATAATTATTCATAGAACAATACCATTTGTTGATTATATAATTTTATTCTAGTAGATTTACTTAATTTACTTGACAGTATTCCAGCTTTCGAGTGTTTCTTTGAATTGGTTACTATCCCACAAGAGACAATTATTATTCACATTAGTGAATCAGTTACGCTATCTTTTTGTTTTTTATTAGTATAATATATGCTGAGAACAAAGTACATCCCAATTTTTATAATAGGTATAAAAAATAATTGCAACATTCACCACTAGTCAGACCAGTCTAATCATCTAATTGTATGCCAAATCAAGGTTTCAAATCGACGCCGACGGGTGAAAGAATACGACATCTAAGATTTACTTACTTCTGAGTCTTTTCGCAAACTTATAAAGGGCAACTTAAGTATACAGGGTGTTATAAAATTTACTGCATATATTGAAATGGGTGACTCCTGGAGTAGTCCAGAGACACACTTATTACTTTTTTTTGGTTTAATCAAACAACTGTAAAAGTTTGTCAAAATTGAAGTTATGTAATTCAAATTCAACAAGTCAACGTGATAATGAACATTTAGTAGTCAAAGGCAAGAACATCGAACAAGTTGAGAACTATACATACCTTTGTACGCTAATAAATTCAACAAATGATTACACCAAGGAAATTAAGAGACGCATAGAGATAGCCCGATCGAACTTCATCAAAATGAGAAGGGTGTTCTGCACCAGAGACTTAACTTTAGACTTAAGAGCCCGGCTAGTGAGATGTTACATATTCTCTACACTTCTTTATGGCGTGGAAGCCTGGACATTAAATGCAGCGACAACCAAAAAGCTCGAATCGTTCGAACTGTGGGTCTAACGAAGGGTTCTGAAAATATCATGGACTGATCATGTAACGAACACTGAGGTCATGAGGAGAATAGGCAAGGAAAAGGAAATAATCCTGACTGTTAAGAGCCGTAAATTACAATACCTTGGACATATTACACGAGGAGAGAAGTACGCCATGCTGAGGCTCATTGTACAGGGAAGGATATGTGTAAGGATAAGCGTGGGAAGGAGGAGAATATCGTGGCTACGCAACATGAGAGAGTGGTTTGGATGTAGTTCAAGCGAACTCTTTAGAGCAGCGGCCTCCAAAGTCAGGATAGCCATAATGATTGCCAACCTTCGTCGCGGAAATGGCACTTGAAGAAGAATTCAAATTTAAACATGACTGGCTACATGTCTCCGGTAGAAGTAGCCCACATAAACGAGCAGGGTTCACAAAACGGTGAAAATATGAATCGAACTGGCGAATTTAAGCTTTCACGTGAAGGATTAATAACGATCCAGGGAATATAATGTAGGTGAAGTTTGCCTCGAAGCTGCCTCAGACAGGAAACTAAAAGCAGGTCTTCTCTAAAGCTAAACATTTTGTCGCAGATTTTTCACTTTTACATGAAAGAAGGGAACAGTCTGCGGCTTATGACATATTTTTTATTAAAAAAAATTAAAATGGGTTCAAAATTGATAAAAATACATTCTCCGAAACCAAAATCGTTCTCTCTGGTTTTTTACTTTTACATGAAAGAAGGGAGCAATCCGCGAATTATGGCCTATTTTTTATTTTTTTTTCAAGACTTTAGGGGGGCATGAGGGCAAAAAACAATAAAAAGCCCTAAAAGTTACCTTAAAGACATCCTTAAGACGTCCTAGTAAATAAGCTTTCCTCGAGGCTCTCCAAAAAGCATGCTGCATGGTTATCAAAATTTTGTTAATTGTTATAACTAAATGCTTAAAAATCATATCCATACCCATCTCTTATGATATTCATCATTCGTACAATAAAAATCATGCTACAGCTAAACAAAAGAATTAGCGGTACATTTCAAATGACCAACCCAACCTGTAGTTGACGTAAATATCGTTGACCTTCGTCACCCAGTCAACCTATTTCCATTGCGTCGATTTGCTCTTCCAGTGCGTAATGTATCTTTATTTAATACGAGCGAGTAAAAGAAGAAGGCAGTATGACTCGATGGCGATATTGCCTTTCGTGACTGTTATGTTGAATAAAGCACACATTTTATTGAGTCATCGGATTTCTGGGATAGTGGATTGTAAAAATATAAACCGAAAATTGTTACCCGCCCTGATGGAGAATAGTCGAACTAAATTGCTAATAGCTCTGTAATACCAAAATAAACAGCTGGTAATCTGACAGTGAAACAATCTACACAATAGGTGTTCGTTCTTATCGAGAAAATCTAAACAATTTGCTTCACTTCATAAGCTTTTCAACTTTTAAAGAAAAAATTCTAACAAAAGAAAATTAATTTTGGAAGGTATATTACAGGACAAAGTACAAATACGTTACCCTCTAATTACTTCTCGTAAATTATATGACGCCAAAACCAGCGTGAATGTGTACCCCCTTGCTAAAAGGGAGGTTGCTATCAAATTTAAAAATAAATATAACTTTGAGATACATATTTACCTCTCTTGGGACACTAAATGTTCATATGATCTTTCTGTTTTATTGAAAAAATGCCGAATAAAGTTGATAGTGTTTTTAGCATTAAAATATCCTGCCCCTAATGTTTAAACTTACTTTGAAAATGGTTTCCGTTGTGCAGATCTGATCCGAGTCGATTTAGTTCGCGCTCGGATTCGGCCAGAAATTTTCAACTTTAACGATGTTAAAGCCACTGTATATGCATATTTCGAAAAGCTTGACAGATCTAAATCTTATCAATACATAGAGAATTTGTATCGTCGCTGGTCTAAATATATCGAGGTGGCAGGGGATTATGTTGAAACATAAACGTAATTTCAAACCGCAAAGTTTAGGTTTTTGCTTTCATTCCAGTGACTTTCCAGCTCATCCTCGTAATATGGAAATATCTTTAGGGGTTTTATGTTCTTTGGTAATACGTTCGCTAAAATATTCGCTGGATAACGACATCTATTTTGAAAATTGAATTTTATAAATCATTTAATTTCCGTTTGTCTCTAATTCCTTTTATTTTAAACAATTTTAACTCGACAGAATGTTACGATTTAACAAAGAAATTAAGACATTATTAATACTGTACCCTTGTAATCTGCTGAAGGAGTAACACGGTCTTAACATTAAAACAAATATATAGAACACCCTTGTAATGCCGACCCGCATAACCGCATAAACTTATAGATAGGATAAGGATGGCCTCGTTTCAAGAAGCTTATATTGCCGGTGAGTAATTTTAATTACGTGCGGGGTTATCTACAAGTAGGTTAAATTTAGGTTATTAATTTTGATCGATGTCTAAAATTAACATTGGAAAAATGCGTAATATCTTCTAGCACTATCCGCAAATAATTAAATGTAAATTTAAAAAACAATACTTACATGGTCATATTGGTCATAATTTTTAGCTTTTTAAAAGTTTTTCACCAAGTAAAGGAGTTAACATTTCAGTTAGAATAAGTTATTCTGACATAACATTTTAACAAACTGTGTTTCTTTCAATAAGATTAAATCAATGGTGATCAGTCGTCACCTACATTTTACCAATATTCCCTTCTCTCGCTCATCGCCGCGCTGTTGGAGATTCATCCTTTTTCCTACCGAGACTTCCACGGATTTTGCTTTAAAGAACTAGCCGTTATAATTCCCCCCTTGACTGTTCCTAACAGAGTAACAAAGAGGGCTTTACGTATGTACCCCTTTACTCTCCAGCTACAAAACCTAAAACACCCCACTTCTCTCGCTCATTCATACCTAGAGGGTCTTCAGATTATGAAACAACTTGCCGGCAGATATTTTTCCTTCGCCTCCTAACCTCCAATCCTCCAATTTAGTTTTATACAGTAGACCTTTGATTATTTTTATGCTAAAATGAAATACTAATTAATAACTGATTATCATTTATAATTAACGATGTGAATAATAAATTCTCCTGGCGCAAAACTTGCCGCGCACTTGTAGGGCTTCTGGACAGTTAATTTTAATAATTTAACCCCAGAACGCTGCACTCTGCTTTCAGTCTTGCTTTGCCAAATATATAAGCATACGACAACAATTAACCTACCACTTTGTTTTGTCTTTGTTTTTATTTTTTTTTATATCCGTTTTACGTTTTCCAGGAGAAATTTGAGCCGCCATTACATCACACAACTATTTAAACATAAATGTGATATAGGTTGAGTATGATCACCGAGGTATCCTAGGATGCCATGTCTGAACTACGCCTTTTTCTGAAAACATAGTTTTAATCTGTTTAAATATATGTATCAGTTTTTTGAAATTCAGAAATAAAAACATTACTTATTATTTAGCGATTTTTTAAGTAATACTCAACATGAATGATTTCTAGAATTTTAAATTGTCTATATTAAATCATTTAAAAAGTGGTATTGTAGCATTCTAGTTGGAGTTAAGTTGGACGTGTAAATATATAGCGCTTTCAAGGGCTTTAAGCTCTTTTAAAGGGCGTCAGGCTCTTTTGCAGAGCTTCCAGCCCATAAAGGCCTTCAAATCCTTTGCAGAAAGGCTTGTGGCTTTTGGTCGAATTCCTTTTTAAGTGAATTGGGGATTGCAAAGCCCGTCTTGTTTAAAAAGGAATTGTGGCTTTGGGCTTTAAAGCCCTTTTTAACAGGGCTTGGGGCTTCAAGCCCTTTTGTCGAGGGCATTGCCCAGCTCTGCCTTTCACACTATTCAAAAAAATGCCTAGGTAAGAGACCGTTCCCCCTATGTCGGACCGACACATGTCGTCGTCCGACTGTCAAACACCTCTGTTCACACCAGTACGATACTCTCAAATAAACATTGGAACACCTCCGGAAACATGTCGTCGACGACTTTATTACAGGGTCGGATTACATATATGAACACAGCGATGTAAATTGTTTAGCCACTAGCACGTACGACACTTCTGTCGTCCGGATAAATTTGTCGGCCCGACAAAGTGGTAACGGGTTCTAAGTTAAAAGGAATCAATACATTTCCTTAGTAAGAGCAGCTTGTAAAATTAACGTCTGCTTGAGGACACATACTTCTTAGAAATTTTAATGTTTAATTCACAAGACAAACCTCGGTTTTGAATTTAATTCTTCTCAGTTAAGTTTTGATAACTTGTGGTTATGAAATTTTGGAAATTGTTAGTATCATTCAAAACTTGTTTCTAGTCCATTACTTGGATTTAATTGTGTGAAAAATTTAATTTTACGTATACTGGAATGTATTGCAAAAACCACTTAAGTGATATTAATGAGAATAAAATTTCCCTAAATAATATTTTTTTATAAATTCAGGAAAAACAATATAAACTTAAAAGTGGTATTCCTACACTTACTTATTAAATTAGACCGTTTTTAAAGCGATTTAAATTAATAGCGATCCAGCTCATAAATGTTTAATACATTATGTTAATTATTACTTCTTAGAAACTCTTCAAAAAGTATATTATATTCCATATTTTCTGAAACAAAACAATGTAAAATAAGGCAACTACGCGACGCCATAATCGACGTCGTGTCGCTCGCAGCGTGTACTTTAACTTTCTTAATATACGGTAAAGCATGACTCTATTCTCGGCTTTAGGCAATAGAACTAAAACTAATTTTAAGAAAATATCGCGTAGTCTCAGTTTTGCAATTTACTTTAAAATAATAATTTTCTTTCTTAGTTGCCGCTACACTGAACCTTTTAAAAGACGCGTTTATTCGAAAATAAAATACCAACGAAGCAACAGAAATTATTGTTACCTCTATAAAAATGTTATGTTTCAATTTGATACCCTTATAAAAGATTTTTTTTGCTTGATAGGTAGATTTTCAGTTACGTGGTATATTTTCAGATTGATAAGCTATACTAAAATAATGCGACTACTGTGGGTTAATATCTGCAATCGCAAATACTATACAGGTAGAGCATATGACTTAGGATTAATAAAATATACCACTATGATGATTTAGAGTGAGAGTGGCAACGTCGCTTTTTCTCCGGAACACGTACCGTACTTCCATTCAGTTATGGCTTAAACAGTCGTCAAGGTGTAGTATTTTGTGTGTAACGTTTTTGACAGGTTGAAATATACATATGGTGGTGGAATTTTAAGTAATTTTTGGTTTTCCTTAAAAGCATTTTATGCATAAACTTTAAAAAATGGTGTTAAGTGTATGGAAGAATTGATTCTTTTCATCCGGAACTGTCAGGCTTACTCCGTGGTTGTAAGTCACCTGTATGGATCCATTAATTGCAAAGCGAAATAAAGGTTGTTTGCAGATTTCTTAATAGACCATCATAGAGAAAGCTTCAAAATATCGACAATAACTTTTTACCGTGAGTACTAGACTCCAAAAAAGTAAATTTTAAGTTTAGTTCAAAATACTGCTTACACAGTTTTTCACCACGCACCAAAACGAGATTTTTGCATTCGACGAGCCTTTCAGTAACTGAGATACTGGAGTCAAGAAAACCAGAATAGATTTATTGAAACAGAACACAGTACCTATCCACAAAAAGCTGGTGTTTGAGCGGGAATTTTTGGGCAACATATCATTGAACCATTATTTATTGACCGATATTTAATAGGGGGATATTTTTTAGAGCTATTAGAACACCAAATTTTACCAACTTTGAATAATGTTGCCTGTGAAAATCACGAGGTTTGGTCCCAAATGGACGGTTGCCCGGCACACAACACTGCGGCTGTCCGCGTATGTTTAAATAACGCGTTTAATGGTAACGTTATTTGACCGAATCACACAATAATTTGGGCAGCCAGGTCTCCAGGTCTTTCGCCGAACGATTTTTTTCTCTGGGCCACTTAAAATCAGGACTGTATAAAAATAAAACGTATCCAAATCTGGTTGAGCTAAAAAATGCTGTCAGCAAAATGTATGACAATTTCATTGTACCAATTAGCCAATGAATGGAAGCAGTGATTCGTAGGGCGACCCTTTCCCTATGGACGTGTCGCAGAGTCTGTGGCAAGTCCTGGGGCATGTCGCCTAAACGGATATACTGGCTATACGTAATGATCGTAAGACCAATGATAGCATATGGCTCTGTCGTCTGGTGGAGGAAGGGCCACCAGCGTCTAGCTCAAGCCAAGCTGTCCGGCCTACAGCGACAAGCATGCCTGACGATTACGGGTGCCTTCCGCACCACGCCAACGGCATCTATGGAGGCCCTACTAGAACTACTCCCTCTCCACATATATCTGGAGAGAGAGGCAAGATGGGCCACATACAGACTCTATCATGCAACAAATAGCATGCAGGCATATGTCATGAGGGAGACAAGTCTGCTGGAGGGCACTTTAGCTCACGGCATTCTAGGCATGCCCTCGGATATCATGCCTAAAAGGTTAAGCAACTATATGCCCTATACAATAATCTATCCTGGAAGGGAAGAATGGGTTCGGAATAAAACTGACCTACTTAGAGCAGATATTTGCTTATTTACCGACGGATCCAAAACTAGCAAGGGTGTCGGAGCCGGAATATATGGCAATAACCCAAAGACAGAGCTGACATATAGCCTGGGGTCATTAGCGTCTGTATTCCAGGCAGAGGTGTACGCCATTGAGGAAAGTGTAAGAATGCTGGTAAAACGGCAATACACACGCAAAACAATAAAAATCTTTTCTGACAGTCAGGCTGCTCTTAAAGCGTTGGAATCCAGCTGGTGCACCTCAAATATGGTGTGGAAATGCCGTGAGGTGCTGACTGTAATCGGAAAACAGAACTAAATCACCCTGGTGTGGATACCGGGACACACAGGCCTCGCGGGCAATGAAGCAGCCGACCTGCTCGCTAAGAGAGGGGCAGCGTCGAAGTTTGTAGGTCCCGAGCCGGTGGTAGGCATTTCCTATACAGCGGCCAAGCGTGCGCTCTCAGCCTGGGCCGAAGAGGAATGGGCAAGATACTGGTCGAGAATACCGGGTCTAAGACACTCAAAGGCATTCATAAACAATCCTTTGACACATCAAACTGCGAATAAACTACTGGAACTAAACAGGTCGCACCTCAAAATCCTAGTAGGCTTACTTACCGGCCATTGCAGGCTGAGACATCACATGCAGCGGATCGGACTGGCGCAAGACGCCGACTGCCGACTCTGTATGGAGGATGAGGAAACGGCAGAACACATAGTGTGCACATGCCCTGCGGCAGGTAGAATAAGATTTTCATTATTTGGCGAGGGGGTGCTTCCGCCAGGAAATCTAATCTACGCCTCTCCCAGCACTACAATCAGCTTCATTCAGAGGCTGGATCTGCTGGAAGAAATCTAATCGAGATGTGAGACACAATAGATCGCGATGGTCGCAGTGGAGGGTCAGTTCTTGACCCACTCACCTTAATCCTAATCCTAATCCTAGCCAATGAACGAAAAGTTGTATAGTCGTTTGGGGTATTGCCTAGTAGTCGACGGAGAAATATCTGTACATTTAATTAAATCTTAATTTTATTTTTATAAAACTATTTTATTGTTTTTAAGAAAGTTATTGAATGTTAAAATAATAGAAAATTTGTTGGGTATTTAGTAAAATTAGCACTAAAAAAATGTTTCAATAGCTGACTTAATGAAAACATTGAATTATTTTTAACATGAGCAACAAAAATTTGACACTGACATTGTAAATTCTGAAATATTGCTTTAAAAGTAATTTGGTGTTTTCATTGTTGCCTATTAAAGGGCGCGTAACAAATTACGAAATTATAAAAATATTTTGGCAGTTAACTCTTTACTAGTTCACCTAATAAGAGCTTAAGTTTGTTCTTTGGGCATAGCTCTTAATTCTCTTTAATAAACCCTAATAGATTTTCCTCTAACATAATTAGGGAAGTCATTAATTAACCCACCTCAAAATTTAAGTTAAAAAGGTTTTATTATTTACAGGTTATATTATTTCTAAAGCTTTATTTAAAGTCGCTCCGAGTCATTTGTAAATCTATAAGTCTCACTTTTTCTTGTATAGTTCATTAGACAAAGACGTACTTGTAACCGAGTGTTCAGACCGAGATTCAGCCGTTTTCCTAAGCAACCAGCACAGACAGCAACACTTCTGAGCTCCAACACTCCAATGCTGTTTTATCTCTTTCTAGTACCATTCTTAATTCAATTACGTATTTCCTTCAAGTTCGTAAACTGTACCCATAGGGGAAGATGTTTTCATAACAAACAACAAATATAAGGCTCCACGTTCAATACGCTCACAGTATACGGAACATCGAATCCTTTCTTAAGGGGTTATATACAGTTAGAATTTTCAAAAAATCCATTTTTTTTTAATTTAATTTTCGTAACAATATATTCAAGTACACACAGAAAATTTCAAGGCAATCCGGCGATTATTTTCGAAGTTACACGCATATTTGTAAAGACGTGTCAGAGCGATTGTACGCTATGTAAAGTGCTTTTGAAACTTTAAACGCGTTTTTCTCAAAACTGTGTTTTTAAAGTCGGTGACGCAGATTTCTCGGAAACGGCTGAACCGATTAGTCTCAAATGTTAACACAAGCTTCTTAAGTATATTTTTTACTAATTAATCGAAGGTTTTTTCTCACCGATAAATATATTTTTTTTATAAACAATTTAAGGCCAAAATTTTGGTCAAATATCGATTTTTCTTTGAGAAGCCGCCATTTTGTCAAAAATTTTTATTTTGCTTATTCCTTCGATTAATTAGAAGGTGATACATTACTTTAATGAAATCCTTTTGGTTATTTCATTGTCGATGATCCAGTCCAGAGATATTGTTGTCACCGCAAGATGCCTTTTTTGAGAGGAAGTTCTGGAGATCAGCTATAGCAGCTGCTTTCAAAATTATTATTTTTACAGATACAAAAATCTTAAAATACAGTTAAAAGTTACCATAATATGTGTACAAATTTTTACATTAATAAATTTAAAAGCCTTCTCAGGAAAAATTCTTGAAAAATCACTTTTTTTAGACCTCCTGACTGTATACAACACCTTAATAAGTCCATGGGATTTCCTATGTCCAGTGAGACGATGAAACACCCGGTATTCATTTTTATTTCAATTACGCTTTGGTAACAATTTTTATCTTTTTTACCAGTAATAATTTTTATTGTATCCCGCATATTAATATGGTAAAATAAAAGTGAAATGACAAAAATAATTAATGGCAATTTTTTTAAATCATGAAGTCATGCAAAATAAAGTCACCTTGCTAATTTTGTTTTATTTATATTTTGATCAAAAAAGTTAAATTTTAATTTACCCAAATAGGAAATGACTATCAAAAGTTTCGCAAGTCAGGAAACACCCAATTACTGTCCACCTCTATTTATAAGCCTGTAGCGTTTTGGCCTTAAATTGAGTAATTTAGGTCGTAAAGCATCTACTTAAGCTAATTTGTTTTGTACGTTTTACATCAACATTATTACATTATTTACTTATTTTGTGTCTTTGATTATAAGCAATAACAAAACATTGTAAGTCAAAACTTCATTTGTGCATTAGTCTTAATTTTTAGACATTTAAGTATCAGATGCAGTCTTTACATAATACGTACCTACACAGGCTGGTACCCGCGACTTCACTCAGGTTTCGAATAATGTGCTTGTTCAGTCATCGCGTGTTTTCAATAAATATGTTAAAATGAACTCACATTTTAAATTTCGCGGCAGTTCGTTTCGGTTATAATAAGCTTCGAAAATTTGACAGCTACCATGTTGCGATTATTAGCAATGGTAGATCAACGCGCTGTTATTGTAAAATCTTATTATAAAAATATGGAGAAAGTTATGCGGAAGCAATAATGCAAATAATTTACCTACATACAGGTTAGATCGTCAAACGGTCGTTCTCTTCACATAAAAATATATTTTCACCGCTGCGGACATTGCTCAAAGAAATATCTGCGGAGACATACCTACGACATGCAGATGTTTAGCCGAGCTCATCATATTCATAATTTCTAATATTCAGCATTTACTGTGTAAGTGTTTCACATAATACCGTTCTTGTCTCGTTGCTCTCGGCTCCTCCCGGTCATTTTCGATAGAAGCGCCTGCCTTCAAGCCTAACCTCAAAAATATAAGTATATGCACTAGTAGTAACACGTTTACTGGTTTTCTTGCATCAGTAACGTAGTCCAGAGTTAGATTCGCTTATGCATAATTAAATTTTCAATTATATAAATAAATAATTAACTCTAAATAAAGCTTTTACAGTACTCATTTCCTAACAGCCCTTGTAAGCTCTTGCGGTTAGGGTGGTATTTATTATTTGTGAGGCATTTAACTTACGTAGGGCTTCCACCAGCCCCGGCCATACCTAGCCGCATGCTCAAGGGGGGTGCTTGGTTGTGCCAAGCACGTTCCTCTGTACCTTTGTATATTAGTAGGTTATAAGTCTGAAACTGTAGGGATAAAATATGAGCTAAATAAAGATCTTTCAAAGTGCTTATGCAAAGAGGTGGTCGGTTCGAGACCAGGCCCTGGTAGACTTTTTTTAAATTTTTGTCATTTAAAAAATTAGATCGGCTCTAAAAGATGTATTGGAAACGGGATAGCACTTTATATGATGGTAAGTTTTTGTTTATATTATTGGTAATCTCATATACTACTTAAAATATCAAGCATGGACAGATATCAAATATATGGAGTATAGCCGAGCGTATCAGAGGGCTACGAGACAAAAACGATATTCTTTATTTCATACCATAAAAAATCTTCTGCGACATATCGTTTATTACCGCTTATAATCGGTGCGGTAACTACCCCTACTCCTAAAAATGTCCCTCTTTCCAAATGTTTAACAATTTGTTAATATGATTTAAACTTTTCTTGCTACATCTGGTTTACAAACAAATCTGCAACGTTGTTTAAGCCTTCCCTTGTATCCTTTATATTCTTTTGCCGGGTGCAGTGGACATACTAATAGTTCCCGTAAGGCCCCTTGTTAGTAAAATTGCATACATATCGTCCCCGATCTCACATAACGACGTAACTGACAAAAATTGCAAAAGTGGGATACCACCGCCAAAACACTTCCGTTAGATGTATCCTTCTTCTCACGAGATGACGTAACTGCATTTCTTCTAGTTTTTCCACAACGGCTAAACTAAGAGTATGTTCCGAAAGTAAACATCTTATTGATTTTGTATCCCGTATGTGATCAGAGATAGATTGGTTCTTGAAAAAAAGGGTTTTTCTGTCAATCACACTGGTAAGTATTGGTTACTGTTTGGTGACTTTCGGAATATACCCTAATTGGCTACGTATGTGTCAGTGTTTACGGAAAATTTCTTACGAACCAATTTTTATAATCTTCTCTCCTGTAAAATTTATAAAATGCCTATTACTCCGTTATGTGAGATAGGGGACGATATGCACAGGATGCCTATTTGGGGGATTGAAGTTTAGATGACAGCACGGTGGCAGCTTTGTGACTTGAAATACGTCGCCAACAAACAATATGACCGAGTTGACTATCTCGCGGGTGCGTTCGGATTTGTGCACTGCTTTCACCCAACATTTTTTTCTATTTATATTAAGTAATTGAGTTGCAAAATACCTTTAAAACAATAACCTCAAGTAGCCAAACATTTAGAGATATTTTACAGTATAAAATTCAGCTAACACTCATATTTTATCCGTTTGCTGTCAAAACTACCGCCCATCAGCTTCCACGAAATAAGCAGCTACTGTCAATACAAATTCTGGTACCCAACCCAGTAAAACTGAAATACTCCATATGGCCGTCGATGTCTGCATGGGCCATTTTTAAAACTTAGTCGGTATTCTACTTTCTACGTGTGGTCGCAGCAAGTAAACATTACCAGAAGCAGTATGCAGCGAATTCTTACAAAAGTTCTGCGTTAGCATGCCTATAAAATCTAGTTACCCCAAGAACTTAAGCTACCAGATCATAGTCTGCGCCATAAATTTGTCAATTGGATTCTGCAAAACGAGGCAGTGGCGTAATTTTTCGAAAAAAAATCCTGAAGCACAACTTCAATCGAATGAATACGTAAATGAACAGAATTGTCGAATTTGGGGAGAAAAGAATTTACGAGTCAGTCGAGTCATTTATTAAAAACCAATTCATTCTCCACGAGCCACTGATTGGTGCCCTTTTTGGTCTGGCGGTATAATTCGGCCATACTTTTTTGATGAGGAGGCTGGAACTGCACTAACAGTAAATGGCGAAAGTTATCGTGCAGTGTCAACGAAGATTTCGTGGCCTGATTAGACCGTATCAATGTGAAAAACATGGTGTCAAAATGGCGCGACGCGACTTGTCACACTGTGCATGAAACTACGAACTTAATATATCTTAAATTTCCTACTCGAGTCATATCTCGCAATAGCGACCAAAATTGGCCACCAAGGTCTTGCGATATGACATCGTACGACTTCTTCCTGTGGGATTTTCTCAAATCTCGTGTCAGTGCCAATGGGTCCACTTTCTTTTATTAGCTTGTTAGAATTCATGGTCAAAATGAAGTGCAAAAATAGTTTTTTTTTGAATTTTTTGGGAAGCGACAAATGACCTAAAAATGGAGTTAAACCTTGTTGAGTTTTATAACATGGGTGAGTGATGTCATCATTTCCCTGGCTTCTAATTTGCTAGATTTTTGCAATATTGCCGAATCATTCGCCGCTCGAGCTGGCATTCTTAAAATCTGCCTCAACATAAATTTGCTTATTACAAAAAAAGTATTCCTAGGAAATATAGATAATTACAGCGAACAATGTGAGAAGCATAGCTTTTTGTACTTACCGTTTTAACTTTACGTTCCGTATTTCAGCGCTAAAATATTCTGCATTTGAAAGTAAAAATTTAAATATCATGTGAAGACACTTACACAAAGGAATAAATTTTCTTTTAAAGGCAACGGAAACATAAAACAAACACAGAGTTCAAAAGGTTTGTTAGGTTATATTGTTTCACAACTATCACTTTACCTAACAGAAATGGTTTGTTCCACGATTACATTCATTACGGACTTCTTGATTCAAAGCCGATGACGATGTTAAGCTATCCTTTCCTAATGAGCCATATTGATGAGTCAGACATAAATCTTTGATTACCTCGGAACTTTATGTTGATTATTGACAACAGTTTTACATCGAATCCTTTGTCAGACATTATGACAACAGCGCAAATCGACATATTATTTTATTGGTGCCAAATAGGGAAATTCCTTTCAAATTTTCACGTTCAGTATATTGCCGTAGACGTGTTTTGAGAAAAATCTAATGTAATTTGTTAAATTGTACCCTTCCCACTATTGTTTTACTTATAAATAATATTTAAATTCGAATTAGTGCAACAGTCTTATGAACCTGCAAAAATTCTGAACTTAAAAACACAATTCGAGTTGTCATTGATAAAATTAGGCCGGAACTATGGGAAAATGTTATCGAAAATTTCGTGAAAACAGCAAGAGCGTGCCAGGAAAGCCGCGGTGGGCATTTGTCCGATATTGTATTTCACACTTAATCGTGTAGAACATCAGCACTCTTCAAAAAATAAATGTGTTTTATTTGTTAGTCCCTGAAAATTTCATCACAAAAAATTATGTCGTTTTATTTAAATAAAATTAACTTAGGCTTACCTCTAAGAGTATGCTTTTCAATGCTTTCCAATTAAAAGAAGTTGTTTAACTTATCACCGTGAGAGTATGTTTATCTTAATTTTTAAAAGCTTATTTTTTAATTGACTTGCAAAAATTAACGTAACTTAATGAGCAATTTTATATCTAATTGGGACGAAATACTGACTAATTTTAATACTTTAATTGCAACAGTTTGACAAAGTTACAAAAGCAACACTTCAACAACAGTATTTACTTCAACATTAACGAAGTTTCGAAGTTTGTTAAGTAGAATTTACGTCACAGATGTTTAGCAGTATTTTCTTGTTAAATGAGCATCTCATAATAAGTTATTGCTTGCATCGTAATAAGTTTTAGCTTTGTTAGATTTATCTAATTCGAAATAATTTTTAAAGATTACGTAAATGAAATAATCCTCCGCGTTTTGTCTCTGCACAAAGAACTATTTGCTGTGTTATAAAAGAGATGTAAATGTTTCTTTACCGCGATAGAGTTTTTCAAATACTAGAGATAAATCCAGAAGGCTTAAAAACAATTCTTGAATTACATCACACATAGACCTAAATTACTTACTACTCTCCAATAAAATTGTGTTAAAATTACATCCATACTAGTATATTGGAGCCTTCCTGTGATAATTTGAGAGTAATATTATGTGTCTAAATTATACACTATTTTTGACAGATGATTTAAAGTTGTATATGAAAGTTTCTACCTCAGGCGACTGTTTTTAACTACAAGCTGACATGAACCAACTAGCAACTTGGTGTAACGAAAATAGCTTGGAGCTCAATGCGTCCAAGTGTTACTCTATAACATTTCATAAATGTAGAGCGACGATTTCTTTATTTGATTGGAAATAATGTTGTCTTTAACATCTTCGAAATTAAGGACTTGGGACTCACTATTGATTTAAATTATCATTTGTGCCCCACATTCAATACTCAAAATCCAAGTCCCTCCAGCTTCTGGGATTTGTGAAGCGTGTAACCTGTGACTAACATCAGCGCTATTAAACAACTGTACTGTTCGTTGATACGAACGCATTTAGAATAGTCTTTTTGTGTTTGAAATCCTTGCTACAACGTTCATATTCGGAACATAGAGTGAGTTAAACATAAATTTTTGCATTTAGGCTCAGTGCACCTCATCTCACGTATCTTCCAATTGAATCTATTATATAAATTAAAATACTTGAAGATCGCCGAAATCTTAAGGATCTTAGAATGCTATATTATAATGTCTTACTTTACAGAGTAACTAGGGAAAGGGGTCTAAGAAGCACATTCTTTGTACCGGTTCTTAGAAGAAACTGTGGCCTAAATAAACTGCTGGCCTCTCGAACTTACACATAGAGATTTTTAGGCAAAATTTAAAGTTCAATATTTTCAACAGGAATGCAAATTTTTGAACGCGTCTTGCGTATTTTAAGAGCCAGTTTTTTTCGGATTCAGCTGCATGACGTATATTTATCGTAGGACCTTAGGTTTATTATATACGGGGTGATCAATGAAGTCATGCAAAAAATCAAAAAGTTTGTATGAGTGAAATTTCCGCAAAAAATTTTTTTAGTCGTTGCAATATGGTTCGTTACTAAGGTAACATCAATATCTCTAGACGTTTTTGTCACTTTTTGGATTAAGGCCCTTAGGTCTTGTACATGCTACTAAACATAAAATTTGGGTAGCAAAATTTTTAAAATGCTCTAACTTGACATTGGATTGACGGTTCTTGATGATTTTTACGGATTTGGCATCCTTATTTCACGTAGATTTTCTATTATCTAAGCATTTTATTTGGGGGTTGAAATATACAGGTTGAAATTTACACATTATACCGGGTCGATAATAGACAAAAACGTAGCCACAAGACCAAGTTTATTACATTATATTCTACAAAATACAAGATTGGTTAACAACGGCCAAAAGTCAATTGTTATAAAATTTCTAATTCTAAACCTAATTTAAAGGTTCCTGCAATCCCTAAAAAAGCCGTCAATGCAATGTCAAGTTATAGCATTTTAAAAATTTTGCTACCCCAATTTTATGTTTAGTAGTGTGTACAAGACCTAAGGGCCTTAATCCAAAAAGTGACAAAAGCGTCTAGAGATATTGATGTTACCTTAGTAACGAACCATATTGCAACGACCAAAAAAAAATTTTTGCGGAAATTTCACTCATACAAACTTTTTCATTTTATGCATGACTTCATTGATCACCCCGTATATAATACACCTGTGGTCCTACGATAAATATACGTCATGCAGCTTAATTCGAAAAATACTAGCTCTTAAAATCTGCAAGACGCGTTCAAAAATTTGCATTCCTGTTGAAAATATTGAACTTTAAATTTTGCCTAAAAATCTCTATGTGTAAGTTCGAGTGGCCAGCAGTTTAGTTTTATATTACAGTCGTGTAGACTAGCCAACGTACAGTACATCCCAGGTTTGACTTCTTTTCAAGTGTAGCGCGCTTTACTGAACAACTGAATACGGTTTGAGGTCTCTAAGCTTATCATATATTTTGTATATTGTTCTTGTTGGCTATTTTTTCTTTGTATGTATGTCAAAATACTACTTATTCAAATAGTACAAGACGAAAACATAATTTATTTGCAAAACTGAAATGCTAAAGTTTTCTATTGCAAAAAAATATTTTATAAGATCTTAAAATCTAAGGCGATCGACAGACTGATATTATTAATATATTTTGTTTATGTTTTTAGTGTTCTGTGCCAAACGAAACACTTAGGGAATCACTTCGGGGTTCGTCCGTCTGACACAGGCGATTTTAAATAGAGTGTGGTGGCTCAATTATAGACTTGAAGTACAAAAAGTTGAATTTTGATTCTGGGTGTTAATTTCAGGGGGTCAATTGAGAAATGGAAAAAAATTAAGGGCACCGTGTAGACTGTCAAATGAAAGCTTATTGAAGCACGAAATCAAGAATATTTATGATGTATTTTTTATGCTTTTTTTAAAACATGTTTTAGGGAAGACGCTTAAGAATTATTGTCCCCCACCCTTATCGCTAAAAGGATCGCACACAAAAATCTAAAAAAAAATCATGAACATTGAGAATTAGGTGTAGAATGAGCCTAAATTGTTAGAATTGAAAAATTCTAACGCGATCAACTGTTATAAATAATTTAATTGTTTATTTCCTTATAACTGCTGATCCACTGGTTATAGAGAAAAAATTTTACGACAAAAAATATTTCTTATGAAGTAAGGAAGTATATTACTACTATTGATAATTTATGGGGGAAGCTGAATTGTGTAAGTATAGCTTGCACTTGGCCGATTTTTTGTCTATGTTTTGTTCTATTTTTATTATTTTTTGTATAGGCAAAAAAGGGAGTACCTAGATGTTTTTCTTTGTTTCTATACCTATTTTAAGACTGGTAGTAATTATTATTGCATTTGTAGTTACTAATTTATTTTCTTTATGATATCATTAAAGCATAATAAATGTAAATGTAAATGCGTTCCGTAACTTATTAAGGAAAAAACACTTTTTGAAGTTTTGAGGGGCTCCGGATGGATTACGTAACGGACATAGGGCCCCCTATAACAGAAATAGGCATTGCCTACGAACAGGTTGTTGGCGCAAATTCTGACCGGCTAGACGCTAGCTAGTGACTATCACAGTCCCACCGGTAACGTGTTAGGTCCGACGGCGACGGCAGGTCTATCAACGATATTCCGGAATGGATAATGTAAAGTTGAGACAGTTTTTAATCTGTGTTAAAGTTGAACTAGGCCATAGAAGGTACAGGGAGGCTGGGCCGTACTAAAAGTATAAATAGTATTATATAGTGGGTGGCAAAAATATGGAAACCACGAAATATCTTGCAAACCGTTCATCCGATTTTTATGAAATTTTTTACACATAGGTACGAGATTACGCCCGATACAACGGCGAGTTAAGCATTATTGTCAAATTTAACGTTTTACTGAAATCGACAGGACCTTTTTTTTAAATGGGACGCTCTATATTTTATTCGATTTTCAAATTGAGCTTAAAATTCTGAATACTCCCCTTTTGGAATACCAAGCCCGCATTGTTGACAAGTTTACCGTTTTCCCGAAATCGACAGAAACTGTTTTTTTTTCTGGAACGCTCTATATTTTATTCGATTTTCGAATTCAGCTTAAAATTCTGAATACGTGAGTACTTCTTATTGAAAATATTTTATCCTAAAGTTAACTGTTTTTGGGAAAATTGTGGTCAAAAATCGATATTTTAGTTTATTTTACCTTAAAATACCTGTACACGAAAGTTTATCTGAAATATCTGCCATTGCCTGTTTCGCTTATTTACAAAAATGTATCATTTAACAGAAACCCAAACCACTAAAATTTTAATAATACTGGGTTATAGGGAGAGAATACGAACGCAACAAGAAGTTTGTAATATTTTTAATGACAAATATCCTGACAGAAATCCATTAACTAGATTTACTGTAAGTAAAGTTTTAAAAAAATTTCGTCAAACTGGAAACGTAGAAAACGCTATACGATTTGGATATTTAGTACAAGAATAAACAAAACGGGAGGAAATAATTTAAAAGTTGATGAAGAAAAGTAAATCAAATATTTATAATATTGTCAATTTACTTCTTGGCAGTAAGCCAAATACTGCGGAAAAACAAGCAAAACGTTTAGAAAAATGTCAGGTTCCTCGATTCTTCTACATTCTGTTTCTATCTTTACCTTCGAATCATCAAGGTCATTGGACTTACTTTTGAAAACAAGATTTTTGAGGTGGCCTCACAAGAAGTAGTCGAGGGGCATCAAGTCCGGAGACATAGCTGGCCACTCTATTATACCCCTACGTCCAATCCATCTTCTAAAAAGAATACCATCGAGATATTGCCGAACATTATGGGCTTCGTACGGTGGGGCACCATCCTGCTAAAACCGTATTTCATCATTTGGTGATTGATTATAGTCATATTCAAATAATCAATGCAACTGGTAAAATAAAGTAACAACACTCACTTACGATTATTTGGAAATAATTGTGCAAGAGCCGAGAAAATTTTATTTATAAAAAGATTCAAATATCTCTCTTCGTTTAATGTCTCTTGGATGAAGAAGCGACCAACTATTCTCCGACCTATTATACAATATCCAGTGAGGATTTTCCCTGGCCCAATATTTACAATTATGCCTATTAACTTTTCCTAAGTGTACGAAATTTCATAAAAATCGGATAAACGATTTTGCAAGATATTTCCAGATCTCCATATTTTTGTAACACACTGTATATGGTAAAAATGAAGCTGACATGAATATACGTGCCCAGAACAGCTGAAGTTGAACGAAACTACATACCTAATGCAAAGTGAATTAAAAATTTTCCATAAATAGGTATAAATATGCACAAATTGAGAATAAATTCTCTAACCACCTGGTGGTTAGAGAATTTATTCTCAATTTTTGCATATTTATATGTACCCCTGACAAGTAGACTTTCATTCATATGTATAAATAGGTATTATTAAAGGTCAGTATCCTCACATTCAAGTGAGCATATTGGGCTCTACGTTTGTATTTGTTACAGTAAATAATAAGTATTTGCAACGAAATGTTAAAGCCAAATAGGCGGCTTTCCATCATATACGCATCAACTTTCAACAAATTATCCGGTTGTCTTTGCACCAATTTCGTTCCGGTTATTGTTCAACATTCCTTTTTTTCAAATGTAATGTTTCTTATCTACGAAATAATGAAGAAACATAATTAAAACTGGAATTCACAATTTACTAGGCATTATAGCACTTTTATTTACATGACGTCACAACCAATAGTATCGCGTTCCGCAAGTTTCGAATTTCGTATGAAAATTTGTAGTAGAAAATTTTTTTGTTAATAATAACCAAATAAATAGATGAAAACAACCACCATAAACATTTAATTTATGTAGAGGACACAAAAAATACAAAATAAAAATTTTAAGATAACTTCAATCGAATATGGTAAAAATCTTGGAGTAATTTTTGATCAGTATCTAAATTTTAATGAACATATAAAAAATATAATTAAAAAAGCATACTACAAACTAAGAATTTTATATAAATTTAAGGACTACTTAAATACCGATACTAAACTTAGGCTGGTTGATTCAATTATTCTAAATGGATTAGATTATTGTGATATAATTTATCACAAAAATATCAGTAACGAAGATAAACAGAAATTACAAATTCTTCAAAATAACTGTGTTCGATTTTCAATAGGACTAAAAAAATTTGATCACGTATCACCTACCTTTAACAAGCATAATATAATTAAATTAGAAGAAAGCCGCGAAATCCACTTATACTGTTTTATATATAAAATAATTTTAACTCGGAAACCTAGATATATTTATTTGAAAAAGTTGAATTCAGGAATAATATTCATAATGTTAATACTAGAAAGCAGAACGCAATAGAAATACCTAAACATCATACTGAAAAATATAAGTCTTCGTTTAAATATACAGCTTCTGTAACTTTTAATAATATTCCTTCTAGTCTAAGGGGCTTAAGCTATATAACTTTTAAAAATAATATAAAAAATTATTTAGTAGGGGTAGGATTGGAAGAATGATTTCTTATAAATCAAAATCCTACCTATTTATGCCAACTAGTATACTACTGTCATTTTTTGGTTTTCTTTTTTTTAATTTTATCAATTTTATATTTTAAATTGTTTTTATTGGCATAAATAAACATCTTTATTTATTTATTTATTAAAAAAAAATCAGTTTTATTTAAATTATATGCATTGCTTTTAATGAAAATCCAGTGAAATTTTTATAAAGCTTTGACGAATAATCAATAATTTTATTAAACTAGTTATTGCTCAGATATTAACGTAAATTGAACGAAATTGTCTTTTTTCCATTTTGGAATAAAACAATTCAAATTTTTCATTCTCTTTGTTTGCAGCTGTCTTTTATATTTTTTCTTTAAATCGACGGACTTGGGGAAAATGAGAAAGATTTAATCTGTATACACAGAAAAAACACTATCGTATATTGAATTGGATACCCATTCACTCAATGACACACTCTATTCCGTACTGCACAATACAAATTCGGTTTATTTCAATGATTAGTTTATCATTGTTAACCAATAGGTTGTAAGATTGCTTGAAATATAAGGTTTTATTGGTTTTTACTGGATACTGGAAATATAGCAATTATGTAATGCCGGTAATATCCTATCTTAATTCAATACAAACTATCATTGGTTTCACTAGAAGTTTATTTGTATGAATATGCACCTCATTTAGTGCAAATTAGCTATTATTGTTTCAATTACAACAGTTATTACAATAGTAAAATTTAAATTTGTCACTCTCGTTGTTTCCACTGTCTTTTGTGTTCTTTCTTTAAAAAAAAACGAGGTTTTAGGGAAAATCGGTAAACAAATTTATCTATGTACCTAGTAGTTTAACAGTAATTAATTTAATGTAACTTCTAATAGAAAGAAAACATTTCTGTTTATATTCAATCATATAATATGTGTTTTGAAGAACAATTACTCTTATTTAATAGAATGAAGAATTTCGATTACATCAATTAATTATACTTATATTTGAAACAGATAAAACACGCTTTATTATTTTAAAATAATTTTCACTTACTATTAATGAACATACATACATGGCCAGATTCTCCAACATTAGTCCGGTCTAATTTGACAACCAAAAGTTTTAAACTGACAAACGTAAGAATAAGACAACTAAGTATTATACTATGGAATTTGTTTCTTAGCTTTCTTGCAAATTTACAAAGAAAAGGGCAATTTTAGTACGCACTTTCGACAATAATAAAAATAAATTCATTCTAGCAACCCGTCAGGATGAAAATCACTTGGGAACAAAGCAAGTTGCTGAAATATCAGAATAACTCATAAGTTTTTAATGACGACTTATTGACAATAGGACAAAAACCAATCAAAACATAACTGGTCAACTAGAAGATCTCAATTTAAACCAGTACTAAATCTTAAACCTTCTTAGTGAATCTGAACGACATTGTTTAGACATTCTGTAAACATTTAAGTATAAAAAAACACATTTTATTAACACCACACTAACGCAAACACCGTAAACTTTTTATATTTATTTCACTCCAAATATAGGATCTGCTTTTTTGCAAAACTGTCTACTTTGGGCTTCTATGGGTGCAGGATGCAAGACGGAACAAATTTGACGCATAACACTGCATTCGAGTCTCCTAAATTTACAGCTAGATTTGGTGGAAACCATGTCTAGAAAATACAAATTCGACAATAAACTTGCGATTATATTTAATATTAATAGTTTTTGAACAATACGCATCGGCTGAGTAAACAGACTAGCCAAGAGAGATTTACAAATAAAAAGCAAACTTATTCTTGCAAGCCGTTTAGATTTGTTGTCCATTAAACAATGAAATGAGTTGCCCAGTCCCAAAGATCTATTACTCTGATCTGGTACTCCTATCGGGACAACTATATCCCTATGTAATTTTCGACGCTGAATCCGAATCCGAGGTCAAAAAAAATCGTACACCCCCAAAATCAGCCCCTAGGGCTAAAAAACACCTCAGCAGGGTAAAAATGACTTAACGCTCCACAAATAGTCTTAAATCTCAATAAATCGAGGTAAATATAAACATTCACATATATAACGCATAAATACAGAGTTAACACTACTTTCCATTGAAAATCACCCCCATGAGTGGGTGAAAACTACCCCTCATACAACAGGAAACAACAAAATGCAGTGATTGCAGAAAAAGCTTACGATGCCCAGTTTTTTTGCAAGGAGTGAGTAACTGCATTTGCTCCGATGCAATGCTCAAAATCTACCCCCACAGGGGGGCGGAAACCACCCCTAGATTAAAATTCCCAGGAAAATCGGGCAAAAAATTTTGTCATCGTGATTTATATTTTAATCGATGCTAAAATTGACTAAAGATCTGCAGCACTGCAGTTTGGAGGTGAATACTTACACCTTGCACCAAAGTCATTCAGTGACATCCCCACGAGATGGTGAAAATTACTCCAAGTACACAGCCCTACAAAAAAATTTTTTTTTTTGGAACTGCTATCGAGACAACTGTATCCCTATGTAATTTTCGACGCTGAATCCGAATCCGAGGTCAAAAAATCGTACACCCCCAAAATCAACCCTTAGCGCTAAAAAACACTCCCTAAACAGGGTAAAAATGACTTAACGCTCCACGAATAGTCTTAAATCTCAATAAATCGAATTAAATATAAACAGAGTTAACACCCCTTTCCATTGAAAATCACCCCCATGTGTGAGTGAGAACTACCCCTCACACAACGGGAAATTGAAAAAAACTTCAGTGATTGCAAAAAAAGCTGACGATGCTCAGTTATTTTAGAAACAGTATGTAACTGAATTAGTCTCGATGCGATGCTCAAAAAGTACCCCCATAAAGTGGCGGAAACCACCCTTACCCAACCCAACCCAACTTCCAAACTGCAGTGCTGCATATCTTTAGCCAATTTTAGCATCGATTAAAATAGAAATCACGATGACAACATTTTTTGCCCGATTTTCCTTGCAATTGTAATCTAGGGGTGGTTTCCGCACCTCTGTGGGGTAGATGTTGAGCATCGCATCGGAACTAATTCAGTTACTCACTCCTTGCAAAAAAAATGGGCATCGTAAGCTTTTTTTGCAATTACTGCATTTTTTTCAGTTTCCTGTTGTATGAGGGGTAGTTTTCACCCACTCATGGGGGTGATTTTCAATGGAAAGTAGTGTTAACTGTATTTATGCGTTATATACTTGAATTTTTATATTTACTTCGATTTATTGAGATTTAAGGCTATTCGTGGAGCGTTAAGTCATTTTTACCCTGCTGAGGTGTTTTTTAGCGCTAGGGGGTGTACGATTTTTTTTGACTCCGGATTCGGATTCAGCGTCGAAAATTACATAGGGATATAGTTGTCTCGATAGGAGTAGCATTTTTTTTATTTTTTTTTGTGGGGCTGTGTTATTTTTGGCATATAACGCAATAAACAAACAAGCTTAAACGACGATTGAACGAACAGTTACCAACAGCACAATTTTAACCCCTCTCTCCGCGAGTAATTGAACTAATATTTCAGCAAACAACATTTCTCTAATACCTTATATAGTTTATAACAGTGTTTATTTTAATTGAAATAATATAAGGATAATTCACTTACGGCCAGATTCTCAAACGCTAGCCCGGTCTAATTTGACAACCAAAAGTTTTAAACTGACAAGAAGTGTATGAATAAGACAACTAAGTTTTATACTATGAATTTGTTTTTGAGGTGTTTTGCAAATTTATCAAGAAAATGTCAATTTTAGTACGTGCTTTCGACAATAATAGAACTAAATTCATTTTAGGGACCCGTTCCAAGATGAAAATCATTTGGATACCAAGCACATGGCTAAAATATCACAATAATAAGTTTTTAATGACGACTTACTAACAATGACAGGACAAAAACCTGTAAAACCATTACTGATCAACTGGATCTTAATTTAAACCAGTACTAATTCTTAAACCTTCTTAGTACATCTGAACGTTAATTTTTAGATTTTATTATTTAAACAGTTGTTCTGGTTCGTTTAATAAAACATATTATTTTAATTTGAATCACACAGCCCACAAATAGCCATTTTTCACCCAATTATGATCCCAAATGATTTAATGGTTTAGCTTAAACAATTCTATACTCTGAGGAATAATAGTAATTTATTAGTTTCCGGTAGTATTTTTATAATTGAAAAAATCGTAATATAGTTTTCAAAGAAGTAATACTACTTTCGCACTCTAATAGTAAGTCTATAATTAAAGCAATGTTTTCTTTATTATTTCAATGATGTTTTGTTGAGACAATATTAACTTTAATATGACCAAAGTGAGAGTGGTCAAGAATAATACTATTATTGAAAATAGCATAGCAGTTTTTTCTGTGTAGCAGTTAAGTTTAGCAAACGGAGATAAAGTATACACTATGACCCTAACTAAAATAATTTACAAAAATGTACCGCTTACAGACTGGAATTTCATTTGTAAGCTAAGATAATCTGAATATCGAAAACAAGCGATTTTGAATAAATTAAATTGTTTGTCAGGTTAACAGGGAAATACTTTAACCACTAAAATTTACTCTAAGCACTTCTTTTTTTTTCACTATCTCTTGTTCTTCGTTCTTTTTCCTCTTCCGTCTTTTTGTTATTGTGCTTTGTTTAAGTGTTAAGTTTTTCTCCTTATTCTTCTTGCACCTTGAATAGAGCGAGATCATCCTCAACTTCTTTCTTCTTCCTGTATTTGTGACACTTTTTATCCAGTTTGGAAACAATTTAAATTTGTCACTCTCTTTGTTTCCAACTGTCTTTTGTATTCTTTCTTTAAAAAAACGAGGTTTTAGTGAAATGGGTAAACTAATTTATCTATGTAGTAGTTTAGTTTAATAAATGGCGTTTAGGTGCACCCTATGGCCTAAACTAAAATAATTTACAAAAAATTTCAAAAATGTTCCGCTGAAAGACGCAAATTTCATTTTGTAAGGTAAGATAATCTGAATATCGAAAACCAGCGATTTAGAACAAATTAAAATTTAACAGTTAACAGGTAAATACTTAAACCACTAAAAGTTACTTCTAATCACTTCTTTTTTGTCACTATTTCTTGTTCTTTCTTTTTTTCCTTTTTCCTCTTGTTCTTTTGTAATTTTTGTTCTTTCTGCTCATTTTTCTCTTTGTTCTTTTACCTAGAATTAAGCAAGAGCCTCTTGAATTTCTTTCATCTTTCTATATTTGTAACGTTTTTGTTTCAAAAAACTGTAATATCTCTATATATAAAAGAAGAAACTGACTGGCTGACGTATCAGCGCACAGCTCACACCGCTCGATCTAGAAACTTGAAATTTTGCACAGAGGTTTCTTATATAACGTAGGCGTTCACTAAGGAAGGATTTTTCAAAATTCAACAGGGGTTCAAACTTTGTATGAAGAAAAAATATTAGATGGTCCTATTCACTCGAAACTTCATAGAAGTACTCAAAGAATTAAATGTTGAAACACGTGTTTTATAGTTTTTAATAAATCAACCCCTAAGGCGGCATAATAGGGGTTCAAAGTTTCTAATGGAGTAAAATTGTTATACCGTGGACGAAGTCGCAGGCGAAAGCTAGTATAATATTATGTAAGTATGTATTTTTAATACTTTATTTGATTACGTTTAGGATAATTCATACTAAATCATTCAAACTAAATATATAGCACGAGCTTTGAATGTATTAATTTTTTTCTGTATTTCCCCACATTATAAATAATATACATCCTACAAAGTATACCGATTGGTTGATATTTAAATCCCTTTAATAATATTTTCATAAAAGATTTATAAGGCTTTATATTTCAGCAAGGGTTTAAATAATCGCTAAGCGGATTTGTAAGGGAAACATAAAATTTCTAAATAAAAACTGACTTTTGGAATAAATCGGTTTTGTTAATTTTTGGAGAATTATTGCAAATATTTTTTCAAAGGAAATATATGGAAATATACTCGTATGTACCTATATTTTTATTTGCATTTTATGAACCAAAACCAAGTTTATAAGGAGTTATGACATTAAAAAAAACTTATTACAAAATGTAAGGCCATGACCGGCTACCATACACATATGGCAAGACTTGGCAAAAAAAGTGTTTGCCGCACACGGAAAAAAATCGTTTCAAAGAAAATACTCACAGGTTTACGTTTAAAATTATTTTAGGTAGGTAGCTGCGTTTAAATCAAGGTAAACTAAAAACATCTATGTAATTTATAATATTTCTTATATGATTTAAGGACCTATAGTTTTTTTTGTCACACATTATCTTATTACTTACTCGTATATTCTACATATTATTTAGTTACTTAAATACATGAAATGGTATTTTCCGATATAAAAGAAAATCGTCAATTTTATTATTACAATGGTAGTTTATTAATATTATATTAATATACAAAGTAGTTTAACTAGAGTATATTATTCTGTCTTGTTCCGTGTTAGTTGACTAGGATTTAGAGTATAGTTACCTAATTAAAAAAAGGGTTAACTAAACAGCTAAAATAAAACAAACAGTAAAATAAAAATTTTAAAATATAACTGCTGAAGTGAATAAATCAGTAGAATCCTTCATTTTGCCAGTGTTCTGAATAAAACACTATTCCTAAGTGACTTAAGGTAATACACAACAATAGTTTACGTAAATCAAGTTATTTTTCCAAGAGCGTCTTTACAAGGGGTAATGGGCATAATTACCCCCTCCCCGACCTCCAGTCATGGGTAAGTTGCACTTTTCAAACAGGACTTAAACTTTACTTAAGGGTTATCATTATCCCCAGAAATTTTTCCTATATAGTCGCCCTTGATTCTTTTATAGTTTAAAAAAATGCCTTTTCTGTGTAGAAAGACCAAGTGGATGAATAAGGCTCTATTTTAACCCTACCGCCACCTTACTGTAAAATATTTCCATAAGAGGCTGGTACAGCTTCATCTGAATGCGCGATCTCTGGCAGCCGCGACTTGTAAACAGTAAAAGACATCAATTTCACTGAACTATCGGTATTTATTTCTGGTAAATAGAGACAACCATTATTCTTGACACTAACAAAAACATGACGTGTATTCTTCACATTCTGTTATTACGAGATGTTATTGTCGTATATTAACTCTGACTTTTTTTGTTTTATGAAATGAAATGTAGGACTATGCCTAAGAAAAAAGGGGGAGTTTTTCCCGCACTAATTTACTTTTACAGGACTATGCCTAAGAGAAAAGGGGGAGTTTTTCCCTCACTAATTTACATTTACAGGACTATGCCTAAGAGAAACAAAGGTGGAGTTTTTTCCCGCACTAATTGAGGTCCGGTCTTACTTGACATTCGCGATTCTGTTGCGCTAAGGGGCTCAACAGTCCTTCTTTGCGGTAGTTGTTGGAATGATGATCTCTCTTCGACGGGAAGCAAGTCGAAGTGATATGGACCACCTTTTTTGCGCTCCGCCCGACCAGTCATAGTCGGCTTCGCGATGACGTAAATCTTTTCTGACCATTAAACATTAAGAAGAGACCGAACTGGATCCGCTGCACGGCTAAGAGACGTAAAGGGGTTAATACTTGTCATGGTTACTAGCCATCTTTTTCATTTACTAGAACAATATTTTTAGCCCGGTACGTAATAAAACTAAGAGATAAGAAATCTTCAAAGGAAACTAACCTTTGACGGTCGCCGACAACGTGTCGGTGTTTTAGAAGAGCTACATTAAAAGAAAGATTTTCTTAAGATGTTTTAGCCGAACTAGTCTTTATGTTTTGCCGATAACTGCGTGTATTTTTGCAAGTTAAATTTACAAAGGAGACAAGTTTGAGCTTATTTAGAATACAAATAGAGTTATAAAATTAAACGAACGGTTGGGTTTCCCCAACACCAAGATTAATGGGATTTATTTCGAAAAATCGTCCAAAATATGTAATAAAATAAATGACAAATTTACAGAAAAATATAACGTAATTCTGTGCAAACTCTTTAATGTGAGATGTTTTTATTTTCAAAGCTTTATTTTGCCAAGGAAGTTTCGTGCTAAAGCTTCTAAAGATGTTTAGATTCAGTATCTAGTTACGTAAAAAAGTAAAAACAATACCCAAAGGGTATAATTAACAAAATTTGTTATTTTTTATCTTCTAAGGTCCTTAAGGGTTTTACTAAGTCAAAATTAGGCGTGTATTTTCTTCGGCTTTTAAAGCTTTTTTTTAATAAAGTATCAAGGGGTGTACGATCAAAACATACAATTTGAAAAACAGACCCTAATTGCAATTAATACTTTCTCTTAAATTTTTTTCAAAAATAATTAAACACTAACTATTGTTTACCAATAAAACTTTAAAAATACAAAAAGAATTATCGTACTTGGTTATTTTAAAAATAAATATTAATTTCGCTTGCTGAATGCAATAGTGACCCAGCTTACTCTAAATGATTTTTAAATAAGTCAAGAGTCCAAGTTACAAAGTAATTTTTACTAAAAATACCAATTTAAAAATTTTAAAATTGGTTTTGTTCAACAAAGCGAAATGTGTCGCAACAAAAAAGCATTTTTTAATTTCAGTTTTAAAATCTATTTTTTTATTAAAATATGGATCTATAGCAATAACAACTTGACTAAAAAATATATAAATCCGTATAGCAAGTTTTAACATAATTTGCTCTTCTGTTATTATAATAGCAAAAACATGTAGCTTTCCCATTTTTCATTAAGGGGGCAGACCTAGTTGGGACGTCCAAAAAAGCTTTTTATTTAGGATTTTTTGGCCGCACCTTAAAATAATTAATGACAAATGTTTTTCCACATGGATGATATGTATTTGAAGAAAATAGTATAAATTATTCAAGACTAAATATGGAGAAATACGTGGGATACAGCAAATTTGCGAGGGGTTAAAAAAAAAGGGTTTTGCCGTGATCACTGCAGCTCGTCAGTGGATCATCTTAAAGCGACAAAACAAAAAGGGATCATTACTTAATGACATAGTGCTCCGGATGGACGAAGTGATTTGAAAAATTTAGATTTTTTCGAAAAATGGCGGATGTTGAAATTCAAAGTTGTTTATTCGACCATTTCACACTCATTTTCGTCTATAAAAAAAATAATCGTCCAAAAAAAATCCTTCGGCCATCCGGAGGACAATTATATATAGAATAAGTGAGAAAAATTTCAAACTAATCGTGAAAGCCATTCTCAAGTTACAGTGATCACCGACTTCGAAAACATGGCTTCGAGAAAAACGCGTTTAAAGTTTTGAGTATGATTTGCATGCAGATAAAAAATTTATTTTAGAACTGAATTGATTTTGAACACTGAATCGTCTATTCCAGGACCATATAATGCTTTAGTTGCTGCATCAGCAGTGATTTTTAGCTGTCGTCGAGCAAGAGTCAACCGATACGTCTGCTGTCAAATTTGACATATGAGGCATTAGAGTCGGATCCATTCAAATTATTTATCTCTATAAATAATAGTCCGATTTGTCTGAAATTTTCAGAGAATACTTTCGAAATATTCTACTTTTAGAAAACGCAAAAAAAATAAATCGATTTTTTCAAAATTCTTACAAGGTCTGCCCCCTTAATTTCTCCATTTAGCTATTTTTTGAGTTGTGCTAGTACTGCATTCACCAAGCAATGTGTCCCATTTTTCATAGTACGTTATTTTTAGCGGCAGAATTTTGTAATCTGATTATTAGGTTTCTATTTTTTCGGAATATAATATGTTATTCATAATTTCAATTCATAAATAAATCGCGAGGAAAACATCGCGAGCATTGTTGCCGGCTCTTACGTGGTATTTAGTTTTTGTGTTTGTAGTATTTTTGACCCACAAATGCCATATTACCAATACGTTTTAGTGATTAAGTACATTAATAAAGTCTACAAAATTAAATAAATTTGTTTTGCGGTAGTGAAACTCATTGAAGGATCTCGTTTAATCCATTGTGAACTACTTGCTAGGTAAAATTCTCGTTTTCGAGTTTATTTCGTTTCTTAAGAAAGCTTCCTTATTTAAACAAAGAAAAATTAAAAGAGCTTAAACAGCATGTAATAGCAATTGCCCATGATCAGTGTCCTGAGGACAGAGAGAATTACAAATTTCTGAAAAAAACCTTTGCTAAGCGCCAAAGACCAAAATTACCAAGCAAAAATTACTGGAAATAAACTGTTGATCGGAAAAAAGCAATATATCATTGAAGCACTAAAGCAGCTTGATAAGGACTCAGGTGAAAACGAATCGGAAAAAAGTTTTGAAGAAGAAAGTGAAACAGTTGACGAATCAACGAATAATAAAATTTCCAACCCAAGTAATGCTGGTGAAACGTTGGTGCAGACTGCCCTAGCCAGAACCTAAGAGAAAAGCGAAAGGCCAGGTATATTCCCAAAATAACGAGATATTCCAAAAAATAATATTTGACTACTGATATAAAATCGTAAATTCAAATCCCGCCTTGGGGTCTTTGGTTATAATTTGAATAATAATTCTTATGATCGTATAATTTAGATTAAAGGAAATCATATTATTATTATCAATTATTTTTAATCTGAATTATCCCAGTGCTAATTATACAATACAGGCGCTTCCCCAAATCAAACCAAACAAATCGTCAAATATGTTCTAATGAATTTAAGTTAACTTTTTTCACAAGTGTTTTCAGAAAACTATTCGAGCGCAGCTACACTTTTCATTAAAAATGTCTTAAATGATACGTACTTATTATCCTACACAGAAAACACACTATCGTATATTTAACTGGATACCAATTCACTTAATGACATACTCTATTTCGTATTGCACAATACCAATTCGGTTCCTTTCAACGATTAGTTTATCATTGTTAAGCGAAATGTTACAAGATTGCTTAAAATATAAGGTTTAATTGGTTTTTAATAGATCGTTTAAATATAACAGTTATCTGATGCAAGTAATACCCTATTCTAAATTCAATACAAAACATATCAGTGGTTTCAGTAAAATTTTATTTGTAAGAATATGTACCTCATTTTGTGAAAATACCTATTATTATTGTTTCAATTACAACAATAATTAATTTAATGTAACTTCTGCAAGAAAAAAAAAATTGGTTTAAATTCAATCACATAATATGTGTTTTGAAGAACATGTGTGTGATTGAATTCAATTTTGCACTCTTATTTAATATAATACATAATTTTTATTACATCAATTATTCTAATAATTAAAACAAATAAAACACGTTTTATTATTTTAAAGTAATTTTAATTAGTAATAGTAAACATACATTACTTAGACATTCTGTAAACGTTTATAAAAGAACGACATTTTATTAACACCAGTTTTTGACGTGAACAGGGTAAACTTTATATATTTATTTCACTCAAAATATAGAATCATCTTCTTTGCAAAACTGTTTACTTGTGGCTTGTATGACTACAGGATGCAAGATGGAACAAATTTGACGATTACCTCTGCATTCGAATCTAAATTTACAGCTACAAACATGCCTAAAATATAAATACGACAATAAACTTGCGAGCATAATTAATGTTAATAGTTCTTAACAATGCATATCGGCTGAGTAAACAATCTAATAATATACTAGCCAAGAGAGATTTACAAATAAAAACACACTTATTACTGAAAAGGTAATTATATTTGTTTTATTTACCATAAAACACTGGAATGAGTTGCTCCAGTCCCCAATCGTGCATAGGATCTATTATTACCTATCGAGGATATGCTTAGTTGTACAAACCAACACACAAAATGATATCGCAATGAACAAACAGGCTGCAAGCTCAAATGACGATTCAATGAACAAATACCAACAGTACAATTTTAACCCCTCCCTAAAATGTCCGCGAGCAATAGAAGTAATATTTCAGCCAACAATAGAACCCATCGAATTAATATTTTTTATTATTTCTCTAATACCCTATATATTTTATAAGAGTGTTTATTTTAATTAAAATGATATGAGGGATATTCTATAAGTCTATGTTTAAAGAAATATTTTTTTTAATAATGTTTTGTTGAGACAGTATTAACTTTAATATATCTTAAGTGACAGTGGCCAAGAATAATACTATTATTGAAAATAGCACAGCATTTTTTCTGTGTATAGAAATAAAATAATAATGAGTTAAAACGGCACAAAACAGAAAATTTACGCACAAATCAATATTGTCAAAACAATGAAAAGTTAGGCTGAATTTAGGCTGAAAGCGTGAGAAAGCATATTTTTTTCTTTGATTATGCAATGATACCTATCAAAATCCAACTTTAGCACAAGGAGCACATTAACCCTCCTAATACTAACTGGGGTAGTTTTGTACCCCAACTTATTTTTTTTGAGGTTATTTGGAACTTCTCAATATTTTTATTTTCTTAAATTTTTAATGAACTGTGAATTTTTAATTATGAATGGTGAGTAGAAGTAAAATTCCTCATCTGTGCGGAAAAGAGCGTGGCAAATTTTGTTTTTTTCCGTTTGTTATAAATTGAAATCGTCCTAGAAATACTCATTTGAAGTAATGTCCTACATTATCTACAAGTTTCATTAAAAAAAAGATTTATAGTCTATGTAATACTACAGCACAAAGTGGCTGGTGTGCAAGAATATCCCAGTTCGTATTCCGTATTAAATGATTTAACGCCTATTATGGTGGTAGTACTAAAACACAGTACTAAACGGGTTATGTGTAGAAAATATTCAAATTGAGTAAAAACTGCATTTTGTTAACAGTATAAAAGACTGTTTTTCTTTACTTTTTTATTTGTTATTATTATAAATCATTTCCTAATTAATATATTTAATTGATTTTTAGTAATGGGGGTTGTTTTTATTTAAATAACAAAACAAACAAAGTTTTGTTAACAAAATAAGCTGGGATCGGTTGGGGTACAAATCAGTCAGTAGTTTATGTTGGTTAAATATGTCAGTATTAGGAAGGCTAAGGTATAGATAATCGCCTCTAAATCCTATATTTATATAAATAAGGGCATTCTATGAATAAATACTTCATTCAGCTTTCTGGCTTTTGCTTCTCTTCTCCTTCCTTATTGAATTATGTAACCCCTATTAAAGTATTTCCTCTTCGCCTTTTAGATTTCGCAATCTCCTTCTTGGTGGCATTAGTGGCTCTTAAATATTTATAAATACGAGTACGTTAATTGGATCTAATTCTGAAAGCAGCCTGAATATTAAACAATGACTTTAAGGAAAATGCAGCTTTTCAAATTCTGGCGAAACCAAAGTAAATAATTCTTTTTAGTGTTCCATGCTAATATTAGCAAAACACTTATGGAATCACTTCGGTGTCCATCCGTCCGTCTGTCATAGGCGATTTTCTCTGAAACTATTCGACATCAATATTTGAAAGCAACAACCAGTGATCATAAACAATAAGAAATGAATTAGAACATAAACAGATAAATGTTAATGTGGCGAATAAATATGAAAAGAAATTTTCAACATGTCCTCCATTTAATTCTTCGCTCTTTTCATACATTCTCCTCTGCCTCTGAAGTGTGTTTATAATACTTTCAGCATCTTTGTCGTTCAGATTTCTTACTTCATTTACTACCTTCCTTTGAATTTCTTTAAAATTTTCGTTATGATTGCTGTATACGACATTTTTCAAATGACATCAAAGAAATGTTTCTAAAGGTGTGAGGTCTGGGTTGTTTGCAGGCCAATGTAACGTTCCATATCCACCGATCCATTCGTTCTACTGATGGTTTAAAAAACTGCGAACCTCAGTTATATTATGGGGAGGCGCTCCGTCCTGTTGCCTTATAATACGCCGACGTTCTTCAAGTGACAATTTGTCGAGAATATCTTCGATTCCATTTTCTCAAAAATGAAGATAGCGCTGGCCAGTTAAAGCTCCCCGAAAAAAAAATGGTCCAAGAATTTTATTGTGTAATATCCCACACCAAGCGTCGATTGAATTACGCCCCTGAAAAGCAATATCTTCCAAGGTAAAGGGTTTTTATCCGACCAAACATGGACATATCATCTATTAAACATTCTTGCAGTTGAGAAAGTCGTCTGTCCAAACGATAGTATCAAATAAATTAGGATCTTTCTGCATTCTTTCGTTAATATTTGTGACCAAAGTGTATCTCATTTTTTTTGATCGGCACTAAGCTTTTGAACTGGCATAATTTTATATGGTCTATACTTAAAATACCTTAACGTTCTTTGAACTGTTCCATAAGTAAACATTTTATCTCTTATTCCAATCTGGGATACCGCACACCAATCGGGAATGGATTTTTTTGAATTCTCTTGAAAGATAATAAAATCGCTAGGTCCCTTTCTTCATTTCTTTCTCTTCTTCTTTTTCCATTGCTCAGAATTCCTCTTTCTTCCAGTCTTCTATTGGTTTTTATTACGATGTTTTATAATGGAGTTCTTAGTCCCTCTTCAATACTTTCTTCATATTGTCTTTGAGTTGCTCTAACATTATTGATATTTTTTAAATATAATTTTAACATTTTGTATCTCTCATTAATAGAATAACTTATTTCGCATAAAAATAAAATTATAAATTCACGGAGACTAAAGTATTATTGTCAACTTTGACATTCACTTTGACTTACCTACGAAGAAAATTTAAAAAGGTAGCAGGTATTTCGTTCGCAACATGGATAGATACGATTAAAATATATTTATGCGAAATAATTTTTAATTTGAAATATTTGAAAAACGATTGAAAAACCGCATAGGTCGTGTTATACAAAATATGTCTGGAACTTCTCTTAGAATCCAGAAATATGATAAAAATCATGCCATTCAATTTAACATAAGCGAGAAAGTCGATGTCTTATACTAGATATATTTTTTCTATTCGATGCTCAATTGTTTTGCTGATAAGATATATACATAAATGATCCATAAAAATCCCCAAAACTTTCATATTTACATTTTTTTTCTCATCTTTAAAAATAAAAAAACTTATAATGCCTGTTCACTTCTATTTGGATATTCCTGTACTTTGAGAATTAGGTGTATATTGAGTCAAAATTATCACGGAAGACTAATTGTTTAAGTATAGCTTGCAGTGACCGCATTTTTTTAGCCCTATGACTAGTATCTTTTTACCTACTTTATCAGAGCAATAAGTTACTCCTCCATAAATAATAGCACCAACAAATAATGACACCATTTGTGACTTTATTAAAAACAGTTGCCTTAAAATATTTAAAAAGAAGATTAGCTTTTTTGGGTCGTAAATAAGACTGACTTTTAAAATTAAACTTTTATAGGAAACTGTTTTTCTGGGCTTCATTGTGTTCAATTTAATATTAGCAGTTTTTTTCTTAATTTTAAATAAGAATTGTAAATTATAGGGGATCCTGATGAGTTTCGACAGTATGGAAGAAGAAGAGAAAGATAATTTATTATTTTTATAAGTGTAAGCTAAAATCAAAGTCACTAAGACTTTTACGTTTAGATTTACTGAAAACTAAAAACACGAGTTGTTCTAATATTTCAGGAATTTGCTTGGTCTCCAAATAATTTTCATCTTGGAACGTGTTGCCAAAGTGGATTAAGTTTTGTTATAGTAGAAAGTACGTACTTTCCCTATTCTTTATAAATTTACAAAAAACTAATATAAAATAAATTCATAGTGCACACGTTAGTTGTTTTATTCTTACATTTATCAGTTTAAAACTTTTGGTTGTCAAATTAGACCGGTCTAGCGTTGGAGAATTTGGTCATTAAATTTTAATTAGAGGCAAAATGGCGTTTGATAGCACCTATTGCTGGGCACAATAAATTAATGTATCCAAAATATATATATTTTTTTTGGATAGATTATTGTTCTAACTATTGTAAAATAGATTTTTAAATTCAACCAAAGAAAATCGTCACTACATCCTTTTAATACGTATGTCAAAATTATTTTTATGTCGTGTTAGAGTTTCTGAATCAATGCAACTCTGTCAAATTTAATATTTTAATTTAATAATTTCTAAAAATTAAATAAATCTCAGTAAAACGCAAAATTAATTTTCGATTTAAGCACGTAAAAATTAATATTTTATTTCATAATAAGGAAAAAAATATATTTTACTGAAAAATATACTTTGTGTTACTCAATAGTAAGAGAAAAATGAAGGAAATGTTTTATACATTCTACAAAGACACATTATGTCTTAAGTAATAAAACTGAAAGTCTTAAAAGTAAATAAAATTGTTTTTTTTAAAGTAGGCATGTGGAAGAAGCATAAAGGAAAGAAAATTATCATTTTTTATAATAAACGCAGTAGAAATTTTATATTTTAATGCAGGTTATATAGGATTTCAAATTATCTCTTTTCCGCTTCATTTTTATTTGATAACGTTACAAATTTGAGGCTTTTAGTAAACGGGAATAAGGCTTAAAAATATTTAGAAAACTTTTGGGGTAAAATATACGTAAAAAGAAGTGAATAATTTACTTTTTTAACCCTAAAAATACGAGAGGAATATATTATTAAGATGCGAATTTTCTGCGAATCAGCATCAATATTCTGCTTTATTTTACTAATGTTAAAAGTGTCAGTGGCAGCTCGGTTGTATGGGGAAATAAAAATATGTTAGCGTGACACAATAGACTGATCCACTGCGATTCTACTATTGCAGTTTCCTGTACTTTATATAAATAGCTCTATCTATAGGGAATGCCCGCGGATGTGATTTAGAAGAAGACACATTGACCAAATTTTACGAGATACGTAAAAATGTCACTCTTAATAAAAATGTTTGCTTGTGAAATAAATAAAATGCACGTTACAAAAAATTAAATTTTTTATAGAGGGAGCTCAAAAAATATGAAAACGTTATTTTGCTTCGGAATAAACATACTAACTATTCTCTCCCTCATCTTTAACCAGAGTACTAATTTCTACATACTTATTAAGCAATAATGACACCTATGGACATGTTTGTCAATATCTTTATTAAATGAAGAATTTATTTAGTTCAAAATACTTCTTATTCAAGTGCAATTTCTAAATAATACCTACATCTAATTAAACTCAAAAGAATAGGCTATAAACTAAGCAATACAATAAAAATATGAAAATTCAAAAATTCCACCTCCATATTCAAGACATTTTTCTAAATGAAGGTTTAATAGTAAAAACAGCATATGTCAAGAAAACTCATTTTTGAGTTATTGGCAACATCACCTTAAGAAATAATATTTCTTCCCAGCCACAAATTATTTCAAGCAAAAACAGCAGCTGTTCGCATGATTGGCACTCTGCAAAAATCGCATTTGTCCTTGAAATGTGTTGTTTTTAACGAAAATTCGGAAAAATTGACAGACGTTAAAATGGAAACTGAAATCTCTAAGAATGTATCTTATTCAGTCAAATCACAAATTTTTAGAACTAAGAGACAGCTATACTGTATCCATCATTCGAAGTAAAATACCTCTATCTAATGATCTTAAACTTTTCCCTTTATAGTTCAAACCTATAACTGTTAACCCCTAAAAAAATGACAGTAAGTACTAAGGAATAAGAAATCTAGTAAATTCTATAAAGCCTTAGTACCAAACGTTTCAGACAATGCCGAGGATCTCGATCCGGGCATCGATCCGAAAGATAACAGTAGTGGCTGTGAGGATAATTAACAAATTCTTTTTTATGTTTAACACAAAGTTATTGTACCAAAAAGTATCTTTAGTTTAAGTTTTCACTGTTTTTTCTTTCCATTTAATAAAAATATTTCTCATTTTGCAACGGTGCATGGTTTTTCTTGCAAAAACAACACATGTCAAACATGAAAAGTAAATTTTTGTTAAAAACATATTTTTTTTTGTTAAAATAATCTAGGTATTTTTAATACATAGTTGTATTTATAAATATGTGCCGAAACCGCGTTTTAAAATAACTGACACGAAGAAAGAAATTTAGTTTTTCTTTATTTCTCTAAATTGTGTTTCTGTGATATATGCTGTTTGTGCTATCTACCCTTCAATTGCTTCCTTAGATATCTAAAGAAATTTGCGATTGCTTTTTGGGATATAAAACGAACAGTCTGGGCAATTCTGCTGTTTAGCATGCCAATATTAATTATTTGGTATTGGAGTGGCATTAACAATTTGCTTTAAACGGTCCCATAGAAACATATCGGCCAAGGTTAAGCCTGTGCTCCTTGGGGGCCACAAAATCGGGCCATTTCTACTAATCCACCTTGGACCAAATCTGCGGTGAAGCCATTCTATTACCTCGTAAGCGCATTATGCTGAACAACCATGTGATGAAAATACATTTTTTGACAAAAATTGAATAGCAAATTTTCGAGTTCATCGCTGAAAAATGTATCCAGCATATCTAAGTAAGATATTCTATTACAGGTGTTATTAAATCATATGGACATATAATGCCAATGCCATGGACAGGTATCGCGCACCACACGTTCACTTTTGCAAAATATTGCCTTCACCTCATTACTCTAAATTCGGGGTTTTCTCGAGACCAGTAGGCACCTAAAATGTTGGGATGCTACAGTTCCATTAGCAGAAAATGTACATTCATCAGAAAAAATAATAATTTTATAAAAATGGATGTTTCCACTTAAAATTTGGTCTTCCAACCATAAATAAAAATCTAGTCCTTTCGCTTCATCCCCCTCTGCCAATGTATGGTTAAAGTGGGGTTTGGAAGAAAATAATTTATTTTGTTTTAAGACCATCTGAATGTGAGTTTTTTTCACAACTTCTAGAAGTCGTTAAGGGACATCACAGGAGTTTCTCTAACAAACTGAGGCCATAGAACTTTAGCAGCATCATTTTGGTTATATTTTGTCTGCTTCATTTTCTTCTTCTTCTTCTGGAGATTCAAACCGAACCAGTTTTTTATAACTTTTTTATCGTGTTGTAGATTGTCATGTCAGCTATTAGGATTCCTACAGGTTTCTTGCTAAATTTTTCCATGATGTAGCGGCATAGGTAATAGTTGGCCATCCCCATAACTCTGGACTATAAAAATTCTTTGTTCAGTAGACAGGATTTTGATGAGAAGTACTTTAAATTAAATTATTGCTTCATTTAATAAAGACATTAAAAAATATGTCCATATGGGTCATTATTGTTTAATGCGTAGGAACTAATACTCTCGTTAAAGGTGTGAGAGAGAATAGTTGGGGCTATAAATAATAGTGTGATAAAACTCGTTAATTTTAATATTTATTTTTTTTTTAAGAAATCTTGGTCCTCGGCTTGATTTAAAACATTTCTCAAATTTGTTCTTGTGGTGAAAAATGTAAAACAAAGTATGTTTACTTTCACACGCAAAATAACGTTTTCGTATTTTTTATACTCCCTGTCTAAAAAATTAAATTTTTCATAATGTGAATTGTATTTGTTTTACAAGCAAAAACCTTTTATTTGCAGTTACATTTTTACGTATCTTGCCAAATTTGGTCCATTTGTCCTCTTCTAAACCTCATCCGCCGACATAGTGTAGAGCTTTGCCCTTTTTTTTTTCTCCCTTGGGCTCCGTCCGAGACCGGAAGCACTGCGGCCACTAGAGGCCTGTTGTGCCTACCCAATACCTTTTGTTACACCCACTCTGTTATCCCAGTTTCCTGCACACGCCTGTACAGGTCCACAAGGGAGTGGGTGATCAATTCCTCCGGTTCTAACTTTGGTTGCCCGAATAGTTGGTGGCGCTTGCGATCTAGTGACTCGCAATTATAGATTATGTGCTGAACTGTTTCCCTGTCCCTACCGCATAGTCTGCAGCTAGGGTTTCCCTGGTACAGTTTCATTTTGTTGAGGTGGTCCTTTACAGCCATGTGTCCTGTTAGTACCCCTACGATTGTCCTCAACTGGATCCTGCTCAGATTGAGCAGTTGCCTGGTGAGTCTAGGATTGGGATTTCCTATAGCGGCCTTGCTGTGGTTCAGTCCCTGTACTCCATTCCACTTTGCCCTTTTGGTCTGCTATATAATGCTTCAACAATGGCTTCTCCGTGCAAATCTCTGCTGTTGATTTTTCAAGAACTAATTGTACCGACCTTATTCTTGTTAGATCTTTACATCGGCATAGAATTTGAACTGAGATTTATTTTCAGGTTTGGAGGAACCTAACTGGGTTCCCTTTTACTTTTTTTAATCTTCTGACAGCCCACGAAGACCGAAGTCTAAGTACTATGTACCGTGGTTGTACTGCGGAATCGACTCACACATGCAGAGCTGGAAACATCCGTAGGGATTTTACCAGCCCTTTAAGAGGATGTGTGGGGTGGTACCACCTCGGTCGAGGAAAAATTCTTCTACCACCATCCAACAACTACTACTACTTGCTTTACATTGCTATTGCGTGAGAGGGAACAAGACTGGGTCTTGGAGGCGTTGAACTGAACAAGGTTCTTGGCACCCCAGTCTAAGATTCATTGAAGATCTTGGGAAATGGATAGGTACATAGATCTGCGTCTGTTATTCAACGCCTGATTCGAAACTTGTCTGGAAAAATGAATATTGGCGTGAAGAGTACTATCGTCAGCATAACTGTGGATGGGATTAGTAGTTGAAAAGAGCAGGTCATTAATGTGAAGAAGAAATAGGGTTGGTGCAAGGACTGAACCTTGGGGGACACCAGCTTTGATAGGGTGGAAGTCAGATGAGTGACTGTCAACCACAACAGATATGCGCCGATTAGAGATGAAGCTGCCGATCCAGGTACATAGTTTGGTAGGAAGACCGTAAGAAGGTAATTTGTTGAGGAGTGCGGCATGCCATACTTGGTCAAAGGCCTTGGAAATATCGAGAGCCACAATCTGAGACTCGCCATGAAATTCGAGAGACTTGTTCCAGTTATGTGTGACAAAGCTAAGGAGATCAGCTGTGGATCTTTGGTGACGAAATCCGTACTGTCTGTCATGGATGATTTTGTGTTTTTCTAGATATTTTAGAATTTGCAAGTTCATTACTTTCTCCATAACGTTGCTGACAACGGAGAGAAGAGATATAGGTCTATAATTGGATGGAAGGGACTTGGAACCTTTCCTCGGGACAGGCTGCACATGAGCAGTTTTTCAGCCATCTGGGATGTTTTTTCAAACAACAATCCAAATATATTTTTTGAATGCCCGAGATTATATTTCTTTTTATTTCATAGTAATATGTATTCAGTGTTTTATTGCTTGCAATGTCATTTATAATATAAAGGTCTTTTATAATATAGGTCCTTTAATGAAACACTAATTAATATTTAAGTTCATCAGAAATTATCTTTTGTATTTTTTTAAAGCTCATTACAAAGTTGTTTAATTACTCCGAAAATTTTTAAAGAACAAACAGAGAGCAATTAGGATTTTTTATATGTCCTTTTAATTAAAATTTATGAGAAGGCTTTGGTATTGTATTCCGAAGAAAAGGCTTTAAGATCATGCCAAAACGGACAGAGATTTAAAATTTCAACTTAGCAGTCTTTTTAACGACATTTGGTAAACAAATAATGTTAGGCGGCATCGTTTTAATTTTTTTCAGAGATTTTAAACTGAGAAACTAAGCTCTTTTAATTTAAGGTTACTGATGGTAATAAATAAATAGACTACCTGAGATTAGCTTCAATCAATTTAATTAGAAAATTATGTAAAAGGATGAACCAAAAGAATATGTTTATATGTAGCTAAATAATTATTGAATAGAGTTTAAAAATAATGACGTAATAAGTCAATGAACATAAGGCTAAATTAAGTAAGACTTCTTATTTTAATACCAATTAAACATTGTTTAAAAATGCAATATGTTTTGATAAAAAACTAAAATATCATGCCATGAAGCCTAAATTCCAGAGTTATATTTATCCATATATATGTACATAGTTTTGTTTGTCAAAGATTACTCCATGTTATGTACAAAAATATAAGTAAAAATCGCGCATGAATTTAAATTTAAAATAATCAGAAAGCTTGCTTACAGAGATGTTAAGTAAATAAATTTAAGAAACTGTATAGATATCAAGAAAGTTGAATGGGAAAAATTACGCAATACTAATTAAGAAAGAAATGGAAAAGACTGGCATTATGTCTAGAAAGCTAGTGGAAGCTTCCAAGGTGTCCCATACAGCAGAGAAACAGACACTTGTTTGTAGCTAGATGTTAGGCCCCATGACTAATTCTGGGTCCTACGGGCAGCTACGTCCATAAAGTGGTGAGAAATGTGACGACAAAATGACACGCTTTCTAGCCTGGAAAATGCGCAGAAGGAGGAAGTAATGATTACGTCATTACGTGAGACTTCATGAGTGAAAATAATCCCCTGAAACTCTAACACCGCAATAAGCATCAACTTTCAGCAAATTATCAGATTGTCCTTGCACAAGTTTCGTTCCGGTCATTGTTAAACATTCCCTTTATTCAAATGTAATGTCTCTTATCCACGAAATCTCCCAGCCTCTGGGCAATAATCAATAAAATAAATTAACACTGGGTTTCTCCATATAGTAGCCCTTGTCACATTTTTATTTAAATGGCATGTGACGTCATAACCCATATTATCACATTTTGCAAATTTCAAATTTTGTATGAAAATTTGTAGTAGGTAATCTTCTTTTTTGTGAATAAAAACCAAAATAAATGGATTAAAACAGCCACTGTAAATACTTAATTTAGGTAGAGAATACAAAAAAATATTTTAGGTTTATCAGTATTATATTCCTTATTTTAATCATATTGCTGAACCATCGACAATAGGTTTAATGTTAACTTTTTAAACTGTCTATAGAAAGTATTTAGTTTAAAATACATCAAAAAAGAAAAGTCATCCGTAATTATAATTCAGTGGACCCTCTAGAGAATTACAGGGACAAAGAAAATTTAATTTGATTAATTATACCTTCAGCGTACTGTTCCAAAAAAACATTTTTATTTAGCACTTTAGACAACTAAATACTGTATTACAAAACCCATAATATAATTTAGGTAGCTATCACATACAGTATAAATGAGTTTAAAAATACTTCTCGCTCAAAAAAAAAGTAAAAAATTATAAAGAAAAATTTTGACATTTTGTTTTATTATCTTGAAACAGAGAATTTATGTACTTTTGTTGTTGCAAGTACGATATTCATTCTGTTGATACCAGCTTTGTTTTCATGTTAAACTTATTTTAAAAAAATCCTGTTGTAATAAGTCCAAAAAAGTCAGTTTTTCGGTTTAATACAAAATCACTAGTAAAATCATCAGCCTTTCTCCGAAGAAACCCGTAATAAGGTTAATTCTGTTGTTCTCCGTTAGAGAGCGCGCAAATCTCTTGTCCTCGTACACGACTGTCTATATTGCTTCTCTAGAAAAGTGCAATATTTGCGAATAATATGTTGAGAAATCATTGCTAATTTTATCGTCAGTTTTTTCCCGGTAAAGTGCAATATCTGTAGTTAATACTGTTTTCTACGAAAATATCATGCATTTGTAGTGCTGTGCTTCCGACCAATAGTGTATTATTCCTAGTTAATACGGTTTTGTTCGGAAATTGTTGAAAACTCTCATTACTTTTTCCCTGTAAAAGTGACTTATTTGAAATGAGTACTGTTTTCTTCGGAAATTTAGGGCATTTAACCTAAGTTTGGCCATTTATTTGTGTAGTTGTTGCAGTTTTCTCCGGAAAAAGGTAGGTTAAAATGTCCCAGTTATCTAAATTTTACAAAAATTAAAATAATAAGTAGTTTTCAGACGTTTAGTGCTACTAATGTTATTGACATGAAATGAAATTTATTAACAAATAATAAAAAAAGTTTAGTGGATTTTTTTTAAATGGTTATCCACAGCAACCAATATTTTTACTTTCTTTTTTGTTAGTGGTAAAATTAACGGTTTATATTTTTATAGACGACATGAAGTCAAGGGCGCAATTGATGGTGGAAGAGTCTATTGCTCTTGCAGCTGAGAATGAACACGAACAAGTCAGTTCTACATTGATAGTTAAAAATACCATTAAAAGAAGCGACGCAACCATTTGTATGGATGTCAGCGAAAAAGTTAATACCAGTATATTACCAACAGAAGATAATCTGCCCAGTGGAAGCCATCTCCAGAAAATTAATACCTTCAGCTCTTCAGAAAGGTCAACATCTTTAGAAGGGGACACGCATGTAGATGCAAATAAAGAGAATGCAGTTTTCGATACACATATTACCGTTAAAGTTGAAAAAGCGCAGCCTTTTAAAGTCTCCTACAAGACGTCTTGCCCTGATAGTAAATGGAAAACCGTCAATATCCTTCAAACGAAACGATCAGCTGCCAAACGATTGAAGTCGCCTGAGTCGCTAACTCTACCAAAATTGAAAAAAGCTTACACTTGTAAACGGCAGTTAAATAATAACAAAGTAGGAAACCTCAAATAATTTATGTTACAGAAGGAATACATTTCAAAACACTACAAACAATTTTATGGTTCTTTGTGGTAAAAAAATGTTACTTAAATATAAGTTAAAACCGTTTTTTGTATTATTATATTTAAATTACTCTTTGGTAACAATCCTCATTTATCAAATAAAAATTGTTGTGTAAAAAAATAATTTCTTTTAAATGTCCCAATCCTAAAAATTACTATTTTTTGCCGGAAAACTGTAATAAGTTAAAAAATATTGCCAACTAACACTCTAATCTAAGCCCAACTTACCTAGGTTGGATGTTACTGTTGTCCTGTTGTGTATCTTAACCTAATACCAATAACATTTTGTTTGGTAAAATTTAAAAGCACCTATGTGACACAAACATTGTATTATTGACATTTAAAAATTATAAAATCCATTTTTCACTCTCCTGTAAAATTCATCTTTTGGGACTTATTACACTTTTCTTCAGGATGTGCGATTTACTAAAGTCCTCTGACTTGAGAAGCATTACGTTAACAAAAATAATATACCTAGATAATATATTTTTTTCTTTGCTCTATGGGAAATATGCCAAAAAATAAATTGTTTTGCCAGTGCCAGGACCGCCAAAAAACTAAAAACTAGAGAGACAGAGAGTATTTTTGATTCTGGTGTTAGTAGCCAAATACAATTTCAGAGCTCATATAATGAGAGAACTAGTTTGGCGAAAGGCACTATATCTCACCCACACAAAACTAATTGAAATATGTAAAGGGTCCGACTTTGATTCTGGTAAGACGTGGTCCGTTCTTCAGACACCATTGGTGTAAGCCTGACTGATGGGGGGTAAGGGACCAGAAATCGCGACCGCGGTACCTGTACCAGAATAAAGCAATTTCTTTGCATTTTTGATATAATATGTACTATTCCAGATAATATTTAAAAATAACAATAAACTCGAAAAATAAATTTTCCTACAACACTAAACAATTAAATGGACGATAGTAAAAATTTCAAATATTTTGAAAAATTAAAAAAGGTATAACACTTATCGTTTTTTAAGATCAAACGAAAGAATAAATGAATTATCCTATTTAGTTTGAAACAAAATACCGAACTTTGGAGAAAAACCCTAATCTTTGTTTGCAACCTAAGGTCTAATTTTATTTATTTGTTTTTATTGACTTTTCAAATATAACCTTTCAACCGTATTTTAGGACGAGTAAATAAAAGCTTTTATAAAAGCCATTGAAAATTAAACAGCTTTCTTAAAGGTAGGAAATAAAAAGGGATTTTAGGATGTTGCTGATGTTCGGAAAAAGTACTAAACAAGAATATTTAAGATTTAGTAATCAGACTCTTCAAGCGTTTACTTTTCTTTTTATAGGTACTTTAATGAATTTTAAGAGGGATTGGAAATAAAACCCAACGAAAGGGGTAAAATAAGTATCATTTATAGCCTTTTTAAACAGTGAGTATTTTGTTTATTTACGGTCCGATAAATTATCTTACTTTCTAAATAAAGCAAATTTAAATGAAAATGATCCCGCATTGAACTAAAATATGTGTGCGAAGTCAGAACCCATTTTCAAAATTGGCACAGCTTAGAGTCATTAGGGCTTAATCGAAAGCTCTCTAACCAGTAGAGATATAATTAACACTAGAATTATTACTATGAATAATGTTAATATTTGATGACAGATATGGTATATGTGTATTATGAAGGATATGTTAAATAGGGAATTATTTTCGTCTATAGGTAAAATATAGAAGAAATGCAATGATTTCTTTGGTATAGCAATACCAAACCCTCAAATAACTCAAGAAAAAAGAACTCTTTGTATTTTGGTCCAAGTGTTTTTCTGCTATGGCAACTTATGGGCCCTTACCCTTCATCTGTCAGGTTTACACCTAACCTGTAAAGAACAAATCACATTTTTATCAGTATCAGTAAGAGTGGATCGAAAAAAGTGAGTTTTCGATTATCGAACTCTAACTGTGCGAAAAACTTGCGTATTTGCATGCCAATACAGGGAAAAATATTGAAAAAATTCCTGTGTTTAATCTTCAGTTTGCGCAAAGGGCCTAAAATTTGAAAAAAAATGACAGAAACACCAATTATTACCATAACTCTCAAATTTTACAGATTATGTTTTTCGACTTCTAATAGCATCAGCATTGTTTATTTTAGTTAACTGATAATAGAAAAAAAAATTAAAATCGCGCTCTAGATTTTGAGTTCGCGTATAAGGCATAATTTGGGTGAAAAATTGATCAGCCATATTCTCTAACGCTAGTCCGGTCTAATTTGACAACCAAAAGTTTTAAACTGACAAGTGTATGAATAAGACAACTAAGTTTTATACTGTGAATTTATTTCTGAGCTTTTTCGCAAATTTAGAAAGAAAAGGGCAATTTTAGTACGTACTTTCGAATTAATAGAACTAAGTTCATTGCAGCAACACGTTCCAAGATGAAAATCATTTGGAAATCAAGCAAATCGTTGAAATATTAGAATAAGTCATTGGCGACTTATTAACAATGACAGGACAAAAACCTGTCAAAACATAACTGATCAACTATAAGATCTTAATTTAAACCGGTACTAAATTTTAAACCTTCTTAGTGAATCTGAACACATGTTTTTACAAATACTGTTGTCTTAAGTATAAGATATGAGATAATCATTGAGTATTATTTGTACGCTTTTAGCATTTGGAAAACCTGAGTATGAGTCACTACAGGAATGGATGCTTTACGATATGCCATCTTTATTCGAGCAGCAACACAATCGGCGATTGTTGATAATGTAACTGTTTTCTTAGGATCCGAAAATATTGAAAGTGTATTGCTTTCATCGAAACAACACAGTAGCAGAAGGTCGGTAGGTTTGTTCCACTTAGTTCTTTTGATAAACCAAACAGAGGACAGCAGCACGACTGTCTTTTTTTTAGACGTTTTCTAAGTCACCATCTCACTACCAACGTTACAAGAAAAACACTCAAATGTAGCGAAATCAAACTTGATTGGCATATTAGTGGTTAAAATTATGATATAGAAATACACAAATACAAAGGAGACTTTTTTAAGCCGTTCAATATCACAGCTTAACGTTTTTGTATACTAAAATTTTCATTTACGTCACTGAAGATTAGATGTTTATTGCAACAGTCGGATATATATTCTGCTCAAAAGTGCTGCTTCGTGTTTTCTTCCATTATTTATCATGCTCCGTGTATGTAAGCATACAAATTAGTAAGTTTAGAAGCCCGAATTGCCGCAGTGTGGAATTGACTGTGGGGTGAATAGCCAAAACATAAATTATTGTCCAATATAATTTTAATATTGAAGTAGGGTAAAATATAGATTCTATCGATGTCTGTAGTTGCTTGTGCCCTTTCTAATAAAGTGTTGATATATTGTAAATATGTCTGCAGGACTCATAGCAATATAATAAATTTCTTTTAACGAAGGAGGAACTAATTACTCAACATATTTTTTTTTTATGGAAGGTAGTCACTTTTGTTTTATTATATACACACATAAAGACTTCCACCATAGCGGAAGAAGAACAAAAAGAATAAATTTGTTAATATTTTATAATTTTTCGGAAGAAAGTTGACCAGATGTAGATTTGTGACACTGTGCTACTTTTTATTTATTAAGTGATTTTAATTTGCTTAAAACGGAATATTTTAATATTTTTTCTATAAAATTTAGTCTATTTTGTACCCTAACTCAAAGTAGTGCCTTTTAGTTCGGATCAATAATTTTGATGTAGTATTTATTACGTTTTCATATCGTTACATAAATTTTATGTTTCACTTGGGGTAACTGTATTGCTGTTTAAATAATGATACTTCAATGTATTACTCAGGAAATAACGTTAGATAGAAGCAAAACCGAACGACTGTACAAGGTATAACTAGCTATTGACAACAGAATAAATACGTCTATACAGTGTGTCCGCGGATGGGGTTTAAAAGAGGACAAACGGACCAAATTTTTCAAGATACGAAAAAATGTCACTCCTAGTAAAAGTTTCTGCTTGTAAAATAAATAAGATTCACGTTACGAAAAATTTAATTTTTTATATAGGGAGCATAAAAAATATGAAAACGTTATTTTGCGTGGGACTAAACATACCGTGTTTATCATTTTCTACCAAAAGAACAAATATGAAATATGTTTTAAATTAAATCCTAAGGCAAAGAACAAGATTTAATTAAAATATTGAAATATCAAAAGTAACGAGTTTTATCGCATTATTTTTCCCAACTATTCTCTCTCACATCTTTACCCGCAGTACTAGTTTCTACATATTAAAGAATAATGATACCTATGGACATGTTTGTCACTGTTTTTATTAAATGAGGCAATTATGTAATTTAAAATACTTCTCATCAAAATGCTATCTACAGAACAAAGGATTTTTATAGTGCAGTGATATGGGGATGGCCAAGTATCATACCGCTACATTATGGAACGACTTAGTGAAAAATTTGTGGAAATCTCAATAACTGAAATGACAATCTACAACACAATAAAAAAAAAGTTCCAAAGAACTGGTTCGGTTTTAAATCTCAAGAAAAAGAAGAAATATGACGAAAACGATGCTGCCACAGTTTTAGTTCTTCATTCTGTTAGAGAAACTCCTGTGGTATCCCTTAAAAATCGTGCTAAAAATCTTCTAGAAGTTGTGAAAAATGAAAATAAATTATTTCCGTTGAATACCCACTTTAACGAAATATTGAAAGAGGGAGATAAAGCGAAAAGACTAGATTTTTGTTTATGGGTGGGATACCAAATTTTATGTGGAATTATCCATTTTTATAAATTTATCATGTTTTTTGATGAATGCGCATTTTCTGCTAATGGAACTGTAGCATCCCAGCTACCAGCATCCCACGTACTGGTTTTGAGAAAACCCTGAATTTAGAGTAGAGAGGCGAAGACAATACTAGTGGTCCGCGATATCTGTCCATGGCGTTATAGGTCCATATTTTTTTTATTAACACTTGCAATAGAATATCTTACTTAGAAATGCTGAATACATTTTTTAGCGATGAAACCGAAAATTTGATATTAAATTTTCGCCAGTGTATAACAAGATGGTTGTCCAGCACATCGCGAGGAAATAGAATGGCTCCACTGCAGATTTGGTTAGTGGCTGCTCGTGACCTCTGAAATAAGTAAATCCCCCTATTTGTATTTTGCGTCACAAAAAAATACTTAAATGGCATTTTCTTAATAATGCCGAGAAAAATACTGATCCATATTATTCTACTTGGAGAAAGACTTTTTCAACAAAACATGCTTAATAAAAGACTTTTATTGTTATTATTATTAATATTATAAACACAAATATATTGAACCGAAATTTTAGGTACATCTGTGATTTACTTGATTCATATGGAGAGCCGCCACTGGATTTGGGCCAAGGTGGCTTCGTAGAAATGTCCAATTTTGTGGCCCCCAAGGAGCCCCAGGTTAATGTTGGACGATATGTTCCTACAAGGCCGTTTAAAACAAATTATGCCACTACAGTACCAAATAATATTGACGTGCTAAAAGGCAGAATTACCCAGGCTGTTCGTTCAATATCCCAGAATGAAATCATAAATTCCTTCACATATCTAAAGAAGAAATTAGAAAAATGTGTTGAATATGGGGGTGGAGTTTTTGAATTTTGATATCTTTATTATATTAGTTTATATCCAATTCTTTTGAGTTTAATTAATTGTTCGTACTATTTAAAAATTGTACGTGAATTTTATTTTAAATTAAATAATTGCTTCATTTAATAAAGACAGATATGTCCATTGGTGTCATTATTGTTTAATATGTAGAAACTAGAACTCTGATTAAAGGTGCAAGAGAGAATAGTTCGGACTTTAAACAAATGTGATTAATCTAGTTACTTTTAATGTTTAAGCTTTTAATGATGTCTTGTACTTCAGTTTAGGGTTTAATTGAAAAGATATTTCATGGTTTTTATTTATTTTGTTAGAAAATGATAAACAAGGTATGTTTACTGTTTACTCTTACGCAAAATATAATTTTCAATTTTTGCATGCTCCCTGTATAAAAAATTGTTTTTTATATAACGTCAGTTTTATTTATTTTGCGAGCAAAAACTTTTAATGTGAGTGACATTTTTACGTATTTTGCAAAATTTGTTTCATTTGTTCTCTTCTAAATTCCATCCGTGGACATACTGTACACGCTTAAGTTTGTCTTTATTTAAATTGTTTTTTAGGCTTATTTGCCAATTCATCAAGTGCTATTACTTGAATTTTACCGCTGTTTTAAATAAAAGTTTCAGTTTTTAGTTTCAAACTTTTGTAAAAATTACTTAATATTTATTTTTAATAATAGTTGTCGTGATTTGCCTTGACGTAATACGCTATTGATTACAATATGATTATAAATGATTCACACTTTCTTATGATCCGCCCACACAATTCTAAATAATATGATTGGCAATAAAAAGACTGATCAAAAAATATTTATATTTAATACTTTGTAAAATTGGTTTAAGTAAAAGTATTGCGTTTGTCGTTGGTTAAGATATTTATTATTATACCTATTGTTGCAAAATGCCTGTAAACAAATATTCGAAGATCTATTTTCCATATTAGCTTTTACCCGCGGCTTCGCTAGCATATAAATTTTTCCTTTATATATTATTCAACACTGACTTTTCTACATCGTATATTTTTATAAAAAAAACTGGGTTCTTTCTTTTTGCAAAAAGCAATCAAATTGGTTTTGTGATTTTTAGTGTCTATCGTACAACATATAGCCGTGATACGGCATGTCTACGACTAAAGCCGGCGTGACATGTTGCTACAAACACCTTCCAACGTTCGACGGTTTGTCGCATCGTGTGGACGGCGATCAAACCTATGAGCTACCAGTGTCGGACACGTTCCGGTCTTCGCAATAGGCTCATTCAGCAGTTTTTTTATTTATTATTTTGAAAGAGGACTTCTCAAATAGTAGCTCTACAAAAAATTAGAATTTTATTCCAACGTTAAATCCCTTAAAAAAATTCAAATCTCAGCAAACCAAATGCTAATTTCTGTTACTGATGGGGGATCATCTATGCTTCGTGCGGGTCATCTATGCTTCGTGCGGGTCGTTTACTTTAACAAGTTTGCCCTCATGTACTATATGTTATATGTATCTTACATGCATTACATCTTGTAGCAGAAACCATTCGCTCCTGTTACCCAGGTGTGGATGCACTTACAGGACATACAAAAGCCAGATTTCTAAAATTCCCCAAACGGATTCGCCAATTTCATGACAAATGTCCGAATATTCCAGAACCTCCACAGCCTGTTCTTACAAGATGGGGAACATGATTGGAAGCTGCGTTTTATTATCGCCAGCATTTTCAGCAAGTACGCGAAAGAAGCTGCCTCGATCAAAGAAAGTCAGTTAAAATTTCAAGATGCTCAAGTACAAACTGTTTTTAATAACTACCAAGAAATAACCAACTCCATCACAGCATTACAAAAGTCGTCGTTGTCGTTAGCCGCATCACTACAAATCTTAGTTAACATACAAGCAGTACTACAAACTTTCAGTGACAAAAAATATGTCCTTATTAGAGAAAAATTTAATAGTGTGTCACCCCATGTATATTATAAAATACTTAATAAAAAAATGTTGACACAATTTGAATACCTTTTTTAATATTGCCTATTGATTATCCAGTTGCTAAGTAATAAATTTGAGGCCCACTTTCGTGACATTTGGTAAAGTCGTTATATTTTATTCCGGATTGTATATCTTTGAGGAACTACCTGTCCGGTCAGGAAAAAGTAGCCGTAAGATTACACGGTCTTTTCTAATTTAGATACTTCAGCGGCATCTATTGACAATATGGATATGCATTGTCCATCGACATAGACATGAACTAAATTATATTCCACGTACTTAATGATATAGTACTCTATATCTTTACTCCATATTTAACTACGTCGATAGGTGATTGTAGAAATGTAATATTTATTTTGCCCTCCGCAGCCAAAAAAGGCTATTTTAGTCAGTATTTTTAGGTACTAAAGTGTAACTTTTAATCCCTGAGGGATTAAACATGCTTTAAATCCCTTTAAATAGTGTTTCTAAATCCTGTAGTAACAATCAAATTACTAGAAAGTAAAGTAAGAAACGCAATATTTATTATATTAAAAGATTATAACAAATCTATTTAAAACGTCAAACTCATCTAGATCAAAGAACTTGGTAGCTATACCTATATTCTTTGCCTATGCATAACAAACAAGTATTGGTGATTATTATTATTTACGATTTACCAATGTCTACATCATTTTAAACCTGGATCATCGCTTTGACAGTTGAATACTGAAACCATAGGGTTAAGCTTTACAGTGTCTTCGATTTTTGAAGAAAAAGGAAGTACCTTTTTTATATATTCAGATATTTTCTTGGAATGGCACCAGGCTGCGAAATCTTCGTATTGTTTTTAATGTATTTTTCTTGATTTGGGCGGCAATAAGCTATACGTAGCCCCTGCAACATCTTTCTCAATTTCTTTTCTAAATAAAATTTTTTTGACAGTTTTAAACAAAATCTTAGTTTCCATAGCCATTATGGTTTTATAATAATCGATTATTACAGGTATGCATGTGTCATTGTTGTGCAAAATGATTTTAAAAATAATAAAAGAAATATTTGTTAATTTTGTATCCTATAATTTTTGGAGTGCAAAAATAGCGCATATACCACGAGACTAAACGGTCTTTTAATCCTGATACCAAAAATTGGTGCCCGAGACGCAGGCAAGGGCACCAGTTGCGCGAACACGTACCTACCACTAAAAAAACTCACTGGGAAAAGGATGAATAACAGCAATATCTACCTAAATAAATCACAAGTCATAAATAACGCATATAAAAAATTGTTTCCAAAACTTTTTAAAAAGTTAAATCTTGAGCGTAAATATCGTTAGGTACTTGTTGAAACTTCATATTTTCATATTCGTACAAGCAAACAAATTTAAATAGGATAGATATGAAACATACCAACCATCATAAATCAGGAACAACCTAATTCCCAAAACAAGGACAAGCTTACAAAGTATTTCGAATATAACACCACCTTACAAAGACGGGTTTATTTTTAATAAAACGACAAACTTGTTTGTAACTTTATTTATCCGGCTTTAAAATGTCGAAATAAATTTTAACCGGGGTTATCTCTGCTCCAAGAAAATTGTTATTAAAAGGTAAAGTAGATATTGTTTTTCCCTGTTTTGCTTTGTATTTTATATAGCAGTAATAACTTTAACGGACTGATAATCTCCCGACAGGAGGAGGAATATTACTTTTATAATAACAATTTTTCTATAGTCCAGAAATAGAGCATGAATCATTACGCAGTTTTTGATAAATAATAGTATAGTAATAGTATAAATCAATTACTACTACCGAAATCGGCAGCGTTCTATCGGCGCGGCGCAGATCTGTCGTAGTGGACGGTCACTTTCATCCTATCAATGATGGCGTACCCCAAGGTTCAGTCCTGGCACCAACTCTATTTCCCCTTTACAATAATATGCTGCTCTCTTCAACTACCAACTCCATCCACAGTTACGCTGACGATAGTACTCTTCACTCCAACATTCATTTTTCCAGACAAGTTTAGAATCAAGAGCTAAAGAGCTGTCGCCGACGTATCTCAATTTGACGATTAAGACTCGCATAAATAATCGACTGCTTCTATTTATTTTGCGTCAATATGAGTTAAGTCCTGTTTTAAATGGAGAGACGTACAGTAAAGCGATAGCTGACGGTGGTATACTTATAGTATACTGGAGGTACTTATAGTATGGCAGGATGACATAAAAAATGTTGTGGCATCAAGGGAACTTGTGTTCCGTGGTACGTTGAAAAAAAGAAACCCAAGTAAAAGTATTGTACCAATATAAGTGGTACAGTGGGCAGTGATCTTATCCTAACGGAGTGCGACATTTCGACTCTTTCTCGGATGCGTTGCAATTTTATAATTCAAAAAGAATAAAGGTAGATTCATTATATTCAGATGGTTGTAGCGGCCAAAATAAAAACAGCATAACGGCCACACTGCTGTTATATACAGTCTTACATAGTACAAACTGGGACGAAATCTCTTTGAATTCTTTGAGGCCTTTCATGGACAGAATGAAGGAGATTCTGTTCATAGTACTATCTCTTACCGCATTAAACATGCTGGTAACATCTTCATCCCATCCTAACAGTATCGAATCTTTAAACTAGCCGGAAGACAACATCCGTACAATGACTGCTCCTCAAAAATATAACGACTTCTTGGGTTTTAAGACACTGACGAAAGAGTAAAGAGTTCTGACAATGAAGAAAACCGAAAGTGGAGAACAAATGAAATGAATTAAATGAATGAAATGAAAACTCATCCACAACAATTTTTCTTCATGACTAGCCATCTTGCGGAAGACTACAAGATTTTATCCTTAAAACGTTTGGGAGGTCTAAGAAAAGTGGTTCCAGATCGTTTGAATAACCAACCAAATAAAATTTCTGAAGAAAAATATTCAAGATTTAAAATCTTTGTGTGCGGGAGGGACTCCAGTCATTCGTCTGGATGAACAAAAAAAATTTATTGCTCACTACCACAGAAAAATAATGTTGCATACGTTTATGAACTATTCTATTTCCATGTTTTAATAAGTTTTGTGTGTTTTTTGGAAGTTAATTTAGCCTTACTACTTCTTTCTTTGGGTTTATGTGCAGTTTTCACACTATGCAACATATTACGTTTAAGCTACTAAGGCTCCTAGGCCCATAACCAATTAAAATTATAAGAAAATATAGTGAAAGATCTGACCCAAGCAAACTCAAAATATATTTTGACTACGCCATAAATACAAAACAAGTAATAATATGTACATGTAACTGGTGGCTCGGAATCACCTCCACACCTTCACAATATCAAGAATTATAAGAAAAGTGTTTCTCCGGTAAAGGCATCCAGTTTCAATAAAATTTGAAAGAGCTCTCTTTTGTCAATTTAAAATGACCAATAAAATATGTACCATCAGTTATTGCCTCAGATCATTTAACCATCCCTTTAGATCCTAACATAACATAATTTAACCCAAATAACCTTTGACAGACCTTAATAAATAGCTGTTGGTCTACTAATTTAAATTAGAGGCCGTAAGGTAAATATGTAATTACTACAGCATTATAGGGATAAAGTGATAGTGGTTAAAATTCGAAATATATTCGCATTGGCATATTAGGGTACTGACCGCAAATTCTGCTTCCACTTTAAATAATTTTGAATTTTAACGGTTTAGTTGCCACAAACACTATTTGACCGTTTCTGGACCATGTCTATATTAAAAGCCGGTCTTCACACTACTAGTTTGATAAATCCTCTAAACAACTTTGTTAAAACGTCCAGGACTGTCTAATTATTTTAAAAACTAGACAAGTTGTTTAGATAAAACTTCTAGTGTTTTAAAAAATGTAAAATTTGGAAATTAGTTGGACTGTACAGTGTTGGAGTATAAGCGTATTGTTCCCAAAAAATACCTGTTAGAGAAAAAGAGCAAAAGGGAAATCAATTTTCTTATCCTAAAATAAATATCGAATATACACAGAAAAAAATGCTTTTCTATTTTTAGTAATAGTATTATTCTTAACCACTCTCAGTTTAGTTATATTAAAGGTAATATTGTCCCAACAAATCATTATTGAAATAGTCAGAAAAAAAATTGCTTTGAATATCCTGTTATTATTAGAGTTCAAAAGTATTCTTACTTCTTGGGAAACTATATTACCATTTTTTTAATTGTCAAAATACTATCGGAAACACATATGATTGAATTTGTTTTCTATTAGACACTGCATTAAATTAATTACTGTTGTACTTAAAGCAATAATAATAAGAATTTCGATTAAATAAGATGTATATTCTTACAAATAAACTTTTACTGAAACCAATGATATATTTGGTATTGAATTTAGAATAGGGTATTATTGGCATCAAATACCGCTATATTTAAACGCCCTATTAAAAACCAATGAAACCTTATATTTCAGGCAATCTTGTAACCTATTGGTTAGCAATGATAAACTAATCATTAAAAGAAACCAAATTTGTATTGTGCAATACGAAACAGAGTGGTCATTGAGTGAATTGGTGTCCAATTCAATTTACGATAGTATTTTTTCCGTGGATGTTACCTATAGTTGAGTAATGTTTGCCATTTTATAAAGAAGGCTCCTTTTAATTTTACTCTCAACAAGGAGTGACATTTTTACGTATCTTGCATAATTTGGTCCATTTGTCCTCTTCTAAACCACATTCGCGGACATACCGTAGAATGCTACATAAGCTTAACCTATTACAGCCCGATTCTATAAATAAAAGGACACTTTTATACCTACTTTCAACATTGATAGAACTAAATTCATTCTAGCAACACCTTTCAAGATAAAAATCAAGCAAATCGCTAAACTAGTACAATAACTCGTAAGTTTCGCTCACATATGCTAATTATAAATTTTCGGACGCCGTAAGGCCGGCGACATACTAGCGGCGAAGACGTGCGGCATGGTCGCAACGGCGGCGCCGCAAGTTTTGTGCCACACACATTTTTATGTATGAAGACATACTTGCGACCATGCCGCAGCTCGCCGCTCTTGGTCGCAGCATGCTGCGTCGAAGCCGCATACAGCGGCTCCGCCGGAAAGAAAGTGAATCGTTGTTTTATACCGACCTGTTCATACTTGCGGCGAAGTCGCCACACAAAATCTTCGTAGTGTCAGCGCAACGGTCAGGCAACATTTTAACTCTCACTGCGAATTTTCTCCTACATTTAGCTTTTCTACAGTCACCGTCGAGACCTCGCCGCACAGTATGAACAGATATACAAATCTCTGCGGTGTCGCCGCTGCGACCATACCGCACGTCTTCGCCGCTAGTATGTCGCCGGCCTAAAACTCTAATCCAAACAAATTTCGGTTAATTCGTCTGGTTTTCAAAATAATCCTCCATTTCGGAATATTTTAAACAGTATATGTATATAATTTATGATAGAGGAAGTACCTACTTTCCTTGCGGTACGTAGATAGACCACAAAAGGTGTTTAAAATTAAAACAGCTTTTTAATAAAATTAATGATGAACAGAATCATATTATTTTAAAATTGGGATATTCAATTATAAATGGTATTCCTAATCAAATTATTATCCGAACTATGTTACCTATACCTGCACCCTCGCCTGCACAATTATATTAGGCGGCGTTGTCCATTACAATATCCAATGTCTCCGCGTCACCCATTAGTCATGTGCGTACGTGTTCGCGCTGTTACCGATTCATACCGTTTTTAGTTTATAGCTTCTACTTTCCACTTTTACCGCAAGTTTATTTTGAATTTAGTTAGACTGTAATCAGTTTTTTTTACAGCAACGTTTTTATTCTTACGTGTTTTGGGTGTTTAGGTGTATTAATAAAATCCAAAAAATTTAATAACTCATTTTTTCAAAGCGTCAATATCTGGAATGGTGGTATACAAGCAAGGTTTAGTGCTTCAATCTTGTGAAGCTAACCTTGTTTTGTATTCAGTTTATTATAACTTGCTTGCTAGATATAATTATTTCTTTTTTTGGATTAACTGGAACAATTATAACTTAAATAATAATTTTCATAATCGATTATTTTTAATTTAAATTATCTCATCGCTAACCAAAATAGAACATCATTTGATTGCCTACCTACTCTTGTATGTATCCTATTTATAAATTGTTAGTAAATTTATTTATGGAACGAACCCGGGATTATTTTCTATCGGGCCTATCAGGAATACTTATACCCGAATATGCAAGCCATGTTTACTCCATAATATGGGTCATGTTTAAATATTTTACCAACCCTCTCACAAGCCCGTTTGGATATTGAATCCATTTGGGGAAGATGGCTGTATAAATAGATACACACATACATAACCCCATCATTACATATAAGCAACACAAAATTTGAGTGTTTGACAAGCTAATATGTAAGTATATTAATGCTCAGTCTTATATGGAAGTTTGTTGGTCTAAAGCAATCCAAATTAGGACTAAGTTATTATTTTTTAACATACCTCCGCAGGTTACCAATGTTAAAATTTTGCTATCATTTTTACAAAATGGTAAATTTGGTGGGATTGGGTTAGGTTGATCTATAATGAACATGTGCTGACTGATTGGGTTTGATTTGCCCATTTTTTCGCTTTAAAAAGAGCCTGACGTCACACAATATTATAAAGAAAAACAAATGATCCAGCCGGGGCATGGCCGACCTTAAATATTATTGTGGCATCACATTTTTTTATCAGTTATAGTAAAAACCGAAAATAATTCAAAGTATTTTTAATTCCACAGACGCACTTTACCAAAAATGTGTATTTCAATTAAATAAAAAGAGTTAAAATTTAAACAATAGATTGTTTATGACCGAGTTCAAAACAAATTTTGTGAGAGTTCTTTTCGCGCCGCCGACGATTCAAAATTAGGCTGCACCACATAAAGAGTTAAATCACTCATTTATTACTCGTTTCTAAGGAACCGAAAAATCTTACGAGTTCGTCGCAAGGTCATGGGCGGCGTGAAAATATTTTTGTGTAACAAATGTAAAATGAACACAAACCTAGATTGTATTACAATTTATTGGCATTACATGATATAATTAACAATTTTTCAAAGTTCGCTTCAATAAAACGCGTTCGTTTATAATTAAGAATATCTCTAAGTCTAGAAAAGCTTCTTCCGACATCAATTTGTAACAGGAGCGAAACGGAAATGATTATATAAATCAGTATTTTTAGTTTTCAATGTTCCAAAAATATTTGTTATTTCTGAAATTCCTGGATTTCTTTCTAAGATTTTTGGTATATACACTTTTAATTTTTCACAAATTTCGGTAGGACATGCTTTGAGCTTATATATGGTTTTCTGAAATAAATTAAAATAAGTCAAAAGGGGAAGATTTTGTGTCTCCAACTGTTCAATTACACCTGGAAGATATCCAAAATTTTCAGAAATAAACTTTCAGTGCACTTATAATTTCTTTACTTCTTGTTACACTCAAAGCATCATCTTTTAGACTGTCAATAACATTTTTAAGTCGTAATTTGTATGGTAATATATAACGGCTGATAGCCATGTTCCCCACCTTGTAATAACAGGTTGTGGGGGCAATGGGACATTGGGACACATTTCTTTAAATTTGTTTATTCGCGCTGGTGATTTAAGAAAAACTTTTTTTACCTCACTAACCAAAGTATCAATAATAGGATAGAAGCGACGTATTAGTTCACATATTCTATGCAAGGCATGAGCTAGACATGTAAAGTGAATCAAATTTGGAAGATGTTCTTTTAACTGTGTTCCTGCTTTTAGCATATATGCCGCACTATCCGAAAGCCGCAAAACAACGTTTTCAATAATATCCATATCTGGAAAGGGCGACCTGATACTTTCTACTGCAGCTTGAGTTATGGTTTTAGCCAGAAACAGTGTTGCCAGAGTAACAAAGCAAAAAGTCGCCATCGATCAGTATGAAAAGTCGCCACTTTGTCGCCATAGCTTTTTTGAGATATTGGGGTTAGAAAACTGTCAATACTAATTAAAAAAAATGTTTTTGTGGAACAAGCTAAATAAACTTTATTATGGGTACACAAAGAATAAAAATAAAACAAAAACAACTTAAAAATTAAAAAAAAATTATTCTGATTCACTGTCTGAATCTGAACCTGATTTAGTTTTTTCCTGTTTATTTTTCTATATATTATTCATTTTTAAAACGTGTTTTTCGCCGATTTTATAACTTAAACAACAATCTCTATTTCTTTTCAAGTCCAACTTTCAATAATTCAATGCTCATTTTATTTCTTTTTTTTGTCTTCACATCTAGCATATTTAAAAATACTCTTTCTATATCCGCATTGCCATGAGGGATAATTAAAATGGCCAAAACAAATTTCGATATATTATTGAATACAAATGCATCATTAAAATTTTTTGTTTGTTCCAACTCTGTCCAAAAAGCGACCACCGGTGTTTGTTCCAATAATTTTATTGTGACGTTGTTTCTTCCTACGTATTGTATACAACATGTATATTTAATTTTTTCACCTGTAAAAAGTCGCCAAAAATAAGCTTTTTATTGAAAATCGCCGCCATACTCTCATAGAGACAAAAAGTCGTCATTTTGGCGATTTGTCGCCTAAAATGGCAACACTGGCCAGAAATTTACTGTTGACTATAACTATACATATATGAGCTTTCCCCTTCTGTAGGATTTAAAGGCCCAACTATAATATTAGCAACGTATCGGCCCTTGATGTCGGTGGTTTCATCGATGCTAAACCACAACTTTCTTCCTTCAATATTGTGACGTATTTTGTCAATAGTTTTTGAGTATATAAACACAACACATAAATTTTACGAAGAATAGATTCGTCTGCTACTCTGTGGTGGCAGTATTTTTGTAAAAATTTCGGTTTTACCTTTCAAGAGTAATATTTCTAGACAGACGTTTTTTTTTTTGATCTTACATAATATTCAAGAGTTCAAATTTCGATTTTTGAGCGAAATATTGCCATATTATGCAAAATGCGAACTATAAGGCATTACAAAGCTAACTTCTTAAGCTGTTGTGTGTACGGGATGTAACAAATGCAACGTTTCTTTCTTTTTCTTGTGTTCATAAGGCCGTTAAAAATGAATGTAGATTTTTGCTATCGAGTTTATGTGCAATAAATTCCATCATCCAAATCATTAGCTATATGCGTATTTAAAAAAGGAAAAAAACAATACTGGATTCATCCGCTTAACACTGCAAGATTCTCCAAATTCCCTACTATATATTTCTGTATATTTTGTTATTTTTTCGCTTACCACCTGGCGTTAAAAATAGAGAATGCAGTGATAAAGAAAAGCCGCGTTAAAAAGCAATTACGCGAGAGCATAAATACGGAAAGTATTATGTTCTATACTAAGCGCTTTTTCAACGCGCGCTTTGTACACAGAAAAAACATTCTTTTCTAGTTCTTTCGTTCTCATTCTTTGAATAAAAGTTAGGATTTAAACAACAAATTAAGTTGAAATCAATAACAGTAAAATCTTTAAATCAATTATGGCGTTAAAATATCAAAGGGGTCAAGTGCGAAATTTTACTGATCTGAGTTTGTATCATAGAAAGGACCTTAGTGCCATCGGGAATAATCTGATTCTACGAATGAAGCCATGAGCGAGAAAGTCGCCATTAGTAACTTAAAAAATGTGAACATCAGTAAGGTTGTCCATCTAAAGCTGAATAAAAGTAACCATGGCGATCTTTTTTCCAAAGGAAGTATGTGGCACCTTGGAGAAAACCCATTAGGTACTTATATTAAAAAAGGGTAAAAAGCTCACAGATTTAAATAAAATTAAATTACTTACGTTACAAAATGAAAACAAAATAAGAGAAAATAAAAAGAATGCATTTATCATCAACAATACCATACTTGAGAAAGGAGGAACATAATTTTTTTTTATAAAAATCTTCTCAATATAAAGTTAGGCACTTGGCTACTTTCTCAATTTATTTTTGATTTTTTTAACTTGGTATGTGGTTATTATTTTTTAACGAAAATCATAATAACTTATGCAGCGGGTGTACATAGTGTGACGGTTTTTTTTCATAAATAAAATATATTATATAGTAATATACAATATAATACTTTTGAACGTTACACCGACGGCAGCTGTTATTGTTGAGCACTAGTCTTTGAGTTAGTGGTGTGGTTCACTTTTCTAGCAGGGCGTCATCTAGTCTGCATAACTTGCTTTAAGTGAAGAAGAACCCCCAGACTGGGTGATGAACTCTTAGAAAAGAACATGTTAAAATAAAAAGCAGATTACCATTGACTAAATTTAATAAGTATTCCCAGTACTTATTTCCGTGGAAGAAAGAGTAAATTCATTAACACTAATTAGAATAATTAACATTTCTGATCGCATAATTTCAATTTTAAAAATCCCCACCCAACTTAATTACGCATTTGAATGGTTGATTGATCAATCAAACTGACACGCACAAAAAATATAACACTAATGTCAAATCAGAAAAGTTTTACATAAGAAAATAATTTATGAAATTAATATCATTTTAAATTAGGTAATAATACGCATAAAAAGTATAAAACTAACTAAGACATGGCAGATCACATTTTATTGATGTTAATTCATTCAAATGCATGGAATATACTGGCCTTTGCTATCAGCATGTTTCTTTGACAGGAAAAGATCTATAAATGTTTGTCCGGAATTTCTCTGGAACTTACCATGAAATACGTACTATTCAGGCAGGAAACATAAGTAGATAGGAGGAAAAACGTACTTGAATATTGTACACCAGTGCGTAGCCCAACAAAAACTCTACATACATTGTTGAAGGTATCTTACCTCAAAGATATTTTGAGAGTTTTTGAATCAAAACAAGCATTTCTTGATGAAAATACAGGAACTTGAAGGTAGATAAAGACATATTCTAACAAAAGAACTGAAATAAGAAACGAATTTTCAAAAGATTATCACGAAAAAGCTTGATTATAATTAACATACCTGAATGAACAATGAAGGCATATATAGGAATATGACTAATAATATACTCTTTACCATTCAGCATCAGCACAGTGTCTAAAAAAAATTGTTAATAAGGTAATAGAAACTCTTAAGACGCGAAGGAACCATTCAATAAAAACTTAAGATGCAAAAGCCCATTCTGGGTAAGGGATGGTTCTCGTGTGTAAAACACCACACTCGACACACGGGCTCGCAGGAAGTGCCTCTCAACAGGAAAAAAGCCTTTATGGAGATCCCGTTCGGAGTACTCTGAAGTGGTACCTCGATATTGATTTATTCCAAACATCTACATTGTAGATGCATATTAACATAAGCAACTAAATTTCTGCCAAATAAGAGATACGCAAACTCCATTTTATTGATTTTTCACGATATTTTTAGCGTCATAAATCTATTCGGAACTCGGTACTAAGTTATATATATTTCTGGCGAATGCGCCAGATAACTAGGCGGTACCCATGTAACACCTTAGAATTAAATGTTTTAAATTAATATGTTAATTATAATTAAATTTACATAACGTTGTAGCGAAACGCTACAATATGTTTACTTTTAATTTGTAAATTTTGTAATCTTTAAAAAATGACAATAAACCCTTGCTTATTAAATTACTCAGTTTATCAATTGTACAAACGCTTCAATTGTACATTAAATACTAACCAGCTTTACCAAATATTATTTAGTTACACAAAGTTATGTTTTTTTTCTATTATAGTACAATACTTTAAATTTTTTTATCTGAGACGGCCCACGTAGATTTCAAGCCTAAGTACTAGAGTACCGTGGGCGTCCGAAGAGAAGGGACTCTATTAACACAGGATTTAAAGGACTGAAGGTTGGGAGGGGAAGGGAAAACATCTCCAGGCAATTTTTCCATAAACTGAAGACCTTAGGTATGAATGGACGAGAGAAGTGGGCTGTTCTAGGGTTGTTCTATTAGGAACAGCCAAGGAGGGAACTATAGCGGCTAGTTCTTTGGAGCAAAATCCGTGGAAGGGTCGATAGAAAAGTGATAAATAAATCCCCAACAGCGCGGCGATGAGCGATAGAAGTGAGTTTTCTTGTGTGGAATGGGTCATTGATGAGTCGAAATGCTCTCTTTTGGATAGACTCGAGGTTGTTAAGTGTCGAAGGTGATGCAGCTCCTCAGATGTGGGAGCAGCATTCTACGTTAGGTCTTATTTGGGAAACACAGGCAACGTAAGTCGGAAAGGGAGAAGTACTTTCTGGCTCGAAGGAGAAAATCAAGTTTTTAGCTACTGATGTGGCTATTGAAGTAATGCGTTTGTTTCAGCTGACATCATGTTCCAAAGCGATGCCAACAAGATCGAAAGTTTTATTGTTTTGTAGGGCTTGGCCATTCATGTGGATGGGGTAGCTGTGCCGGATTTTTCGCGTGCCAGGGAGCAAGACGGTCTTAAACAGAACAAGGTTCTTGGCGCCCCACTCTAAGATTAATTATTGAAGATCTTGGAAAAGGGATAGGTGCATAGATCTGCGTCTGTTAGCCGGCTCTTGATTCGAGACTTGTCTGAAAAAATGTATGTTGGAATGAAGAGTACTAGTGTCAGCATAACTGTGGATGAGATTGGTAGTTAAAGCGAGCAGGTCATTATTGTGAAGAAGAAATAGGGTTGGTGCCAGGACTGAACCTTGGGGTACGCCAGCATTGATAGGTGGATATAGATGGGCGACCGTCGCCGACGACCTATGCGCCGATTAGAGAGAAAGCTACCCATAGGTATATAGTTTGTGAAGAACACCGTAAGAAGATAGTTTTTGAGGAGTGCGGCACTGCCTTTAACACCGAAGAGCAATTGTAACAAAACCATACTATTAAGAAAATGATTCTATAATATTAAATAAATAAAATCTGTTTTAATTAATATTTTTTCTCTACTTAAAAGCAACAAAAAACTTAACCAAATTTAATTGTCTTAATTTCAATAATATTTATTTTTATTTTAATAATACTATCGATACGCAGTCCTTCCACCATCCACTAAAAGCGTGTATGTAAATTGTGATGAAGACATCATTTTTCATTGTATATTTATGACTGCTCTGTCTTTAATTTTGTCGTTTGTGTGTGGTGTGGATTCTCACAGGTTGGACAGATTCGTTCCAGTCATTAGTGGTAACTAAAGGCTCATATCTACTAAATATCTCAACACCTCTCGGTGCCACTAAAACCGACCGACGCCGACATTTTGAGTTCCTTTTAACCATACAATATAAAACATATTTAAAATCTTTGTAGCTTTTTTGTCTTTAACCTAGCCTTTTATTAAAATGCAGTAGTGTTTAAGTATACGTTATTTTCCACCAAATAAAACATGCCATTGCAAACCAAGACTGTTTTGATATAAACTAATGAGGTCTTATTCTTCGGTAATCATAATAATCGTTAATATAGTAGACATTTAGGAATATCGAACATAGTATCTCGATTTAGTATTTTATATTAGTCATTGATTTAATGAATCACTCTTTCTGCTACATTGGTGTTTTTACGTGTTTGTACGTGCGAACAATTTCTAATTTGCTAATCTTTATAGTTATTTCCTAAAAACTTGAATGGTATATGTATTTCTTTAAAGTGCGACAGTTATAACGTTTGCTCGTTTTTCATTTGCTTTTTACTTCTTCAAGAATTACCTTAAAATGCTAGCTTAGGCCGAAGAAACGTTGCGTACCGCCACATACTGAAATAATGGTGATTGTTACGGTTATTAAATAAATTGAAAAAAATAGTATTGCTTGTTGAGCCCATTCTAAAAACAAATATGTAATTCCAATGGAACCTTCTCTATAACTCTAATACATGTCCTAAATAAATAAGTACATAACATAACATAACATACATAGCTATCTATAGCTAAGAAAATGTTAACACTCTAAAGCCGGATAATATGCAGGCATTAGTCTAAAGGCCCTAAGAATTTTAGTACATAATATATTATAAAATATATGTGCTCTAAACCTTAAGGGCATTATTCCAGCTCCAACTTTGAGAGTTTATCCCTACAGCAAAGGTAATATTGCGGCCTGTCGGTATTGTACTCCTGAGGTTTACCTTAAGCCACAAGTCAGGCTTTGTTTTAAAAAGTTTAGGGGATTAAAGAGGGTGATTTAAATTTGTATTAGGGTTTTTAATAGAAATATAATGGCACATGGTATACCTTCCTTTTGGAACTTGCTAAATTAGTATCAAAATGTTAGTGATTTTAAACAACGACATTTTTGATGTGTGGTTATTTTCAATTTATTGAGTAGTTTAAACACATGACACAGCGACGTTTAACTTCGCTGGTCGGACTATTCTCTGCCCGATCACTGAGATTAAGCGACGCCCGGCACGGCTAGTAAATGGATGGGTGACCGATTGGGAACGCCGCGCCGTGTCTCGCCTCTCTAAACAAGGAAGGTGGTAGAGGAATTCTCTCTCGACCGAGGTGGTACCAACCCACGCATCCCCCTAAAGGGCTAGTGAAATCCCCATGGATGTTTACCACTCTGAATATGTAAGTCGGACTTCCCCTGTATATCCGCGGTACATGGTGCTTAGCCTTCGATCTTCGTGGACTGTCAGATGATAAAAAACATACAAGGTTTAAAAAGTAACTTTGTTTTAGTTTTGCTCGACAGTCAACAACATATTATTTTTTCAGCTTATTTTTTGTCTGTGACAGCCCATGTAGACCTCAAGCCTAAGTACTAACCTGATGTGGGCGTCAAAATAGAAGAGAAATGTAATCTATTTAATTGCAGGGTAGGGGGAAACATCTGCGAGCAATTTTTTCCATAATCTGGAGACCCTAGGTATGAATGAGCGAGAGAAGTGGTCTGCTCTAGGCTTTTGTAGCTGGACAGTAAAATGATGCATACGTAACGCGCCTTTTGTTGTTCTATCAGGAGCAGTCAAGGGGGAATAATACCGGCTAGTTCTTCAGGGAAAAATCCGTGAAAGTAGAAATAGGATAGCCAGGATGAGCCAGTTGTGTCATAGATTGTTGGTGTATTTATAATTTAAGCGCCACTGATCTTTTGAAGGTGTTGTTTCTGGTGAAGTCAGAAACCGTTTGTAGAAGTTATCACTTATGTACCTGGATATCGCAAACAAAAGGCTCCAGAGTCCCAAATAAACTTTTATTTTTCAGTAATATCTGACCCACTTTTAACTGTTTAAAATTTGTATATTATTTGCATTTTATTAATATATTTACACATCAATTAAGATGATTCCAAAAATAATTCAGCATGAATTGGTCTGTCTGAACGATGAAAACCTTGATAGAATAAATGCTAACCGCTAATCGAAATTCATGAATTTATATAGAGCGCAAATTAAAATCTTTAACTAAAATGAGAAAAATATCAGCGCAACTAATTTGCCATTACATAATGAACGAATTTCTATAGTTATTAGGTAAAATTGTGTATTATATGTTTAAATAATTAGAAATTAAAATGGAATAAACTGCATTAAATTGTTGCTTTTCTTGATAAAACTGATATCATAGCATCAACATGCCACACGTTGTCGTACATTATTCTGCATTTAGAATCGTAGTACTGAGCCATACATCTGTCTCAGTAGACAAAACCACAATGCAGTATACATACAAAAGTTGAATCTAATAGTTGAACCCTAAAATGAATTTATAACCCTATAATGTCATACGACAAAAGCTATGGTACGGAAGACTAGGATAAAGAAAACTTACCTCAAGTTGAAGACCGTAAGAAGTTATTTTGTTGGAAAGTGCGGCATACCATACTTGGTCAAAGGCCATGGATATATCAAGAGCAACAATCTGGTGTTTGCGATGAAATTTGCGAAACTTGTTCTAGTTATGTGTGACAAAGCTAAGGAGATCAGCTGTGGATTTTTGGTGATGAAATCCATACTGTCTGAAGTGAGAAAGGTGTATCATACTATTTACAAATTAACTCTAAAGACAATTTTTATTTGTATTGTAGAAGCACTTAACGAAGAAGTTTTAAAGAATATATGAGGTTGGTTAATATAATTTTGGATATTACATTGGTAAGAAAGGTTACCTACTTCTTCCTACTATGACATATTACCTTTACATACTATTTTAGAAGCAATTTATCCTCTAACGAAGAAGTTTTAAAGATGGGCTTGATGTATACAATTTTGGTAATTACATTGATAAGAAAGGTGTATGATACTATTACAAATTACTTCTCCATACTATTTGTATTTAAGAAGCACTTTATTCTTTAGCGAAGAAGTTTAAGAGGACACTTAGCCTTGATGTTGGTAATTTTGGTAATTACTTTGGTAAGAAAGGTGTATCGTACTATAAAAAATTAAGTATATTTATACACTATAATATTGCAGCAGCACTTTATCCATTTAGAAATAAGTTTTGAAGGATATATAGGGTTGATGTATACAATTTTGGTAACTACATTGGTAGGAAAGGTGTATCATACTATTAAAAATTACTTCTCCACACTATTTGAATTTTATAGGTACTTTATCCTTTAACGAAGAAGTTTTAGGGAATATATTATAGTATAATATTTTAGTAATTATTCTATTAAGAAAAGTGTATCATACTATTACAAATTAGTTCTACAGGTTATTTGTAATGTAGAAGCACTTCATCCTTAAACAAAGAAGTTTTGAAGGATATAAATATGGGCTTGATTACATTGGTAAGAAAGGTGTATCATACTATTACAAATTACTTCTACATACTATTTGTATTTTGGATGCACTTTATTCTTTAACGAAGAAGTTTTAAAGAATATGTAGTGTCAATGTATACAATTTTGGTAATTACATTGATAAGAAAGGTGTTTCATACTATTACAAATTACTTCTACATACTATTTGTATTTTAAAAGCACTTTATTCTTTAACGACGAAGTTTTAAAGAATAAATGCCTTGTGAACCATGTGGTAACTTGAGTTACTAAAGATGAAAATGGGAAAATTGGGCCACATGTGCCTTAGTAAAATGTTGCTAATTAACACTGGGTGTTAAATGTGAATTTTATTTTCTAAAACGTTCTACAAGAAAATCGATTAAGGGTAATATTACATTATTAAAAGTTGAAAAGTAAACTTTTTAAAATTCTTATAATAAAATTTTGTTTGAGCTCAAACTGTTAACTAACACTTTTTACAAATTAAGGCGTCTATAACAAATAGAACAAAACTTTTCACTATAACTACAGGTTAAACTCCCATTTAAACTTTTTTCCTTATTATTTGAGCAGTAAAAAGATGTTAACTCCTCCAACTTTTCAGCAACACTTAAAGTCATTATATTTGAAGTTTTAGAAGTTTTAAGGTTGTTTAACTTCTAATTAACTTGGGGGAAATGTTATTAGCGTAATCGAAAGTTGTTATCTCAAGCTTAATTTACATAATTAAATTGGTAATATGCGAAAAAGTTTTGTATGTAAAAGCAAATAAGGGTATTTTAGTAAATTTAAATATATCTTATTCTGTATGAATTGTATATTATTTGTTGAAAATTTGAGCTCAATATCTACATAAATAAACGCAATCATAATTCGCAGTTTTATATAAAACTGATCATCATTATTTTTGGATTAAATTGGATAGAGACAGTATTTGTCGAAGCTCAAAAACAAGTCAGCTATATCTAAATTTCTAAATGCACTTTATCCTGTTTTTTAAACAAAAACCTATTAATTCCAGTTTCAAGATCAACACGAAAAAATATTTTTTTTTTCAAAAACAATTTTAAAAGGGGAAAATTTATATGAACATTATTTTTCAGTAAAATGTAAAATGACTAAATGAATAAAGATAAAGTTCATTCTCCGAAATAGCTATTACCTAACAAGGGTGGAAAATAATACTACTGCACGCGACTGAAGTTGATCGAACGATGCGAGTCGGAGTTCGGGCAGAAGTCGAGTGCGGAAAATACACTTTCCGCACGTGTTGCGTACAATGTATTTTCTGTTATGAAAAATTATCTGGTTTTGGCATTTTTTAAAATATTTTATTTCAGTACAGACGTCAAAGTAAAAATAGTGAAAATACAATTCAAAATTATATTATTTTTATTTGTTACTAACAATAGTAATGGTAAAAGAACAGTTGCTTGTGTTTGTCTAATTTAGGGCCGAAGTTAACTGGTACAGAATTATTTCGCCGTTCACATTCTTGGTCCCTTCAGGAATGTCTTCCGGTACTCCATCAATCATATTCTCTTCAATTTCTTCCCCGATCTCCATTTTCGACTCAAAAGTTGAATAAAAGTCAAACAACCTTTGTATTTTGACTTTGACGTCTATAGTTCTATACTGATAATCAACAAATAGGTATATAACACAAACTTAATTGCTTAACAACGATATAAGTAGAAAGGCCCTGTAAGTATTCGGTGGATTCATAATTTTTGGATGGTTATTTTTTTGGGTATTTCCCACTAATATTTTACTAAATATGCTTAATACCTCTTCGTTCCGGGTCCAGTGACGTTAATTAGCACATGAAGTCTTATTAAGTGGCGATATAAGCGTGTGATTGCTTCCCGCGTCAGCTGTGGCGGATACAGAAATTTTAAAGTTGTATATCTCTGTTGCTACTTACGGGACCCATGCCAAGTTCAGAGGTTTTAATAGTAAGCCTACTAGGAATGTTTTGGTAAAAAAAAAGTATTTTGTAATTTGCGAAAAAAAGTTGAAATATTGGTTGCAGCACCCCCCCCCCCCCTGCCCCCCCCCCGGAAAAAATGAACACGTTTGGGTATTTTATTTATTATTCTTTTTAAACAAATTTTACATCGTTTTGTAGACAATTCTTAAATTTTAAAACTGTGTTAGTAGAAAGTTATAGTCATTTGAATGTTTTAAGTTTTATTTTAGGTTTCAATACTACCCGTTCTAAAATCGCAAATCTTTACTTTTTCGGAATATTCAGCAGACTTAAATGCAACTTTGTTAAAGGCAAAACATGCATACTTACGAAAATATTATGCTATAGAAAAAGCTTACAAAGTTATAAAAATCAAGTAAAAATGCAAATTTACCTCGAATATGCGGCTAGAGGAATAACGCCATTGGATTTTAATATTCTGGATGAATGACTTTTTTCACGTCGCAACGCTTACACAGGCAACGCTTACACAGGCAGTTAATGTTTTCAAAGTTTATATACATCACTGTTAAAATAGACTTTGTAATCGATTCAGTCAACCAAGAATTTTTGCAACACGCCAGTGAATTATTGTCGTTTTATTTTTTTGTTGTTTTATAGGATTATATGTAGGGTGCTATGAAATCCACTGCATATATTGAAAACCGTAAATACTGGTGGGAATTCAGATGGGGCAAAAATAGTCATAAATATCGCTTCGGGATAATCAGCTAGATATCGCCTTTCAGAAAAAAAATGTAACAACACATGGCCATATTGAAACAGTGAGCTAGGTTGTTGTGTTGCCAAGTCTCTCAACAATAATTTTATGTGACAAGTTTGAAAAAATAAAATTTTTGTTACCTTAAGAAAAAGAAATCCTATTAACTCAGTTGTTCAAACCCAAAGTAAAATAATAACGCTTAACTAATCACTCAAAAATGTTGTTTTTTACTAAATTTTAAAGTGCACATCACTAAAGATAATGTTAATACTAATAACACTAATAAATGGCTGAAAACCATTTTCTTTTGCTAATAAATAAACTGAAAGCAAAAATTTAAAAGGTATTATTTATCTCATCAATACTTATCCATGATACCAGCTTTACTTCTGTCACCTGAACAGCTGACGGCACATGTTCAGCGGACCAATCAGGTGGAGGCCGTGGGCACTGTGGCGAATTAAAAGGTCAACTACCTCTTCGCACGTCTTGTATTTAACAAAATGTTTCTTTGACAATTTTTTTTACTATAATCAAAGAATTTTAGTATTAATTTTATAATACTGTGTAGTTGTGATCAATTAGTGTGATAAAATAGTAAGTAAATTATGTCAAGCTCTAATGCGACCATCGGAATGGATGTGCGAGTGAATTTTGATTTTAGAGGTAAAAAGTTACTAGTAATTATGACCGTCTCATTAATAACGTATTAGGTAAGTCAAAATTCTTTGTGATAACGGTATAATATAGCCTGTTTCGTTCTGCTTACAATTTCAACTTAATTTCATCGGTGTATGTTACATATTTTCTCATTTCAAATAAATAAATTGTTACCAAATTAATACACATTTTTAGTAAAACCACAACGCACTCTATCTCTATGCTAAATTTCAAGTCTCTACGTCGAATAGTTTCAGAAAGAATCGCTTCTGATAGACGGACGGACGGGCACAGAACTGATTCCATAAATGTTTCGTTTTGCTAAATTTAGCACGAAAAACTAAAAACTAGGGAAAATTACTATTGCTACTACATTTAGGATGTTCCAGGTTCCGTTCACTTTTTGAAAGTCAGGTACATCAAATACTATATCCCTAGTTCTTTAAAGATTTGAACATTTTTTTAAATTTGATATTGAAATGTGATAATTATCCTATATACTGTCCTGCTTGAACAACAGAATGTATATTATTCCAGATGCAAAACAGTTAATCACAAAGAATAAAAATAGCATATTTTTAAGGTAAAGTTTACATCATAAATATAACTCGGTTATAAAAATATGCTTTTGGTGACAAAGCCGCAGAAGAACTACGTATTGGGTTTCAGTATTCCAGCTGAATGGTTTTTTTCACGACGCCTACTCTGGCATTTAATTCGCTCAAGGTTGGTGCAGATGGAGGTCAATATGGGTTTAGTAATCTGACCAGTCAACTGCGAGCATTTCAGACGAAAAAGATTTTTAATACCTTTGGAGGGTTTTGGTGCAGCTTAATTAGTTGTTTGAACTATAGTTCAGCAAACTATATATAGTATATTTGGGTAAAATATTTAGTTAGTGGTAAATACTACTCTACAACTTGCTCAGATAAATATTAAGAATACAAATTCAAAGCAGCACACACATTATTTCTTTATACACCTGGTCATACATTTTCTTGCGATAGGGTAATTGTAATTTAAAATAACTTATATCTATGTAGTACTATTTCTTAAATAAAATCGGTATCACCTGATTATGACAATCATAATTAAAATCTTATAATCCTTTACTTAGATTCAGGTTAATTTGAAAAAAGACGAAGAAAAAATGTAACCAGCAAGCGGTTAACAATGTATTAAACAATGTAACCTCCACTGGATAAAACTACCGGATTGCCAAAAAGTAAGCATTGATGGTAATCAATCAAGCTGGCATTTTTTTTTACTTAATGGCATTAAAAACAAGTTAGTTTATTTTTTTTTATTTTATTAAGCCCCCCACAGACTACGATGACGAGAACTGATAGTCTGTGGCCGAAAACGATCGTGCAATTCGCAAGTTAGGGATGGTTCAGGAGCTGATTATTGTTGTCGAATTAGTCGCCCTAACATGTCTCCAACATGCTCAATGGGGTTAGGATCTGGGCTACGAGCTGGCCACTTTAAGACCTTAACTTCGTCTAAATATTCTGTAAACACCCGTGCGACATGTGGTCTTGCATTGTCATGCATCAGGCAAAAGTCGGCTCCTTTGAAGTGGGCAAATGGTACGACATATTTGGCTAAACATTTATTAATACAGCGGTGAGCCGTTATAGCACCATTTGCAGTTATAACGAACTTGGTACGTTCGTTAGTGGACACTCCAGCACACACCATTGTACTTCCACCTTCAAATGGTACTCGTGGAGATATGCAGCATTGCCCAAATTGTTCCCTTGGTCTTCTCGCATACACGCTCGCATCCGTCTCGTGAATGCAAACAAAAATGAGATTCATCTGCAAAAGTACCCGGTCCCATTGTTCGGCTGTCCAATTACTATGTTGCCGAGCGAAAGGTAAATGCTCAGTACGATGGGATGGGTGAAGTGCTGGGCATGCAGCTGATCTTCTAGACTTCAGTTCTTGTTCACGCAGTCTACGGCGGATGGTGTCCGAGGACATATGAGTGCCATGAATATTTGTCAATTGACGGCTGATGATGGTACACCGGGATCGCGTAGAGCCGCGATTAACACAACAAAACGATCAACACAAATATTCGTTTTACCTCTTTTACCTGATCCTTGATACCTAAAATACTCCCCAGTTTGTCGAAAGCGGCTGATTGCATCTTGTACGGTACTCCTAGCTTTACCCAAGACGTTAGTGATATACCGTATGTTTCGGCCATCGCCGCCGTTTAGAGCTACGACACGGGCAGTATCTGGATGCTTGTCTAGTCCATATTTCAAGCTTTAGATTATTTATGAAATAAAACAGTTGTTGTTAGGCAACTTATCACATTATATTATGGGCGCCGATATGTCTTGATCTGCATCTTTTCCCTTAGATATGGAAAATTACAAGAGTTTTCTTTAGAGAAATGGATCTTCTCAAAGAGAATGGATGTCGGGATGAATAAACGACAAAATATTGAGCAAAAATGCGACTTCCATACGAAATACACTGCAACTTTAGAACTTAAAGAAAACAAAAGTATCATTTGTTTCCCCCGCATTATATCACACATGTCAAAAGTTTTCTTAAATCGAAAAGCAGGTGATAATCTTGATAAATGCGTTTAAAAATGTACCGAAAATTTCATTAAAAACAGTCTCAAATTAGCAAAGTTATTAACATCAAACTTGATAAAAATTTTCGTATCCGGATTTTTTGCTGATGAGTGTACTTTGAATTCCAAAAGAACTTTATTTATTTATAACATAACCAAAAGTTGTTGAAGTAATTTACTTACCTTTTACCATCTTTTTAAGCCAGTGGAAAACAAAATGCAGCAAATCCATTCTTTAACATCAGATTTTGTCGTGAAAATGTAATGTTTCCTCGCAGATTTTCTGGCTACAGACTTCCAGAAGATATAAGTTGGATTTACAGCAAATTTCGGAGGACAGATTTGCAATTACATCGGGGATATATGTAAGTCGAGGATTGAAGTTTACATGGCTTTCAGTAAAGTAGGTTAAACCGACGGTTTTTTTTTTACTTCTATAAGACAATATTGCGTTGATGTGCTTTATCCACTCCCATAGCATTTTTATTCGCTTTTTTCTAGAGACTAACGGCACAATCTTTTCCGATTTCGTTTACCACAAATCTTAGTAACTTCCTAATATTTAAAAAAAAATGCCAAGCTAAGTTTGTGTAACGGATGTAAAAAAATACTGCGAGGGAGGGAGGCGAAAGAAGTGGGTGCAAAATTCTTTTAACATGTTAACTATGTCATTTTCGGTGTTACTGAGGTCTGAAAATCCATTATTAGGTACATGGATATTACAAATTTAAAAAGGGGGCGATAAAATGAAGGAGGAGGGAGAATAGGTTTGCTGAAAAATCACACTCTTGAACGGATCTATTATGATTTTGTATTTATTGTAGCACTTTTGTAATAATTTAGTTGTTATATTCCACATAGTTTTAACTGTAGCCTCCTTAAACTCTGTACCATCTCTTTTTCTCATATTCTTTTTTCTCAATCCTTAAGTATCAATGCCAGTTCTTCCACTGTACGATTTCTATCTAATGTATATTTCCGCGTACTGCAAAACTCCATAAATATTTTCCAAGTATACTTTTTACTGTTAACAGTATTTTTTGGTGTATTTTCTTCAATAATTTTGTCGATTGAAGCACTGGTTTGTTCACCAAATCTTGACGAAGGTAATGACATTTTAAATTGTAACAATTACAGAATTGTCAAAAAAAATTGTTCCATGGTAACGTATGATGACATAAATAATAACTACCCATGGGCTGTTATTATTGTAATGTTATTGTCATTGGTTGCTTCTGCACACGTGATTACAAATAGACGAAATTAATTCGATTGTTGTTACGTCAAAAAATTTTCGGGGATAATACCACGAGAGCTTAAAAATTACCGATAATTTTTCACGATTGCGTGTTTTCTATAATTTCACGAGTCCGCAGGACGAGTGAAATTTGCAAATAAAACACGTAAGAGTGAAAAATTATCAGTAATTTTAAAGCTCGAGTGGTATTTAGGGGATTATTTCACGAATGAAAACACAAACTCCTCGAGTGGTATTTAGGGATTATTTCACGAATGAAAACACAAAAAATATGAATTGATTATCCAAGAAAATGGCAGGAAAAAATTATCGGTATAATTTTTTTTAATTGACGTAACGTCAAAAAATTATCGCTGTAATTTTAAAAAACTTTACTCATCTTACGGGACTTTTAACACATGAGTGAAATAATCAAAATAATAATCCCCTAATAAGGCGTTAACGAATTTATTTTTTTGTGTTCTGGTTTTCAAAAAAAAAACAGTTTTTTGCGTTTTGCTCAAAATCTAGTATGCGGACACATAGGTTTTCTAAAACAACCGATCCTATTATTCTATTGTAGAATAGTATATTCTGTAACAAGGTTAGAATGAAAAAACTCTATACGAGTGGAAAATTCCGAACGCGAGCGCTAGCGAGCGTGAGGAACCACGAGTATTGAGTTTTTTCATTCTAACTGAGTAACAGACTATATTTTCTCCACAACCATTAATTTGTTATTTCAGGTGGAGTACTGTCACATTCTATATCTGATTCATTCGATTTTTCACTCATTATTTCATTTAAATTGAAGCTTTTGCTGACAAAAATTATGACACCGCCACCATTTGCATCTGTCACTGACAATTTTGAAATCCACGGCTATCTATGTCGTTTGGTTCGATTACAGAATATTCATACCGTACCTTGTTATGGAATGAAAATACATGCGAAACACATAAGAAGTAAATGTTTCAGAATAAATATTCTAACTCAAGAGTAAGAATGTATATGTTCTATTATTAAAAATGATTTCGGAATTTCTACATTCTTAAATGGTTGTGGAGAAAGTAAGTACTAAAATTGCCCCTTCCTTTTTAAATTTGCGAAAAAACTTAGAAACAAATTCATAGTATAAAACTTAGTTGCCCTGTTCTTACACTTACAGTTTAAAACTTTTGGTTATCAAATGGTGTCTGTCTAGCGTTGGAGAATCTGAGCGTTAATTTTTTTTCAGATTTGGCTTTATAAAAAGTAACTGCTACCATAGAGATAGATTAGGGTCAGTCTATTGGTAAAATCTCTGGTTAATTTCAAGTAAAAATTTTGTGTAAAATGTGTTTTATTTTATTACTTTTAAGCACAGTGACTGTTTTAATTCCCAAATATTAATATGTTCGTCTAAAAATACAGGAATAATACCTTTTCAAATTGATTTAAATGTTAATTGCTTCTTCTTTAATAAACTTTAAACTAAATTTTTCAAATTTGGGTAGAGCCCCTATTTTAAAAGTTTTATTTTGTGTAATAGTTAGAGCGAGAAGCGCTAACTGAAATATTGCTTACTCAGGAGCCATTTTAATTAAACTGGTAGTAGACTAAAAAACAATATGCGGCTATGAAAACAAGTTCGTTAGCTTAGGAAATTACCTAGCAATTATCAATTTATTTTAGTCTGAAATTTTGTGAAGCTTCGCCAAAATTAGAAAATCAAAAGAAATTTTTATGGTCGGTGAAAGTCGTATTTATAGTCCTATCTGCAGTTTTACTTTAATAATATAGCGTGGCCTACTTAACTTGAAAACACCTTAATATCCGGTTTATTTACTAAGTGTTTTCAATATACAAATTTCTGTAACAGAGGCAGTCCATAGCAACTGACGAACAAGAAATTTAAATTAAACTTTTAAAATGGCGAAAAAAAATTGGTAAACATTGCAAAATGGACGAATCTACAGTATTTACTAATAATGTCCAAATAACCAAAAGAATCACATTTTATATCGCAGAGATTATAAATAATATGTTGTTAACATTAAAAAACAATCAGAAATTCCAGAGCTACTTTTAATCTGGTCAACTACATTGTCGTACACCTACTTTTTGAGAATGGCTATTGGCTATTAATGATAAAGTTGTTAAAATTACATTAAAAATGTAAATTTGTAGCATTTTACCCGAGTAAATCGATATATATGGCCCATCCCTAAGTGACTGCGATAACACGACCGCGCATAAGGAATTCGAATTCACTGTTGTTTTGTTGTGTTTCTCGGACTTACCCTCAAGAGAGAGATAGATAGCCTTCCGAATTTTGGACGAAGGCCACGTTTGATTTCTCAGTTCGCTTTGACATGCGAAATACGCTTTATATTTTTACCCATGTGTGGCAAATGATCGAACGATATCGGTAATTCAGTTTTTTAGTGTTTCGTGAAACGGAACACTTCTTATGGAATCACTTCGGTGTCCGTCCGTCTGTCCCAGGCGATTTTCTCTGAAAGTATTGGACTTAAACATTTGAAATTTGGCACAGAGATAGAGTGTGGTGGCCCAATTATAGACGTAACGTATAAAAAATTAAATTTTAATTCTGGGGTTAATTTCGGGGGTAAATTACGCAATGGAAAAAAATTCAAGGGCATCATGTAAAGTGTCAAATGAAAGCTTATTGAAAACGAATTCAACGATATATATGATGTATTTTTTTATTGCATTTTTTAAAACATTTCTTGGAAAAAACCGAGGGAGAACGATTAAAAATTTCTGTCTCCCACTCTTATCACCAGAAGGGTCGCTCAGAAAAATTTGGAAAAAATCATGAACATTGAGAATTAGGTGTATATTGAGCGAAAATTATCTGAATTGAAATATTCTAGTGCGGTCAATTGTTACAAACAATTTAAATGTGTATTCTGCTGAACCACTGGTTTTAGAGAAAAAGTTGTCTGATAAAAAATATTTCCCACGATGTAGGGAACAACTTTTTCTATCCACATTTTTCAAAATTTTTGATTTGGCCCACTCAGCTCCGCGCATACGCAATGTGATGTGGCGTTGGTGCCGTCGGCGGCGGGTACCGCGGCAGATTGACGGAGATCGGCCGGCCGAGGTTTGCTCGGTTTAAGTGAGGGGCTGATGGAACGGAACACTAATTGTACAAGTACAGCTTGCACTTGACCGATTTCTTTTTATCTTGTACAGCAGACGTAAATCTCAAACCTAAGTACTACTGTACCGCGGGTGCCTAAAGAAAAAGAGAATGTAATCTATTGATATAGGACTTAAAGGGTTGAAGGGAGGGGCAGGGAAAACACCTGCAGGCAAGTTATTCCATAATCTTGGAACACTAAGTATTCACAAACGAGACAAGTGGTATGTTTTTGTAGCTGGGCAGGAAAGGGATGCATTTGTGACGTGGTTCTCGTTGCTGTGTCAGAAAGGGGAAAATAAAAAAAATATGTAAATATCTGTAAAAAAGGGACAGATCCCCAACAGCGCGTCGATTAGGGAGAGAGTTTCTTGTGAAAACTTTGTCATTAATGAGTCAAATTGCTCTCTTTTGGATATAATCATGGATTTTAAGAGACGAAGGTGATGCTGCTCCCCAGATGTGTGAACATTATTCTAGGTTAGGTCTTATTTGAGAAACTTAGATGGTGTAACATCACCTTGCCTTTATATATAAGTACAAAAAAACCCTGTCATATACATGTTGCAATTAGCTGAGTCGGTAACACATTCCTAATGATCTTAATTATGTTTACAACATCCTTTTTCTATATATTTTCAATTTATTTTATTCAAAACATTTTATACTTTGTGTAGTAGGTTCTGTATTATAGTTAAGAATGATACTAACTTTTCGTCTGTCCAGAAGGCAGCACAACACATCATGACACAATACCAAAACTCCGGCAATAGTATCAAAAAGGAAATAAACTTAAAAATATCAAACGTTACGCCATATAATGTCATCTTTATTGAATTGTTAAAATTGTATGGGAAAAGGAAATAATTTTTTTCTCTTATTCTCCCTGTCACAAAATTTTACAGAGATAAAAAAGGGAATACGGAAAATCAGTGTCAAATTTCCTTCCTTTGCCCCGCAGATATGTTAAAGCTGAAGTTTTGTATTTGTACGAGTGTATCTACCCAAGTTTCAGTATATGATTCAACAAATTGTTTGCAGCTTTTTCAATTAAAGCTGTTTTTTCATAGAAAATAATAGTTCGAGAAAGCGGTGTTTCGTATTTTTTTTTTACATTGTCGTAGTATTAAAAATATAAGCTCACGTAATATTTCTTACCATCTTAAATAGTAGATCTCGTTTACTAGCGAACAATAGCGCCCATTTTTAATTAATATTCAGGTAAATATTGTAGCGTTGCGCCGCAACGTTACCTAATTTAATTATAAATTAGTATTTTAATTTAAAATACTTAGTTTTAAAGTACTAATCGAGTACTACCTAGTTCTCTGACGCATTCGGCATGACTGCCAAAAATTAGTGCCATACATCCAAAGACATTACAAAAAATCAATAGAATTCTATGGCAGCTATTTGTCTTATTATATATATATATATATATATATATATATATATATATATATATATATATATATATATGTGTGTGTGTGTGTGTGTGTGTCTCTACCGAACTATACTTGTGGCGACTTGTGTATGCATAAGGCTGTACTATGGCATCCGGCAAAATTGTGGCAACTTACACGCGTCGCCACAATTTATTTTAATAATACCAGCTTTATTTTCCATGTATTTTTCTCTATCTCATCGCCTTGTGCTTGTTTCTTCTTCTATTTAATCATCCAATTTATTTTTCTTTACCTATTTTTTAAATAAACCGAACAATTTCAAAAATTGCTTTAAATTGTGTAAGTTGCCACTATTTGGGCTTAAGTATGTTACCTTTACACACCCAATAATGGCGTCGTGGGCGTGGTAAGAAAGTGGCGACCTCTGTAAAGAATTTGCAATGTTGCCATTTTTAGTGCCGATTTTATTCCATTTAACTGAAATAAGATTTTAGTATTTCGAGTGCGTCGCGAGAGTTGCCACTATTGTTTGCATAATGGATGCCCGCACACACAAAATGTTAATCCTTGTAATTTAAAAAACCATAACAAGAGTAAGGTTACTTCGATATAGGTTTGTTTAACGTGGGGGGGGGGACATATAAAAAAGAGGCTAGAAATCTTTCGAAGATGCTAACTAATATATCATTTTCGGGGTTATTGAGCTCAGAAAATCTAGTTTTTAAACCATGTCTTAACAGTTTTCAAAAAATATAATGGGGGGGGGGGGGGTTAAGGCGCGGATGGGAATTTCTCCAAAAATGTTGGAAGTATCATTTTTGGGGTTATTAAGGTCCGAAAATCTAATTTTGTGTAATAGATGTTAAGAAAATTAAGGGGCGGGGTAAAAGAAGCGACTGATAGTTTCTACAAAAACGTTAAGTAATGTGTCATTTTTGGGGTTATTAAGGTCAAGAAATCTAATTTTTTCTGACAGATGTTAAAAAAGTTATTGGGGAGGGGGGATAAAAGGAAACAGCTGAAAATTTCTCCAAAAATGGTAAAGAATGTCAGTTTCGAGGTTATTGGGGTCAGAAAATCTACTTTCGTCCAACATAATATGTACAAAAAATTAACGGAGGTGGGGGAGGGATGAAAAGGAGCGGCTGGGATTTTTTCCAAAACTGTTAAATGTGTCCTTTTTGGGGTTATTGAGGTTAGCAAATCAGCAACAGATTAACAGATGGTAAAAAAATTAAGGGAGGGAAGGAGCGATTTTCAATCTGTCCAAAATTGTCATTTTCGGGGTGATTAATGTCAAAAAATATTATTTTGTGTAATAATTACTTAATTTCCCCAACAATTTTAACTAATGTAATATTTAACATTTTGGGAAAAATTCCCAGCCGTTTCTTTTTATTCTCCCCCCCCCCTCGGTTATTTTTTTAACAAATCGTAGACAAAATTAATTTTTTTGACCTTAATAACCCCAGAACCGACATATTCATTATCAGTCTTGGAGAAATTTTCAGCTGTTCCCTTTTCCCTTTCCACCCCCACGTTAATTTTCTCAACATTTATTACACAAAGTTCGATTTTCTGACTTTTTTACCCCGAAAATGGCATTTTGGATCACATTTTAGGAAGAACATGTCAATCGCTCCCTTTTTATCCTCCCCTACCCGTTAATTTTTTTTCCATCTGTTAGATAAAATTAAATTTTCTGACCTTACTAACCCAAAAATTTTTGGAGAAATTCCCAGAAGCTCCTTTTTATTCCCCCCCCCCCTCCCCCCTACTATATCCTTTAACAGGTTACATCCTAATAAAAGCAGAATCAAAGTTATCATTGAAACATATATGTTATGTTAAATTTATTGTCTAAAACGCTTGTAGCGCACAGAAAAGTTTATACAGGCATTAATTTTGTTTGGCAGAAATTGTAAGTAGCTAAGAATGTATTGTTTTTTCTATTTACGCGACAAGCTTTTAAGACAATAAATTTATCATAACATACTATATCTGTTTCAGTGATAACTCTGATTCTACTTTTATCTACCTAAGCGAACTACGTCCACTTATAAATAGCATTCAGCATTGTCACAATGAAAAACTATACCTATTTTTTACATAAGATTTTATTTATAAATTTTTGGTTACGTCTTAACCAATGCATTTCTGATAATACATTATTATTACAAGGAATTTTACCTGTTATCGTATTCTACTCGTCAAACCCTCTCATGTGATACCCATATTAAGGGGATTGTAAAGAAAAAGGTAAACCGCCATCTGGTGGCGTCCGCCATATTGGGTTTAGAATGACGTCATATATCTTACCAAATTATACTGGTCAAACCCTTTCGTTTGATACAAATGTCAAGGGGGTCGTGAAGAACAAGGTAATCCCCCATCTTGTGGCGTCCGCTATATTGAGTTTAGGATGACGTCATAGCTTATCGTATTTTACTCGTCAAATCCTTACATTAGATACCTATACCAAGGTGACTCTGAGGAAAAAGGTAATCCGCCATCTTGCGGCGGTCGCCATATTGGGTTGGAATGACGCCACATAGCTTATCGTACTGTACTCGTCAAACCCTTTCATTTGATACGCATATCAAGGGGATTGTTGAAAAAAGGTAATCCACCATCTTTTGGCGTCTGCCATATTGGGTTTAGAATGACGTTACACAGCTTATCCAATTCTACTCGTCAAACCCTTTCATTTGATCCAAATGTCAAGGGGATTGCAAAGAAAAAGGTAATCCGCCATCTTGTGGCATCTGTCATATTGGGTTTAGAATGACTTCACATAGCTTATAGTATTTAACTCGTCAAACCCTTTTATTTGATACCTATATCAAGGGAATTGTGAAGAAAAAGGTAATCCGCTGTCTTGTGTCGTCTGCCATATTGGGTTTAGAATGGCGTCACATAACTTATCGTATTCTACTCGTCCAACCATTTTATTTGATACCCATGTCAAGGGGATTGTAAAGAAAAAGGTAATCCGCCATCTTTTGGCGTCTGCCATATTGGGTTTAGAATAACGTCACATAGCTTATAATATTTAACTCGTCAAACCCTTTCATTTGATAACTATATCAAGGGAATTGTGAAGAAAAAGGTAATTCGCCGTCTTGTGCCGTCCGCCATATTGGGTTTAGAATGGCGTCACATAGCTTATCGTATTCTACTAGCCAAACTCTTTCATTTCATATCCACGCCAAGGGGATTGTGAAAAAGGGTAATCCGCCATCTTGTGGCGTCCGCCATATTGAGTTTAGAATGGCGTCACATAACTTATGGTATTTTACTCGACAAACCCTTTCATTTGATACCTATATCAAAGGGATTGTGAAGAAAAAGGTAATCGGCCATATTGGGTTTAGAATGACGTCCCATAGCTTATCGAATTCTACTCGTCAAACCTTTTCATTTGATACCCATGTCAAGGGGATTGTGAAGAGAAAGATAATCCGCCATCTTGTGGCATCTGCCGTATTGCGTTTAGAAGGAATTCACCACAGCTTATCGTATTCTACTCGTCAAACCATTTTATTTGATACCCATGTGAAGTGGGTTGTGAAAAAAATGGTAATCCGCCATCTTGTGGCGTCGGCCATATTGGGTTTCAAATAACTTCACATAGCTTATCGTATTACACGATACCTTAAAGGGCCATTGGTACCTATCCAACGATTCTCGAAAAGTTCGTTTAAATAATCGCTCACTACTCTTGCATTATGGACTGGTGCACCGTCCTGTTGATAAAGGCTTAAAAATGTCAAGGTGGTTGTGAAGAAAAAGGTAATCCGCCATGTTGTAACGTCCGGTGTATTGAGTTTAGGAGGACGTCACAGCTTATCGTATTTTACTCGTCAAATCCTTATATTTGATACCTATATCAACGTGATTCTGAGGAAAAAGGTAATGAGGAAAAAGGTAATCCGCCATCTTGCGGCAGTCGCCATATTAGGTTGGAATGACGCCACATAGCTTATCGTACTCTACTCGTCAAACCCTTTTATTTGATACTCATGTCGAGGGGATTGTTGAAAAAAAGTTAATTCACCATCTTTTGGCGTCTGTCATATTAGGTTTAGAATGACGTCACACAGCTAATCGAATTCTACTCGTCAAACCCTTTCATTTGATCCAAATATCAAGGGGTTTGGGGAAAAAATGGTAATCCGCCATCTTGGGGCGTCCGCCATATTGAGTTTAAAATACCGTCACATAGCTTATCGTATTATACTCGCCAAACCCTTTCATTTGATACCCATATCAAGGGGATTGTGAAGAAAATGGTAATCCGTCTTCTTGGGGCGACCGCCATATTGGATTTAGAACAAAATTACATAATAATATACCATATTGCATTGTCACTGAACTTACACACGAGTGCAAAATTTCGAAGCTCTAACTTAATTAGAACTAGTCGAAATTTTGATTGCAATATTTGACCTAAACATACTAACAAAGTAACAGGTGAAATTAAATAAAAGCGTGTAATAAATATTAAATTTACATTCTACTTACTTTTCTTAATATTTTTTGTTCATGATGTCCTTTGTCAAAACCTAATAGTTCTTGAGATATCGGCAATTAAACAAGTTGCTTTGGAAAGTCGTAATTTTAAAACGAAAATGAGCTTAGTAATTTAAAAACGAAAAAAAAACTACCACATTATAATACTTAACCATAGTTTAAACGTTCAAAACGACCACCGTTAACATCTCGACAACAGTTAATTCTTTCTTGAAATTCTCGTAATACATTCTGCATTTGAAGTTGAGTAATAGAGTTTACTGCTTGCGTAATTCTGTTTCTAAGGTCCTGTAAATTCTAAAGTTTTGTCATATTCACCTTTTATTTAGTGTGTGCCCAATAAAAAAAATCTAGGGTAGTAAGGTCCGGAGACCTCGCCGGACACCTTAAAGGGTCATTGGTACCTATCCAACGATTCTCGAAAAGTTCGTTTAAATAATCGATCACTACTCTTGCATTATGGACTGGTTGATAAAAAAATCTGTGAAAATTGTCTCACTGGTAAATTTTCAATAACATTTTGTATTTGGTTTTGTAGAAAATTAAGATATGGACCACGTTTAAAGGTTCATCAAAAAGTATTGGTCCAACAGTTAGAGTTCTTAGAATGCCCAGCCAAACATTAACGCCAAATCTTTCTTGGAAAGCTCCTTCTCTAACCAAATTGGGATTTTCAGTTGCCCAGTACTTCGTGTTTTTCCTGTTAAACATTCCCATATTAGTGAAACGGGATTCGTTTGAAAACAACGTAAGTGATTTTAAATTTGGCTGTTGCCGCTCAGTTTCTAGGTACCAACTGTAACAATCGAATCTTCATTGGTAGTCGGTATCGTAGAGATGATGATGTATTTATACAATTTATAACCATGTAGTATTTTTCCAGCAGCTTCGTGGCATATTCCAATATCAATGCCAATTTCCATGTAGATGTTGTAGGATCAACTCAACACAAGCCAGTGTATTTGTCTCCGCCTCCTCACTTATTATAATATCGTTTTAGTATTCGTAATCGTTTTCTTCCTTTAAATGTTTTTCCAACCATGAAAAATATTGTTCACAGGGGTGATCACGTTCCAGAAATCGTTGAATATACAATGCTCTTGCTTTTATTTGGTTTCTTTGTGCCTTTCCATATAGCATATCAATTTGATAAGCATTCTGAAGTTATTCCTGTTTGACTGTTTAGGAGCAATAAATATGAAAAATCGGACTTGTTTCGGTTTCATTGGCCAACCCAGTATTTAGGAATCCATATACCGAAAACTAATGCAAATTTTGTTGCCACTATTTTAAAAATATCATTTTCAAGCCTGGTAGATATATTTTTAACACACACACACATTCATACTATAACTGTGGCAACTTAAGAAAGCTGACAACGTCGCAAATAACACTTTGTACCTGCCCAAATATTAGTGGCAACTTTTTTTACACAACTTCTTACTTTGAAATATTAATGGCGTCGCATTAACACAGTTCTTGTCATGATATAATTGTGGAGACGGATGCCATAAATGTTTTTCAGCGATAAGAAAAAAACTACGGAGTGTAACGAAATTATTTGTATCCCTATACACTCCTCGGAATGGGCGCCACAATCCTGTACAAAAAACTCGAAAATGCCACAATTGGGGCTTATGCACGCGTTGCCATAATTATTGGGAGGTGTGTAATGGTGTGTGTGTGTGTGTGTATAAGTATAAATACGTAAAGTATGGAATAAATGCATTATATAAAATGACAAATTTTATGGAAAATCGCTGGGACTCGTGAACTTTGTTTTTATTTTTTACATATTCTAATAATATTTATCATTATACAGGGTGGCTTAAAGAAGTAGAACGAACGTCAAATTAATTTTTTTAAATAGAACACCCTGTATATTGTGACATTTTCGGATTCCACGAAAAATTCTAAACGTTTTTCTTGGAGTATGTGATATATCTATATCAAATAATTTTGAAATTATACAGGTTTAAAGTTACCTTGTAGTCTTATTTTCTACTGTGTAGCAGCAAAAGAATAATGGTAAATAATTAATTATCGCAAAATCTTTTCCCACATGACAAGAGTTATGAATGTCTAAAATGTATCTAAATGTATTGCAATATTTGATAATGTCTTTTTATTATACAGGGTCGCTCAAAAAATGTTAATTTTATTTTTACTAGATGACAAACAATAATTAATTCACTTCATCATTTAACAAAAATAATTTGGTGTTACGTTTTTAACAATAAAATTAAATGGAGTGTCAGCTGTAATTAGATTTATTCTTTTGTTTTTTTTTTAGAGTTTCCAAAGCCTATTTTGTTAACAGATATTTGATTTCTTCATTGTTGTACTTGAGAAAAAAATTTATGTGCATGAGTATTGGAAAAATTTCAAATTTTAAGCTGCCATAAAAAATAAAAACATCTGGGTTAGGTATATATAATATACTATTTCAATCGTATTAAAATATTTACAACTATTGCGTGTAAAATAAAAAAAGAAGTTTAAAAAAATTAATTGACTCATGTCCAACTTTTTTAAGTCTCTCTGAATAGTACAAAATTCTTTTAAACGGCGGAAAAATGAAAATAAAAGTGCCCCGTTATGATAATTTTAGGGTATTTGAAAGATTGGTTTAGACTAGATATTTATTTCCTTTATTATGCTTTAGTAATAATTGTAATTGACGAAGGAAAAAATTAAACATTTAAACCTGTATAATTCCAGAACTATCCGATATAGGTATATCATATGATATATGAAAAATGTTTAGAATTTTACTTAGAATACGAAGACGTAAAAATATACAGGGTGCTCTTTAAAAAAAAAAAAGTTGACGTACGCTCAATTTTTTTGAGCCACTCTGTATAATGACAACTATTTTTAAAATATGTGAAAAATAAAAATAAAGTTGACGTATCCGAGTGATTTTCCATAAAATTTATCATCTCGTATATAATGAATTTATTCCATACTTTGTCTGCCCAGATTTGGTTAACATATTAATGGAAAACTTTTTTAATATAGTTATTTCAAAAAACTTGATTGTTTGAAAAAAGTTTTGCTTGCCTTAGAAATATTGTCGTTAAGAAATTTGAGTTATAATATACAGGGTGGGACAAACGTTTAAAGTACATCCAAATCATTAATAATATAATAATATTTTCACGAAAAAAAATGTTCTTAAAAATCTTTTGTTTCGATTAAAACTAATCTTGCTGTTCAAAAATTCAAGCTTTATTATGCAATGTGTAACAAAATTTTAAAAAGCATGCTCATGACAATAATATCTTTATTGATAAGAACAAAGAATTTTAATATAATGGCAATTAAAAAATAACAAAAAAACATATTTAGCCTCTGCAGAACCACCATTAATTGTTTTCTGAATCTTACTACCGAATTATCGACATGAATTGGTGACATCTGATTACAAGCTTGTCTAATTCTGTTTTTCAGATCAATTACATTTAAAATAAATCAGCTTCATTCCTTAATAAAATATTTGGTTATTTATTAATACTTAAACCTGTCATTCCTAACAATGCAAAAGAAAGAAAATAAAATATTAATTGAATCTAACACCTTTTGGTTTTGAAATTACAAGTCTCTTAAATGTTTTCTCACCCTGTACGTTATGACAAATACAAATTTTTTGTAGCGAAAAATCAATTTTGCATTTCTGTTATTTAGAAGTTTAACACGATACATGAGATTAAAAAAATCTACAATTTAAGATATAATATAACTTTTTCTTGAACCCTGTATAATATAACTTAACTTTTTTAGTGGCAATATTATTTTTAGGCCAAGAAAAACTTTTTATGAAGGATGCATTTTTTCGATAAAATTGAAAATAAAAAGTTTTCCATATATTAACCAAATCTGGGCAGACACTGTATACATATGTATATATATATATATATATATATATATATATATATATATATATATATATATATATATATATATATATATATAAGAGAGAAAGAAGAATATCGGCTTTGCGGACTGTGGAAGTGTGTTCCTCTTTTGCATCAAAGTACGGGGAGTCCAAGAAAATGGACAACCCCGGTCCGGGTAGACCATGACAGCTGTTTCGTCGTTGTTAGGACTCATTCAGACAGCCATAACCATATATATATGTATATATATATATATATATATATATATATATATATATATATATATATATATATATATATATATATATATATATATATATATATGTGTGTGTGGAATACATCCGTTCGTTTGATTCGTTTCTAGGTGAAACTTGCAGACGTTTCGCCAAAATCTCATTTGGCATCTTCTGTGCTTACTCGCTGGTCGTAGACAGTTTACTTTCTACTCTACTCTTCTATCTTTGGCAAAGCGGATATATATATATATATATATATATATATATATATATATATATATATATATATATATATATATATATATATATGTGTGTGTGGAATACATCCGTTCGTTTGATTCGTTTCTAGGTGAAACTTGCAGACGTTTCGCCAAAATCTCATTTGGCATCTTCTGTGCTTACTCGCTGGTCGTAGACAGTTTACTTTCTACTCTACTCTTCTATCTTTGGCAAAGCGGATATATATATATATATATATATATATATATATACATATATATATATATATATATATATATATATATATATATATATATATATATATCCGCTTTGCCAAAGATTGACCTTTTTAATGGGTTCTCTTCCTACAAGTTCGTTCTAAACTAACTAATACTAGTTACATGATTATAAGAATAACCCTTTTAAAACTGGCAGATAAATGCATGTAGCTTTACACAAGTGGAAGTAAATGAGTGTACAATTCCTATTAAGCTTAAGAGCGTTTAGTACTAAGCAAACCTGAGCATACATTTATTTAATCGCTCACCCTTTAGATTACTTCAGTTTTCTATTATGGGTTGCGCTTATACCATATGACTTAAAAAGTATATAAGTATTAAATAAGATACCATGCTTTTTTCATACTGGTAATGATTTCTTTACTGCTGTTATATTCTATGGTCAATCCAGTTTGAACTGAGAACAATAATTCACCCTATTGGTGAATTCCATGGACAAACATTATTAAAAAAAATTGTCTTTGCTTTAAAGCAGAATACACAAACCGAAACAATTTTATGGAAATATTGGATCAACCTTTCTTCAGAATTTACAAAAAGGTTTTAAGGTATATAACGATGTACAGAAAAGCTGGCCAGTATTAAATAATGATTTGAATCGTGTGATGGTGTATGTGTGTGTGAGTGTGTATTAGGTTAATGACTTTGGTTGAAACCAAATGACCAGTAATCTGAATAGTCTAAATCTATATATTTAAATTAAAATAAATATACACAGATTCGTGTTAATTTTCAGATTTGCAGCACATTTACATTCAACTAACATTCTTATATTCTGTTGCTTTTATTTCATATATTTTTGTTTTCATTTTATTATCCGGCGAATAATTCACAACTTTATTCAATTAGAACCTGAAAAGAAAATGATATAACTGTGCTGTTAAATGTGTTGATCCCTTAAAACCGGGGTGAAAGATAACCATAATGACCTGAAGAAAAACGACATAGATCATAAAAATAAATACGAGAAAACGAATTATGGATTTCATCCTGTAGCCCATAGAAAATGCTGGAAGGATTTTGTTATTAAAGTTTTAGTATGTAATAAAAAACTATTTGCTAAAGAATTCTAATGTAAAAACTACCTAAGCGACAAATTAACTTAAAACAGTTTTTAATAATGAAATAAATTAAAATATATGCAGCAACATTTATACTCAGATTCCCTAAAAAGGTTTAAGATTTAGTGCTGGTTTAAATTAATCCTCTAGTTAGTCTGTTAGGTTTTGTCCTATCATTGTTAATAAGTCGTCATGAAAAACTTATGAGTTATTCTAATATTTCAGCGATTTGCTTGATACTTAAATGATTTTAATTTGAAAATGTGTTAAAATGAAATTACTAGATTTATTGTGGGAAGTACATACTAAAGTTGCCATTTTCTTTAAAATTTGCGAAAAAACGCAGAAATGAATTTATAATATAGAACTTAGTTTTATTCTTGCGAGGGGTCAAATGCATAAATCAGTCAAGTCACATACGGTAAAATGAGGAGAGGTAAAAACATTTTTGAGGTAAAATAATTAGATACTGAATTTGTGTAGGTATATTTTGTTATTTGGAGGAAGGGTATCGGGGAAACCGTGGATATCACAAAATTGTCGAAATTTAATTAAGTAGACCATCTTGCGTAGATCTCGGCAAGTACTATCGAATGGTGGCTTAAAGAAGACAGAAAACAGTAACTGATGTCGCGAGCTATTAGGTCTTTTAAATATACTATGTTTGAAGAAAATAATGCATGTCAATGCGTAAACGTAAATTAGTTGAAAACAATGAATGTCGACTTGGCAGCGATAATTTTGTTATTTTTCCACTTTGCACGTGGTTTTCTTATTCTATTAAACACGTTTTTAGTGCAGTTTGTGTAGTGTTGTTTTGAATTATTTTCTAACTTAAAGATACATTTTTCTCAAAAAAGAGTTCCTGTGACATCCATGGTTCTGCCCCGATACCCTTCAGTTGATCATGTTATGTATTTTTTGATCATAATAAACTGTGAAGCAAAAATATTAAATAAGATATGGGGGAAAACAATGGACTTGCCTGGTTTATGCAAAGTATTTTGATTTTTTCGGGTGAAAAATTAAATAAAATGAGTTTATGCAAAGTATTAAAATTTGGGCAGCCTATAATACATTATAGTTTTGACATTCCTACTCCTATAGAGTTGTTTATGCAATGAAAGATTCAGAATTTAAAACTGTGCATGAATATGAACTCTACTCGTTTTGCTCAAAAAATGGACTTGGCCGATTTATCCATTGGACCCCTGTATTGTCAGTTTAAAACTTTTGGTTGTCAACTTAGACTGCTCCAGCATTGAAGAATATGACCGTTGTTGAGTTTAAAATTTAACATTCAGATTCACTAAGAAGGTTTAAGATTTAGTACTGGTTTAAATTAATATCTTCTAGTTGATCAGTTAGGTTGTGACAGGTTTCTGTCCATTTATTGTTAATAAGTCGTCATTATAAACTTATGAGACATTCTAATATTTCAGCGATTTGCTTGGTTTCCAAATTATTTTTATTTGGAAGCATGTTGCTAAAATGAACTTATATTTATTAGTGTGAACAGTACATACTAAAATCGACATCTTTTTAATTTGCGAAAAAACGTATTTATAATATAACACATATAGAGTTGTTTTATTTTTACACTCGTTAAAACTTTTGGTTGTCAAATTAGAACGGTCCAGCGTTGGAGAATCTGGCTGTAAATATTTTAGATGACACATAGTTACGCAAGCAATGTACGACTAATCGTAATCCTACTAAACAAGGACCTATCAATTATGTCGAATATATTGTGATATTTTTTGAATATTCCGAAATGTGCATTTTTTATATTCAGTAGCATAATTTAGGCTTATTCAACCTATAGTTTTTATACTCAATTCCTAATAAAGTTACTTAGGTACAATGCCATTATATACTAGACACTTTTAGTTTTAATATTTTTGATCCGAATTTTATAGCTTCTATAAAACCTTTTACTGTCACATTATTATGGGCAAAGGGATTTTATGAGCTTAACCCAATATTAAACAAGGACCGAATTTAATTATTATGATTTTAATTAATTTATAATATAATGATTTTAACTTATTTTTATTTCGTTTTTATTTTTTTATATACAGAAAATAATAGCTATTAAAATGTTGGTGCATTTTTCGTCATTTTCGTATTCAAATTGAATTCCTTAACTTTGGATGGTGTTTTTTTTATCCAATTTCAAATTGATATCAGCGAATTTTTCCGTTATTTCTGGTCACCTGGACTTTACTGGTATAAATTAAAAGAATATACAGGGTAAAATGGCAGATCTCATTTTTCGGTAATTTCCCTACTGATCTTTGGAGTTTTTGTTATAACTATTTGATTCTTTTTGCCGGTCGCTAGAGAGCACTGAGACTTACTTTTATTTGTTTATGTTTTGTTTCTATCTGATCAGTTAACCCTAGCAGGAAGTACCTTTTTTAGAAACACTGAGGACCGAGGGGGAATAATTAATAAGTGTCCACATATTTCCTCTAACAAATATTTTTTATTAATCAAGATACAATTACATATTGTTTGAAACTTAAACAATCTTCCAAGCAGTAATGGTAATGTAGTTAGAAACATATTTATAAATTAGTCAGAGGTGTCGTCTTCAGTGGTAGCAGATACTTCACACGTTATACAGACAGTAGACCTCTTACTGTGCTTACATTCAGAGCAAATAAAATTGTTGTCTTAGCTGACTTGTTTTCTTTTTTGGATTTTGCCAATGTGCAACAAGAATGACACGTTTCTTTTCCAGGTAGCGGTCGTGTTGGAGGAGCAGCTTAAACAAGTTTTCTTTCTAATACGTTGTCCCTAGCAAAAATGATAGAAGAATGCAGACCAGTTGTATTATCAGCTCTTATTTAAACATTTGGTATTATCAAGGCAAGTCAAAGTCCTTGCAGGAATAGACGGTGATTAATCTTTTGTCATTCCACTGAGGAAAGTTCAGCTAAAAAAGTAAATAAGAATTAAGTGCCGCGATATCCAACATAGATATCAGATAGTGTCATCTTCTGGTAGATCGTTTCAGCCAGATCGTTCAGTCAGATTCTTCAACGCTAGACCAGTATAAGAATAAGACAACTAGTTTTATGCTACAAATTTCTGTCTAAGTTTTTTGCAAATTTATCAAGCAAAGGGCAATTTACGCATGTACTTTCTACAATAATTGAACTAAATACATTCTAGCAACTCGTTCCAAGATAAAAATTATTTGAACACCAAGCAAATTGCTGAAATATTAGAATAACTCATACGTTTTTAATGACGACATGACAAGAACTTGTTAAATCCTAACTGATCAACTACAAGATCCTAATTTAAACCAGAACTAAATCCTAAATCTTTTTAATGAATCTGAGTTTTAAGATTTAATGTTGTGACCAGAACCTAAGCAACACTAATAAATATTGGTATATATATTTTTTCAGTTACCCACTAACAGAGCAAGATTATGGAATATCAATTTTATTTCCCAAAAGTATATAATTTTTATAGCTTCGTAACCTATAACATAAAAACTTTTGCTGACACACCATAAAATATAAAAGGCCGAAATAAGGATTTAAGGGCAGTCGTACAAAAGTCGACTTAAATTAAATATCATTACTGTGAAAAATGGATTTTGTGTTCTCCTTCAAGCAATTCAAGATTAGTAGCAGTAACATTGAAAACATCTAGAAAAGATAAACAATAATAATTCATAAAAAAAAGTGTCCGTAATAAAATATGTATGATAATGAAAATGTTTGTGATACATATAACGGACAAAAAAGACAGAGTATTAATTCTGCTCTTGCATTAAAATACAGGTCATCCAAGAACTAATGGAAAGTAAGCTTTCACCCTTGTTGGGGATCATCAGACTGACGTAATCATCAGGTAGCTCTCCTCAATAGCAACCTTTCATATTAAATACTTTTTCTAAAATGGAAACGGTACAAAATATGCGTAAGCGCCATATATATAATCACTACTGCAATAGTAGGACAGATCTCACTAAAGTAAAGCTGCTAAATGTTATGTAGGCAACACATGAAACATAAACAGGAGCGGTAGCAAAATAGCGGGTCAAGCAGTGTGTGACATTTTCTTATTTAAATTTGGCGCTCTGGTTGATCCTAACCTATTGATTGATAAGTTCATTACCACCCATTCTAAAATAATATAACCAATTTCTTCCCATTATTATACATTTTTTGGTTATAAATACAATAATGAAATAACTAGCCTGTATTTGACGCATAATAGTCGGAAGTTTAACTATACAATTTGTTTAATACAATAAAATGGTTTCTCTTTTAGAATGTCTACAATGGCTCATTTAACAGTGCTGACTCTTACAGTTTGATTTTTTAAGGATCTCTTTGTAGGTATAATGCTGATACAGTTACAGGAAACAAGAAACGAAGCTTTCAGACAAATTGTATGGAAAATCGATGAGTCTGTGGTAAAATTTGTTTAACATCTACTTTTATACTCTAGATTCTAGATCATAAAATGAGATTACATTAAGTATGGACCTTGACAGGAAAATTTATTCAGACATAAAAAACAATGGGTTGTATATAAAATAAAAGTACAATTAAATATACGTATTTACGTTAAAATCGTACTTATAAATATGCGATTTTTGAAAAAAAGAGATAAGGTTATTTACTCAATGTTATGTCTGGTAAGATATTAATTTTTTGTCAATAGCCTAAATTTTAATTATTAAATAATTAAAAGCGACGTTTAACTTCTCTGATTGGATTATTCTTCGCTCGATCATCGAGTTTAAACGACGTCCGGCACGATTAGTACTTGCATGGGTGACCGTTTGGGAATACCGTGTGTCGCCGCTCTAAACGAAGAAGGACGTAGGGAATTTTTCCTCGGCCGAGGTGGTACTACCCCACATATTCTCTTAAAGGGCTAGTGAAATCCTCACGGATGTTTCCAGCTCTGAGAGTGCGACTCGCGCATAGAGGGCTCCATACTACATACAATATTGTGAATTTGTCACAGAACGCAAAATTCTCAACACCTATGGCATCGTCGAAAGTTGTTCTAAATGGTCTAGTCACTTGCTAATCGCGCTGTAAAAACTCCCCTCTGTCGTTGCTTGCCTCTCGCCTAAGCCCATAGCGCTCGATTCCTGGAAAAATCAGGCACGGGTTACACAGGGTAGTTTGTGAACGTGAAATTCGTGTCGCTAAAAGGGAAGTAACGAGTGCGCCAAATAAAATTTAGATTTTTGATATTCTAGTGTTGATGGGTGTAATATTAGTGATTGTAATAATGTTTCATATCTTCGATGCCCTAAGGATCCTGAAAGGTAGGACTAAAAAAGCGTGTAAATATATAGTACACATTCTTTATCTATTAGATTTAAATGTAAACTTTTTATTTGCACTTAGTAATTTATTAAAGAGATTGTCACCTATAACTTGTTGACAAAATATCATATTTATTTCATTTCACTTACATATTCCTTTGGTTCTAAGCCCTACCCGTATTATTGCGTCATGGAATATTGAAATCCGGTCTCTAATGTTAAATACATACGTAGTTGTAGCTTTACTACTGGAAATATATTTTTAAAAGTGGATGGGTTCGAATGAATACAGACACCAAAGTACATCCCCTGAATTTCCGTGCGCATCTCTCTGATCTTGGAAATGTTAAAAGCAACAATTTGGAATTCATTCGCCGTGAAATTGGAGTGATTTGTTCAAGTTGTATTTCACAAAGGTAAGGAGATCAGCAGTGTATCTTTGGTGACAATATCCATACTGTCTGTCGTGAATAAATTTGTATGTTTCTAGACATTTTACAGTTTGGGAGTTAATGACTTGTTCCATAACTTTGCACACGTCAGACTAAAGAGAGACAGGACAGAGATAGGCCAATAACATTAGGTGGAAATGGCCTAGAACCTTCCTTGGGTACAGGCTGTACACGAGCAGTGCCCACTATTTAATGTTTTAATTTCGCAAAGTCAAGTTCCCTCAAGATGCTTCACGCAGACATTGGCAAGACATGGACGTCCAGATTCACTAAGAAAGTTTAAGATTTAGTACTGGTTTAAATTAAGATCTTCTAGTTGATCAGTTATGTTTTGACCAGTTTTTGTCCTGTCATTGTTAATAAGCCGTCATTGAAAATTTATGAATTATTCGGATATTTCAGCGATTGGTTTGGTCTTCAAATGATTATCATCTTGGAACGGGTTGCTAGAGTGAATTTAGTTCTATTATTGTCGAAAGTGCATACTAAAATTGCCCTTTTCTTTATCAATTTGCGAAAAAGCTCCGAAATAAATTCATAGTATAAAATTTAGTTGTCTTATTCTTACACTTGTCAGTTTAAAACTTTTGGTTGTCAAATTAGACCGGACTAGCGTTGGAGAATCCGGCTGGGAAAATTTATAATTTACCACGATCTAATTTCAGTAGCAATAATTTTCTAAAATTCCTAACTACTAATTTGTATAGTTTTTGAATTACCAGCGTATCCACGATAAGGCACATTACATAAAATATTTTGACCAAAATTAAATTTAGCTCTTGGCATCAACCCTATCATATTCGTCAAGACAGAAATTTAACCGATTAAGATCAAGAACTAAGAAATATTGTTTGAGGCTTATGCGTCAGTGACAAAATATTTGTTTTTAGTTTTTTTTAAATTATGGATTAAGCACAGGATCCTGTTTGTACTGGTTTATTTAAAATAACTAAGCCTTGCCCATTTTTACTATAATGAATTATAAAAAATTTATATTAATTGGTTTTCACAATCTTTAAACTTATGATTTCCAGACATTATTAAAGGAATAAAGGCTTTGCCTGAAATTACGTCTTTATCTAAATTTTCTAAACTAGGACTACTTCTAAAACCATATGCTTTGTAAAAAAGTATATTTAGTCCTTTTGTACCAGTTTTTTTTTATTTTTGAAGCTGTTTTACAATTCCTGTCATTACGATTGCCACTTAGTAATTAAGCAATAATTAAAAAGGCCTTTCATCATCAGTATTTAGTATTATTTTGAATATAATTACCTGTTTTTGCAATTTTTTAACTGTGAGTTTAGTCTAAAATTATATTACTTAGTGCTTGATCGAGAAATCAGTTGAACCCGAATACAGGTTTAAATTATTATTAATGAATTCACTGTTTTGATTTCATGTAATGGATATCCCTGAGGATCCATTTACTTATTAAAAATAAGAGTGGGTTATTATTTTTTAAAGGCTTAATTTCTTAATTTAAATTTAAACGTATTTCTAGTTTTGTAATGGTGTTGCAGGATTGATTTTTAATTAAAGCGTATCCACGGCAGGGCATACATAAAATATTTACCCAAACCGGTAGATAAATCAAGACCTTTAGACTAAGGACTCAACGTTAACCTTTTTATTTAAAGTATTTATAACACCTAAATTATAAACTATACATTTTAGTAGCCAGTACTTTCTTTTGTTTTTAGTCTAAATTAAATACGCCTAAGTTTGTTGGATTACCTACATTGCGTGACAATTCAGTTGCGTGTATATTATTATTCAAGCAATTATGTCCCATTTTCTACCATTTTAGTTGATGCTGCACGTTAAATATACAGTTCATGTCATATGTCGGACTTTTTTTACAGTAATTATAAAAGCTGAAATAGGCCAAGCAAAAGAGCGATTTGTCGTGACATTAATACTATTAGAAATCCGTCTGTGCCATCATCTAAAAGATGATCCGTAGGTGATTGCTGTTATATTTCCAACTCTGAAATTTTTTCCGTTAATTTGTTATAAACATTTTTAAGCAAAAAACGCGATTTTTTAGTTTTTTGCTTATAAAATGGAAAGTAATGAAGCAATCTTAGTGGTGTAAATGGACGATTTGTAGAGAATAAAAATAGGAACAAAATGAGAAGTCGAACGTCCCGATAGGATAAGTAGCAACGGAGAAAATCCGGAAAAACCGGAAAATTAAGAGTTTTTTTAAATTCATAAATCGGCCATTTTTAAACGTAGAGGGCTCAAACTTTTGGAAAAAGTAGTAATTTACAGCTACTTTATGTGTGAAAAACCCCGACGCTGTCCGACGATTAGTTTTGCCACAATCGTCATTTTAATTTTTCAAAATACTACTTTGCAACAGGTCTGGATGCTCTATGGATCGTCCGATTTTAATTATTGAAACGGATTTGAATAGTACAGGTTTAATTGAACAAAACGTATATCTTAATTTTTCCATAAAATGCTACGAAACCGGTTGAAAATGCACGTAAAGATGCATGAAAATGGCCGAGCGCGCGGAGCGAAGGGGAACCAATATTCGCGCGCTCGGCCATTTTCACGCATCTTTACGTGCATTTTCAACCGGTTTCGTAGCATTTTATGGAAAAACTAAGATATACATATTATTCAATTAAACTTGTACTATTCAAATCTATAGAGCATCCAGACCTGTTGCAAAATAGTATGTTGAAAAATTAAAATGACGATTGTGGCAAAACTAATCGTCGGACAGCGTCGGGATTTTGCACACATAAAGTAGCTATAAATTGCTACTTTTTCCCAAAGTTTGAGCCCTCTACGTTCAAAAATGGCCGATTTGTGAATTTAAGAAAACAACTCTTAATTTTCCGGTTTTTTCGGATTTTCTCCGTTGCTACTTATCCTATCGGGACGTTCGACCTCTCATTTTGTTCGTATTTTTATTCTCTACAAATCGTCCATTTAAACCATTAAGATTGCTTCATTACTTTCCATTTTATAAGCAAAAAACTAAAAAAATCTCGTTTTTTTGCTTAAAAATCTTTATTACGAATTAATGGAAAAAATTTCAGAGTTGGAAATATAACAGGAATCATCTACGGATCGTCTTTCAGATGATGGCACAGGCGGTTTTCTAATAGTATTAATGTCAAAAAATCGCTAATATTTTGCTCTGTTGCTTGGCCTAAAAGTTAAAAATACCTAAGGCATTTTACACATTAAGAATAATTTTACCTACAACTGTACAAAAGCACATCCATTATTGATGGGTTGATAGTAACTGTTATCATTACTTCAGAATGCGCAGTAATGAGGCTATAACTAATATGATTCAGGCTAATTAAAACACGACACAAAATCTTTAGGCATGACATGAAAAATTCACGAAGCTGCATAGGCGACGACGCCGCTTGCTTTGCGTCCAATCATGATCAAGCTGGCATGCTTTAAAACACTGGATGCTTATTATTCGCGACCTCAAACGTAACAGCACCAATTTTGTAAGATGGCGGTTAAAATTCGAGTAAATTTTTCTGGTATACATATTAAGTTTTGTGGGTGATTTTAAACGATTCATGATTTAGAGGCGTTGTGTTTTTATTTTTATCCAAAAAACACTTAAACACCACAAAAATCATGGAAAAACACTAAATGCGCCACAAAACCCCAATTTCTTTAGTTCACTGCGAGTGGCAGCACAGTTGCTTTAGATCGCAAATTTGCCAGTGTTCTTACTGTACCTATATTTCAAAATTAATTAAGACAATTAAAATAGACAAATTTGCACACTCTTTGAAATTATCAAAATGAAAAATTGTAATTATTATAAATCAAAAGGAAAATATTCGCAGATTTCGACTCGCGTCACAAACATCGTGACTGCTTCTAATTAATTTTTTATACCCCAAATCTACAAAAACCTTTAACATGTCTATTTTTACTTTTTGACCTACACCTAATAGAGCTCGTGAAATATAATATTCTGCCGTATTATGCAAGCGAAAAAATCAATTAATTAAAGGTAATTGTCATCTTTAAATCCAGCGTAAGGTAAAGTAGTACGCGTTAGTTACATTATCCAAACTGTTAGAATCACTTTTCAGATATTTTATTACAGCGATCAATTTTTGATACAATCAAGAAAGCAAATTAATTAGTTCTCATAATCATTAAAGACATGGTCGTGTTCATTATTCAGTAATAACAGTTTTTATTGAAATAAACTTGCCTAAGTTAATTTTTTGAACAATGAATTAAATTTGTTTACTTTACTTTCTATACAGCGTGTCCAGAAATCATCTTAACAAATGGAATTTTTTTTATTTTTGACTTTACGGGAAAAGTTATTTTTCTTAGAAAGGTCTGCTTGTTAAGAAAATATCATTCAAATCAAAAATTTTGACCCAGCATATACCTAGAGGATATCAAAAAAGTAAACACGATAGGTGCCGTAGAAGAAAAACTATCTCTAATTTTAATTGCATACAATAACGTAAGAAAGTGTCATTCAAGTTCTTGAGCTTTTTGAGCACGGAGTTATTTTAATCTTTTCATCAACTACCACTGGATATAGGAAACACACTTTGATTTTAACATAACAGTGCTCTATGTTACAGCTCTGTAAGAGTGACAGAATTTTTAAACCGGACATTTCCATAGAGGTGAATTGGAAGAAGTTCAGAATTTGCTTGCCCACCAAGGTCCCAGGTATAACTCCCCTAGATTTCTTCTTATGGGGATTCTTAAACGGAATAGTCTATGATTATAAACCTTTCAAAAACATAGATCATTTAAAGACAATTATCAGAGAATATGTCCAAGAAATTTCCCTCAGATGGTTAGTAGCAGTATCGGAATTTTTACGACGTACAGAGCGGGGTCATGTTGAAGCTTAGTGTAGTATCTTATGAAATGTTATTGTTGTTTATTATGGTTATATGTTATTTAAAACACCTGTATTTGACAACAATTTTTTTTTAAATTTAAAGGTACATGTAGATGACCATGAAGTTTTAGTTGTCAATTTACATATTCGATCACTTTTCAGTTCTGGTCGACACTTTCTCACGTTATTGTATTTTGCAATTAAAATTAAAGATAGTTTTCCTTCTACGGCATTTATCCTTTTTACTTTTTTTGATACCCCGTATATGCTCGGTCAAAATTTTTGATTTGAGTGTTATTTTCTCAACAAGCAAATCTTTTTTTAAAGAATAACTTTTTCCGTAAATTAAAAAAAAGCTTCCCATGTGTTAAAATGGCTTCTGGATACGCTGTACAAGCGAATTAGTGCCCTATCAAAAGGTACAATGAGCAGGTGAAAATGTGAACAATTAATTTTCGCAATTCTTTTGACTACGATAACCATTTAGCAATGGAAAAATTTACAACGACGTGTTTTTATCATCAGTGTTATCTAAAACATAACCCAAACATAACAACCATTTCCGTATCTGCTTTACATAGTAATCAATTAAATCAATTAATACAGGTTTCCACTAAGCAAAAAATTAAACCAACTTAAACAATTTGTCTGACCTCATAATTTGTTAAACCTCATTAGGAGAAAAGAAACATTTCCTTTATTAAATCATTTTAACGGTTTTATTTTTATATTTCAATTTTGTAATTGCTATTTTCCGTACAATTTTAAAGCCGCAATTTTATACAAGTTTTATTTATTTTGCATAAACGCATCTTCTAACTAAGACCACAAATATTTTTACCACAATTATTTTAATCTTATTAAATTTTCCTTTAAGAAGTTAAACTACATAAAGTAATTTTTTTTGGATATTTTCCTTTTATTTTTAAGCGGCTTACAAGGGTTGACTCTTGATTCTTTGCTTGTCTTTTTACGGGTGGTTAAACAGTTCAGAACAAAGAAACATGCTGGTGCAACTTTGTTGTTTCTAGAGCTAAATAGAAGAGTCCATAGGAAAAAATAAAAATGTAAAACGTTTGAATAATCCGGCTTAATACCGTGCAATCTTGGAATTTTTTAGATTTTTAGTGTTTCGTGAATCGGAATACTTATGGAATCGCGGTGTCCGTTTATGTGACTGTCATAGGCGATTTTCTCTGAAACTGTTCGACGTAAAAATTTGAACTTTGGAAGATAGAGTGTTGTGGCCCAATTATAGACGTAAAGTACAAAGGGTTGAATTTTGATTCTGTGGGTTAGTTTCAGGGTGTAAATTGGGAAATGAAACAAAAATTCGGGTATCGGGTAGGGCGTCAAATGAAAGCTTACGAATGCACGAATTCAACAATATATATGATGAATTTTCTTTTACTGAAAAACGCTTAAAAATTGCTGTCCCCCACCCTTCTCACCAAAAAGATCGCTCAGAAAAATCTGAAAAAAAAATCACGAACATTGAGAATTATAGATTGAGCAAAAATTATCAGGATTAAAAAATTCAAGCGCGATCAATTGTTATAAAAAATTTAATTGTTTATTTCCGTATAACTGCTAAACCACTGGTTTCAGAGAAAAAGTTTTTCGCCAAAAAATATTTTTCACGATGTAAGGAACAACTTCTGTCCTTGCAAGTTTTTCAAAACTTTTAATTTGACTCAGTCGAAGCACGAGTGCATTACTCTTAATCATTTAAAAGAGGGGCTGATGGCACGGAACACTAATTGTGCAAGTATAGCTTTCACTTGACCGATTTTTTTACTCTGACATGACACTTTTAGAAAAAAATAACGCACTTAAAATCATTCATCAAGGAATTAAAATTAAAAAAATATATATTATTTCGGATAAATCTAAACACTAAATATAAGCATTCTTAAATGACGAAAACGGTCACCACAGCCACAGAAAATATTTACTAAAGAAAAATTTGAAAGAAAATATATTTAATGGCATTACTCCTAAAAAGCATTGATTATTATTTTTCTTGTCTACTAATTTTTGGTAGAGATTTGTACTGATGCGATTATCAATATATCCACCAGTTTATTAATCTATATTGTTTTTATTTTGCTTTCTTGTCGTTTTCGTCTTTAATAAATCAAAATTTTTGTTCGGTGATTTATTTGAGGAGAGTAAACTGTTTCTTAATTGATACAGTGTGCTCACGCACAATGCATTAAATTCTCCTGCAAAGACTTAAAACATTTGATCTGGGTACAATATTTTTTTTATTTCGAAAGATCTGCTTTTCCCAAATTAAGATTTATTTACTCTTGGCTGGCTGTTCTGGCCACTCTTTTCGCTGAAATCCTGCTTTAGTGCAGTATCGTAAGGTTCTTGTCTTAGAGAATTTGCTGGCATTTCGATTAAAGGTTTTCCAGTCAGTCTCATTCCGATCACTTACTTTGGGAGGTTTCAAGCCTTAAATACTCTTTTTCTTCCGACCTTGCGTTGTGACTACTTAGTTGCATGAGTATCTTAAGGATAGCTAGGAAATCGACAGTCCGTCTTAGCTGAGCCCTGCAATTTCATGGAAAGCTGGCATCGTTGGTTCCACCACTTTAGCAATATCAGTTGTCAGAATATTAGGCATGCCTAACATCTTATGTAAAGCATCGTGTTCCTTGTTTTTAAGGCTTGAAGCATTGCACTTACTGGCTGTCCAGACTTAACTCGGGAACTGGACCTGGAACAGATACCGCCAGTTGTCGTTGTCGGATGTCGCACATGAAGAAAAGTTTCTTAAATTATGTAAAAATACCTGAATTTTGTAGTAAATTAATTACATATATTAAAATAATTGGAATAGTAAATTACTTTTTAATAAGTTTGTTCGATTTCAGCTTTTAATAATAATAATAATAATAATAATAAAGATGTTTATTTATGCCAATACAAAAAATTTAAATATAAATATAAAATTGATAAAAGTAAAAAAGAAAACCAAAAAATGACAGTAGTATACTAGTTGGCATAAATAGGTAGGATTTTAATTTATAAGAAATCATTCTTCCAGTCCTACCCCTATTAAATAATTTTTTATATTATTTTCAAAAGTTATATAGCTTAAGCCCCTTAGACTAGAAGGAATATTATTAAAAATTACAGAAGATGTATATTTAAACGAAAACTTATATTTCTCAGTATGATGTTGAGGTATTTCTATTGCGTTCTGATTTCTAGTATTAACATTATGAATATTATTCCTGAATTCAATTTTTTCAAATAAATATCTAGGTTTCTGAGTTAAAATTATTTTATATATAAAACAGGATAAGTGGATTTCGCGTCTTTTTTCTAATTTAATTATATTATGTTTGTTAAAGGTAGGTGATATGTGATCATATTTTTTTAGTCCTATTGAAAAACGAACACAGTTATTTTGAAGAATTTGTAATTTCTGTTTATCTTCGTTACTGATATTTTTGTGATAAATTATATCACAATAATCTAATCCACTTAGAATAATTGAATCAACCAGCCTAAGTTTAGTATCGGTATTTAAGTAGTCCTTAAATTTATATAAAATTCTTAGTTTGTAGTATGCTTTTTTAATTATATTTATTCAATAATTTTTTTTTATTTCATTCTAGTAAATAAACCTTTATCAAAAGATGGTAATATGCTCTAGTTAAGCTGCCGTAATAAAATTGTAATATAACAAATAAAGGCGTTTGCATTTAGGGAAATGTAATTTTTGTGTTTGAAACCAGACCTTTTCTTGAAACTAATATGAATCGTAAACTAAGATAACTAATGATAATAATAGTTGTAATCCTTTAAAAGAAACTGATGAATTACGGACAAGTTTTTAATTTGCTTGAATTTAAACACAGGTATTTTGAAGAAGTAGTCCATTTCTCAAAGAGACCTGATTTAGATTGTAAATAAAAAAATCACAAAGTCAAAGTCTCAATTTGTTTAATCCTTACGACTGGTTACATATGTTTCGCCCTTATCTGGGCATCATCAGACCTAAAGATACAAATATTTAAATCACCTAAACAGGTAAAAACTCCCAGATAACTTACCTAACAACCCCAAAAATTACAATAAAATTTTAAAAGTTTTAAAAACTGATTAAAAACAAAAAACAAAAAACAAAAACATGACAATAACGATTTACATGTCACTAAACTAAAAAAGCAATAAAATAAAATACGAGGTAGGAGGAAAGGGATTCGGTGGTGATCTGACGTGAGCAGGAATAACCCACGTACTAAAATCCTGCTTGAAACTCAAAATAGTAAGAAAAGAAGAAGAGAAATGTCAATAATGTAATGGCGTTTGGATGAAATACGCGGGAAAAATATAGGGTTAGAGGCACAACAACAGATTAATTATCTATATTATTAAAAATGAAATAAGGCTCAAAATTAAAGACATCATTAACACAGGTAAGGACAGGACTCCTTTTTGCTTTTGTAATTTCAAGTTTTTCCAATAAATCCAACTTTTTGCTCTTATGACATTCATGAATAATGTTTACATTTTCAGGTACAGAGAATTGATGTTTGGATTCCAATAAATGGTTTGCAAAAGCCGACTTAGTGTTCGTTATATCTGTATTTTGATATTTGTTAACAAAACTAAGGTGTTCCTGAACTCTGGTGGATACTCTTCGCCCAGACTGTCCAACGTATACTGCCGGACAATCTCCACACTGTAAAGAATAAACCCCGGATTTCGAAAAGGGGTCAACTTCGTCTTTAGTTTTAACTACATGTCGTTTTAGAGTGTTACTGGTTTTAAATGATAATATAACGTTATAAGGATTAAAAAATTTCTTCAACCTAAGAGATACATTGCCAAAAAAAGTTAATGATCTGTAATTATTGTTTTCAGTACTTGTCTTGTTAGAGTGTAAAATATTGTAGGATAATTTGTATTTATTCATAAATTTATAATAAAGTTTATTAATCAAATTCAATGGAAATCCGTTATTTACCGCTATTTGCTTTATTGTATCCAATTCCTGATTAAAAGCTTTTCTAGAGAGGGGCAGCTTAAATAACCTATAGAAGAACGAGTTAAAAGCTGCAAATTTATGTGAGTAAGGTGAGATTGAGGAGAACTGGATAACATTATCTGTTGATGATGGTTTTCTATAGACTTCGAAGTTAATTTTATTATTATTTCTAATTAAAAGAAGATCCAAAAAAGGTAACTTGCCCTCGGTTTCCATTTCTAAAGTGAAGCTTATTTTTGGATGTAAATTGTTGACAAAATTTAAAAAATCATTCAACTCCTCCCCACTTCCACTCCAAACAATACAAATATCATCCACATACCTTTTGTAAGCCGCTATAAAATTAGAAAAGTTACTCTTCATTATAAGACTTTCTAGATTGTTCATAAAGACCTCACTGAGAAAAGGAGAAAGGCCAAACCTGCCTTTTGTTTAAAAAACTTATTATTGAATTGGAAGAAATTTTGTTCAAGGACTGTTGATAACAATAAAGAAATGTCAGACACTAATAAATTCGAAAGTCCTCTGCCTCTAAGCAAATCCTCAACTAAACCAACGCATTCAGAGGGGGGGATGCTGGGAAACAAATTCTTCACATCAAGTGATATTAATTTGGCATTAGGAGGAAGTTCAACATTTTTCAGATAATTTGAAAATTCTATAGAGTTCTTAGTTGAAAAAGCACTTTCGAAGCCAGTCACCTTTCTCAGGATATCATTCAGCCAGGATGAGATGTTGTAACAAGGTGAATTAATAAATGAAACAACTGGTCTTATGGGTATGCCCTCTTTGTGAACCTTGGGCAATCCGTACAATAGAGGGGTTTTTGGATTCATAGGATACAGTCTCTGTTTATATGAATTAAAGTACTCCAAAGTAGTAAGAGTTTTATCCAGAACACTCTTAACTCTATTAAAATAAGCGTTAGTTGGATTTTTATTGATTGGTTCAAAGTCATCCGAGTCCAAAAAGTCCATAACCTTACCTATGTAGTCGGCCCTCCTCATTATAACCAAGCATGACCCCTTGTCCGCTTTAGTTATGATTAAGTCATGAGTTTTTATTTTTTCATTCAGGGACCTAAGATAGGTTTTGTTAATATTATTTGTTTTAGATTGAACTGAATTAGAGTTAAGAAAACTAATGATATGTGCTGGTTGATATGGGGTCATGCTTGGTTATAATGAGGAGGGCCGACTACATAGGTAAGGTTATGGACTTTTTGGACTCGGATGACTTTGAACCAATCAATAAAAATCCAACTAACGCTTATTTTAATAGAGTTAAGAGTGTTCTGGATAAAACTCTTACTACTTTGGAGTACTTTAATTCATATAAACAGAGACTGTATCCTATGAATCCAAAAACCCCTCTATTGTACGGATTGCCCAAGGTTCACAAAGAGGGCATACCCATAAGACCAGTTGTTTCATTTATTAATTCACCTTGTTACAACATCTCATCCTGGCTGAATGATATCCTGAGAAAGGTGACTGGCTTCGAAAGTGCTTTTTCAACTAAGAACTCTATAGAATTTTCAAATTATCTGAAAAATGTTGAACTTCCTCCTAATGCCAAATTAATATCACTTGATGTGAAGAATTTGTTTCCCAGCATCCCCCCCTCTGAATGCGTTGGTTTAGTTGAGGATTTGCTTAGAGGCAGAGGACTTTCGAATTTATTAGTGTCTGACATTTCTTTATTGTTATCAACAGTCCTTGAACAAAATTTCTTCCAATTCAATAATAAGTTTTTTAAACAAAAGGCAGGTTTGGCAATGGGGTCTTGCCTTTCTCCTTTTCTCAGTGAGGTCTTTATGAACAATCTAGAAAGTCTTATAATGAAGAGTAACTTTTCTAATTTTATAGCGGCTTACAAAAGGTATGTGGATGATATTTGTATTGTTTGGAGTGGAAGTGGGGAGGAGTTGAATGATTTTTTAAATTTTGTCAACAATTTACATCCAAAAATAAGCTTCACTTTAGAAATGGAAACCGAGGGCAAGTTACCTTTTTTGGATCTTCTTTTAATTAGAAATAATAATAAAATTAACTTCGAAGTCTATAGAAAACCATCATCAACAGATAATGTTATCCAGTTCTCCTCAATCTCACCTTACTCACATAAATTTGCAGCTTTTAACTCGTTCTTCTATAGGTTATTTAAGCTGCCCCTCTCTAGAAAAGCTTTTAATCAGGAATTGGATACAATAAAGCAAATAGCGGTAAATAACGGATTTCCATTGAATTTGATTAATAAACTTTATTATAAATTTATGAATAAATACAAATTATCCTACAATATTTTACACTCTAACAAGACAAGTACTGAAAACAATAATTACAGATCATTAACTTTTTTTGGCAATGTATCTCTTAGGTTGAAGAAATTTTTTAATCCTTATAACGTTATATTATCATTTAAAACCAGTAACACTCTAAAACGACATGTAGTTAAAACTAAAGACGAAGTTGACCCCTTTTCGAAATCCGGGGTTTATTCTTTACAGTGTGGAGATTGTCCGGCAGTATACGTTGGACAGTCTGGGCGAAGAGTATCCACCAGAGTTCAGGAACACCTTAGTTTTGTTAACAAATATCAAAATACAGATATAACGAACACTAAGTCGGCTTTTGCAAACCATTTATTGGAATCCAAACATCAATTCTCTGTACCTGAAAATGTAAACATTATTCATGAATGTCATAAGAGCAAAAAGTTGGATTTATTGGAAAAACTTGAAATTACAAAAGCAAAAAGGAGTCCTGTCCTTACCTGTGTTAATGATGTCTTTAATTTTGAGCCTTATTTCATTTTTAATAATATAGATAATTAATCTGTTGTTGTGCCTCTAACCCTATATTTTTCCCGCGTATTTCATCCAAACGCCATTACATTATTGACATTTCTCTTCTTCTTTTCTTACTATTTTGAGTTTCAAGCAGGATTTTAGTACGTGGGTTATTCCTGCTCACGTCAGATCACCACCGAATCCCTTTCCTCCTACCTCGTATTTTATTTTATTGCTTTTTTAGTTTAGTGACATGTAAATCGTTATTGTCATGTTTTTGTTTTTTGTTTTTTGTTTTTAATCAGTTTTTAAAACTTTTAAAATTTTATTGTAATTTTTGGGGTTGTTAGGTAAGTTATCTGGGAGTTTTTACCTGTTTAGGTGATTTAAATATTTGTATCTTTAGGTCTGATGATGCCCAGATAAGGGCGAAACATATGTAACCAGTCGTAAGGATTAAACAAATTGAGACTTTGACTTTGTGATTTTTTTTTATTTACAGGTATTTTGATTTAAGATATCGACTTGAGCCATTCTGTTAAGAACATACGTTTTTTTAAGATGTGTTTTAAAACTGAGTAGAGACAGAAACTTAAAAGGACTCAAAAGGCCTATCAAAATGTCTTTAAAAAATTCTTTAAATTTTGTTTAGTCTTTAAAAAGATCTATGGCAGTGACGTTGTTCTTACATGGAAAAATGATCTGTTCATTATCGTTTTTTTCTGTTTTCCATCACATCCAGTTTTCTCCATTTGTTAAAGTGGTGCAAGACCTTAAAGTTTGCATCCAAATGGAAGATATGATTGGGTGTTTTAATGTGGTTACCAAAGGGTGATTTGTCGTCGTGTTGTAGCCTACTGGAACGAAGATGTTCCTTAATGAGTATGCAAACGGGATACGAAAAAGACTCTTAACTTTATGTAAGTCAGGCGTTACACAGGAGATATCAAGAAATGCAACGTTTGATTAATGCAGAACGCTGCAGAACCAGTCAATCAGAGCTACTCTAACCCTTTCACTGTTCTGGACGAGTATCTCGGCAGCGGGTTAACTGCTCCAGACGAGATAACTCGCGGTTCAAAATTAAATAAGATCCGACTGCTCCAGCCGGATTAGATAGGTTAGTTCTGGAACGTAACGGTAAACAGCTGTGGTCCTGACAGCAGTATGTAAACTTCTGTCTCTTCCATTTTAACGTTGTTTTTGTTGGTTTATACATATTTCGAGGATACTCGCTAACAAATTTCTTGACTTGTATGTCTGTTGTATTTAAGGTAAAATGCGCACCTGGCTTTGTGAACGAAGAAACCACGTACCTACTTACAATTCTACAGGTACCAAACACATATCAAATATTTTTTTTTTCAATTTTAATGTTTTTTTAAAGGTTTTTAAGTTTTTGCGCCAGCAGACAGACGGAAATCGGAAACCATGTTTTTCGTGATCCAGGACCCCAAACGTGATCTGAAAAAATTTCGAGAGGTGTTTTTTTCACGAATAAAATAACTTCTCCCTCTAGCGAAGGAAGTCAAAAGATTAATACAATCTGAATGCGGCGAAAATTTTGGGCGGACTTCTTAGGTCCCCTGTATGGCTTAATACGCCACTGGTCTGCATAAAGAAAATAATTTTTAAATTTAGAAAACTGGCGCTGTAAGCAGACTTCAGAATTTTTCTTTTCCAACTGATTTAAAGATAGAATTATTTATAAGTGACAAATAATCTAGATATACAAGAAAATCGTGTAAACATTTCTTCAAGTTAACAAAATATATGGCTGTAAATGAATCGTAAAATACTTGTCAAATTCTGCTCCGGTTCTTTTGTGTTGTTGCTATGCTGCTCTGTTATTTCCCTCTTATCTCTTTACAGCTCGTTAAGCTCCGCTCTGTTAAAATAAACACCGAGATTTACTTTGTATCAGATCTCTATCGAAATTTAGTTTTGTTTAGACAAAAAACACTTTAGCTAAATTAGGAATATAATGGGCATTATGTTTGAAAAGCAATTTTAAGTAAAAACAGAAAAGTATCTACTTTATTAAAATTTTACTGAAGGCTTTACTACACGCTTTACGAAATATTGGACAATTCTCTACAATTTTTTTTGAACATGAGGGTTGAAATACTCTCTGAAAAAAAAATTATGTGTCTATATATGATTAGCAAGTTATTGGCAATTACATAATATAAGTGTCCTTATGACTTTATATACAGATAAAACATAACAAGCCAGATAGTTCTACATCCAGGGTAGTGATAAAATAATAATTAGAATCGACATCTTCAATATATCTAATCTATTTTTAAAAATATATGAATTATTTTGTTTTCAATTTTAAATATTTTGTATAAGATGTCTAAAACGCTGGACGGTTTCAAATTCGAATTTCCGGTTTTGCGTTTTCTTTAAGTTAAGCTCAATATTTTTGTGAAATATCTCAAAGATATGTAAAATTGTTTGAATTTTCCAGTATACTACGTGTTTTGTTAAGAAATGGTCAAAATATCAATAAGGTCAAAAAAGTTAATTAACAGTATAGAATTAGATCTAATTTAACAACCAAACAAATATGAGCAAACAAATTTAAAATTTTGGCTCGATTGTTGTCATGTTCTCAACTATTTTTTACTACTACCTCCAGTTTTTGGGTATTGTTAAGGTGATATGGTATTTTCAGGGTAGCTGAGAATAATCTGACTAAAAAATTCTATCAAAACCTTGTCTGTCTTCTTCTTTGACTACGTCTTTTTCCAACAGTATAATGTGGGGTCGACGTTCATGGGTAATAGCCTAGAACGCGCGGCCCTGAGACCCTAAATCATTTTTGACTTCCCCCAGACAACTACAGACTAAGCATTTCATTCATAAAATCGTTCGCGCTAAATCAATGACCGTTTAAAAAATGCAATAGATGCAAGTAAGAGAGGTAGACACAATGGAAAAAATGGCAAAGCTATCCAGCATTCCCGGCGTGTGCGGTGTGGCGTCCGCCATATTGAGTTTAGAATGACGTCACATAGATTATCTTATTCTACTCGTCAAACCCGTTCATTTGATGCCCATATCAAGGGGTCTTGAAGAAAGAGGTAGTCCTCTATCTTGTGGCGTCCGCCATATTGAGTTTAAAATGACGCCAAATAGATTGTCGTATTCTACTAGTCAAATCCTTTCATTTGATACCCTTATCGAGGGGATTGTGAAGAAAACTGTAATCCGCCATCTTGTGACGTCCGCCATATTGAGTTTAGAATGACGGCACATAGATTGTCGTATTCTACTCGTCAAGCCCTTTCTTTGGTGCCCATATCAAGGGGGTTGTAAAGAAAAAGGTAATCTGCCATCTTGTGGCGTCCGCCATATTGAGTTTAGAATGACTTCACATAGATTATCGTATTCTACTAGTCAAACCCTTTCATTTTATGCCCATACAAGGGGTATTGAAGAAAAAGGTAATCCGCTATCTTGTGGCATCCACCATGTTGGGTTAAGAATCACGTCACATAATATGTAACTTATCGTATTCTACTCGCCAAACCCTTTCATTTGATACTCGTGTCAAGGGGTTGTGAAGAAAACGGTAATTCGCCATCTTGTGGCGTCCGCCATATTGGGTTCAGAATGACGTCACAGCTTATCTAGTCGTCAAACTCTTTCATTTGATACCCATATCTATCGAGGGGATTGTGAAGAAAACGGTAAGCCGCCGTCTTGTGGCGTCCACCATATTGAGTTTAGAATGACGTCATATAAATTATCGTATTCTACTCGTCAAACCCTTTCATTTGATACCCATGTCAAGGGGATTGTAAAGAAAAAGGTAATCCGCCATCTTGGGGCATCCGCCATATTGGATTTAGAACTATATTAAATATACTATATTGCATTGTCACCGGACTTATATACGTGTACAAAATTTCAAAGCTCTAGCTTAATTAGAACTGGTCGAAATTTCGATTGCAATTTTTGTCCTAAACATACTAACATACATACATATAAAAATACAAACAAACTAACAGGTGAAGTTAAAAAAGCCTTGAAAAAACAAGAAAATTATATATTTATTGTAATTTGACGTTTGCGTCGATATGTACGATACATATTTTTTCCGAGCATTCTATGATAAATTTTAAACACGGTATATAGGAGTTGGATCATTTTAAAACATTTCTATACATATTTAATCCAACCCTGTACGCTTTTTAATATTTCAGATATTTCATATATTTGTGATTGTACATATATTCCATTTAAATATATATGGATTTTAAAATCAAATAAAAATAAAATTTAAAAAAAAATCTAACTCAGATTTTTAGCCTTTTCCCGATTCCATCACATTCCGATAAAACAGTTTATCCTTTGTGCGAGTCTACTGCTTTTTCAAATAAAAGAAAAAGGACTATGATGGAGTAAAGATAATAGGTCTGTGGATCGGTTGGTTGGAAAATGTCTGGAAGTGGAAAATACCTATATTAATATATTATTATTATATTTTTGGTTATAGCCAAATTAAATTGATACAATTTCTTTACAATATTTTTTAGATTAAGTTTGTTAAAATATTGTTAGAGGATATTTTTCTCACGACTATTATAGACCAAGATAGCGACGTCAAAACCTACACAATTTGTTGATGAACATTTCGACTTTATGTGTATTTACAGCCCGTCCTAATCATTAATATCAGAGCCTGGTTGGTGCGCCCCGCTGCGCGTTTGCTGGGTGGAAGTTATATACAAAAATGTAAAATTATTTTGTTAATGAGATTATCTAAACGTAAGTATTACAAGTTGGGGCATACCTAAAAACAGAACCGTTCTCAGAATCGTGAACAGTCAAACAGCATGCGGGGCGAAACAAAAATTTGTGTATAATCGCTTTATCTGATGGGGGTTAATATCAACATTTTTTGGGAAACACTCTTAAAAATTGGTGTCCCCCACCCTTATCACCAAAAGAATCGCTCAGAAAAATCTCAAAAAAATCTTGAACATTGAGAATTAGGTCTAGATTCAGCCAAAATTATCAGAATTAAAAATTCTAGCGCAGCCAATTGTTATAAACAATTTAATTGTTGATTTCTTTATAACTGCTGAACCACCGGTTTTAGAGAAAATGTTTTTCGACAAAAATATGTAACGATGTGAAGAAGAACTGTTGTTCTTACAAGTTTTTCAAAATTTAAATTTGGCTTAGTCGAAACGCGAGTGCTTTACTATCAATAATTTAAGTGCTTTTAGCTTGCACTTGAAAGATTTTTTCCTTTAATGCAATCACGACGTTTATTGATTAATGATACATAACACGGACCCATGATTGTGTGGCCAAGTTCCCGGTATCAATAAATTTAATTCCTTCAGCATCCCAAAAAATTGTAGTCATAGTATTACCCGCTGAGGGTTGGATCCTAAATTTGCGAGGTGGTGGCGATCGGTGCCGCCATTCCTTACTTAGTAGTTTAGCGTCGGGATCGAAGTAGTGAACCCACGTTTCATCAACTGTAACAAACTGATCCAGAAATCTTTATGGGTTACTATTACCCATCTTGCATTACGAAGTCACAAATAGTCGTTGATAATTGTTCCAATTCTACCATTTGAAATACCTGTTATTTCTGCTAAAGGTCTAGTAGTTAACCGATGATCTTGTGTAAACAAGTCACATACCTACACAATCAACATTTTCTTGAGTGCACACAGTTTGCGGCCGACCTGCATCTTTTGCATGTTCGCAAGTTGTTCTACCACAGCGAAATTCCCGAGACCAATTTTTTACTACTTGATATGAAGTAGCGTCATCCCCCCCAAGTATGCTAATCATATCATCATGAATTTGTTTTGGCGTTAGACCTTTCTTCTGCAGACTGCATAAAGTGCATTTTCTCCATTTCTCGAAATCTTTGCACAACTTCTATTTTTATTTAATATTAATACCAATAGGTATAACTTATTAACAAATAAAGATACAAAAACCAGTTGTGACACTTCGTTTGACAGGTAAATAATAAAGATAGTGTGTTGTTATGGAAACTTTTTTTCAAAGCCTACGATGTTAAAGACAATAAATACCGTACAGTCCTCCTTTCGCTTAGTCTGTTTATATCAACATAAAACATTTACAACCAGGTTCTCCAACGCTAGTCCGATCTAATTTGACAACCAACAGTTATAAATTGACAAGTGTAAGAATAAGACAACTAAGTTTTATACTGTAATAGTATATTCTGTAACAAGGTTAGAATGAAAAAACTCTATACGAGTGGAAAATTCCGAACGCGAGCGCTAGCGAGCGTGAGGAACCACGAGTATTGAGTTTTTTCATTCTAACTGAGTAACAGACTATATTTTCTCCACAACCATTAATTTGTTATTTCAGGTGGAGTACTGTCACATTCTATATCTGATTCATTCGATTTTTCACTCATTATTTCATTTAAATTGAAGCTTTTGCTGACAAAAATTATGACACCGCCACCATTTGCATCTGTCACTGACAATTTTGAAATCCACGGCTATCTATGTCGTTTGGTTCGATTACAGAATATTCATACCGTACCTTGTTATGGAATGAAAATACATGCGAAACACATAAGAAGTAAATGTTTCAGAATAAATATTCTAACTCAAGAGTAAGAATGTATAATATGTTCTATTATTAAAAATGATTTCGGAATTTCTACATTCTTAAATGGTTGTGGAGAAACTTATTTCTGAGCATTTTCACAAATTTATAAAGCAAAGTATGTACATACTTTCAACAATAATAGAAACTAAATTCATTAAAGCAACTCGTTCCAAGATAAAAATTATTTAGAACCCGAGCAAATCGCTAAAATATCAGAATAATTCAGAAGTTTTTAATGACGACTTATTAACAATGACAGGACAAAAACTTGCCAAAACATAAATGATCAACTATAAGATCTTAATTTAAAACAGTACTAAATCTTAAAACTTCTTAGTGAATCTGGACGTTATTATTTAGTTATTGATAAATAATATTATTTACAGGTGGTGACCGTTTCCCAACAGGTTCTAACCCAAACTGAATGTTTACCATTAAATTGCTTTAAGCGGGTATTACACCAACAATTTCTTCGCGAATTTATTCATGAATTAATTCGAAAATTTCTTCACCGCATTTTGGCTTTACATTTTTGTCACGGACTTTATGAAGGTTTTTGAAAATTTCACTGTCAGATATCACCCTTGCTAACCTAAAAATAATTTTGCCATTTTGAGGTTGTATAATTTTTATTCGTTTTTTGAACAGAACACATTTTTACTAAAATCCAAACCGAAATTAACGAACAAAACGAACTAGCACAAAATCGTGCACAAATAATCAATAAACCATAAAGACTATAATATATAGTCTCCTTGTAATAAACAACCAAATCGAATGCCACAACCTCACTTTTTTGCATTTATTTTAAGTTGACGCTACTAAATTCACGTAAAAATTGACGGAAAATTAGAACACGTCCTAATCCGTGAATAAATTCACTAAGTTATTCATGAATTTATTGGACATTCAAATTTTAGTATTACATTTGTCAATTTACTTCACGAAACGACATCATGAATTAACTCGCGAAGAAATTGTTGGTGTACTTAATACCCGCTTTAGAAACAAAATAAAAAATTTTAAAAAATATTTTTTATTAAATCTTTCCGAGTAAAACTCATTGTGAAAAATAAAGATTTTTAATTTTTTTTTACTGCTTTACATCTATGTAACCCAGTTCCCCACAATACTTTATTCGGGCTCGATTGATTTCTCATATTTAACTAAAAACACACGAAAGACGATAAATAGAATACTACGGAAAAATAATAAAGTAATATACTGCTTTTACAAGCCTCCCTTTTCAGTATTTGTTTTTTTTAGCCAAGGTTTTTTTTATGTATTCTTATTAAGAATTTATTTTCGGTTTTAGTATATCAAACTGCTAGGAGAAGAAATAATGTAATTTAAAAAGTTTTTAAATACATTTTTTTTATATGTTTCAGTTTTAAGATTGCATAGTCGCCTATTTTTGAATTATTCTTCTTAGTCTCTGTCTCTGCGCGGTGATATTTTTTATAATTACATATATTAGCAATACAGGAAACATAATATTAAATTTTGTTTTGTTTCTTTAAATGCTTTATATAGGTTATTCAAAAAGGCATAAGAAATCTTGAGAGGGTGATTCTACATGGAAAAATAATTGTAGTAGTTACATAAGAGTAATTTGGGAATCTCAATATTTTCCGAAGTGTAGCTGTGTAGAGTTTAAATAATTATTTTTGACTAGCCTATTGTTTATAGCTTCTTGAACAAACAATAAAATGATCTAAAAAGTAAAAACTGAAAAGTTTATTTATTTTACTAAAATAAATAACCTAACGCATAACCTAAGGTTACTTTGACCAACTAGTGACTAAAGTTGAAAACACAAAATATTGTTCGGCTAGGTTTTAGGGCAGAACTAATAACAAATTATCGTTAACAATTAATATACTTTTCATCGAGTTGATAGCAAAAATATACGAAAAAAATTAGTTTTATAAATTCTAAAAATTGAAATTTTTGTTTTTCATTATTTTTACTGGTCGTAGAGAAAATAGCGTATGAAACTCACATTTAATGACTACTAAGACAGTAGTGTTCATAACGATACTCGCCTTCTGCTCGTGTTCTCAATCCGGCACCACTTATGCGGCATTCACCGAATCCTGAATATTTGCTATTTTGAGAACTATTTGACAACATATTCGCGAATTCCCGACAGCCGGCGCTTCACATGCGGTATTATTTATGGACGACTACACCAACCTCCGCTTGGCAAATATTCATTTCCTTTGATTCTTGCCAATTTACCGACAACACATGGAAAATGTTTGGGGTTCGGCTAGTGCCGAAAGTTCGCCTCAAACTCTCTATCCACACTAGTAGGTGTTTCACATTTGTTGCTCGCTATTTAGGACATACCGTATGTGTGGTTCCGGCTTCATACACATGTCTTAATGGCTATAATTGCATAAAATACTATTATGGTTTACTATTATACTATTATGGTTTAAAAATTATTAAGTTATTACAAAATTCTTGTTAAAAATTTGATTAAAATAAAAAAATTATAATTTCTAATTTCCCATTTGACTTATTTATTATCATACAATGCTACATTTTATTAAATTTGAAACATCACATCTAGCTGGATGTACTCGTCAGGCTGGCGTGCTGTCTTTTGTTTCTCTTGAAGTCTTGACAATTAATTAGTTTCCTAAAGGTTCTTAAAAAGGTGTTTAAGCTTGGAACTTGCCGATTCTCGTACAGTCTTGTCAGTGGCGTGCCGTCGGGGGAGCTAGGGGGATGTAAGCCGCCCCGCCGTCCTCGTAACAGCGCCCCCGCGCCTCCTGAAGATTCACTGCCTAGTATGACCACATACTTTGCAATAAAATAAAATAATCAGGCGCCCCCCAAATCATTGTGCCCATCCACCCCTAAAGGCACGGCACGCCATCACTCTTGTATATAATGTCCTTGCTTCCCTCTTATTTTTATTGTATTTTATATCTTGTAAATATATCAACCTTTTTATATGCTGACTGTAACACATAATAAATACACTAATAGTCTTTCTTTAAATGACTGAAGCACCTGGTTAGAGAATCTATCACTTAACTAAAGATTGTCGATGTTTCCAAAGAAACTCTATATTATGACTTGCACTAACTCATACACGAGGGGTATACAGGGTTGATGCAGGTTCGTTTGATTTTTTAAAGTTATAGGAAAACAGTCGGACTTCGGTGTAAGTAACGTAACATAAAGTAGAGCTCCTAGCAAGTAGAAGTCAAAAACCAAAAAATAATATGATAAGCTCCTGAGAAAAACTCTAAGTTAGTTCAAAACTCGCTTACTTGATGTTCAATTGTTTTTCAGTCACGTTTCCTGATGGTTCTTGTACAAATTTACATCTCTTTATATAAAAAAGTTATTTATTGGTCCAAATAACGTAAGATCAAAAAACGTCCTCAAAGTGGAGTCAGTCACGCATGTCTTGAATTATTACTCTTGAAAGGTAACGTAGGTATAACATAGGTATTGGTGAATGAAAAATAGAACTGTCAAGTTCTGAAGTTTTTATTTTTAAGAAAATTAAATATGGTAATCACCACAGAACAAAAAGCTTTTATGACTGAAGGGTTGGGACTTTAGAAATGGAAGAAGGATTGATGGCCAGTGGGTTTATTTAACCCCAGACGATATTCAGGATTTTCAAACAGAATTTCCGCACATAGTCGTGGATTTCGATCAGTTTCGCCAAGTTAGATCTGTGGCTTTCTTTAGAGAAATAGGAAGTGTGAATAGAAAGGAAGGCAGTGGGAAACCCAAAGTTCACACTGCACAAAAAGTAGAAGAATTGAGGCAAATTGTTAATGAACACCCACAAATCCCTATTCGGCGTTTAAGTCAGCAAGTAAATGTACCCTACAGAACCTGCGGTGCAATCCTGAAATGTTACCTGCATGCACGCTTATCGTCTAAACTCAGTCCAAGATTTGTTACCAAACGACAAGCCGCAGCGAATGCAATTTTCAGGGTGGTTTATGGGTAATTTGCATAATAATAAAAACGTATCTGAAAAACCCCTTTTTTACTGACGAGACATAGTTTTACCTCTCTGGTTATGTAAAGTCTCAACAGATGAGAATGTGGAGTTCTGAAAATTCACATTTCTTTATAGAGAAGCCTTTGCATTCATAGAAAGTTGGCGTGTGGGCGGCCATATCGAAAAAAAGGTTGATTGGACCGATTTTTTTTGAAGGGACTCTCAATTTGGCTCGATATTGTAATGAATTTTAGAAATTTTTTAAGCGTATTAGATGATGAAAAGATACGACAAGGCTACTTCCAGCAGGACATTCACGTAACTTTTAATAATTTAGATTTTTGGGAAGAATTTTTCGAAGACCGAATCATTAGTCGTAATATTATGCCAGTTAGGTGGCCACCACGGTACTGCGATCTCACGCCGTGCGACTTTTTTTATGGCGACTCATTAAAAAGTCGGTTTTCAGAACCCCTTGTGAAAATTTAGAAGACCTTCCGGCTAGAATTACAAACAAATTTCAGGGGATTAACAATATATCCCAAGTGCTCACCAATATTTTTGATGCAGTAAAAAGAAGAATGAGAACAAGTCTGGAAATAGAAGATCGACACGTCTCTCATTTAGTTTAGATTTGTAATTTTTAGATTCTTTGTTGCAGTGGCGCAGCCACGGGGGGCCCCCAAGGCCTAAAGATTATACAATACCCATCTAAATCTAACGAAAATAAAGCAATATTTGTCAAATTTTTGGTCAAAACCACAACCCCCACCCCCACCCCCAGAGCGTATTCCTGGCTGCGCTACTGCTTTGTTGTATATGTTTGATTTTTTTAATTCTGAATTATGCAGTGACAATGACAATAATGTAATTTTCCTAAAAATAAAAACTTCTGAACTTGACAGTTTTATTTTTCATTCAAGACATGCATTATTAATTCCACGGCATACTTTGAGGGCTTTTTTTTATCTTACGTTATAATCAACAACCCTATAATTTCTACTTACTTCTCGTACTATTTAGTTACTATTTTGCTACTTTACTATTCTACGTTTTTGTTAATAAAATAAAAGCGTATTGAACAAATTCGAGACAATTTTCCAGCTACAGATATTTTCTTGGGCTTCAAGTGGAAAATATATCGATAGAATATTTAATAAATTCGCTTGATCGGCTCTACCACACAAACGTAATGGAACTAAATACAGATCAAAGTAGAAAAGTTAGTCATGCGGCAGTGGATTTCTCGGGATCTCTGGAAAATCCTAGATATAAAATAAGAAAATAAAGCTAGAAAGAATATCCCTCAATTATTTTCACAGCATAGCTTTAATATCGTTGTTCAAAATGTTTTTTGAAAGAATAAAAACGGAATAATGTATTTTTACATTTTTAGTACGAATATGTATTAATATTTTTTTTTCTTTCCATTTTTGAAAAATACCGTCTATATACGAATTATAATTGTCAATCTACTCGTATATGATCATAGGTGCCTCAGAGTGTCCATCGTAGACTGTGGTTGCCTATGTTGTGTCGATTTATACAAGGTGTGTCCTAAGTAATTTAAATTATTTCAAGTAGCTATTCCTCAGGTCTTTTTATGGAGAAAACTTTATATTTACATGTCCAAGAATATCTATTTTTCTATACATGGTCTTGATTTTTTTTTGTTTTTAGTGTTCCGGTTGGGTTTGCTTGGGAATATTTATGAAATCTCTTCGATGTCCCTCCGTGTGCCTGTCACAGGCGATTTCCTCTGAAACTATTCGACGTAAAAATTTGAAATTCAGCACAGACATTGAGTGTGGTGGACTGGTGGCTCAATTACAGACGTGAAGGATAAAAGATATATTTTGATTCTGGGGGTTAATTTCAGTGGGTTGAGACATAAAAAAAAATCAGTGGCATCGTGTAGCGGGTCAAATGAAAGCTAACTGAAGCACGAATTGAACAATATATGACATATTTTTTTTAAGGAAAACGCTTAAAAATTACTGTCCCCCACTCTTATCACCAAAAGGACCGCTTAGAAAAATCTGAAAAAAAAAATCATGAATATGGAGAATTAAGTGTAGTTTAAGCGAACATTTTCAAAAAGTTGAATTTTGATTCTGGGGATGTTGGGGGTACATTGGGATATGGAAAAAAAATGTTCTAGGGCATGTGTGTAGGGTGTCAAATGAAAGCTAATTTAAGCACGAATTCAAAAATATACATGATGTACCTTTTTACGCATTTTTTAAAACATTTTTGGGAAAAAAACGCTTACAAATTGCTGTACCCTACCCTTATCACCAAAAGGATCGCTCAGAAAAATCTGAAAACATCACGAACATTGGGAATTAGGTCTAGATTGACCAAAATTATCCGAATTGAAAAACTCTAGCGCAACCAATTGTTATAAACAATTTAATGGTTTATTTTCTTATAAGTGCTGAAGCATTAGTTTCAGAAGAAAAGTTTTTCGACAAAAAATATTTTTCACGCTGTTAGGAACGATTTTTGTTCTTACAAGTTTTTAATTTGGCTCAGTCGAAACCCAGGTGCATTATAGTTGCAGCTTACATAGTTTAGGAGAAAAATGCTATTTTATTTAAAAAAACGCAAAATTTAATGCCTGATTACATTATTTGTTAACCGCCATTGGACTTGAACCCTTATGAACAATTATTAAAATGCTAATACTAAATTAAATGCTGAAAATGATCGCCATTGGCAACGATGCAAGCTTCTACTCGTTGCCTAATTGATCCCCTTACACGCCTAAGAACTCCGGGGGTGTTACGAATACTGTTACAAGACTGTATTATTCGATTCTGCAGCTCTTCTATGGTCGCAAATGAAGTAGTACTAGCTGGTTCAGATGACTCCAAAAATAAAAATTTAATGGATTTAAGTCTGGGGACCGAAGTGGCCAAGGTTGCGGACCCCCTCGCCCGATCCATCGATCTGGAAATGCATTATTGAGGTACTCCTCAACAATTACAGTAAAATGACTAGTTATCCCATCATGCATAAATAAGAAGAGACATCTCGTTCTTAATGGTAAATCCTCTAGGAACTCAGGTAGCACATTAATAATAAAATGGTGATAGGAATCACCGTTTAGTCGATTTGGAAGCAAATATAGACCAATCAAATATTAGGATAATTCTAATAATTCTAATATTACGATAATTCTAGCCCACACATTAACCGAAAATGTTACCTGGTGTCTTGCTTCCATGCAGATTTTCCTGCGCCCAAATATGGTTGCCTCATCCGCGAATAGAATATTAGCCAAGAAATTTGGAACATTTCAATGTCTATCCTTAAGCCATTGACTCCAATTCAGACGAAGTGGAAAATTACGTGGCAAAAGAGCTTAAGTATGCTGAATAAGGTAAAGGTACAGCTATATTTCCCTCGAAATGGTCCATACTATTTCAGCGCTAACCCGCTAACATGAACGTCGCCAGATATTTTTCTTGTACTAGTACTGGATGCGTCTTCTACTGCATGAAGAATGTGCTCTTCAAGTTCGGTGATTCTTACTGAGAGAGGCCTATCAGCGATATTGCTTTTTGAAAATGTACCAGTCTCTTGTTAACGGCGATGGACTTGTGTGGATGTGTCCGAACACTTCAAGTGTTTTTTTGGATAACGCTAGGCATACAGTCGTCTTGCTTGCAATGAATTGCCATTTTCTAATCCACAACAAAAATACATTTGAGTTATTTCTTCATTTGTAAAGGTAGGCATAATAAAAAAGTAGATTACAAACGCTTTTATTGAGACAAAATCAAAAGCAATACAATGTTAAACGACAAAATAAGCAAAATAAATAATAAACGAATGATATTTTAAGTCAAATAAGGAATTTTCAAAGCTTACTATGACTTTGTTATTGATTACTTAAGAAGTATGTTATTATTTTAATATATTTTAATAAAATAGTATTTTCTCCTATACTAAGTTGCAACTTAAAAAATGCTAAAGGACATCGTATGTCAGAAATTGAATGAAGATCCATACAAAATTAAAAATACCTATCAGTGGTGTGCATATTTAAAAAAAAATTATGTACTATGCCATTGCCTTCACGCAAGCAGTTATATTCTTGTTTACAATAAAACATTCCATCTGTTAAGCACTGTAATCGTTTAAAGTTTGATGAAAAGAAAACATTCCATTTTTAAGATAATTAAAAAAAACGAAAAAAAAATTAAACATCCTGTATTTTGGCAAATAGACATTTTTGGACATATAATAATATGAAGGTTTATTGGTAAAAAGACCTAAGGAATAGCTACATAAACTATTTTGGATTACTTAGGAACCGCGGGGAATTTTTTTTACTTTTTTTACAACTTTTTTTTTCGTTTTTAATATTTTTCTTTTTTTAAATATGCGCAGTAGACCAAAATACATACCACGCGCAAATTGAGCGTGCTAGACATGCGCACGGAATTTCAGGGAATGTACTTTGGTGTCTACATTTGAACCCATCCACTTTTAAGAATTCTCCTAGAGTTAAGATACAAATAAAAGACTTTGTTAGCGGGTCGGTCATTTCTCCTGCTTTTTTCTACATATGGGAGGCGCTTACTTCACACCATATTTATTCACTTACAGTTTTTTATGCTATTCCAAAAAACAACTTTTTTTCGTTTTCTACGCATCTGGGAGGAACTAACCACGTTTTAACCTTTAAGCGCTTATTCTCTTTCATTAGTGTAGCACTTGCCTTTTAGTAGTACAATACTAGCGTTGCTCCTTCTCATACTCAGTGGCGGTTGTTGTGTAGGATCAATTGTGCAGTGAACACCCTAAAAATCTACGCAAAAAGATGGTTTTCTATACCTTATTACTATACTATTATTACTATTACACGTCGGCCATAATTTATTTTAATTTTTTGATTATAATTTCAAATTTATTTTACTACTGTATAATAGATTTTTATATTTTTATAATTTTCTTTCGCAATCTAACATTAACATTAATACTGAACTGAACGCCGCGTATCTTCAAAGACCGGAGTTGGAGAAAGAGGAGTCAGGCGCGTGAGACAAAACATCGTCGTATCAAAATGATGCAAATTTTAGCGTTCTAGCGTGCACTGCACAATGCACCTAAATCATATCAGTAGTCAGCTGATAGAATGGTGATATTCACGGGAGCCCAGACGGCTAGTAGTAGTAGTAGGTCATTTTCGAAGTTATTTTGATTAAAATGCTGGAACAGATTTTAAATTTTAATCGCCTAATTGAAGTTTTTGCAAAAATGAAGAACAGGAGAATGAACTTTTCACATAGATCAGCTTAAACTGGTACGCATTTTCTTGTAATATTTCCCTTCGTATTTTTCTTGTATAACACCCAGTTTAATACCTCACGAGCCGCCAGTGCTCATACTATAGTCCGGTCTTCGATACACCAACATGAAATTATCAATTAATGAAGTTTTGCGTAAAAAAGTTTCAAAAATTTTTTGCGACAAAATTCATTCTGATACAGAAACATTATGGCTTGATTTATGGGTTTGGGATATTCCCACAAAACCCACTTTACCGAATGAACCTCTAAAAGCCGTCACCCGCATTGCCGTGACTACAACAGTGGATGCCTATACAGCAGTATACACCAATACCGCAGTCAACAACAACACTGCCACAGGAAGCATATTATGTTATTTTTATGAAAATATAATACTCAGAAGAAAATCCTTTTATAGGAAGTAAAATCTTGTTTTATTAGTATCATTAACTTCAAATTTATATTTTTTAATGGGATGAACTGAAAAATAATCTGTGCGTGACAAATAATAAAAATCGGCAGTCACAGATTAAAACAGTAAAAAATACAAACGGGATTCAATTTCATTAATGGTTTATCCATTTGCAGCCCATAGGTATATTTTTCGTATTTGTTTAGAATTTAAAACATTCTCCGGTGCGTTTTCTATTGTTTTTCACAGGAATTATTTTCCAATTGATTCAATTCCAATCTATCTACAGTGGCCGTCACAAAAATTCGTACAACATTTTTCATACATAACCCTATTTTATCATATTTTGGTAAAACGGGGGGTTACCTCTATAACACCAGCCAGGAAATAAATTTTCTTATATTTGAACCAATACCTGCACTCGTTATTTCGGGGCGCAATAAAACGTCCCTAACTTAACATCTTTTTTTAAGTAATAATATATTATATTTATTGAGTTATATCACAGATTTATATTTGCGTAGCATAAATCTGTGGTTATATTAAAAAATAATAAGAACAGTTAACTACAAGACTAATTTTGTGGTAGTGTTACCGGGAATTAAGTACTAAAAGATCTTTAAACCTTACTTTATTATTAGCAACGTTTCGATGATCTCGGTATTTTCTTCAGGGTTTTAATTGTTCAAGATTACTTTAAAAAATTAAAAGCCTGAAGATGCAAACATCATTGAAACGTTGCTAATAATAAAGTAAGGTTTAAAGATATTTTAATACTTAATTCCCGGTAAGTCTATCCCAAAACAAGGGGCGGATTTAGAATTTCGTCTAGGGGGAGGGGACGCAACGTCACCTCGAGCTACACAAAAGTGCAGACCAAAAAAAAAAAAACGGAAAAGCTCGAGTGCGACATTACTTTTTTATTGTTTAGGGTTCATAATGGACGAAATATTTAAACCTGTTTTTGCGAAAACCGAACGGCTTGTCATCCTAACTAGGTCTTTTAATACTTAATTCCCGGTAACTCTACCCCAAAACCAGGGGCGGATTTAGAATTTCGTCTAGGGGGAGGGGACGCAACGTCACCTCGAGCTACACAAAAGTGCAGACCAAAAAAAAAAAAACGGAAAAGCTCGAGTGCGACATTACTTTTTTATTGTTTAGGGTTCATAATGGACGAAATATTTAAACCTGTTTTTGCGAAAACCGAACGGCTTGTCATCCTAACTAGGTCTTTTAATACTTAATTCCCGGTAACTCTACCCCAAAACCAGGGGCGGATTTAGAATTTCGTCTAGGGGGAGGGGACGCAACGTCACCTCGAGCTACACAAAAGTGCAGACCAAAAAAAAAAAAAACGGAAAAGCTCGAGTGCGACATTACTTTTTTATTGTTTAGGGTTCATAATGGACGAAATATTTAAACCTGTTTTTGCGAAAACCGAACGGCTTGTCATCCTAACTAGGTCTTTTAATACTTAATTACCGGTAACTCTACCCCAAAACCAGGGGCGGATTTAGAATTTCGTCTAGGGGGAGGGGACGCAACGTCACCTCGAGCTACACAAAAGTACAGACCAAAAAAAAAAAACGGAAAAGCTCGAGTGCGACATTACTTTTTTATTGTTTAGGGTTCATAATGGACGAAATATTTAAACCTGTTTTTGCGAAAACCGAACGGCTTGTCATCCTAACTAGGTCTTTTAATACTTAATTACCGGTAACTCTACCCCAAAACCAGGGGCGGATTTAGAATTTCGTCTAGGGGGAGGGGACGCAACGTCACCTCGAGCTACACAAACGTACAGACCAAAAAAAAAAAAAACGGAAAAGCTCGAGTGCGACATTACTTTTTTATTGTTTAGGGTTCATAATGGACGAAATATTTAAACCTGTTTTTGCGAAAACCGAACGGCTTGTCATCCTAACTAGGTCTTTTAATACTTAATTCCCGGTAACTCTACCCCAAAACCAGGGGCGGATTTAGAATTTCGTCTAGGGGGAGGGGACGCAACGTCACCTCGAGCTACACAAAAGTACAGACCAAAAAAAAAAACGGAAAAGCTCGAGTGCGACATTACTTTTTTATTGTTTAGGGTTCATAATGGACGAAATATTTAAACCTGTTTTTGCGAAAACCGAACGGCTTGTCATCCTAACTAGGTCTTTTAATACTTAATTCCCGGTAACTCTACCCCAAAACCAGGGGCGGATTTAGAATTTCGTCTAGGGGGAGGGGACGCAACGTCACCTCGAGCTACACAAACGTACAGACCAAAAAAAAAAACGGAAAAGCTCGAGTGCGACATTACTTTTTTATTGTTTAGGGTTCATAATGGACGAAATATTTAAACCTGTTTTTGCGAAAACCGAACGGCTTGTCATCCTAACTAGGTCTTTTAATACTTAATTCCCGGTAACTCTACCCCAAAACCAGGGGCGGATTTAGAATTTCGTCTAGGGGGAGGGGACGCAACGTCACCTCGAGCTACACAAAAGTACAGACCAAAAAAAAAACGGAAAAGCTCGAGTGCGACATTACTTTTTTATTGTTTAGGGTTCATAATGGACGAAATATTTAAACCTGTTTTTGCGAAAACCGAACGGCTTGTCATCCTAACTAGGTCTTTTAATACTTAATTCCCGGTAACTCTACCCCAAAACCAGGGGCGGATTTAGAATTTCGTCTAGGGGGAGGGGACGCAACGTCACCTCGAGCTACACAAAAGTGCAGACAAAAAAAAAACGGAAAAGCTCGAGTGCGACATTACTTTTTTATTGTTTAGGGTTCATAATGGACGAAATATTTAAACCTGTTTTTACGAAAACAGAACGGCTTGTCATCCTAACTTACCCTTATTCTAGCATTTTTTAATTACTTATAGGTACTTTCTGTCCTTTTCGACTGATAGGTATATGAAAACTTTTCAAAAACACATTTTTTTGAAAATATGTTTTCTCGAAATAGAACTTTTTCAATAACACAGATATTCGAAAATTAGGGATGTTCTCTAATTATTTTTTTTTTCTGAAGCCAACTTCGATTTTTTTTAACCACTTTTTGAAACTAAGTTTTTTCAAGAAAACATGTTTTTAGAAAGAACAATTTTTAAACATTGTTTCGAAAAAGATTTCGAATATTCTTTTTTAAAAACAACACTTTTTTGGAAGTAATTTACTACAGAGTAACATAGCAAATACAAGGAAACGTAAACCTGACCGAACACAAAAAGGTTCGTTTAGGTTAGTTAGGATCTTTTTGTCATTTTTTCAGTGACATTTCATTTATTTATTCATTCATAATTTAAATTTAGAAAACATAGGTTTTCTAAAAGACATATTTCCGGAAATATATTTTTGAAAGGTACTTTTCTAAAAAACATATACATTTTCGAAGAAGCTGTTTTTCGAAAAAATGTACTTAATTTAACATCAAAAAAGATATTTGTTGAAAAGAGGAACAGCTAAAAGAGTTGGTCATCTTAGCTTACAGCGACAGGACAAATTGTTTGATTAATATCGAAGTGTAAATATTGTAGAGCTTTTTTTATGCCTTCTGCTTATTTGCATGAATATGCGAGTACTTACGAATGTACAATTTGTCTAAAACCAAGTTTTTTAAAGCAGTTTTCAAAAATACATTTTTTCAGAGAACATCTTTTTCGAAATTAAATTTTTTCGGATAATATTAATTTTTTCAAGCAAAGGCTTTTTGAAAAAGTAATTTACGAGAAAGTAACGTACCAAACCTAAGGAAACCTTATCAAACCCAAAAAAGGTTCGTTTGGGTTTGTTCAGGATCTTTTTTCGTCTTTTTCATTAACATTTTCCAAGCTACTAGAGTTCATAATTTAGTTTTCTATATATTGTTTTAAAAAAATATATATTTTTGAAAAATGTACTTTTAAAAATTACTTGTTTGGAGACATTTTTGAAAAAAATGTGCTTTCAAAATACGGGTTTTTGGAGAAAATATTTTCAAAATATTTCATTATTATCCGTTTTCTAAAAATTATATTTGAACAAGCGGTCAAGACATTTTTAAAACAATGTAAGTTCGAAATATGTTTTCGAGAAAATATTTTTGAAAAATTTCGTTAATCCAATTTCGAAAAAGCTGTTTTTCGAAAAAATTTACTATCCAAAGAGATGTTTTTTGGAAAAAAAATTATTTGATTCGTTTAGAAACCAAAATTATCCGGCGCAAATTTTGATAAGATCGTAGTGAGATGTGTAAGGAATGTTTTCAGAAACATTACCAGCATGTAAATCAAGAATGCCAAAAAAGGCTTGCATTTTTTATATTACATATTAGTATTGATCTATTATTCATATTTTTTTGGTATAATTCATTTCAAAGAATTTACTTAGACGGTAAATGTTTGTTTTGTTTATAATATTTTGTAAAATATGTTGAAAGGGTTAATGTTTATATTACAATATTTATTTTTATAAAATTCGCTATGAAATCCTTTTTCTAAAATCTCTACGGGGGGGGGCTGCGTCCCCCCCTAAAGCCGCCACTGCACAAACCTAAAAATACGACGTTTCCGGAAAATTCATGAATCAGTAGAATTTTATAGTTGCACCACCGGAGTTTAATACGGACTGAAGTCTCCTTGGCATTAAGCATATAAGAGAGTTGGTGTAATGCGTAGTTATCTCCTCCTAAATATTTTCAATTTTCTCCCATAGTTCTAATTCATTTTGAGGTCTAAACTTTATAGCACATATTTTCTTTACCATGAGTCACCAAACGTTTTCTATCGCTTTACACCAGGACTTCTAGGGCACCAAGGCAAGCACGTTATATTGTTTTACTCAAACCAGTCCCTTTAGATTTCGATGTAGAAAACTGAAATCCGAACAGAATCAGCAAGGTGCACCTGCCGATTTCGTGTAAGAAAAATATCTCTTATGCCAAAAAAATCCGTAGTGATTTAAAGACAAAAAAAATGTAAGTACAATTCCGATATCTAGCTGGCAGCAATACAAATTCTATAAAGCACCAGAGAGCAAGAGTTTAACTAGATTATCATAAATTTACCTAAATCTCGACGAAAATGTTCAAAAGATAAAATCTAAAATGTGCCGATCTTTGGGTCTTCCCCCATTTGTTACTATTTTAGGTGCAAATTTTTTATCTCTAAAGGGACTGAATTTGTGTTTTTTTTTCACTTTACACACATAAAATGCGAAACCTATTGACAATATTTTAAAAAAATGGGAGTTACCATTAGTAACGTAACCAATCTAACAACATACTTTACTATTTCTATATGATATTGTCTATACTTAAACAAATTTTGTGTTCAGATTTACTATCGGTACACCGCATCGGTCTAATTTGACAAGCAAACGTTTTACCTCATGTAAGAATAAGACAACTAAAGGTGCTTCTAAACGGGCAACATTTTTCAGCAATATGTGGCTGCAATATTATCCAACTGTAGCCCGGCAATATGTACATCACCATTGTTACAGAAATTAATCTGGCAATATATATGTATGTAGCGATACGGTTACGAAGGGCGGTCTATTCTCCATCATCAGTCCGAAGGAGTGTGATATCTTCCTTAATACATGGCCTAGCAACACGAAATTTTCAGGGCGTGACAATGATGATATTACCGACTTTATAGAGCCCCCTCGGGGGGCGATTAGGCGGTCTATGCACCCTAGTTTATAACCTCCCTTGCACCAACAATTTAATCAGGAATTAAACTAGACACTTGTAATGTGACAGCACATATATTAACGTCATTGCTAAAGTTGACTCTAAATCTCAATCAAATTTACTAGGTACTTGATTAAAAGTTTTGTGCAACCCGCTGTTTATCTGTTTGGCATCGACCAAACTAACTTTTTACAACAGTCCCCTGATATTTTCGCCATTCCGTTTCTAATACTGCTTTGTTGTTCCTTATTAGAGATTTTATGTTGCCTTACAGCTACCGTCAATTTTTTCCATAGATTTTCTATTACGTTAAGATCAGGATTTTTCGGTGATGTTTCAATAACTTTTGGGACATTATGGAGCATCTAGTGCTTAACTTTCTCAGCCACATCCTTCGGATTATTAATTTGATAAAATTTAAACGTATCCTTAAGTCCAAATATTTCAGCGGTTTGTTTTAGATTTAGCTTGAGGATATCCAAATACATGTTCTGACCCATAATTCCGTCAATAAAATGCAGGTTTCTAGGTTATTTGTCTGACATATACCCACGTACCATCATAGAACCTCCATGATGCTTCACAGTAGCGCGCATGTTCTTTCCCTTTGAGAATCCGTTGGGCCTTCTACACACGCAATGCTGTCCATCCGAGCAGAAAATGTTGAATTTGCATTCATCACTGAAAACACCTTTTCGGCTCGGATGGACAGCATCCCGTGTGGTGAAGACCCAACGAATTCCTAAAGAAAAAAGACTTGCGCCCTACTGTTAAGCATGACGGAGGTTCTAAATGTCTGGGGATGTATGTCGGCCAGACGACGTGGAAGCCTGCATTTTATATACGGAATTATAGATCAAAACATGTATTTTAAAAACAAAATCTAAATCAAAGCGCTGAAAAATTTGTACTCAAAAATACGTTTAAATTTCATCAAAAGAATGACCTGAAGCATAACGCTGAGAAAGTTAACTACTAGATGCTCTATAATGTTTTAAAACTTATTAAAACATGGCCGCAAAATCCTATATTAGCTTAAAAGAAGGTAGCTATAAGGTGACACAAAATATCTAATAAAGAACAACTTAAAGCAGTATTGCAACGAATGGGAAAAAATATCAGTGGACTATTGTAAAAATTTAGTTTGGTCGATGTCAAGCAGATTAAGGGAGGTTATAGAATATAATGGATTGTCAACAAAGTATTGACCATTCTGTATTTTCTCTTCTAACTTTAGCATGTTTTTGTATAGGTGTACGAGTTTCATTTGGACGTAGAAATTTTGTTTTTATTAATTTGCGAAACGTAACACATTGTAAATTCTAGTTTTTCTTTAATATGTTAGGTCATTACTAGTTATTAGTTTTTGCTGGGACAGAGTTAACATTTACATTTTTTTTGGTACGTTTCCATTTTATATTGACTCATTTAGACAGAAATTAGTGAATTTTTTGAGAGGAATGAGTTTAATTTTGACCGACTGTAGACTCAAACAATATATTGACTAAAACATGCTCTGTTGTTAACCATCCATATGTCTCTAAAAAATATTGGCTCATGTAAAGATGCAAATGTATAGCAAAACTTTTATCTACTCGGGAGCAAAACAAAGGCCTACATTCCGCAAATAGGCTGTGAGCAAGGATTTTACCGGATTATCATAAATTTCCAACTTCCACAGGAAATATTCGAAGGATAAAATCTAAAAAGGTTCGATCATTTGGTCCAATAGCAGTTACAGTTTTGAGGCTTAAATTTGGATCCTTTGGGAACAGAATTGTTTTTTTTTGTTTGTATTTGATACAAAATAAATATCTTAGATTTCAATAAAAGATCTATTATTTTAAATTTACACAAAATTATCAAAGACGGAGGCAGAGAATTTATATTACAAGCAACGAGCCATCGTACCGGGTGAGTCAACGATTGCGCGGAGTTATTTTATGCCTTGAATATAAGATTTGTCGGTAATAAGCTTTTGTGTTAAGGTAGGATATTCTGCACATTCTAAAAATATTTTGAATTTTACAGAGTGCGTTCAAAAAGTAAGGAGTCACAAAGATAGATTTTTTTTTAAATTGGACACCCTATATTTGAATGCTTTGAATTCTACGTGTAATTTTATAATTTCTTCGCAAATGGTTTAATATATGAAAAGGTCATAGTTTTCAAGATAATTCGACTTGTAATGAAAATAGAGCATTTGCAAGCATCTCTTTGTTGTGAAAATACTACTTACAAATTGACGTTAAGCAATTCATAATTTATATCCTGAGTAAATCAAGTCAAAAAAACATTTCCACTGTGACATATTTGATATCTCATTAACATGTTGTTCTATTTCTAAGTCCAAAGTCAGAACATTTCTAATTAAAAAATGTCACTTATCAAATGGAACACCCTATATATTTTTCTGTTATCTTATAGCGCGTCAAAAACTCTTCGTATTTAGTAAAGAATATCCTATCTCTAATAGTTTTTAAAATATTTTGATTGACATTTTGAATACAATAGATAATGGGTACCTCTCTTCGCAGTAGAAGGAAAAACCTGTGGGTAAAACTAACTAAATACAAAATATATAGATATTTTTACATTTGCAGTAAAATGTAATGAACACATTATTTTTGCAACTGTTAATCCCCCCAAAAAAATCAATTTATTCTTATTAAATATTCGAATCGAGAGAGTCAATTATTCTAATATTATTTTCCCGGACATTGGAAACATGCCTGGTGTTATTGTTTGACATATATCCCTAATCTTATTCTCCATGCCCTTCCTTGTAGATGGTGTGACATATAGGTACTCTATCTTTTATGTAACCCCACAGAAAAAATCTAACGGGATAAGGCCGCAAGACCTTGGTGGCCATGCAACAGAACCCCGCGGCCAATCTATCTTTGAGGATAGTGCTGATCCAAATATTCTCTGACTTCACAATAAAAGTGGGGGGAGCACATATTATTTTGACGCTCGTCCAAGTCTACTTATGCCAATAGTTACAAGAAAAATAAATAAGTAGGTCAGTTTAAATATTCATTAAAAAAAGAGGGCCCTATAATTCTGTTGTGAAGAATGCCGCACCACACATTAATCGACCAACGGTTTTGGTGTCGAACTTCAGGGTCCCAGTGTGGGTTCCCCTTTGAATAAAAATGCATATTTTGTCTATTGGTAGCACCATTACTTCTAAATGTAGCTTCATCTAAATAAATTATGAATTTAATGAAGAGCAACGACTCTAACTGAATCTTCGGATGACATAGACATCGTGAAATAAAAAATAAATCCGGAATTCATTCACCTAACGTTACAAATGCTAGAAATGCAGATAAAAATGGTTAACGAATGCAGAATGAGTTTCTAAGAAAACCAAAACATTTCAAAAAATTAAAAATGTTTTCAATTATTGTTGTAAAAAGTGTAATGTTTTTTTTTTTTAAATTAATATCTCTTGAACCGAGAAAGATACCGAGAAGAATAAAAAAGCAATATGTTAAGAATGAATCCAACTCTGCAAAAAAGCATATTCAGTGAAGTTTAGATTTGAAAAATTACTCGACAGGGTATTACAAACTTAAGGGAAAAAACACTCATTTTTATTTTCTTTGTATATTTCAGCATATACACGTCGCTTTTTTTAGCCAATCAGAAGTTTGTTTTTGGTTTCGTTACCATGGCAACCCAAAAAAATTTCCGGAAATTTTCATAGGGTACCCTGGGCGAAATTAATAAGTGGAAATTTTTCTGTCAAATTATTAACTATATCTGACAATATTTGACATTTTGCTTTTATATAAAAATGGAATTTTATTTTTCATATTAGACGAGATAATTAAAAAAAATCATTGGGCTTGTGAAACAACATTTTCTTTTTATGTTTAAATCATTAACTAAATATTTCATATGTGTTTCAAAATCTTTTGAAAACTCCTCGCGTTTCAATGGTAAATACATCGGTGAAGAATTTATCTTAATTAAATGTCTATGCTTGACTAAATAAATATAATATTTTAAAACAATTTTATTTAACTTATCTTTTCTATTTCGTAAAAACTTGGTTGAGCCTTCCAGTAGCTTTCTTTGTACTATGCTTAATAGCTTCTTATTTTGGTTTTCCTCCATATTATGCTTCTCAATCAGGTATGATAAGTATTTCAATTTTGGGTGGCTTTTTTTAACTTTATAAAGTTCTTCACAATATGCGTATAATGTATATTTCTGTTCTTTTTTCATTCTGTAAAATCTTATTCTTTAAGGACCTCTTAAACAACTTCAACAATAGACATATTAAGCTTAAACTGGTTAAACTGTCAATGAAATAATGATAAATAACTAATGTTTTGTTTCAAGGTCATCTCGGTGAAGCTATAATGCGCTAAAACTTAGCTCCACTATGTGTATAAAACATGAAAATATATTAAAAAAACAGCTTTCCACCTTTTTTAGTGAACAAAACTAATTTCATAACACACAAATAGTTGTCTCAAACAATTTTCAGTAAGTTTGTAACATTAAAAAGGGTGGAAAGGCTATTATTTTTCTATTATACGTATTTAGGTTTTCTGATTCACCCAAACTGTTGTAACATTTGAAAATATAAGAAAAACAGGATTCCACCCATTTTAGTGAAGAAAACATAGTAATAATATAAGACATTACAGTAAATATATATTAACCCCTTATGAGTAGCTTTTTGCAACCTAAATAGGTGGAAAGATTTTTCAACACTGCATATCTCCTGTGACGTGTGAAATTTTCTTACCGAATCCCCCGTGTGCTCGAATTAATTGCACACAATTTTTCTCGTACATGAGGTTTTTAAGAAAATTACCCTCGTCGCTGCGCGACTCGGGTAATTTTTAAATAATTCATGTACTCCAGAAATTTCCGGCAATAATTCAAGCACTTGGGAGATTATAAGTGAAAATTAAATGAAGTTAATTAAAATCGCACTATGAAATAAAAAGTTATCATACATCAAATTTGATCGAAGTTATGGTTGTCCCGAATTTAATGTCGATTAGTGTATTTAGGAGATAGTTGCAATGTTCCATTCTTTCGAAAAACCCTGTCGCTAAATACAAATAAAATGCAATATTAGATACAAATAAAATTTATTAAAAGTAAAAAATGTAAAAGGACAACAAAGTAATTATAAAACAACATACAAAAATATAAAATCACAGACTGGTAAGTATTGTCGAATAAAAGTCAAGGCTAACTACGAATTCAAGGTTACTCAGTTAATGAACTAAACGTTTTCTTTCTTTTAGAACAGGAATTCCAGTAAATGTTACTCTCTTTTTAAAAGCATTATTATTATTTTTTTCATTATCATCGTCTTCTAAATTTTTCAAAAGATAGATAATCGAGATTCTTCCATTTTCTTCCGCCAACCTAAGGGGTGTCAATCCAGTGTTATTTTTACGAATCATGTGCTCTCTTCGATAAAGGAGCATTACACCCCGCTCATTCCCACTAGCTGCAGCGCGATGAAGTGGCAAATCTCCGTTAAAGGTAAGAACTTCAGTTCTTGCATGATGTTTTACTAATACTTCTACAGCTTCGTAGTTGTTTTTGTGACTAGCTGCTACGTGAAGGGGCGTATATTCGTCTTGGTCTAGGCAATCGATAACGGCATTATTTTCAAGTAAAACTCTAATAAGATCGACATCATTAACTTCGGCCGCATAGTGAAGCGGTGTAGACCCATTAATATCTTCAGCATTGACGTCAAATTGAAGTGAAAGTAATCGTTTGCAGATTTCAAGCTGTTGAAGCTTAACCGCTAAATGTAATAAATTGCAGTTTCTTAGATACCCTATCGAGTAATCTATTTTAGATTTGAGTAAAAGTTCGATTACTTCCGCTGAGCCGCTTCTAATTGCCAGTTCTATCGGGGTTGTGTGGCAACTCGTTTCCTCATTAGGGTTTAATCCTCGGCCGATAAAAAATTCCACCCATTTTTCGTCTCCGACTTCTGCGGCGATGTGCAGCAGCGACTCATTTATCTTGTTCTTGGTATTAATGTCTGCTCCCTCAGATATTAAAAGCTTTATTAAATCTGCGTTCCGGTTTCTAACGGACTGGGAAATTGGACTCTCTCCACAATAGTCTTTGACGTTTATTTTTGCTTTGTTTCTCAGCAGAAGTTTTACGACTGAAATGTGGTTGTGACGGCAGGCGAAATGCAGCGGCGTTTCTCCTCTTGAATTAAAAATGTCTGGGTATGCATTAAGGGATAAAAGTTTGGTTGTCGTCTCAACGTTACCTAGAAATAAAAAAAGTTACAGTTTTAACAATGTGACAATAAGTTTTGTTTGAAATTTGGTTTTCAAAGTGGGTAATGTAATAAAGTAAAGTATCCTTTATTCATCTTTCAAGCTAATACAAAAAGAAAAGCTTATGAGACTTGTCATAATATCCCACTACTATATTCTAAACACTTGAAAAAAAATCATATGGGGTTATAAGTATAGTTGGAGTGATCCACAAGCAAAATATATTTTAATTAACACTGTACAACTCGGAAGGCCGAACATTCATGTATGCCACCATAAACTAAACATCTGAATGAATAAAACATAGGAGGTCATACAGTTGGAGTAGGTGCAAGACACATCCCAATTATCATTGTACAACTCAGAAGGCCAAGTATTCATTTACATCATAAAATGCCTGGACCATCAAGAACTTAAGTAATGTATTCCTCCTTGTAGTTACATAGATGTCGTCTTTGTCAGTAACCTTTTCTTAGAATGTAAGACTACTTGAACAAACTTTTAATTTTTTGCTGTTTTGGTCAAAATTCAAATTTACAGAGTGTTAATAAATTATGTTGCCAAGCTTCAAGGTTTTATTCCTTACTTAATTTTTAATAAAGCTTTCATATAAACATAGGCCCTAAACGACTTTGTTTTTAATACAATGGTTATTAAATATTTTTTTAAGGTTTTTCCTAAATATCTAGAAGAGGCACATTAGTATTACTTTGAAACTTGGTGACAATTTTTAATTCATAAAGAGGAGTCCTTTAAGAAAAAAACTACTTTTCTCATTGTTCCAGTGGCGTGCATTGGAGTAACGAATATATATATATATATATATATATATATATATATATATATATATATATATATATATATATATATATATATATATATATATATATATATATATATATATACATATATATGTATATATATATATATATATATATATATATATATATATATATATATATATATATGTATATATATATATATATATATATATATATATATATATATATATATATATATATATATATATATATATATATACGTATATACAGGGTGGTGCAACCAAGATGGGGTGGACGATTGTGAGTTAAACGGTGGGGAATTTCGAAATTTTTTTTTGGATATTATCGATAGTCAAACACGCTATGTTTTAAAATTATAGCCATAATACAGGGTGGTCCGAAAAACTCGTGGCGAACCAACCTTGTATTTTTTTAACTGGAACACCCTGTATATAATTGTTCCAATTGATTCTCCTGTTCGTTACGATCATTTTGATATAGGGATTATTTTGACTAAAATTTATAGTAAGGGCATGGGACGCGTTTAAAGTTGAAAAAATGCTCACAGTTCTGCCATTTTTTAACAAAAATTGAAACAGATATGGAAAAACCAAATATTCCGTAAAACGTTACATATCCTTGAATACATGAATCGCTTGAAATTTGTTTAAAATTATTCACTGTTATACAGGGTGGTCAAGTTTTGCAAATACGCCCTGGACTCATTTTTTTAAATGGAACACCCTGTATATTTTATTTTCATGTTAAAGATAACATTACTAGCCTTCCAAAAATACCATACATGATGCCTTTCTGACCAAAAGTTTTTTAGTAAACTAGCCGTGAAAGCAAAGTTTCTCCATTCTAATACGATTATACTGAATTTACGTTGTTTATTATTAAATATCTAATATTAGGAGGCCTTAACACTATCATAAATGAAACGAAAGATTGACGAACTTGTCAAAGCTACTGCCGCATAATCCATTATTTACAAGTTAAGCAGAATATGTGAGGTAAGAAAACTGAGAACCGAAACCTTTACATGTTTATTAGAGATATTTCAAAAAACAGAAAATATTGCTTTTAGGAAATGTAAAGTAATTAATAAACCAGTTATAAACAAAGATAATCAGTTATCAGTATTATTAATAGTGTAAGAAAATTAATTAAGCAAAAACAGAACATCTTTTAAAATTATTTAGTTATGTGTTATGTACCTACTTGTCAACCTAATTTAATATCAACAATTAAAAAAGCTCATATAAGGTGTTCAACTAAACCACCATTTTGCTGAAGGCACATTTCGAGTCTATCCATAAATGAAAGTTTCACTTTTCCCAAAGTCTGTTCTGAAATGTTGCAAAAACTGTTTCTTATTCTCGTCTTCATATCTTTCACTGTGGTTGGAACCTCTTTATAGACTTCTTCTTTAACATGCCTCCATAGAAAAAATCTAGTGGTGTTAAGTCGGGTGATCTGGCTGGTCCACCTCGCCCAATCCAACGATCTGTCTTCCAATTATCGACAAAATATCTTACATACCTATGGTAATGCCGGGGCGCTCCATCATGTTGAAACCATAAAGATCCCCGTACCATTAAAGGTAAATCTTCAAGCAATACTGACAACTCGTTTCTCAAAAAGTTGTTTATAACTGGTTTATTAATTACTTTACATTTCCTAAAACTAATATTTTCTGTTTTTTGAAATATCTCTAATAAACATGTAAAGGTTTCGTGTCTCAGTTTTCTTACCTCACCTATGCTTAACTTGTAAATAATGGATTATGCGGCAGTAGCTTTGACAAGTTCGGCAATCTTTTGTTTCATTTATGATAGTGCGATGGCCTCCTAATATTAGTATAATCGTATTAGAATGAAGAAACTTTGCTTTCACGTCTAGTTTAATAAAAAACTGTTTTTTCGGAATTCCTCACCGTTTACTCACAATCGTCCACCCCATCTTGGTTGCACCACCCTGTATATATATATATATATATATATATATATATATATATATATATATATATATATATATATATATATATATATATATATTCGATAAAACCGAAAAAATGTAAAGTTATGCCGTAACATTATTTATCAGTGTAATTTGTTGAAAATATCAAAGAAGCAAGAGAGCCACGCAAACAAAAGCACTTCTTTAAACAAATTTGACAACTAGCAAGTACGCTTTATGCATTAAAAATTGTTACCAAGTTTCAACTTGATACTAATTTAAGGGGTTATACCTATACAGTTAGGAGGCCTAAAAAAAGCGATTTTTGAAGAATTTTTCCTGAGAAGAAGTTTAAATTTATTAATGTGAAAATTGGTACACATATTATGGTGACTTTTAACTGTATTTTAAGATTTTTGTATTAAAAATAAATTCGTTTAGGACCTATGTTTATATAAACTTTTTGTCTTAAAACGGAGTAAACAATAATACCCTAAAGTTTGACCACATACTTTATTAACACCCTGTGTATTGTTTAATTACCTGTCTAAAACATAAATCTAAAAAACGAAATGCAAAATTAATACCTAAGTAATATTTAAAATACAAGGTAGGAATGTAATTGCTCTTTCATCTTTGATCCATCTGTGTGGTATACACATGGATCAAAGATGAAAGAGAGGGTTGGAGCTCGAGTCTTTGAGTAACGATGTAGAATTTTAAAGCATCTGGGTAAAGCGCCAGCATCTTTTAAGTTGAAATGCACGCGATAGATTTAGGCGCCACAGAATGTGACAACAAATGCCTTAAAGGAGCAAAACTTTATATTGTATCGGACAACCAGGCAGCTATAAAAGCACTAGTTTAATGTACCTTCCACTCTAAATTTGCTTGGGATTAATGACAATTTCTCAATCAACTGGCAAAAAGCTATAGCATAACTATAATATGGGTGCCGGTTCACGAAGGTGTGAAAGGCAATGAAATTGCTAACCAACTTGTTAAAGAAGGAGCACGAGCTCCTTTCTGTGGACCTGAACCCTTTTGCGGCATTAATAGGGGTCACCTTATACGCAAAATAACAGAAAATAGCCCACTGGAGGAACGCTCCGGGATAAGACAGGCAAACAGAATTAGTTATCGGCCTGACTATACAAAGAAGCTTCTGGAGTCTCAAAAAAATGAACTCAGACTAGTTACCTGTCTTCTCGAAAGATATCACCTCAACAATATCAACCCATCATTGTACCACCCCAAGCAAACCCAACTGGGGAGAAATATTTAATTATTTAGTACCATTTAAACTTAAATGGCTGGTTCTAACAAGAATATACATATCTTACTTCATTGATACGAGTATATTGTTTGTACCAGATAATTGAAATCGATTTTTTACTCAACCTTCAAATCGGTGCAAACGTTTTTGCAGCCTGTCAAAAAATTGGAAGAACTGTTTTTCCTTTTATCCAAGAAAAGTGATTTATCATAAAAATAGTCTCTGTTCTCGTGCCACCGCTGAGTAATCTACAACAATCTTGCTTACACGTGTTATTAGTAACACGTGCTTTATTTCATGTTACCAGTAATTGAATATCTACTATGTATAAATTAAAAAAATAGGTACTCGTATTTACTTCTACTATCGTTAGGTAATATCTCAAAATAAAGCTAAAAAATAGGATTAAGGATAAAGCTGGATTAATAGTATTAATAAATGATGTAATCTTATACGAGCAAAAAATTAAATTCTATCAGCGCCAGTTATTGTGTTAAAATAGAAAGCTGAATCTTACAAACCTCACTGTTTTAATTTTCTAAAATTCATTTGCTTTTCGATCTTTTGACATAGGTAGGTAAAGTACGCAAATTTAAGTTAAAATTTCTTGTCGTCCAAATATTTTGACAACAAAAAGTTCTTCTAGGAAAAGCAGCCAAAGTGTCGAACAACAGTAACAGCTGTTACCTGTTTTCAGACTGTCAGCTCCCATAATGTTCCTTAATTTTTAAATTGTCAAGAGCACATTGCTATTGGAAATTTTAAAATAATAGAAAATAATAGGCCCTAATCGACACCGACTCGACAGCGTGAAAGCAGACAACCTGCTTTTACTGTAGTTCGATACAAATTTTTTACACAGCATTTATTTCGACATCCATTTGGGTATTGAAATGTGTTTCATTTGCACACAAATGCTAAGTGCGAGAAATGTATGCAAACTTTTATGTCAGTATCCATTGATACTCTATTTTTAGACTGAATATTTATTCCTTCTTCTCTGTTATCAAGCATTATTTGTATGGCAATTTTCTTATTGTTTTCTATGAAAGACTACAGTCTACATACCCTTTAGCAACAGTGTTGCTTTTCCACCCACCATACCTTTTCAGTGTAACAGGAATGACAGCAATTAGTTTAAGAATGCCTCCAAATGGCATTTATTACATTGAATGGAATGATAATTCTTTTATCATTGTATTGTTGAAAATTGATATTTTACTAAAGCTTAAATCCAGCTTCTTTTGGATGTCAAATAAATCACAAACAATAATTGTTTATATGCAACTAACAACGATGAATAGTTCGTGACTTCCTGCTATTTGATACATTAATCATTAGATACCCTGTGGACACGAACAATTGTTGGCTGCTTTATTATTACTGGAAGCATTGTTGTCAGGAGTTATATGATTTTATTAAATTTGTTATGTTAAGAAAACGCGAAAAAACTGCTTTTCACCTTCGACATGTTGCCCCACTCGGCTTCGCCCCGTAGGACACTTTCCATGTCGTGTGCGAAAAACACTTATTTTTGTACTACTTGTATAATAGTATATTCTGTAACAAGGTTAGAATGAAAAACTTGATACGAGTGGAAAATTCCGAACGCGAACGCTAGCGAGCGTGAGGAACCACGAGTATTGAGTTTTTTCATTCTAACTGAGTAACAGACTATATTTTCTCCACGACCAGAAAGTATGAATCAAATTAATGAATGTCCAATTCTATATCTGATTCATTCGATTTTTCACTCATTATTTCAGTTAAATTGAAGCTTTTCTGATAAAAATTATGACGCCGCCACTATTTGCATCTGTCACTGACAATTTTGAAATCCACGGCAATCTATGTCGTTTGGTTCGATTACAGAATATTCATACCGTACCTTGTTATGGAATGAAAATACATGCGAAACACATAAGAAGTAAGGGTTTCAGAATAAATATTCTAACTCAAGAGTAAGAATGTATATGTTCTATTATTAAAAATGATTTCGGAATTTCTACATTCTTTAATAGTTGTGGAGAAATAACCATTATGCTACTATATTCTTTTATATTTGCTGTAGAATGTAATATTGATGTTAAACTTATTGCCTACATAATAAACTGCTTTCCTTTAGATTTTGGAATCAAAAATTTTTCGGCACATCGGTAGAATTGGCGCGACCAGCGTTTTTAAAGGAAATTTTGATTTCTTTAATCTGTTTTATGTTATCTTTAGGTGCCTATTGTACTATCTAGAAAGCTTCTATCCTTTTTTTCTAGCAGACATCTGAACAACAATAATATTAAAGATACCAAAATAGTAGTAATAGGATAGGTGCTTTACTACTCTTAAATTAGAATGAAAAATATTTTTCCACAATGATGTAATATTTTATGGCTTTAAATCAACTTTCGGTGCTTCATTTTAGTACCTTGGTTGAATTATACCAATTTTAAAATTTATGAATACTAAAATTCTTTTGCCATAGTGCTTATTCCAAGACGGGAAACTTATGTACCTACTTAATAATAGACCAATAAAATTACTAATTTTAGGGAAAAATGCCTTTAAAACTTGCAATTTGGTTGTCCGTAAAATGAGAATCTTCAATTTTATGAGGTCTAACGTGGAAAGATTTGTGTAAAAAAAGGATATTCAAGAAAACCCGATTTTTGCTAATATTTTAACAAAATTAATATGTGTTCTATATAATAATTTAAAACCTTTAGTGCAAATTTGTATACTTCAATGCTGCAGTTTATATTTTCAATTTTTGGGGGGAGAGGGCTTTTTTCTTGTAAAATAAACAAGATTCACGTAATGAAAAATTTGATTTTTTATACAGAGGGCATAAAAATTATGAAAACGTTGTTTTGTATAAGAGTAAACATACGTTGTTTATTATTTTCTACCAAAAGACCAAATATGAAATTGTCATTGTTTTAAATTGGACCCTAAGTACAGGATTTCATTAAGAAATTTAAATATTACAAGTAACGAGTTATATCACATTACTGTTTTAAAGTCTTAACTATATTCTCTCTGACACCTTTAACCTGAGTACTAGTTTCTACACATTAAACAATAATGACACCTATGGACATGTTTGTCAGTCTCTTTATTAAATGAAGCAATTATTTAGTTCAAAATATTTCTTATTCAAGTGCAATTTTTAAATAATCCGAACATTTAATTAAACTCAAAAGAATATGATATAAACTAAGCAATACAATAAACATATCTAAATTTAAAAACTACACCGCCATACTCAACATAGTTTTCTAATTGCTTCCTAAGATATCTGAAGAACTTTCTGATTTCTTGCTGGGATATTGAACGCACAGCCTGGGAAATTCTGCCTTTTACCATCTTAATAATAATTATTTGGTACCTATTGGAGTGAGATAAACAACTTGTTTTAAACGGCCCCATAGAAACATATCGGCTAATGTTAAGTGGGGGCTCGTTGGGGGACCACAAAATTCTGCCATTTCTACCAATCCACCTTGGATCAAATCTGCGGTGAAGCCATTATATTACCTCGCGAGCTCAATGTGCTGGACAACCACATTGGCGTTACTAGGGTGGGCCCAGAGGAGCCGCCCACTCCAGCTTGTCGTTGCCCCCCCCCCCCCCCAGCCTCAATTCATTACGCAAAGAAAGATCCTTTGCATACTGCAATCACAAATATTTACATTAAAACGATATTATCAAAATTCCATTAAACATACAGGATTTTTTGCAGGCAGTGGCTAAATTTATTTATGTATTATTCTAATTATTATAAATTAACTAAAATTAAAACTATTGGAAAGGATATTGTCTGCTCAAGATATCTGCAACTGGCAAAAAATGTAAAGAATGCAAGGGAAGGCTTAAACAACGTTGCAAATTTGTTTGTAAACCAGATGTGGTAAGAGAAGTTTAAATTTTATTAACAAAAAATTAAACAGTTTTTCAAAGCTGGTTTAAAAACAATTGAAAACGTTGTTTAAGCCTTTCCTTGCATTCTTTAAATTATTTTGCTGGTTCAGATATCTTGGGCGGACTATGCCTATAAGTTGTACTTTGTATATATTTTTTATTAATAAAAGAAAAAACTAATTTAATCATTTTTTGATAGTTAGCAGTAGCTACACTACTAGCACTGTAACAGACAAAGCATCACGTCAGCCAAGTAGAGCATCCAGGATTTTATATTAGGGGGGGGGGGGGTCAAGAGTAAACAAAAGTATATTATAAAAGTATCATATTAATACATTGAACGTAATAAAATATTGAAAATGTTATAGTTGTAGAAGGTCATACTTTAATTATGTCCCCAATGTGAGCATCTGACCCAAGTCCGTCGAGTTTCCGCAGCTCGGAAAGTTTTTTGTCGATGTCATAATTGCACAGAATCGGCTTTCAACTATTCACAAACAAGGTCTATACAAATATCTAAAGTATCGTTTTATAAATAAATAGCACGCAAACCTTGGAAATAATAACCACAACACATACATCACACTAAAGATCCCAACCAAATAAAAGCTGGCGACGAGTAAGCTACCAAATAACGACAACCAAAAACAACGCCGGGCCGGTTCTGGTCACGTTCTGTTTACTTGTGGCGATCGGTAAAATTTCTACCCTACTGCGCAAACTCGACCGGGCCGCTTCAAATCGCTTGTCAGGGATATTTTTACATTGAGGTGCTATAGTTTGCATTGGCAATATATTGGTAATACATATATGTGGTACTGATGTCAATTTTATTTTATTTTTTGGGTAATCTCTGTAATATAAAAGATGAAACTAACACTAATTGACTGACAGATCAACGCACAACCCACACCGCCGGGTCTAGAAACTTGAAAATTTGCACAGAGATTTCTTATAAAACGTAAGCATCCACTAAGGAAGAGGTTTTTAAAATTCGACACCTAAGGGGGTGAAATGGGGGTTCAAACTTTGTGTGGAAAAAAATATAAGATTGTCCTATTAAGTCAAAACTTCATAAAGGTACTCTAAAAAATAAATGTTTACACACGTGTTTCACAGTTTTTAATAAATCAAACCCTAAGGGGGGAAATGGGGTTCAAAGTTTGTAATGGAATAAAATTGTTATACGGTTATATTACCTTGAAACTACGTAAGTACACCACCATACCACGCGGGCGGAAGCTAGTTGTTTATAAAACTTGTTAATTCGTTAAAAGCTTTTAGGGAATGGCTTTACTCTCAAAACCCCCCTCGCTGCGCCACTTCATCAGTCGAACGATAACAGTTATAGAAAAACAAAATGTGACTTGACTGTGACTGGTACTGTATTGTATAAATGTGACCTTGAATGACCCCCCCTAACATATCCTAGTTACGCCAATGGACAACCATCTTGTTGAAATTACATTATTTGGCGAAAATTTAATGACAAATTTTCGAGCTCTTTGCCAAAAAATGTATCTAGCATTTCTAAGTAAGATATTGCTGGTATTCTAAAAAAATATGGGCATATAGTGCCATGGACAGATATCGCGCACCACACGTACACTTTTGTAAAATATTGTCTGCGTCTCTTTACTTTGAATTCGGGGTTTTTTCAAGACCAGTAGTACCTGACATGCTGGGATGCTACAGTTCTATTAGTAGAAAGTGTATATTCATCAGAAAACATAATTACATTAAACATAAAAATGGATATTTCTGCTTAAAATTTGGTCTACCACCAATAAACAAAAGTCTTTTGGCTTCACCTCCCTCTTCCAATGTTTGGTTAAAGTGGGGCTTGAACGGAAATAACTTATTTTCTTTTAAGATCACCTGAATATAAGGTTTTTCCACAACTTCTAGAAGATGTTTAGCACGATTTCCAAGGGATATCACAGGAGTTTCTCTAACAGACTGAAGGACTAAAACTGTGGCAGCATCGTTTTGGTCATATTTCTTCTTCTTCTTGAGATTCAAAACAGATCCAGTTCTTTGGAACTTTTTTATCTTGTTGTAGATTGGCATTTCAGTTACTGGGATTTCTACAAATTCCTCGCTAAATTGTTCCATAATGTAGCGATATAATACGTGGCCATCTCCATAACAGTGGTCTATAAAAATCCTTTGTTCAGTATATAGATAGCATTTTGATGAGAAGTATTTTAAATTAAATAATTACTTCATTTAATAAAGACATTGACAAACATGTCCACAGGTGTCATTATTGTTTAATATGTAGAAACTAGTACCCTTGTTAAAGGTGTGAGACAGAATAGTTGAGGCTTTAAAAAAATAAGGTGATAAAACTCGTTAGTTTTAATATTTAATTTAACGAAATCTTGTACTTCGGGCTTAGGGTTTAATTTAAATATATTTCATATTTATCCTTTTGGTAGAAAATAATAAACAAGGTATGTTTACTTTTACAAAATATAACGATTTCGTATTTTGTATTCTCTCTGTATAAAAAATTAAACTTTTCATAACACGAATCTTATTTATTTTGCAAGCAAAAACTTTTATTAGGTGAGACATATTTACGTATCCTCGAAAATTTGGTCCATTTGTCCTGTTTTAAACCCCATCCGCGGACATACTGTATATGTATTATATTAACGATCACGTGTGATAATGCCCGTTTTGTAACACACCTTCTTTTTCCTGAAAAGGTTTGACTGAGGTTTTGTAGCATAGAAAAATTTGTAATACAACTACGAAAATAATTCACATTTACAGACGAGCATTTGGTTGTAACTTTTTTGCTATTTTGTTTATTCGGGTTGTAGTTTTTTAAACCTATTTTTTATTAATACCTAATATGTTAAATGACACATGAGTTCTTTGCAGAACTTTGTATAATATTGAATGGATCAAGTATAGTAAAGAAACAGGAGAATGCCTTTGGTGTTTAAAATCTCATTATAATTATGACTTGATAATGTTACGGCCTCGCTTTGTGGTTTACGACCGAGGGCGACCATTTTGTGAGTGCAGAGGTCCGTTCCAAACCAGAATCTATTTTCGTTTAATTAAAGTGGTGGTTGAATTTAACCAATATTAACCATATAAATTTTAGTGGCAACTTTGCACAAAATATATGTAGTGAGATATAAATTAATGCTTTTCAAATCTGTCATATTGGATATAATATGCTTTTTAAACAAAAAAAAATTTTGCGGGTGTTTATAAAGAAACATTTATACTACAAATATTATGTATCTGCATATGAAACATAATATTTAATTACTATAAATGAAATAAAACTTATTATTGTATATTAAAAAAGAAAAAAATAATGCTCCTTATGACTTGACCTCCGATCATACAGGATGAACTGGGGCAATAATTTGTAGGTGTGATGGCAGGGGCATAGTAGAACACCAAGAGAAACATCTCTTGTCTCACAAAAAAAATAATTTTCTCTTAAGCGATTTTCATATTTTTATTCGTCCCCTGTATGTTGCTTAACTTTTTATAATTCTGATAAGAATCACTTTTAGTTTTAGGAATGCGCTTACTTTTGGTGTATACTTGCATTTCGATAAACATAATAAAATAATTACAACACAGAAGGACTCGGCAATTTCATTAAATAATTTTGTCGCTGATTCAGGGACGTCAGAAATAAAGTAATCAGTAGGCGCTTATTATTACAGTTGTCTTTTTTGTGCTCTGCTGGAATATTGAAATATTTTGCTAACTGACACTGTTTTCGTGGCTTTTCACTCCAACCAACCTCCAACCACGTTACAAATCATCATCAGGAACAATGACTCTAACCTGGTTAACGCGTTTCGAATGCATATTAGTGTTGTTTTGAAAGGTAAATGAACATTATCTTGATTTAATTTTATTAGCTACAGTTTATAGTTAGTGAGTTCGTGTATTCGTGTATGCATGATTGTATAAATATAATTAAAATGTATATTTACATACTCCATGTACCTTAGCAGATAATATACTGGTAACATGTTTACTAGCATTATTAAAAGTGTGGAGTTATGAAACCAAACATAAATAGATAAAACGATTATGCAAATAAGCGACTAATCTTTATTACTACTGATATTATATGAGTGAATCTTTTAAATAGATATTTTTCCAAGTGATGTTTTACGTCACATCCTGTACTATTTAAAAGAAACATTTTCGTCAGTAAAATTCCATAAAAAAAGATACTTTAAAATGTAGTTTCTGGGATTAACCACTTTATAACCTGGGCAGTCTAAAAGTTCCTATAACAATTTTTTTAATAAGAAATTTTATTCGAATCTATTTATTTGGATTCTAAGATGGTTTTAATAATAATATATACATAAATTTCATTTATATTTCCAGATATAGCGGTCATTAATTTGAGCGACTTGAAGAAAAGGACACTGCTTTGACGTTTCGGTTTATTCTTTAGTAAACCATCATCACACATTGTGCTACAAAGAATTCTTGGACATTTAAACATTGCCCATTTTAAATATAAAAAGTAGCACAATATCTGATAATTATAATGATTTAGTAAAGAATAAACTGAAACGTCAGAACACTGTCCTTTTTTAAATTAGTCATCCAAATTAATGACCGTAATACCAGGCGTACGGGGATTTTACTTTCTACCGTACACGTAATTTTTCACATGAATTTCATGTAACAAATGAAAATTGGTAGATTTTCAACAATGATACATTTATAACAAATTTAAAAGCAGTCACACTTGTACAGTTGGTAGGTACAATTATAAACAATATTATTGATTTAACACATTGGTTTTATTTGACTGGAACACAGTTTATTGTCAAAGTCCATGATTTGATAATGAATAGAAACACCTGGAAACATAAATAAAATTTATATTCACTTAACGGTTAGAACAAACAAAACTTACTATATACATATTTTTTATAATTATGAAAAAAGGATTTTGTTGATTGCTGTACCAACTGTTGTAATGATGGGCCAGTGAGAACCCTTTTTTATTTATTGAACATACAGTATAATGACATGTTTGTCAATGTCTATATTATATGAAGCAATTAGGTATTTAATTCAAAATACTTCTTTTTCAAGTGCAATTTTTAAATAATACGAACGTTTGATTAAATAATATGATCTAAACTAAGCAAGACAATAAACATAACAAACATGTCGAAATTCAAAAATTTCACCCCCATATTCAAAACATTTTTCTAATTTCTTCCTTAGATATCTGAAAGAATTTCTAAATTTTTCTTGGGATATTGAACGAACAGTCTAGGTAATTCTGCCTTGTAGAACGTCAATATTATTTGGTATTGGAGCGGCATACTTAACAATTCGTTTTAAACAGTCCCATAGAAATATATCGGTCAACGCTACGTCGGGGATCCTAGGGGGCCACAAAATTGGACCATTTCTACCAATCCACCTTGGATCAAATCTGCGGTAAAGACATTCTATTACCTCGCGAGCGGAATGTGCTGGACAACCATCTTATTGAAAATACACTTTTTGGCGAAACTTAAATGGCACATTTTCGAGTTCATCGCTAAAAAATGTATCCAGTATTTCTAAGTAAGATATTCTATTGCACGTGTTTCAATATGGGCCTATAATGCCATGGACAGATATCACGCACCGCACGTTCACTTTAGTGGAAGATTGTCTTTGCCTCATTAGTCTAAATTCGGAGTTCTCTCGAGACAAGTACCTGACATGCTGGATCCATTAGTAGAAGATATACATTCATTAAAAATCACAATAAATTTATAAAAATGGATATTTCCACCTAAAATTTGGTCTCCCACCCGTAAACAAAAATCTAGTCTCTTCGCTTCATCTCCCTCTTTGAATGTTGGGTTAAAGTGGGGTTTGCAGGGAAATAATTTATTTTCTTTTAAGATCACCTGAGCTTTTTCACCACTTCTAGAAGATGTTCAGCACGATCTCTAACGGACATCACAGGAGTTTCTCTAACAGACTGAAGAACTAAAACTGTGGCAGCATCGGTTTGGTATTATTTTTTCTTCTTCTTCCGCCTGAGATACAAATCCGAAACAGTCCTTTGGAACTTTTTTATTGTGTTTTAGATTGTCATTTCAGTTATTGGGACTCCTACAAATTTCTCGCTAAATTGTATTGTTCCATGATGTAGTGGTATGATACTTGGCCATCATCCCCCCAACACTGAACTATAAAAATATTTTTTTCAGTAGATAGCATTTTAATTAGAAGTATTTTGTATTAAATAATTGCTTCATTTAATAAAGACATTGACAAACATGTCCACAAGTGGCATTATTCTTTAATATGTACCTACATAAACTAGTACTCTGATTTGATCACTTTTAATATTTAAATTGTTTAATGAAGCAAACAAAGCTCCATCGACAAAAAAACATTTCAAGCTGTCATTTTCAATGGTATTAAATATTGTATTTATTGTTATCACTTGTTGATGTTTATATTTTTGTAAATAGTATTACAGCTGAAAAATTTATTTAAATTTTAAAATTTAAGACAATATTTTCATTTGTATTGTGTGTTACCGTACTAACTTAATTAAATTTAGTTTATTAGTTTATATTGCGGCTTATACACCTTTATTTTTTTGCATAAAAATTTGCATTTTGAATTAAAAATACGAAGTGAAAAAAAGCGCTTACGCCACGAGAGTAAAGCATCTAGTATTTCCTCGTGTCGCTTGAACCTCTGAATTATATGATGTGCTTCAATCTTTTCGTTTGCATATTATACTACTTTTTGTTTTTAAGAAATCCGTTCCGGCCTAATATCATCCTATTTAAAAATTTCTTAATTTTATCTTATTAATGATTGATGATTTTTGATAATTAATAAAATAATAAGTCACATTTAGAAAATTAATTTCTCACGAACCTCTGACCTAACATCTGTTAATAGGACAAGGATTTTGTTTTCCGCTTTAATGAATAATAATCAGTTTCTTTTCAAGTTCCGCAAGTAGCCGGCTTAAAGGATAAAAATAAAGCCTAAAGGTTTAGGGAATTTCAGACGTTTCGCTAAATTTAGTGGCTTCTTTAGGTCAAAGTGCCTAAAAATAAATTTGTAGAAAAGGCGACGCACAGCGTGCAAATCTCTGGATTTTGCTTTGAGTTTTTCAAGCTCTCGGAAAAAATATATTACTAAAAGGCCAGCAAATACACAAATAAAGTAATTTTTAATTTGTAAATATGCGAGAAGCGGAACGAATAGAGAATCCTATCATGCCATCTTCTGGCTTTGACGCTCCATGAAATATTTTCCAAAATTAAATTTTCGAAAAAAAAATTCAAAATCTTTTGGCCAATTAAAAATTTTTGGAAAAATAAATTGTTGAAAATGAAACTTTAGAAAACTTGTCGTGATTTGGTAATGAAAATGTAGAAAAAGATCAAGGAAGCCTAAACAAACTGTAAAAACCTGGCCTGGACAATGGTAGTACAACAATTTGAGCAAATCTAACCAATTATAACTAGATCTAAATTGAAAGTCACCTTTTCAGTGAATCCCGGGGATAGTTTTAATTTTTATTGTAGTTTCCCTTTGCCCTTTCAAAAGAAAATGGGTTTAAAAGTTAAATTTTAGTTAATTATGTTTTTGTAATTATGTCATCAAAAGTTTGTTTTTATTTCGCACCGCACTGCACTGGTAAGCATATTTTCTTTAGATTGATGTTAGATATATTTAGATCTCTCAGCTTCGCCTTTCAAGTTTGGAATCAGATATACACTGATCAGCAATAATAACGCATCACTAGAATGAAACAATTTTGATGTTATGTTTCTTCTAAATCTATTGCTCGGTTTGAATGATTTTTGTTGGGTATTAGAGGCTCATTCTTTAAGAATATTTCTGTATTCGTAATTTTTGTTAGAAAGTTAATTGATATTCTATGCTGGGTGTAACAAACCTGTTGTGTTTTTTAAAGCATTGCATTTACAGCCTAACTTGAGCCTCACATTTCCTTAACACTTTGTTTTTTGGTTGATTTAGTTATCTTTGGTAATAAAAGAAGTAGGGACTTTTATAACTCAACATGATTTTATTACAATATCATGAGATAACTTTTTAATAACATTATAAAACTAACAATATTAACGATTACAACACAAATTATATAAAAAATTTAACTAGACAGTAGTAGCGTGTGTTTCCGCTTCTACTTCTTATAGCCGTTGCACATCGTCGAGGCATTCTCGAAATTAAATATGCTATTTGGTTTTGATCAGTATCATTCCAAATTTTAACAACTGTCGTTTCTATGTCTTGCAAGACTGTAGGAGAATGCTGACTCAGAATGCTTTTAATTTTCTTCCAATAATGTCCCACAAATGCTCGATCGGGTTAAGATCTGGATTGTGCTGTGGCCAATTCAGAATCTTAATATTTATCTTATATTATATTTATCTATATTTGTCTTGTGTAAATATTCAGTTACAATGCGCGCTACGTGAGATCTTGCATCGTTTATTAACAAGCTATTGCCGATATAAAGAGCGAAAGGGGCAACGTGCTCAGATAAAATATCGTTAATATACCTACCGTTATTGGAAGAACCTCCACGCAAAGGATCATGATTCTTCCCTAAATTATTATGATACTAACGATAATGCATAACCTCACGTAGCGGCCATTGTAACTGAATATTTACACCAGGTAAATATTCGGACTCTAAATTGACCATCGCACAATCCAGATCTCAACACGATCGAGCACTTGTGGGACATTATTGGCAAAAAATTAAGACAGCATCAGCCTCCTCCTGCAACCTTGGAAGACATAGAAACCATAGTTAAAATTTGGAATGATACTGATCAAAACCAAATAGCAAAATAGCGGCTACTAGAAGTAGAAACGGAAACACACGCTACTACTGTCTATTTTAATTTTTCATATAAATTTATTTGTGTTGTAATCGTTAATTATAGTTAATTCAATAATGTGTTTAAAAAGTAACCTCTTATGATATTCTAATAAAAACATGCCGAGTCATAAAAGCCCATACTTCTTTTATTATCAAACATAACTTAGTGAGCCAAAAAACAAAATTCTAAGAAACATGTGGCTCAAGTTAGGTTCTAAATACAATATTTTATGAATGCTAGAGTTTAGTGTTGCGAATTTTGGGGAAGAATCACAATAAGTTTTTTACACCCGGTATACAATGACAATTAACTTTCTAACAACAATTTCGAATACAATAATATTCTTATAGAATAATACGCAAAAAAAATCATTCAAATCGGACAATATATAAGGCGGCTAATAACGAACCGGCAGGTCTGTCAGTTGAGAATGAACAATCCGATTGAAGGACGATCGCCTGACGTGTGTATACTCTGGTACGCCTGTCAGTTAAGACTGTTCAGGCGACCGGAAAAAATTCAAAAATACGTTCGGTCATCCGGCAGACCTGACGAGGGCGCAGGCATACCTGAAGGTGTGCGTGGTACGGCGTCTGTCAGGTTGTCAGGCCATCAGTTTAATCAAGTTCTTAGTCCATTTCATGAGGTCGATTTATTTGAAAAGGTAGTTAAAAATGTCACGTGAAAAAGCAAACACATGTTTGGAGAAGCCAATTTTAATTCACTGTGCAAATTTACATATAAATACGGGTCTCTCTTTACACCACAATTTACTTTTTTTCTTAATTTTTTTTTACCCAAACGACTACTACACCAAAAACTGCTAGAGCATCGTCATCACTAATAATAATAGAGGCAATGGCTGAGACTGAGGCTATGTCCTAATTGTACAAAAATTTTGATCGCGCGTCCAAATTGTCCAAATTGGCCGTTATTACGCGAGCGAGTGACCGAACGCGAAGTGAAGTGTTTTGATTTTCAAACCAGTTTGTTTTTCATCGCTCGCTCGCGTTATAATGGCGAATCCTGGGACGGAATTATTAATTTCGGAAGTACAGAAACGGCCTGTACTATGGAATAAATGGGCACCGCAATACAAAAATAGATTATCCTACGTGCCTAAGAATATAATTAAAAGTTTCAACTTGCATCCTTGTGTATTGAACAAATAAGCGTGGATCATCTCTCAGTTTTAAGTAAAGATGATGAAATTCTCCAAATTTTAGCCTGTCGTAATATATTGCATTGACTTGGGAACGCCTAACTTTTCTTTTTCCTGAAATAAATTGATATCTTAGATACATATTGCCACTTTTAACAATATACGTCCCTGTTGTTCGCGAGACATTTTGTGACTGAACCAATTAGGACAGAGCAGCGATGATCGCACGCTTCATCGCCCGATCACGCGTTTATCGCGTCGCTCGCGCGATCAAAATTTTTGTGCAATTGGGACATAGCCTTAAGCCCCCCCCCCACAGACTACGATGTTTTTCATCCGTTCGCATCGGCGATTTGAACCGTCGCGTCGTGTTGAAATTCAATATGGGACAGATATTAGAACGGACGGTTCGGCACGACCGTTTTCGGCCATGGACTATCAGTTTGGCACGCCGATTCGAATCGCAGCGATGCGAACGGATGAAAAACATCGTAGTCTGTGGGGGGCTTAAAGCCCCCCACAGACTACGATGTTTTTCATCCGTTCACATCGGCGATTTGAACCGTCGATTGAAATTCAATATGCGACAGATATTAGAACGGACGGTTCGGCACGACCGTTTTCGGCAATAGACTATCAGTTTGGCACGCGCCGATTCGAATCGCAGCGATGCGAACGGATGAAAAACATCGTAGTCTGTGGGGGGCTATAGAGGTTCACTAGATTCACCTGACCGTTTGGAGAGTCGACGGTCCATCCGGCGACCGACTTTCAGTCGGTCTGTTCAGTCTCAACTGACAGATCTGTCGCATCGTGTGTACCTGCCAGATAAATTGTTTCAAACTTCTAGAGGTATGTTATTATTGCTGGTCAGAGTATTTTTTTATTTAAAAAGCCTAATTAAAGGAAAATTTTCTTTATTACAATGGACTGTGTTGAAAACAGTCAGCCTGGGCCCTTATATTATCGAAATAAAGCTATAATAAGGGCAAGTGATAATATTTATTTACCTTGTATTAAGTGGCGCTTTATGAAATTTCAAAGTTGTATATCTCTGTTCCGACTTACAGGACCCTTGCCAAATTTAGGCGGTTTTAATAGTGAGCTCACTGAGAATGTTTTGATAAACATTTTATAATTTGCGAAAAAAATGGAATTTTCGCTCAGCTTCCACTGGGAATAAATCGAACACGTTTAGGTATTTTATTTATTCGTTTTTCTTAACAAATTTTACATCATTTTGTTGAGAATTTTTAAATTTTAAGAAAAAAAATGTGTAGGTACAAAGGTGTAGTCATTTAATTTCTTTTAATTATATTTTAGGTTTAAAAAAATTCAAATGCCTATAACGTTTCACTAACACATTTTTTTTATTAAAATTTAAAAATTCTCGACAAAATGATGTAAAATTTGTTCAGAAAAACTAATAAATTTAATAAAATACCTAAACGTGTTCAGTTTTTTTCCCGGTAGAAGCCCAGGAAAAATTCAACCTTTCTTGCAAATTAATGTTTTTTTCTTTATCAAACCATTCCCAGTGGGCTCACTATTAAAACCTTTAAATTTGGTACGGGTCCGGTAAGTAGGAACAGAGTTATACAATTTTGAAATTTCACCAACCGCCACTCAGACAGATTAAAACATTGGTGGGTTAACTACCAATGTTTGATCTACACGTTTTTTGTAATTAGTAAAAAAAATATTTTGATGGAGACTGCTTCCATTAAAAGAACTAAATGCATTTTTGCAACTTATAAATTTTGAACGACTCAAGTACACAATGAAATGAGCAAAATTGAACTAAACAATGCAATGGAAGTAGCATTTATTTCAAATTTTAATACGTAATTTTAGTAGAGACCTACCATTTTCAGCAGCGTAATGCAAAAGAGCATTTCCTTTTGTGTCCAGGAAATTAACATCAAAACCATACAAATTCCAGTTATCCAACGTTAGATTTACCACAGAAAAACACCCATTACTTGCCACTTCACACAGATCCATAAACGAAAGATCGGTTTCCATTTCGTAATTACACATTTATTTGCACAACACTAACTAATACAATGAACATCTCCGATTTGTTTATTAAAAGATACTAAAAATAAACAGAACTAAGTCTTTTATCACGAATGACAAAAAATTTAGAGATAAGGATAAGATAACAAGTACGATTATACTTTTATTCTTGTTGTTTTTTGCACGTGCATACCGGTTTTTTAAAAATAATAAATCATTTAATACACAGAGTGCGCAAATAAGAGGTTTGCCTTTCTTTAATAGTAAACTGTAAGAAAGATATTTTAATTGTTTGTTGCTTGTTTTTTTAAAGTTCATCCTAAATAGGATATAAACTTGTGAGAAAAGAAACAAGCGAATCCTACATCTACAATCTACACCTCTGGTTTATTGTTTATTTGTCACTTAGTACCTATACTTTGAAGAATGAGAGAAAGGAAAATTGAGACATTAGGAATAGCATTGTACCCTTGAATGCCGATTTATCCCAACCTCTTGATATTTAACGAAAATAGATACTGGGATGTATTCGATTTGATTAAAAAATGAACAAGTGATGAATGATATTTCCATTGCCATATATGCTGAGATAATCATTATCTGTTTTTTATTAAATGACATATACAGTGTGTTTTTTAACGAACCATACCTGGTTCAATTTAGATTAATTTAACATAATTTATTTACAAAAGGCGATAATAAGACAGATACAGAACTGTTAACTGTTAGCCGGTAACGTTTGCTCCTTAACACATAATGTTTTAGGCATTACAGAACCATTTTTTAAATATATTTAATTTTATATACTTCATTATAGCTACTGCGCATTTTGTTACTACTCGTATAAAAGAATATATTTATGATAACGACAAATGCATGTTAAAAAAAGACGGTTTGGTGTAAAAAATCGCCTTGCGAGCAATACATTAATTTTTTAGGGACAAATGCATTTTGTTTTGTGAATGCGTTTATAGGCAAAACAATTTTTTTAGAATCATTTTCCTCAGTGTGATAATGGGAAAAATAATGATTAGTGCGATTTCACAGCTTTGTTTCACCATAACAATCCAACATTATCAACACTCTCCTAAGTACAGCTTTTTCGATACAATTTTTCTTAAGTTTTGTTGAAGCAAAAATTACTGCAAATAACTTGCAGGCATCAATTTATGCGTGTGCTATTACTGTAATAGGGTTCACTACTCTTAAGATTTAATTTTAAAGGAATAATTACTGCTCTAAAACGGAAGCTCTATAACATGTAAACCAACTTCCTTACATAAATTATATTTAACATATAAATATTCCAAATGGTTTTCCTAGTACTCAATCCTCCAGGCACACCGTTATCACCATTCTCAAATAACAATTTGTTCTCCGAATTAGCAAACTTGTACGATTCGTGCCCTTAAATTGGCTTAGAGAGGAAAAGTTGAACGTGGATATTAATATGCCCCAAGCGGCGACAACTCGCACACAAATATGGGAAACTAAATGCATATTTAATTTATTATTTTCGGAAGCCAATTTACATAATTTCTATTTGCAATTCGTAAATTGAGCTGTTTTTACAACGTGACAAAGGGAAAAAGGAAAACCTTATTCAATAAGTTTAACCAAGAATAACAAAAAAAATCTAATTTTGGGCCTGTGTTAAAAAGAACTTTTTTCTTCTTTTTGGCCAAAACATCACCTACGTCGGTTGAGTTTTCCAGTACCAGATTAGATTAGATATTTTTTGAGTTGTCAATTAAGTCCTTATTCACTGCGACCTTTGCAGATCTATTATGATTCCTCCTTATTCTATATATGGCCTGCTCCAGCTTTGCTTTTTTGATTAGTCCCAAAAGCCCTGCCAGTGGCTTCTTCTTATAAATTTCTGCACTAGGGTATTCAAGGCCCTCTTTTCAGTACCTTATGCTTGCCAGGCCGTCACACTGGCATAAAAGGTGGATTAAGGTTTCTTCTTCTGTCCGACAGATTCTGCATAGAACTTCATCTGCCAGCCATATGGTGCTCATGTGTCTGTTGAGTCTACAATACTGTTAACAGCACTACTATTGCTTTAACTGACTTTCTCTCCTTGCGTAGAAGGTCTGCCATTACTTTAGAAGCTTGTTGTTTAATAAACTGCTTTGCCTGTCTCTGCCCCGGGATATTCTCCCACCAATATTGAGATTTATTTTCCATTCATTTGTTGATGGCCTGTTCAAACAAGCCGTTTTGCAATACCGCAGAAGGGTTCTGGGCCTACGAATGACATCGATGCGCCTTGTCCGAGCAGTTCTTCAGCTTTTTCGTTCCCTTGATGCCCTTTAGGTCCTGAAACCCATGCCAGTGTTACTTTCTTGTATTTACTTTCATTAGGGTCGATGAACGGTCCCACAGTAGTCTATATAGAGTTTACCTGTGTGGAATCCAGCGCTTTCAATGCTGCTTGGCTGTCTGAGAAAATTACGATGGACCGGCTGTTACTGCTTTGTCCAAAGCTTTCTCCCACGCAGTGGTGTATTGCTGCCATTTCGGCTTGACAAACGAGTCTGTAGTTAGACTAACCGGGATTGTTACCCCAGACCTTTGTCTGTAGATGCCTGCTCCGACCCCTCTTCCGTCTTTGAGCTATCTGTATATCAAACTGAATCCGCATTGCAGGGTATCCCAGTATTTCCGCTGTGGTATACTTATGTTGTATGTAAAGTCTTTGCAATACTAAGTAAATTTCTTAAGTCATTTTAAACTGGCAATAAAATTAATAATTCCTTACATTGTTCCTTACTGCATAACACAGATAAGATCCAAAATTCTGTGAAACAGAAGCTGATAGTAGGAATATGAAAGAAGAAAAGTCCACTAAGTCAACTACTAGTCCTATAGTCCACAAGTCCTACCAACAGAAACTGTGTAGGTATCAATTAAAAATCAAATAAATATGAAATGACGGAAGAAAGAATGCGAAAAAGTGAAAGAAGGCGTCCTGATTATTATTTACATTAGGGAAAGTCATTAGAACACATTATATGGTGTCAGGTGTGAGGTAAAAGGTAGTCCCAGTAGACTGTAGATAACAACAGAAATTAAGGGGGCAATTGTTGCAAGGAAAATATCAAAACCAAGATCCTTGGAAGCAGAAACTGATAGCGGGATCCTAAAAAGAAAGAGGCTCAATTTAAAGTGCTGCCAACAAAAACTGGAAATTATGAATAAAAATAAAATCGGTCAAGTGCAAGCTATATTTGTACTATTAGTGTTACGTGCCCTCCGCTTAACGTGAGCAAACCTTGGCCGTCTGATCTCCGCCCATCTGCCACGCTACCCACCGCCGCACTGTGGTCCAAACTGAATTTTTACGCCGACACAAGTGTTCTCTAAGTTTAGGAATCGTAATACTATGGTTTATGCATTGTATTATTCATATTATGAACTAACATAAACTAAGTATGCAACATTTGGGAAACTTTTATTTAGTAATATTTAAAAGCAATTTTTGTTCAAAGTTAATGCATTTGGTTAAACTTTTTTGCACAAACAAAGTCTTATAAAAGTATACAGGGTGTAGAAAAAATATAAAACTATAACTGCTTAAAAACAGAAAAAAATTATATGTTATATGTATGTAATAATTATGTGTATATATGTTATACAGGGTCCTGCAATAGTGCGTCAGGCTTCCATAGCTCCTACACGAATTAAGTTAGGAATTTCATTCATATGGTGACTTATACTGTATTACAGGCTGCATTTAAGGAAAATATTTTCGCATATACAGGGCGGACCAAGAAAGTGTGATAACATACAGTTGAATTTTTTTTAATGGGACACCCCGTGTTTTTTTGCATATTTAGGTTTGTATTAGTGTCCTTCATAATTGCCTAAAATTTTATTTAATTTGCTTCGGTACTTTAAGAGCAATAAATTAAAAACTAAAAAAAAAAGGTTTGCTGCCCTGGAAAAAAAGATAAAAAAAATCAATCTAAAAGCATTTTTTTACCACGGCATTGTGTGAGATTTATAACAAGGGTGCTAGAAACACCATGAATTAAATAGTTTTTACCTATTTCATACAGGGTGTTCACAATAAGATTTTAAAAATGACACATTTTAAACTAATTTTTCTCAAGTTTTTTAAATGGAACACCCTGTATATTATTTTACCATTTGATGAAGAATTTCAAAACAAATATTTTTTGTAATTGCAATTTATTTCAAATTCCAAACCGTTTTCAAAATATTTATCAAAAATCATAAATGTCGCTATTCGTAATAAAGTTGTATGCACAAAATAGCTAGGCGGCCATGGAAAAACAAGCACTTTATTCTAAAAGATGTTCCAAATGTCTTCCATCTTGTTCAAGGCATTTACCAATTCTCGCTTGAAAGGCCCTTTCCACATTTCTGAGCATTGCAGGTGTAATTGTGGCAAACGCGTCAATAATTCTATGTCGCATGTTTTGTTTGGTTGTTGGAGGTTCCCTATAAACGAGGTCTTTTACATGCCCCCATAGAAAAAAATCAAGTTTTGTTAGGTCGGGCGACCTCGCAGGCCATGCAACTGGTCCTCCTCTTCCAATCCAGCGATTTTCGTACTCATTATTTAACAGGGCTCTGACTTGTTGCGAAAAATGGGCTGGGGCTCCATCCTGTTGTAACCACATATCTTGTGCCTGGATGTTTGGAGGTAAATTCTGAAGCAATCCTGGTAAGTCGTTTTCCAAAAATTCCAAATACATTTGACCGTTAAGGTGACCATTAAAAAAATGTGGGCCCACCACATGTTCTCCAACAATACCTCCCCTAACGTTTATTGACCAACGTTGTTGGCGATCTATTTGCCGAAATATTCTTGGATTTTCGACAGAATAATAATGAAAATTATGTCTGTTGACACATCCAGTGTTGTGGAAAGTTGCTTCGTCTGAAAAAAGGACGTTCATAAAGAAAAAAGATTTTCTTGGAGGCGCAATTGTGCCCAGGCACAAAACTCTGCCCTTCGCTGAAAATCATTTTCACCCAGAGCCTGATGCAATTGAATGTGGTATGCATGAAAATGATGTTTTTTCAAAATTCTTTGGACTGACCTCTCACTTATTCCAACTTCTTGTCCCACACATTCTTGATTAATATTTGGCTTTTCAATAACTGTCAATAAAACTGCTAACTGATTTTCCTCATTTAGTGCCGTCTTTATTCTTTCCACCTTTTTTTAGTCTACGGTTCCCGTTTCAATAAAGCGCTCAAGAAGTCTGCTAAAACTTAACGCTTCTGGGTGTCGCCTTTCCGGAAACCGAGCTGCATAATTTCTACTAGCGAGGAAACAGTTTTTCTCACTCTCACCCAATACAAAAACCATATCAATGAGCTCCTCCCTTGAAAAATTCATTTTTTGAACAAAATATTATTCGTTTAAGTACACCTACTCATTTCTGACAAATAATGTCAAAAAGTATTTAATTGCTAAACATGCTTGTTTTTCCATGGCCGCCTAGCTATTTTGTTCATAAAGCTTTATTACGAATAGCGACATTTATGATTTTTGATAAATATTTTGAAAACGGTTTGGAATTTGAAATAAATTGCAATTACAAAAAATATTTGTTTTGAAATTCTTCATCAAATGGTAAAATAATATACAGGGTGTTCCATTTAAAAAATTTGCGAACAATTAGTTTAAAATGTGTCATTTTTAAAATCTTATTGTGAACACCCTGTATGAAATAGGTAAAAAATATTTAATTCATGGTGTTTCTAGCACCCTTGTTATAAATATCACACAATGCCGTGTTAAAAAAAATGCTTTTAGATTGATTTTTTTTTATCTTTTTTTCCAGGGCTGCAAAACTTTTTTTTTGGTTTTTAATTTATTGCTCTTAAAGTACCGAAGCAAATTAAATAAAATTTTAGGCAATTATGAAGGACACTAATACAAACCTAAATATGCAAAAAAACACGGGGTGTCCCATTAAAAAAAATACAACTTTATGTTATCACACTTTCTTGGTCCGCCCTGTATATGCGAAAATATTTTCCTAAAATGCAGCCTGTAATACAGTATAAGTCACCATATGAATGAAATTCCTAACTTAATTCGTGTAGGAGCTATGGAAGCCTGACGCACTATTGCAGGACCCTGTATGTATGTAATATTATATGTATGTAATAAAGTACAATTAAGAGCTGTAAAATGTAAGTAAAAAAGTCATAATATTTTTATACATAACGTATAGTTTTGGTTTCTGTAAGTATCAAAGCCAGATCATGGGGATAGCACTGCTTTCTTGGTTCCAAAATTTTGATATAGGCAGGATAAAAGTCAAACTGTCTCTCTGTTGCTCCTTTCCTAAGCTGTAAATAATATTGATATTTAATTACCTTACAATTGGATATTAACACCAATACTTGTTCTGCAGGGCATGCTTGTGCGCATGAAGTTCATGCCTGTTTTCTTTATAAATTTCACTTTATTTCCGCCTTTGTAATACTTAACTTGCGCAACATTTTTTTGACCCTTTCTGGAGAAACCCACTCGTGTTGCGAAGGCCCGTGTTCCAGTGAATGGGACATAATCAATTTTCTGCACTATCTTTGCTTCGATCGTGTACTTAAAGTAGTGAAGCTCTTTTTACGTCGACCATAAGATGTTTTTAGTTTGGGTGTTTTAGTAGGGGTGTGTTCCGTGTCTTCGGTTCTATGAAAATTCTTTTCAATAAGTGCCTTTTAAGCCAATCTTAATTGCGCTGTAGAAACATTTTTATATTTCTGCCACCTGCCCTTCACTGATAAAAAAACGTTTGACCAAAAAGATATCTTGGTTTGAACTGTCAGAGTAATTTAGCATTTTCGAAAGCACGTAATCAGTGGGTTTTCTTTTAGTATTTACCATTTTGGACTTAGTAAGAAGGTTCTTGCTTTTCAGATATTCAAATAGCTGTAGGCAAGTCAACTTTGTTGTAGCAACTAAAAAGAAAATAATCGTTATTTAGCATATCCGCCAACCCGCGCATATTGGAATAGTTGTTAAAATAAAGATAAGGGTTGAAAGGAAGACAAAATAAAAAATTTGAGATGGAAAAAAGCGTACATTTTATTTGCAATTTCACCAAACCACCTTACACCAAATAGTAATCAAAATGAAAACACAAAGCACAGAAAAACACTTGAAATCCCGACCACTTGCAAGGAAGTACAAACAAACTGAAAGACTGCCAGGATAAGCTCGGGTTCCGATCCTGCTATCTGTTTAACAGGTACCGCTACGCACTTAGCCGATAAATTTCCGACTTATTTTTCATTAGGGAAAATAAAAATGATTAAATTTGAATTTGTAAACAATCGATTTTGGTGTTCATATCGCCATAAATATAATTTTTGGATCACTACTAAAAAGCCACATAACGTCAAGACTATTTTAATTCCGTTTAAAGTTTTTTATTTGTATGCAAAGTCATAATGACATATTACAATGTCCGCATAATTAAGCAATTAGTTAACTACAAAGTTATCTTTTAATTTTAAATTGAACATAATATAACAAACCTAAAAAATTACGTTTGACTTTTTCAGGCCATGTGATCGAAATGTGAAAGACGTCGAGTTAATCTGCGCCCGTCTCCGCCGCGTGGACCAATTTTGCCGGCTACCCAATTCCGTTTTGCAACAGTTGGCATTATGTGGATATTACGAAGATCTGGAGAATGGAGTGACTCGTAAGTTGATATATTGGGATCTTTTATATGTGAGAGGCTCTCATTTGTATTCATCTTTTTTTATTAAAATATAATTTAGATTTGCGTGAATCTATCCAAAGGTGTTTGTTAAGTTAAACGGTTTTAATTTTTTAGTTGGTTTGAAAAACGCTTGCCAGAGACGTGTGACATCATTGGCGTATTTTAAATGATACATTAGGTTCATCAATTAAATTATTTTGACTGGATTGGAAGCGACATTTGCTAATTGAAATATAATTTGTAAAAACAAAACTGTTGTCCAGTCCGCGGTATTAATGGTCGAGTATTTGGTGTTTTGCACTAACAGTTTTTGCGGCACGTTTTTTTAATGCAACTAATAAAATAGCCTTAAAATTTGTTATCATTTTAAAGAGCAGACTTAGCTTAAGAGAAAAGATCTACTTATTTTGAGATTACGCACTTGATAATATATCCGCCGTGTAACAAGTGTATGTAGGAAAATACATCATTAGGTTAAAATTGCTTTTTTGCATTTTTCTATGATCTATCCAATTTGAATTGAGAATGATGACAGAAAAAAACAAAATGAACAAAATTCACTCCATTGGTCAGCTCCATGGTCAGTTTACACCAGAATATATTATTTTAGCCATCGCAATATTTTTCAACCCCTGCCAAAAATTATCCTCATTGCCCTTCGTTGCAGACCAAAAACCCTCTCTGCATGACACGAGTACTACCACGCCATAGCTGCAGTGAGACATAAAAAGTGAATGATAAGCCAAGTGTACGTAATGCAAAAATAGCTCTTGACAACTTACCAGCCATATAATCTGTGTCTCTCCCATGACAGAATAGGGTCCAGGGTGAATCCCAAAAATGTTGCCTCTTTTTGTGCACTTTCTAGCCATGTATTGATTCTTTTGGGTGTTAGGACTAAGACCATTTTTATCAAACCCCTTCTTGGCATCATTTCATCCGACATTCATTCCCTCTTCCACCTTAAAATTTGAAACAAAATAAACTTTGTAAAAACACTTTGTAAAATCAGAAAAGAACAAATCTGATAAAAATCAAGGGTTTGTATAATGATGCACAGAGTAGAAAAAAATTAGAATAATAAAAAGTTGTATTACGAAACACTTCTCACTCTAGCTGGTCTCACACATTACCATTTTATTGTTTGATTTGTTTACAATAAGCACTTGTAAGTACAAGAATGGTTTTTCACTTATTAATTTTCCGTAAATCGGTGGTTTTGTGCCAAATGTGCTATGTCGACATTTTTGACCAAATCACGTTTTTTGTATTACATTTAATATGGCAATAAGTTCTATGTTCTCTAAAAACCATTTGGCTCCATCTGCCTTAAAAATAATACTATTTTAAATTGTCCAGATAAGCTAAGTTTGTTTCTATTACATATTTTTATGGCAGAATGCTTCTTTTTGCTCTCCTGTAAAATTTTACATTTCTCACATATCACCTTTTGCCATAAAACCACCGAAATATTAACTGAAATTTATGACTGCACTCTCCATTTAGTCGGAACCACTGTGCCCTGCCTTGTTCATGGCGTTAATTTTGTATCAGCTTTTGTAAAGTTCATACCATTGCCAAAAAAAAATCGGTATAGGTATATTTTCTGTGTGCCCCAGTATTGAATTCGAATCTCGTTTATTCTAAATGAAATAAAATTGGAAAGAAATTCTCACGGAGTTTCTAGCTTAAAAGAAAAAATTCTCGAGTTCTAGCCAACGTACAAAGGTGATTTGTTCTGGGAGAAATTTTTGTCGTTCATCGGAGCACGTACCTACCGAAACTTTGTAATAGGACTATTTCTGAAATAAAATCTTACATCAGCTACACGACAAAAAGATGGATGTTAAGATTAATAAAACAACCAATCATTTATTAATAAATTTTTGTTTAAGTTTAATCTTAAATAAACATTTTAAATTTTGCACCGATTTTAATGAATTTTGTGATATATTGCACATGATTTTATCTTGATTATTATCTGCTTTTCAGTTTACCTGAGTTCTAACGAATTTGGTGTTGTACAAGTGGATCCAAAAGGTGCCTTTTTGACCTAAATTTCTAAACAATCCGTGGAGAAATTAAGCGACGAAATGTTGTTACAGTGTATTCTGTTTTTAAGCCCCATCTTTTTTAACATTTGCTTTTTTTGATTTATTATAATATCGCTATTCTAAAAGGAAATACAAATTCTAAAAGAGAACTATGCGCTATGCAGTTTACAATTTAAACAAAAATTAAAAACCTTACATGTAAATAACGGTAAAACTTATTTTAGGTCAAGCAACACTGGTGTTTCGTTGCATAGTCGTGCTGAGGGTATTGTTTCTGTTGTTTCCATTGTTTAAGTCTCAGTGTACTGATCGAATTTAAAGTTTTTTCTTAATATGCAGCGAGAAGATGTTGCACAGTGAAATTAGAAATGTCTTGGGCAAAGCCAGGAGTACTATTTGTTAGACTGGTGAATACACACCATCCAGGATCAGGGAGACCCCGAACCACAAACCAACGTGATAATCATTTTGTTACTCTAACTGCTTTACAGGACCGCGGAGTATCATCTGCCGTTACTACTATAGTCGTCGACTTGAAAATGCACGTGGCACAAGAATTTCTGCACAGATGAATCGCGTTTTTCTTTGCGTTCACCGGATGGACGAGAGCGTGTCCGAAGAAGACTATTTTCTAAGTGTTGTATATCCCCAATAACACCTTTTGGCGGAAGTAGTAACATGGTGTGGGCTGGAAGTACATTACATGTTCGCACAGACCTAGTTTTATTCGAAAATATTTCTTTAGCAGCAGATCATTGTATCCAGCAATGTTTACCTGACTACGTCATTCCTTTCGCCCCATTTGTTGATCATAATTTTTTAATTAATGCACGATAATGCCAGGCCCCACGTAACACGAGTTGTCAGTGATTATCTGGATTATATGGATATTCAGCGTTTAGATTGGCCCCATATTGGCCCTCACATTAGGGTGGATCGAAAAAATCTTTTTTTGGATTTTCAGTTGACCTTACCTGGCGAAAGTTGTCAGTAGATATCATGATTGTTTTAGCCAAATCTCAGAATTTTCGAACATCATCTTCAGGTTCCCCGCGAGTGTCAAAGTTTAGGGAAAATGTCAATTTTTTACCTTTACCAAAAAAATAACGGAATGTTTTTCTTTAATTATTTTACTTGGGATGATATGCCCAATCAATGTTGTATTATTAAAAAAAAACTCGGAATTTTTGATAAGCATCTAGAGGTTCCCCTGCTGTATACAAATTAAGAAAAAAATTAAAATAAGTTAAAAACTTAAGAAAATATATTTTGTGTAATTTTTCTTAAGCAAATGATTTTTGTTTTGCTTGACAGACGAAACAAAATCATTTTTTGGTATTAAAATATGGAAGCTTGTTCCTAGAGTCTATTTTGGCCCTAATGATTCGGTCTCTAGCTTCTTGGCCTGAAACAGCTAGAGAAGCCTCTGTTACAAGCTTAATACTCCTCTCCACAGCTTGGGTGTGGCATAAATTTTAAAAATATGCCTCTTCCTACATTTCCTTGCCACACCCAAGCTGTGGAGAGGAGTATTAAGCTTGTAACAGAGGCTTCTCTAGCTGTTTCAGGCCAAGAAGCTAGAGACGGATTCATTAGGGCCAAAATAGACTCTAGGAACAAGCTTCCATATTTTAATACCAAAAAATGATTTTGTCTCGTCTGTCAAGCAAAACAAAAATCATTTGCTTAACAAAAATTACACAAAATAAATTTTTTTAAGTTTTTAACTTATTTTAATTTTTTTCTTAATTTGTATACAGCAGGGGAACCTCTAGATGCTTATCAAAAATTCCGAGTTTTTTTTTAATAATACAACATTGATTGGGCATATCATCCCAAGTAAAATAATTAAAGAAAAACATTGCGTTATTTTTTTGGTAAAGGTAAAAAATTGACATTTTCCCTAAACTTTGACACTCGCGGGGAACCTGAAGATGATGTTCGAAAATTCTGAGATTTGGCTAAAACAATCATGATATCTACTGACAACTTTCGCCAGGTAAGGTCAACTGAAAATCCAAAAAAAGATTTTTTCGATCCACCCTACCTCACATAGCCCAGATCTAAATCCGATCAAGCTCGTGCGGGACATGTTAGAAAGGATTATTCGCAACCGAGAACCAGAAACTATTTCAGGTCTCTGAATGGCTCTTCTACAAGAGTGGCAAAACATTCCGCAAGAGGCAATTATTGATAATTGCATTCAGAGATTACCATGTCGCATGGCAGAAGTTATTAGAGCACAAGGGGGCAATACTGGATATTATTGTTTGTTTTACTTGTTTACTCTGTAATAATTTAATGTGGGTAGTGATGTTTGGTCAATTTTTGCTAAGATTATAAACAGCATACTTCTCTTTTAGAATTTGTCCTTCCTTTAAAAATAAATAAAAAAAAATCATTGAAATGAATCAAAAAAAGAAATTTAAAAAAAGATTAGGATTAAAAACAGAATACACCGAAGCAACATTGCACCGCTTAATTTCCCCACAGAGTGTTCAGAAATTTAGGGCAAAAAACGCAACTATTCATTTTACTTGTATGACAGCAAATCTATTGGAAATCTTGTAAACTGAAAAGCAGGTAATAATCAAGAGGACAGCATCTGCAATATACCAAAAATTCATTAAGGAATGCATAATAAATTCATAAAATCGATGCAAGATTGAGAAGGTTATTTAAGATTAATATTGAATAACATTTTATTTGTCCGTTCTTTTTTTGTCCAGGAGTGTATTTTAAAGGGCCCACAAAAGCAGTACTTAGTCTAATTAACTGTTAAAATTATAAATATCTTAAGTGTCCTGCCAAGAGAATTAGTTAAATTAAACTTTTGACAGTTGTATTCGAGAAAACAAATGTTCGAGTCGTTGTTTTTTTAAATAGAGGACAAAAGACGGGATAATAAATGGTCTCCTGTTAAAAGTAATTCTTTAGTAAAATAAATGTGGAGATAAATATGCTCTAACGTAACTTATGGGGAATTCCAATCAGAAAAAAGTTTTAAAGTTCACAGCAATTACTCCGTTGAGATGATGTTTTGAGCATATTAAAGTAAGGAATTATAAAGTTCTCGCCGAAAAAGTTTTCCAGATAAACTAAATCGACGCCTTGGGGAGTACAATAGTTTGTTTTTGGTAAAGACGTAAAAAAACAAGTAAACTAGTAAGGTCTGTTATGAAAAGTTTAAAAAAATATTTCTCGGTAAAAGATTTACCAAGCGATACATTTAATATATTAATCCGGTCTTCTTAGACAATAGTTGTTAATAATAATAAAGTCATCCATCAGTACAATAAAATAACCTATTTGTTTCATAGACATTTTATTGTACATTATTTATCTAAAAAATTTGCCGAGTCCCTCCTTGTTCAGTTTTGCATATAATAATTATTTTTTAAATACTACGTTACGAGGTACAAAAATATTATATTTTTTAAACAGGGTTTGATTAATGCTTTAAAAAAATTACCACCTACTTTGTCCCAGCCCCTCTGTAAAGCATTTTAAAAATTGTCTGCCAGATTCCTCAAAGATAGACCGGTCTAATTTGACAACCAATAATTTGAGGCTAACAATTAGAGCAATAAGACAACTTAGTTGATACTATGAATTTGTCTCTGAGTTTTTTTTTGCAAATTTGTAGAAAAAGTGCAATTTTAGTACATACTTTTTAGAACAATAGAACTCAATTCATTGTAGCAAAACCTTTAAAAATAAAACTCTTTTGGAAACCAAACAAATCTCTGATATATTATAATAACTCATAAATATTCAATGACGACTCATGACAGGACAAAAACTTTCAAAACCTAACTAATCAACCAAAGATCTTAATATTAAACCCATCTTAGTTTGGATTTTGAACAAATAGAAGCACCAATGATGCAGTTTTTTTTATATGAGCTTTATATGAAATTGGACGAAGGAGATGGGACGGCAGCTGTGTTCTGTGATCTTACAAAAGCTTTTAACTGTGTGGATTACGTAATACTCCTGCGAAATCTTGAGGCTAATAAGTTTAGAGGGAGCGCCCTTGTATGGTTTCGATCAAATTTCAAAGATTAAACACAGGTGGTAAACATGAATGGTACCCAGTCTGAGAGATTACCAATTACTAGAGGGGTTCCACAGGGCTCAGTACTGGGACCTTTGTTGTTCTTACTTTATATGAACGACTTAATGTATCTATATCGGGGAAAACTTCATATTATTTGCCGTTACATCCATTTTGAGGCTCAATGGAGACTCTAAAGAGTTACACAAGATGGTTGCAGTGCCAATTATCTGACCTTTAATATAAAAAAAACGAATCACTTATATTTTAGTGGTCCTTGCATTCAAATATCCATGCGAGATAAAACAATTTTAAACTCTACAGATAAGTGAAATTTTTGGGTATTCATGTCGACCAAAAATTGAATTTTAAATCGCACATTGTGAATCTTTGTAGTAGAGATGCATCTGGTTATCATGCTCTGAAAATCGTGAAAAATGAGCTTATATCCGTGTTGCCAGGAGGGTTTACTTGCCCTTATTCCACTTATGGAATCCGATATGAGATGTGAAATATCCTTTTGACAAAGTATTAGTCACTATTTAATTTTGTGGATTTTTGTGATTCCAAAGCGAATAAGGTAATATGCTTGGGGTCTCAAAAAGTTTGTCAATGAGGATGTATATTCTTTATGACAATAAACGATTTAAAGTAAAGTAAACCAATACTAAATCTTAAACCTTAGTACCTTAGTAGTGAATCTGAACGTTTAATTTTAAAGGTAAATTGACCATAGGAAATATCACTATTAATTACGTTTTTAAAATGTATGGTAACCATTAGGTCAAAGTTTGTTTGCATGGTTTTTAATTATTTAACATGTTTAGGAACACTCCGTTTATATTTCAGTAATCAATAATTATAACAATAATAAGTAATACAAATAATGAGATAAATTTACCTTTTAAGTGGTTTGTATTTTTAATAAAGGAATTATCGTAAAAATGATCATTTATTGGAAAATTTAAAAGGGATTCGGCACACCCACGATTTCTTATTTACATAGTGTCTATTTTTCTTAAGTGATTAAGTTTGTTTTCTTGTGCTCGATGACGTTCACAGACAAAAAAAGACTGTTGCGTACTAAGTATCTCTTTTTGTTGGATATATTGATTTGGCGTAAGTATGTACTTACCATGGATTTATTAAGAAAGGATTCGATGTCCATATGCTGTGAGCGTATCGAACGTGAAGCCTTACATATATTTGTTTTTTGTTATGAAAACTTTTCCCCTAGAGGTAGAGTTTACGAACTTTAAAGAAATACGTAATTGAATCAAGAATGGTAGTAGAAAGAGATAAAATAGCATTGGAGTGTTGGAGCTCAGAAGTGTTCCTGTCTCTGCTGGTTACTTAGGAAAACCGTTTGGGCGTTTTTTCACACAAAATTGTTGCAAAGTCTTTGTAGAGCAATTTACTCTAATTGGATTATTAGTAACAACAGTTTTTATACATTTTCATACACTTGTAGCAAATTTTTCTACAAATTGGTCTTGGATGTTTTTGAGAACAAATTGTTGGGAAAATGTACACAATTGTAGTGAAATGTCCCACAATGTCTTTTCAGTGTACACGTACGTCTTTGTCTAATGAACTAGGAAAGAAAAAGTGCGATTTATAGATTTATAAATGACTCGGAGCGACTTTAAATAAACCTTTAGAAATAATATAACCTATAAATAATAAAACTTTTTAACTTAAATTTATTATTATTTAGCAGAAAAATAAAATATTTTAGGACATTTATTACTTTTAGTAAATCTTGTGATGCTTCTAACGTATTTTTTGTACAAAAATACAACTTAAAATAAGATGTGGCCAATGTTTACAATTTGTGTTTACAGTGTCGCTTAGAATGGTTTGTTTTAGCTTCAAAGAATGTTAAATCATCCCTTATCCATTCTTAATAAATCCATGGTACTTACTTTGTGTAAATAATTATAATTCTTTTAAACACGGTCCTAATTTGTGCCGCATCTTCTCTTTTGTTAAAGATTATCGATTTTTTAATGATTCGAAATATTATTCGTGAACTAAGATATACAGCGTGTCCCACGGAGTTCTTCTGGGAAAAACGTTTATAAAAAGTAAAAATCACTTTGGTGTAGAAAAGTTCTGTAAATTAATAAACTAAGAATCCCTATGGAAAAAATCTAAAACCCATAGTATACAGGGTAGCGACAAAAACGTGAAACATGCCCAAGAATAAGGTACCCTTATGTAGCAAAATAGAAAGAAAAATTAATTTTAAAGATCTATTTGGAATCTTTTTTCTCTCTAAATATGAAATTACGGCCACCTTGAAAAAAGGTTTTACCATTTTACTTTATGTTACGAAATCAATGTTAGCATAACTTAATAAAAAGTGATTATATTATCTTTCGCACAAGTTAATATGCTAAGAATGACTCTGACATATATATTGATATTCTTTGCAGTATAGTTCTACTAATTCAGTTTATAATTTTCCTCAATTATGCCCCCCAAAAACTAACCACGGAACAAACAATTTAAATTGTTTTAATTGTTGGTGAAATATAAAATAGTTAGAAGGAAGCAACTGAGATTGTCCATGAAACGCATCCCGAAATATCTGTATCCCATCAAATTGTTAGACACATAATGGCAAAGTTTAAAAGTAGCAGAAGTGTGGAAAACCACTTCAATAAAAAAAATCAAGTTTAGGCCGACGATGATGAGGATATTCACCTACAAATTATCGAATGAATGGACCGATCTGACTGGTACACATATTAAAACAACTTTTCCTCCAAATATGCGGAAAAGTAGTCCCTGTAAATTCTACATTAACAAAGTCAAAAAAAAGGCTTTTCATTTTACGGCGGCAAAACCGTTATACATATTCGTTATTCTGTGGCTTAAGTTGTGTTCTAGCGTAAGTTATATTTTCTGTGGTATAAAATGTAATAGTAGTCTCATCCGCAGTTTACTTTCTATGCCCAAATATATTTCCAGGATGTTGACTATAATATTTCTCATAAAATTTTTGAAACATATGGACAGAATATAAAAATTTTATGATTTCAGCGTTTCTATAAACCAAAAATGCTAAACAAAACTGTTTTAGTATCAGTTTTAACTTTATATTTTATGGTTCCTTTATTTTATGGTACAGATAGACAATAAATGATTAAAACTATTATTAATAAGTCATTATCCTCACCTGTGGTTTTGCAATTTTATAAAATAATCTTCTGCAATCCTAGGAGATCAGCGTATACAGGGTGTTATGAAATTCACTGCATATATCGGAATTGTTGACTCCTGGGGTAGTCTACAACAGACATAGCCAATATTTTGTTTCCCTCAAATTACACATTTTTTTATTTCAAAAAATACCCTAAACCACCCTCATATCGGACCCTTCTAAAAGGGATGACGTCATGGATTAAAGGAGAAACAAACAATCCAGCCGTGACGTAGAAAAACATAAATATTACCTGGACATCTCTTTTTTTTAGCGGTTTTAGTGAAGACCGAAAATAATTCAAAGTATTTTTAATTCCAAAGACGCATTTCACTAAAAAGGTGTCTTTTAATTTAATAGCAATTCTTTACTTAATATGGGAAAATATGGACCATACACTCGTGAAATTAGGTTGACATTGTAAGCAGAACGAAACGGGCTATGTTATACCGTTAACACAAAGAATTATCGCTTACCTGTTACGTTATTAAGAATTATTCCCATTAGTTTAAACTTTCTGCCTTAAAAAAAAGGTTAAAGATCCAAACGTAAACATTCAGCTCGGTGGCCGCCAAGCCTCTAATTTACGAACATATTCAGTAACGTGGTCGCACCAGAGTCACAGAATTTACTATTATACTAGTTATTGAGCACAACTACGCTGTATTATAGAATTATAACCAATACCAATATCCTTTTATTACAGCAGGAAATTTTGTTAAAAGAAAACATCATTCTGTTAAATACAAAATGTGTGCAAGAATGCGTAAAATCGACACATAAAGCTAGTTTTCGAACTTAGACGAAGACGAACTACTAACAATCGTGGTCAGATTGTCAGGTTTTATGGCGGCGCCGACGTTTTTAAAAGTGGTGAAGTAATTTAGCGTTCCATTTAATAATATTAGGAAAACATAACTAAAAAGCGTTGTTATTACTGAATATCGATTTAACTGGATATGATACACGTTTTTATTTTGTTTGCTGAGACAAACATAATATAATGTTTCTTGACAAAATGGCAAATGATAATAAAAATGAAATGTTATTGAAGTTTTAAACTTGCCTCCACGGAAGTAGAGCCTCCACTTCCGTGCCTTCACCTGATTGGCCGCCAGAGGTCCGCATAGGTGCTGCTTTCTAAGCAGCTGTCCAGACAAAGTGAAATTTGAAGTTAGTAACGTAACAATGACAAATGCAAATGAGTTATGACGAGATAAATAATGCCTTGTGAATTTTTGCTTTTCGTTTATTAATTACATTAAATATATGTATATAATATGTATATAGTGAGATATGGGTATATTTTATATTTTTGTCGCTACCCTGTATACTATGGGTCTTTTTAGATTTTTTCCGTAGGAATTCTTAGTTTATTAATATGCAGAACACCAAAGTGATTATTTTTTCAACTTTCAGTAAAACCTTTTCCCATATGGCAAAAACTTCGTGGGACACGCTGTATATGAGCACTACTTGCTGCACTTGTGAAAAAATAATGTATTAAGTAATGGGTACATATTTGTTTAATACTAAAATTGCTTCAACCCATATGAAGAACAGAAAAATCGACACTGTCAATTTAAATGAATACATCGGCGTCTGGAAAATACATGATAGTAGGTATATATTGGCAAGACTGCCTTAAACTAACCAATCCATGCGATAACAGAATTCTTGTAAGATCAGTAAGTGACTTCAAAATTTAAAGTTTTACTGTGGTTTTAGTCTAAGAGTCTGTCTGCCACTAGAGAAAGTATTAACTTTTTATTATTAATTTTAAGCCGAAAAAATAAACTACCAAAACAATGTGAAATTAACTTAATGTAACTTTATGTTGTATGAATTGTTTTCTTCAGTGAAACATTATTATACACAAGCACACAGAAAGAGCAAAGTGTTTCATATTTTACCAGTGATTTTAGGTTATTTAATTCATTACTCAGCATTTTTGGCAGCAGGGTTTTCCTTATAGGCGACCTTATAAGTTCGAGTTATATAGGGTCCGACAAAGGACTGACTTGAACATATGTGAAGTTAGAAGCAACTTGCTGAATAATATTTTTGTGGAAATGAGATTAATATAGCCCAAAAACTTTGTCCCAACAATAACATTTATGTCGTTTTATAAGGAATAGGGATTATTTCTTGAAAATGCTTCTAAAGGTCTGTACTCTGTACTCTACATTCTGACGAACATTCAAATGTTCATGTTATGTTATGTATTAATTTTTTAAAAGCTTTAGTGTTATATGGAGATATTTTTTGTAACGCGAACGTGAAGTAATTTCTTTGTTGTGTGGTTTAAAAATGATCAGGACCGTAATAAGATGAATTTATTCATAAGTTTTTATCTCCGTTATTTTTCAACTTTTATACAGGCGATTTTTGGCCTCAACTTTGAGAATACCCTGTAGATTCTCCAGTACTAGATTGGTCTAATTTGACAATGACAAGTGTTAAACTGTCGTATGTAGAATTCGACAAATGAGCTTTATACTATAAATTCGTTTCTGTTTTTTTTTTGCAAATTTATAAAGAAAAGGGCAATTTTAGTATAGTAAACTTTTTCTTAGATCTCGCAATATGGTGGCTAAGTTACTTGTCGTTTATGACACCCTATTGAAGTCTGGTCTATTTGACGTTTAGAGGTTGGCTATCAGACAGGGCCGGACTTGAACTCACCGTGCAACTTAAATAATAAATACTAAGAAAATCTAGTCTCTGAAATCTATAAAATCCAAAAGTAAAATGTTTAAAACACGTCATAGTTATGTTATTATGGATTATTTTATTAATTATTTCTAAAATCACACTTTATTTATATAAAGATTATTTTGACAATAACGATGAATAGACACTCTGTTGTTCGGTGGACTTGGTGACGACATTGAAGGTCAGCTTGGTTTTGTTTAACTTTATTGAGTAAGTCACGGGATGCTGACCTAGCAATGCACCGATCGTCGATAACTGCATAATGGAGTGATACGTAGTCGTTCTGAAGATGTCAAGAGAAGACATGTGCCCGTTGGTCGGGAGAAGAGCCGCCCTTATAGATAAGATGTAAGGGAAGTGTATAAGTAAGTGCCTCATTTCATTTATTTAATGCCAAACTTTATTTTATTGCTATTATTGTTGATTAATTATTAAATGTTTTATTTTTTATAACCTGTTTTAACTTCATTCCCTCCACACGATCCCAGAGACTATCACTTAGTCTCAGTCGCAACAACCCCCGTTGTGACACATTATATAAGAAAGATCCACAAAAACACTAACATCACTAATACAAAACACCAAAATCAAACGACGCGACCTGTCTTGTCAGCTTGATTTGCCTCCTACCAACCCAGTGCTGATCTAGGGACTTTTAGAAGGAACCAATATCCAGCGTTGATATCATCTGTGATAGTCAAATGTCGAAAGACTGAGTTTTATCATAAATTGAACTAAAGATATTTTCCACAACAATAGAACTAAATGCATTCTAGGAACACGGTCCAAGATGAAAATCATTTCAAAAGTAAGCTAATCGCTAAACTGTTAGAATAATAACGTTTTTAATAATGACTTATTACAATGACAGAGCAAAAACCTGTCAAAAACTGATCAACGGAAAGGTCATAATTTTAACCAGTGGTAAATTGAGGAGCCCCATTCAATAAGGGGACATGCGCTCAGCTCGGCCCAACCCAACCCTGAATGTATGCAATTCAACCTTTGTGCGTAGCGTTTTAGAAACAATTAAAAAACAATACCTTAACGTTGATTCTCAGCAAACTTCCAGTGGGAAAGTTGTTCCTTCCTAAAGAATGATCGTTCGAAGGCACGAGATATTTTGACAAAAAATAAACAAATTAGAGCAGGTTTAATCCAGCGTTGCGCGCCGCGCGTATATTTCGATGCGTGCGTAGTAGTAGTTTGAACATTACAGAAGATAATTTGACGTTTAAAATATGACACAATAATTGTAAAAAAGTATTACAAGAATAAAAATTGTTTTATTAAAATTATATTAGGGAATATAAATTTTTGTTAACACAAAGCATTTTAATACAAAGGATTTTTTAATATGAAACATTATAGCATTAATTTTTAAAACGTAGGAAAAACATGCATCATAATCATTTCACTCTTTTGGGCTTACTGCTTGTAACAGCTATGTTTTGAAAAAGGTTTTCATAAAATTTGCAACCTTCAGGACTAAGATATTTAACCAAAGTTTTCAAATCATTCAGTTTTTCGTGAGAAATTCCGACATCTTTAGCAAGCTACGATTTTTCTAAATTTTCAAAATTGATTACTTTCTTCGAGAATAATAGTCGTAGGCTTTTCATTATAACTGTAAAAGACGTCAATGTGGCCATGTACAAAATAATTAATTTTCACCACTTTTTACAATTTAGAAAAATCGTCGCTTGCTAAAGATGTCGGAATTTCTCGCGAAAAACTGAATGATTTGAAAACTTTGGTTAAATATCTTAGTCCTGAAGGTTGCAAATTTTGACAACCTTTTACAAAACACAGCTATTAAAGGCAGTAAGCCAAAAAAGTGAAATGATTATGATGCATACTTTTCCTACGTTTTGAAAATTAATGCTATAATGTTTCATATTAAAAAGACCTTTGTATTAAAATGCTTTGTGTCAACAAAAATTTTTGATAATATAATTTTAATAAAACAATTTTTATTCTTGTAACACTTTTTTACAATTATTGTGTCATATTTTAAACGTCAAATTATCTGTAATGTTCAAACTACTACTACGCCCGCATTGAAATATACGCGAGGCGCGCAACGCTCGATTAAACCTGCTCTAATTTGTTTATTTTTTGTCAAAATATCTCGTGCTTTCGCACGATTGTTCTTTAGACTATAAGGAACAACTTTCCCACTGGAAGTTTGCTGAGAATCAACGTTAAGGTATTGTTTTTTAATTGTTTCTAAAACGCTACGCACAAAGGTTGAATTGCATACATTCAGGGTTGGGTAGGGTCCGGCCGGGCCGGGTCAGCGCATGTCCCCTTATTGAATGGGGCTCCTCAATTATGAACGAATCTGAAGGTTAAGAATTAATACTGGTTTATACCTTAGGCTTTTCAAGTTGTTCAGTTGGGTTAAGTTTTTGTTCTTTAAAACTTAGTTGCCTCATTCACATTCTTGGCAGTTTAAAACATCTGGTTGCAAAAGTTAAACTGGCCTAGCGACAGTGAATCTGACCATTATAGAGTTTATAGCATTCAATTTTTCATAGAACTTTATTTTCCAAATATTGCATGTTATTAAAGTTTGGATAAGAGATAGGTAGTTTTCTAATGCAAAGAAGTGATTCGACTCGTTTTAAAGTCTTGGCAAATATTGATTATCGTACTACAAAGATTGGGAGCGATTATTTAATACATCCTAGAGGCACAGCTACGCTTCAGATAGTCATTAGAGCTTAGGGATTTAATGTCATTTAAGTTTTAGTAATTATGTTACTAAGATCACTGATTTGTATGAATGGCGGTAATTTCCATTTTACACTCCAATTATAGAAAGTTACGCCAAATTTCGGCCTGTGGCCACAGATTCGCTGGAAGATAAAATATACTATCCGATCTTTAGTGTATTTCATTTTCTATAAGGCTGCAGGTTCATGCCTTGGGATAAATGTACATGATGATGAATGTGTACAGGATGGGTTATAAAAGCAATATATTTAGTTTACCATCAATGGCACATGAAAAAGACTTAAAATGTTAACTGACGATCTAAACCGTTATAATTTCCGAAAAAAAAAAATTTTTTAAAGCTCTGATTTTTGTACACCATTAAAGGGAGTTCTAGAAGGCTAAAAATTGTTGTCAAAAAATTGTAATGTACTTAGTGCACTGCACAATTGAACTGGCATGAAATCAAAATCCTTCTGACTAGCAGATATAAGGTAACTTTTGAAACGATGACTGAGCTTAACCTTAAATTAAAAAATTTAAACAGAAAAATTATTTGCATAGAGTTGCCAGAAATTTTTAAGAAACAAATTCTAGTTTATATTTCAACCCTTATTTTAAATGTTGTTTTACAACATTTACCCTCTATTTATTTTAGCAATGTATTCATGTACGGGCTAATTGTTTTCCAAATAAATTCGGTTTTATTGGTAAGGAAGTTCCAAAGTATTTTGCAAAATCGAAGAAAGACCTAAAAAAATTATTTGAAATATAAAGGACAGATACTTGCAGCCAGTGGGGTCGCTAGGGTGGATGAGGCTCGGTGCCGATATGGGGGCGCATCGAGAACACTATTTTTTGGAAAGGGGGAAGTGGGGATTTTCTAACTATGCAAGGATAAAAATCCAATCTTCAAGGAATTATTTTGTTGCAAAATATGTTTTCCTTTTGTAAACTAAATTAAATTCTAGCGCGATCAATTGTTAAAAACAATTTAATTGTTTATTTCTTTAGAACTGCTGAACCATTGATTTTAGAGAAAAAGTTTTTGGACAAAAACTATTTCTCACGATGTGAGGAACAACTTTAGTCATTACACGTTTTTCAATGCTCCGTGCACACGCGATGTGATATGGCGCTGATGCCGTCGGCGGCGGGTAGCGCGGCAGATGTGCGGAGATCGGGCCACCGAAGATAGCTTACATTAAGTAGGGGGCAGATGGCACGGGACACTAATTGTGCAAGTATAGCTTGCATAGCTTTTTTTGGGGTAAGCCTGATGCATCCAGATTCTCCAATGCCAGACCGGTCTAATTTTCCAACCAAAAGTTTTAAACTCACAGGTGTAAGAATATGACAACTAAGATTTATACTATGAATTTGTTTCCAAGTTTTTTTTGCGAATTTATATAGAAAAGAACAATTTTACTACGTACTTTTCACAATAATAGAACAACAGTAAGTAGCAACACGGTCCAACCACGATACACTTACAACAGTATGCTACGTCATGACGTCACTTCGAGGACAAATCCTAAATTGACTAGACGCATGCACCTCTTGTACATAAGTACAGGTCAGTTTATTGTCGGATAGTGTGTTGAGTTGACGTTTATTAAAATATTATCACAGGTCAGTTTATTGTCGGGTAGCTATTGAGCTGACATTTATTAAAATAATATTGTTATATTTCATTTGCTCAGGTACGCGCCTAGTTAACTTAAGATTTTCCCTCGAAGTGACGTCATAACGTAGCATACCGTTGTAAGTGTATCGTGGGTCCAACATAAAAATTACTTGGGAATCAAGCAAATCACTAAAATATTAGAATAACTCATTAGTTTTTAATGACGACTTGTTAACAATGACAAGACGAAAACCTGTCAAAACCTAACTGATCAACTAGATGATCTTAATTTCAGCCAGTACTAACACTTAAACCTTTTTAGTGAATCTGAATGTCAATGTTTTGATTAATTTCTTCTAGCGTTGCTGCTCCACATCGCGACATTTTTAAAAAATTTTCAAAAAAGACGCGGGCTAAAAATTATTAGTATTTGACTTTATTTATTTTTTATGGAAACGACTACATCAATCAAGAATTTGTCTTTTTGTAACATGACAACAAAGCTCTGGTTACTGGATTTGGCCATTTCTTTGACATTAATTATTGTCTCTTTTTCAACTTAAACGGCATTCCGGTAAATTTCCCAAAAATTATCGATAACTTTCATTGCAATTGTTATATTACTATTGAATTTTGCCGACTTTAAAGTTTTTAGGAACATAGGTAGGCCATTACAAATTTTATAGATATTGTAAGGAAAACATTTTTTGAAGAGTGTGTTTTTATGAATTGCTGGAAGCCCTCCAAATCTTAAATTAAACATGTGAACATCCATTCTATAGGTTATTTTATTTGTTAAGTATGAAGGATATTTATTAAAAATAACGTTGTAAAATAGTTCTTAGGAATTCAATTTACGCAAGTCCTTCATATTAAGCTATTTTGACTCTTTCATTTTACGAGACACTGGATCGAATTTTCGTATACCATGTTATATAAAACATAATTTTTTTTGAATTTTATTAATTCTATTTATAGGGACTTTATCTAAACAGGGTCCATACAAAATATCACCGTAATTAAAATGGGTCAATACAAGACAGTCTGCCATTCGGTTAAAAAATGGCGGTGAGGATAAAGAATTTTAATGACATACATACATAATATGTATATGCTTTTTTATGCTGTTTGAAACGTAAATTGTATCGATTTCATTACCTAAATTTTTTGCACATTTACTAAACTCCAGTGCTCTCCCTGTCACATTTATGTTACGATAAACCTGTAAACGATCTCAATGCCTACCAAAGACCACCGATGATTTATCTGGGTTAATTTTTTGTTTCAAAATATAATTTAATGCTAGTTTTTATGATAATATTGTAGGATTATTATTATGAATCAAAATCGTTATATTTGAAAGAGCTTTTTATTTACCTATATTATAACATATTAATACATTCTTGTTAGGTTATTTTCTGCTGAATTACAATCCAGAATTTTTACTCTTTAGGATTTGACTATTAAAAAGTCTCTCTAATGGTTGATATGTCAAGCGTATATTATTTTTTGCGAAAGTTTTTTTCATTATTTTATTGTGAGAACGGTGTCACCACGGCTCTCCTCCCTTCATTAGCGACGCCATTGCCTGCACTCATCTCTTGATTTTAAAACCATAGTTTGTTCTGATTAAATTGATTTCTATTTATCTAATTTTGGAGAATTAAAAAAATAATTAATATTTTAATAAATTAATAATTAATAAGATATTAATGAAAAACTTCACGTTAAAATGGTTTTGATATTTACACAAAGTCAGTTTCAAAACGATCGTCTAATTTTAATTACTTCTAAAAATCAATTGGGTATAACAATTAGGCTGTTATTTTGTTAATTACAGTAATTTATACATTTTACTGAAAGAATAATGAACAAATTAAAACAGTATTAGGCTGGACAGAATTTATACCTTCGAAGACATTTTCTTTACATGTTTTCTTATAATATTAGGTTTCAAGGTACAAACATTCTTTATACAAGCTTGTAAAGAAAATGTGTACAAAGCTAACAAAATTAATGGGCAACGTCTGAACTGGGTCAGCTATTGTTTATTATACTTTCTAATTAACTTATGTTACACAGCACTTACCACAAAAAAGATTTTGCGTTAAAATACAGGCAGTTATTTTCCTTTTTAAAATGAAATAAATGTAAGGAATGCATAGTAAACCTAAAATTCATTACACAGGTGTACAAAATGAAACTTTTTGATAGATATGTTGATTATGAGAAGTGATTTCTTTATGGTGAGCTAATTCCGAAAAGCTCGTGCATTTTTTTTTGTATCACGTAGGCGCAGCCCGAGAAATTTTAAAATTAAGTATCTCTGTTACTACTTATGGGGCCCATGCCAAGTTCAGGTTTTTAATAGTGAGCCTACTAGAAATGTTTTGGTAAAGAAAAAAAATATTTCGTAATCTGCGAAAAAAAGTTGAATTTCTGAATTGCCCCACCTGGGAAAAAAATTTACACGCTTAGGCATTTTATTTATTATTTTTTCTAAACAAATTTTAAATCTTTTTGTCGACAATTTTTAAATTTTAAGAGAAAAAAAGTGTGTTAGTAAAGAGTTATATAGTCATCTGAAATTTTTTAAACCTAAAATATAATTTTAAAAAAATTCCAATGACTATAACATTCTATTAACACATTTTTTTCTCTTAAAATTTAAGAATTGTCGACAAAATGATCTAAAATTTGTTTAGAATGTAAGTTTAAAACGAAAACCCTAATTTTATTAATATGTATTCATTTTAAAATTATTGATAGCCTTTCTTACATGGTCAATAATACTGATAATATGTTTTTATATTGACAAAAATATTGGCCGTGTAAGGTGGATATATTGATGGTTTGATGGATTGAACTGACGCGAATTCGAATTTCCGAATATCAGGCATTAATATCAGCGAGTAGAGGGATACGGTCAGTATTACTGATCGTCTAGGGTGCGCTGTCAATATTGGATCAATCCTTAGTGTAACGTCAACTGCTGTCAACAATGAAAGCAGCAAGCATGCTTTTTTAACCAATCTCTCATCCAGCGCTTACACTTTACTGTACGTTTTATGAAAAAAACTTAAAATTATCGTAATACATGCTCTGTCGAGGATCCATTTTCAACAGGCACGGATAATAGTAGGTTATGTACTGAACGAAATATTGACAATAATACTTATCGTGTAAGGTTGAAGAATATTGATACAGAGATTGAAGTGGATTATTGAAACATTATCAGTATTGATTGATATCAATATTATTGACCGTGTAAAATACGCTTTTGATCAGTTGAAAAAAAGTCCTTGACAACTGTCAAAATTCAAATAAAGAACTGTCAAATTTAAATAAAGGTTTGTGATAAAATATTATGGATATTAAAGTTTTTTTATGTAGAAGCATCGGAAGAAATTACTGAAGCAGCAAATGCTGTGGCAGTAAGTTTACTACCTGAAAAGGGGTGAGAAGTGATTTCTTTATGGTGAGCTAATTCCGAAAAGCTCGTGCATTTTTTTTTTGTATCACGTAGGCGCAGCCCGTGAAATTTTAAAATTAAGTATCTCTGTTACTACTTATGGGGCCCATGCCAAGTTCAGGTTTTTAATAGTGAGCCTACTAGAAATGTTTTGGTAAAGAAAAAAAATATTTCGTAATCTGCGAAAAAAAGTTGAATTTCTGAATTGCCCCACCTGGGAAAAAAATTTACACGCTTAGGCATTTTATTTATTATTTTTTCTAAACAAATTTTAAATCTTTTTGTCGACAATTTTTAAATTTTAAGAGAAAAAAAGTGTGTTAGTAAAGAGTTATATAGTCATCTGAAATTTTTTAAACCTAAAATATAATTTAAAAAAAAATCCAATGACTATAACATTCTGTTAACACATTTTTTTCTCTTAAAATTTAAGAATTGTCGACAAAATGATCTAAAATTTGTTTAGAATGTAAGTTTAAAACGAAAACCCTAATTTTATTAATATGTATTGATTTTAAAATTATTGATAGCCTTTCTTACATGGTCAATAATACTGATAATATGTTTTTATATTGACAACAATATTGACCGTGTAAGGTGAATATATTGATGGTTTGATGGATTGAACTGACGCGAATTCGAATTTCCGAATATCAGGCATTAATATCAGGCACGGATAATAGTAGGTTATGTACTGAAGGAAATATTGACAATAATACTTATCGTGTAAGGTTGAAGAATATTGATACAGAGATTGAAGTGGATTATTGAAACATTATCAGTATTGATTGATATCAATATTATTGACCGTGTAAGATACGCTTTTGATCAGTTGAAAAAAAGTCCTTGACAACTGTCAAAATTTAAATAAACAACTGTCAAATTTAAATAAAGGTTTGTGATAAAATATTATGGATATTAAAGTTTTTTTTATATAGAAGCATCGGAAGAAATTACTGAAGCAGCAAATGCTGTGGCAGTAAGTTTACTACCAGAAAAGGGTAATTATGTAGTATACCCATTTCTGCTATTTTTGCGTTTTTTGAAAAAATTCTTTTATGGTCACATTCTACTGTCTTTCCTGTTTGCCAATATACGTGCGCAAATAAAAAAATATGTTGTTTTTTATTAATTTTAAATTTTTTGTAACTTTTAGGTTAGCTTTTTCAATGAAACCCGTGGTACACATACTCGAAATTTCTGATGGAAAGACGCGCTGTTGCCAAATTTACAAATCGTTTTTCCCACAAATACTGCCAGCTTTACATAAAGTTAGCGGGAAAATGCGAAAATGAACCAAATTTAACCAAAAGGGCAAAAAGATGACCCCAACCAACACCCTGGCGCACCGATCCCTCTTCGTCTGCGAGGAAAGAGACTGGTCAGGGCCCCTAACCAGGTGCTAAACCTGTTCCGACCTTAGGGTGCCCTCCGATCCACCGTTAGATCGAAAATATTAGATCTGTCACCTAATTGACCGACTTAGAAAAGTTTTTTATGCGAACGGTGGATCGGAGGGCACCCTAAGGTCGGAACAGGGTTAGCACCTGGTAAGGGGCCCTGAACTGTCTCTTTCCTCGCAGGCGAAGACGGATCGGTGCGCCAGGGTGTTGCTTGGGGTCATTTCCGGTGTTTGTATAGAAAAAAGCATTTTAATTAGCTATTGACCGTTTTTCTTCGATTTTACACTTCATTACGTTGGGAAAACTATTGTTAAGCCTATTGCGATGTTGTGATTTTTGTTTTTACCCCGCCCAGCACCCCTATTCGCTCCCAGATCCCGTAAGTTTGTTTCATTAAAAATTATTAAAAAACAACATAATTTTTTATGTGCGCACATATATTGGCAATCAGGAAAGACAGTAGAATGTGACCACAAAAGAATTTTTTCAAAAAACGCAAAAATAGCAGAAATGGGTATACTACATAATTACCTAAAAAAGTCAAGGAAGTTATACGAAGCAGCATATCAAACTTTTAAAAAGTGGTGCTCGAAAAAGCATATAGGAATCTTTACTAAAAATCGATGCTGGTATACTTTAGTGAAAAAGCTAAAAAGTTGTAATGTTCTACCCTATGGATTTAGTATTCGATGGTTAAATCTTGTATGGTACTGGACAATGCTGACATAAGTAAATATACCAAATTAGTATCCTGTCTGAAACGAAATTCCGATGGTTACCTTGCAGAAAATTCTAAAATTTTTACCAGAGAGCAAGTAAACATTTGTCTGTCCAAGCTGACGATGATCTTCATCTAACATGTAACGCTTACTATAATATAATAATGTATAATATGAACAAATAAATGATATACTTAAATGTGTGGCTCAAGTTTGTAGTTAATAAATAAACATGTCAAATTTGTTAAATTCTCCACTTTTTATTTGATCTGTACTGAAAACTCCCTCGGGAGTTTTTTCAAGAATTATTCACTTGGGGAATAATTTGCTTTTTCTGTCATCAGAGAATTTCTAATATCGGTCGGGAAAAAAATTTATAAATTATAGTATGGTATTTATAAATTATGATACATTTTTTTTAGTTTGAGACAGTCTACTTTTTGCACTAGGGTAAAATAACCAACAAAGCTAGTGTTAAACTTGGCGAAGTTTTAAAAAATGTTTCAGCAGAATTTAAAGGAACATATTTCATTTTTATTGGAACAAGGGAATAAAACATTTATCATTTTTATTGACAATGAAAACTTTTAAATGATAAAAGTTTAATACAGTTGAAGATAAAAGTTTAAACTAATTAATAAAGTTCCGAAGTTTCTCAATCAACCGTCAACATAATTTAAAAGCTTAAAAAAGGATTTATTATTTTAAGGTATACAGTGTGTCGCTCGTCTAAACGTGAGTAAATTATTTTGTAAATACCACTCTTGTCTAAAGGCGGTTTCCCACAGTGTGTATTTTTACGGATCGCTCCGCGAACGTCGAACGGCCGCGTACAGCTGCGTACCGCACCAAATATCTTCCCAAGGTGCGTTTCGGTGTTCGGTGTTTGATTTTAGCATTTCCAAATACCCAACAATGCCGCTGTTTTATTATTTAGTGGTGATTCCTTGAACAAGTGTCGAAGTGGCGAAAACATGGCTTTTGGATGACATCTTTCAACAAGAGTCGCTCGACGTATGTACAGGGTCTTCCAACGAGGACTGAACAGGGGCTCATTTTTGAGCTTCCTTGTATTTAAAGAAAAATCTAAAATAGCCAATCGATGTACTTTTTCCTGCAGAATTCAAAAATGAAACCAAAAATTTATTTGAACCAGACACAAAAGAGTTACGCTATGGATAAGGTGTTTTTTAAATGGAACATAGCTTTTTTATACGATTTTCGGAACGAGTGATTTTTTTTATGTCCGTTCTGATTAAAATATTTAATATTGTTACAGCTATTTTTATTAAATTTTAATGTTTTATCCAGTATAATTTAACTTCAACCTGTTTGAAACATACACTAGGTAATAAAGGTAAAATCACCTTGAAATCCTTCAAAGTCAAAAAATTTGACAAATTTACTATAATATATATATATATATATATATATATATATATATATATATATATATATATATATATATACAGTATGTCCACGGATAGAGGTCACAAGAGGACAAATGGACCAAAAATTTTATTGTTCGAAAAAAAATCATTTTTGGTAAGCTTCTGCTTCTTAAAAAAATAGGGTCTACGGAGAAAATGTTTGACTTTTTTATACAGGGTGCTCAAAAAATACAAAAATAATAAATTATGTAAAGAGTAAACTACCTTTATTTTTCATTTTAGAGCAAAATGATAAAGACAATATTATTATTATTATTATTATTATTATTATTATTATTATTATTATTATTATTATTATTTCAAATTCTAGTCAAAATTTAAATTCAAAATATCAGCTGAATATTTTACTTTTTATTTTTGTGTTATAATTTTATCAAATATTGCTGTACCTACGTTTTCTAGGTAATTTTTGACTTGTCCACCTCATCTCACTATCTTTTACGACAAATGTCAGAAAATTTAAAATTTTGTTGCAAAGTAAATTTTGTTGCAAAAATTTTAAATTTTGCAAATATTTTAAATTTTGTTGCAAACATTTGAAATTTTCTGACATTTGTCGTAAAAGATAGTGAGATGAGGTGGGCAAGGCAAAAATTACCTAGAAAACGTAGGTACAGCAATATTTGATAAAATTATAACACAAAAATAAAAAGTAAAATATTCAGCTGATATTTTGAATTTAAATTTTGACTGGAATTTGAAATATTTTTTGTCTTTATCATTTTGCTCTAAAATGAAAAATAAAGGTAGTTTACTCTTCACACAATTTATTATTTTTGTATTTTTTGAGCACCCTGTATAAAAAAGTCAAACATTTTCTTCGTAGACCGTATTTTTTTAAGAAGCAGAAGCTTACCAAAAATGATTTTTTTTCGAACAATGAAATTTTTTGTCCATTTGTCCTCTTGTGACCTCTATCCGTGGACATACTGTATATATATATATATATATATATATATATATATATATATATATATATATATATATATATAATATTGCTTCTCTTGAATTTTCTTGGCATTTGTAGAACAAGATAACAATCTGCAATCTCTCATCTAATGAATATTTCATTTCGGCAATATTATAGTAAATTTGTCAAATTTTTTGACTTTGAAGGATTTCAAGGTGATTTTACCTTTATTACCTAGTGTATGTTTCAATCAGGTTGAAGTTAAATTATACTGGATAAAACATTAAAATTTAATAAAAATAGCTGTCACAATATTAAATATTTTAATCAGAACGGACATAAAAAAAAATCGTTCCGAAAATCGTATAAAAAAAGCTATGTTCCATTTAAAAAACACCTTATCCATAGCTTAACTCTTTTGTTTCTGGTTCAAATAAATTTTTGGTTTCATTTTTGAATTCTGCAGGAAAAAGTACATCGATTGGCTATTTTAGATTTTTCTTTAAATACAAGGAAGCTCAAAAATGAGCCCCTGTTCAGTCCTCGTTGGAAGACCCTGTACAAAACCAAAAGCTATCTTAAGTAATTGTTTAATAGTACCTCTTGATTGGAAAAATAATAGTTTGCGTTAAGATCCGATTTCATTTACGTATCTAGTATAGGATCTAAATTCTAAAACATTCTAAGACCTAATAAAAACTCCACTCCATACTAGAAGCACATACTACACACATGTAGTTATTAGTGAGATTTTGCAAGCAGAAATTCCAGACACGCTAACCCATAAACGCTAAACTTTAGAGTGGTGTTTTAATCAGAATTTTTGCTGCATTACTTATTGACTTTCGAAACCGACCACAAATGGGGAAGGCTTTTAACTTTTCTTTAATTTGTAAGGTTTTTATAAATCGTATGTTTAAAACATCACTTTATATTTTAGCGTTTAAGGGTTAGCGTGTCTGGAATTTCTGCTTGCAAAACGTCCCTATTAACTTCGCGACGGCAACGAAATAAATGACATGACAACGCTTGTCCGCGTTGACACAGACAAGCACGGACCGCCGCGCCGCGCACGCGCACACCTTTCAAGTTACCGACTCGCTACGGATCGGGCCGACTGCTACGCACGAGCCCGCATGGACACAAACGACACCCATCCAATGGTGCGTTGTGCGGGCTCTTCTCTAAAATCACGCACCATGGGAAGCCACCTTAATGTAGCAATGCATCATTTGGTGTATTCAGAATAATAAGGGATCGCTACACAGTTCGCATCTTTGTCATCAGATAAAGAATTATTGAAAACACAGAGATGTTTTATAAATTTGTCTCCAGCTACTACATTTTTAACCAACGCCGACGTCAAAAGGAGGATATCAATTCGACTCGTATGAGTCATTTTTTTACGTACATATATTCACGCATAATTCTTGAACGGATTAACCGATTTCGATAATTTTTTTTTGTTTTGTAGAGTTCACTCAAATGGTCCCATTTTAAAGGTTTTTTTGCTGAAGTGAGTCGAAACCTAAGAAAACTGCGAGAAACTAAAAAACTCTTAAAAACGACAAATTTTGCGTGTGTATTTAGGAATATCAGCATCGTTAAGTAATATATTATTTTCGGGGTTATTGAGGTCAGAAAATCTAATTTTGTCCAACAGATGTTAAAAAAATTAGCAAGGGGATGTGATAAAAAGACGTGACTTGGAATATCTTCAAAAATGTTACAACATGTCAATTTCAGGGCTAGTGAGGTCAGAATATCAAATCTTTTCTAACAAATCTTAAAAGAAAAGTTACGGGGGGGGGGGGGGAGGTAGATAAATTGAGATGCTGAGAATTTTTTCAAATACTACCTAATATATCATTTTCCCGGTTATTGAGACAGAAAATCTAATTTTGTGTAACAGATGTTAAAACAATTAATGGGAGGGAGCGATGTGATAAGAAAAGGCGTGATTAGGAATTTCTGTGAAAACGTTAACTGTCAATTTCCGAGATAGCGAGGTCAGAATATCATATATTTTCTAATATGTTAAAAGAAAAGTTGCGGCAGGGTAGGTAGAGGTAATAAAAGGACCGGCTGAGAATTTCTCCAAAAATGTAAAGTAATACACCATTTTTGGGGTTATTGAGGTCAAAAAAAATTAATCTTGTGTAACAGGTGTTAAGAAAATTGAATGCATTAACAATTTATTAATGCATTATTACGGATTCCTATTGTACTTTAAAATTGATCCGACTTCAAAGTTCAGAAATTCGGTGTACAAGTTACCTAAATTTGCATGATACAAATAAATGAAGGTATGATACCAAACCGTGTAAAATTCGTCCGGGTTCGCGCATGACGTCACGCCGTGACTTATTTTTGAAATTGATAACGCGCAATATAGAGTTTACGTTAGTTAAAGGCGATTATATATAAATTCTAGTGGCAATATACTTTGCCTTCTGCTTATAATACAAATTTTGTGGTATATGATTTAAAATAATCATATAAATAAAGGGACAAATACATACATTGATTACATAGGTAGATTGATTGATTGTCCACATCACAACCATACACAGTACATCTCATTTTTACTTTTAAACTCCTAAACGTAATATAAAAACACCAAAAAATAGTTCAAAACACTACGCGATCTTAAAAAAGACGCGATTCGTTTACAAACGCGTACACGCCTACCTGCGCGGTATCATATCTTCTTTTATTTGTGTCATGAATTTGAACAACATTAAGTTTACTATTAACCACAGTTATAATTCCTTAAAAATATTATTTCATACTTTCTGGTGCTTTTTCTTTTGTCAAGTCGGTTCAATTTTGCAAAAAAAAATTAATCCACTAATTTTTTTTTACAAATTGGGTATCTTTATAAAATAAAAATTATAAAAAATAAGGAATATACAATTAAATTATAAAAATAAAAAAAACCTTGTATTTAGCTTACAGCAACAAATTCCATAAGAAAGCAAAGGGCGAAGGTTTAAAAAGATTATCATAAATTTTCCTAAACTTCGAGGGAAGTGTTGAGATAAATCTGAAAAGTGCCGATCTTAGGTTTTCCCCATTTACTAAACTCAGGTGCTGTTTTTATAACTCCGTAGACTACTTTTTCAGTTTTAGTGAATATTCATCCATCCATTTGAGAAAATATTAGCTTATTTAATATACAAGGTGTTTGGTAACGAATGAGCCACACCTTAGCAGTGGCTTCCCGGGCTCAATTTATGACGATTTAACCAAACTTATCTTTGTTGGGGTTAGATTGCCCGTTACAGAGATATTTAAAGAATGTAGTGAATTCCACCTTTCGCTTGCTTATGAACGCGCCTAAATTGGACCAACATTTGCAGTCTGTTTTTGTGGTCTGCGCGTTTTAATGTGTAATTATGGTCTGGAGTAGTGTCCCAGAGGGGTACTGTACTCTAGTACAGGTTCTGTTAATTGGTTTATTATTGGGGCAATGTTTTATATGTTCTTTAGATATATTGTAATCTTACATGTTTAGGTTTAAGGAAAACTCTTTGTGTTTTTGTATAATATTTTTGTATTGTAACAAGATAGTAGTTCAGGGTTAGTAGAACAATAGGAGTAAGAACTGTAGACACTCCCGTAACTGCGTCCGTTCGGGGAGATTTACAAAATCCAGAAATAAAGTGACTTATTGAAATTGGAAATAATCGATAAAAAATAATATTTTAACGGAAAAATATTGATGTATTACTTGTATTAATGATAAAGGCGATTTTCTGGAGTTCTTAAAGTGCCAAAGGGTTTTCTTTGTAGATAAAATTTAGTGTTGATGTGGTTTACGTTGTAGCAGACTTGAGTTCTGATTGACTAGAGTTCTGATGTGTGTAAATAAAAAAGGAATATATAAAATATAAATTAGGGGATGCGATCCTCTTTCTTTTGGGACCTTTGGAAAAGGGTGGGCCGAAAAAAAAATTTTTTAATTGAAGAAACTAGGTCCCTAAAAAGTTGTCTTTGGGTATACATAATACGTGGCTAAAATTTTAATCAAATCGATTAACATCTTTAGCCTCCGCAACGACCTTGAAATATTTAAAAAATGTAAAAACCACCGTTTCTTTAAAATTTTAGTAATTGTTTTTCGAAAATTTCAAAAACATACCCCTTTAGAATGTCTTTAGCCACCGCGAGGCCTTAAAGTTTTAAAATTTTTGGAAAACAATTAAAGTGTCAAAAATTTGAAAGGCCTTTTTCAAATAAAGCCACTTGCACAGTTCTCCGCTAGTTTGTTACTGATTTGAGGTTGATTTGTAAGACTATAGCAGCTAAAAAGCTTGGTCTCTCTTCGAGCCAGAAAATACTTCTCCCCTTCCAACTTATACACTCTCTATGTTTCCCAAATAAGACCTAACCTAAAGTAGTGCTCCCACATCGGGGGAGAGGCATCGCCTTCGACACTTAACATCCTTGATTCTATCCAAAAAAGAGCCATTCGACTTATCAATGACCCAGCCCTCACGAGAAAACTCCCTTCTCTCGCTCATCGCCGCGCTGTTGGGTATTTATCCGTTTTCTACCTCTACTTCCACGGATTTTGCTGAGGTTTTGTTTGAAGAACTAGCCGGTATTATTCCCCCCTTGACTGGTCCTAACAGAACAACAAGAGGCGCGTTACGTATGCATCCCTTTACTGTCCAGCTACAAAGCCTAGAACAGATCACTTCTCTCGCTCATTTATACCTAGGGTATCCAGATTATGGAAAAAATTGCCTGCAGATGTTTTCCATTCCCGTCCCATCCCCCAATCCCACAAATCTCTGGTCAATTTCCCTTCCCTTCAGACGCCCACGGTACGTTAGTACTTAGGCTTGAAGTCTACGCGGGAGGATGTCTTATATAAAAAAAATATATGCGGTTGCTTGTTATTTATTCGAAATACTTATTATTATTTTTTCAATTACAATATTAATTAATTTAATGTAACTTCTAACAGAAATAAATATTTTTGTTTAAATTCAATTATATATTATGTGTTTTCAAGAACAATGCAATCTAATATAATGAATAATTTCCGTTTCATCAATTATACTATTTAAAACAAACCTAGTATTATTAAACATTCATACATTGTTTAGACAGTCTGTAAACATTTAAATATAAAAAAACGACATTTTATTAACACCAGTTTTTGACACAACCACGGTAAAATTTATATATTTATTTGACTCAAAACATAGGACCTGCTTCTTTGCAAAACTTCTGGCTCGGATGGGTACAGTATTATATTTTCTTTGGGGAACAGAACGCAAACGTAACAAATGCAAACAAATTTGACGCTTACCACCGCATTCGCATCTCCTAAATTTATAGATATATTTGGTGGAAACCATGTCTAAAAAAACAAATACAATAAACTTGCGCCCATATTTATTACTAACAGTTTTTTAACAATACGTATCGGCTGAGTAAACATTCTTATAATAGACTAACCAAGAGAGATTTACAAATAAACAACTCACATATTATTGCAAAACATTTTAGATTTGTTTCACTTACCATAAAACACTGAAATGAGTCGCCTCAGTCACCAAAATTGCAAAAGGTCTATTATTGTGGCGTACCTATAACGCAATAAACAAATACGCTGCAAGCTTAAATTAAATAACTATTCAGCGAACAAATACCAAACGCACAATTTCAACCTCTCCAAAAGGTGTCCGCGAGCAACAGAAGTAACATTTCAGTCAACAATAGAACCCACTGAATTAATATTTGTTATTATTTCTCTAATGCCTTATAGGAGTGTTTATTTTAATTAAAATAATAACATGATTATCAACTTATCTTTTAGATTTTCTTTTCAAACTGTAATTCTTGTTCGTTTACTAAAATATATTGTATGTAATTTGAATCACACCGCCTACAAATAGCTATTTGTCACCCAATTGTAAGCATTCTCATCAAACAGTTTAATTTTTTAGCTCTAACAATTCTACCCTCTTAGGGATAATAGAAATTTATTGGTTTCCAATAGTATTTTGGTCATTATAAAAATGGTAATATGGTTTTCGAAGAAGTAGGAATACTTTTGGACTCTCATAATAAGTCTATATTTAAAGAATTTTTTTTTGATTATTTCAGCAATGTTTTGTTGAGACAATATTAACTTTAATATAACTAATTTGACAGTGATCAAAAATAACACTATTATTGAAAATAGCGCAGCAGCTTTTCTGTGTAGAATTTTTCCTATTCCGGAATCAATCGTGAACACAGTGTATATATGTAACGTACATTACCTAGCTTAAGCATTTCCAATTGTTTAACTTTCATTTATTCCTGTATTGGATAATATTATTATTGTTGGCATTGAATTAGTTAATGGTACCATATTACAGTCACAATAAATATTGTCTGCACAGCGTTGCGTTGCACAACATAAAATAGATTAATCGAATATTAATTAAACTAAATAATTATACTAGGTAAATTATGAGTAGTTTGCATGAGTCTACAAGGGATAATTAGCAAAACACAATTATCAATGCGGTTTTGCGTTAAAAGATTGGCAAAGCATTAGACCCGTTTGTTGCTAAAAATTAAATTAGTTATTAATGGCTATAGTTAGACAGGCCACAAAAAGACGTATTTTTCATTTTAAAGAACACAAATTTTTGGTTTGCTTGGGGGTGATGATAAAATATAGATACTGGGAAATCGTCAGAAAATATTAACTGATGCGTCATTTTCGGGGATATTGAGGTCAGAAAATCTAAGTTTGTCTAACTGTCGTTTAAAAAATTAACGAAGGGGGGGGGGGGGGGTGTTGATTAAAACAACACTAAGAAAAACACTGAAAAGTATAAAACAATATTTTTACGAATTTATAACTGTAAATGGTAAACTTAATTTTGTTCAAAATTACGTAAATTGTATACACCGAAGTTCTAAACTTTGAAATCGGCAGAGCCAAAGAAAACTAGAGATATTTTAAGATTTTTGTATTTGTAAAAATAATAATTTTGAAAGCTGTTATAGCTGATCTCCAGAAGTTCCTCTCAAAAAATGCATCTTGCGGTGACAACGATATCTCTGGACTGGATCATCTAATATGAAAAAACCAAACGGATTTCGTTAAAGTTATGTATAGTCTTCTAATTAACGGAAGGAATAAGCAAAATAAAATTTTTTGACAAAATGGCGGCTTCTCAAAGGAAAAAAAAATCGATTTTTGACCAAAATTTTGGCCTTAAAGTGTTTATATACAAAAAATATTTATCGGTGAGAAAAAACCTTCCGTTAATTAGTAAAAAATATACTTAAGAAGCTTGTCTTAAAATTTGAGACTGATCGGTTCAGCCGTTTCCGAGAAATCTTCGTCACCGACTTTAAAAACACAGTTTTGAGACAAACGCGTTTAAAGTTTCAAAAGCACTTTACATAGCGTACAATCGCTCTGACACGTCTTTACAAATATGCGTGTAATGTGTATGCGAAAATAATCGCCGGATTACCTTTAAATTTTCTGTGTGTGTACTTGAATATATGTACATTACGAAAATGAAATTAAAAAAATGGATTTTTTGAAAATTCTAACTGTATATAACCCCTTAAGGTATTCTTTTCTTACCTTAAAGTTACCACTAGTCTTTCCTCTGGAAATATTGGCTGGTGCACATAATTAGTCCATTTCTTCGTTAAATGGGGATAAACCTTTTTCAGTATATAGTTAAATGTTTTTATCTCCATTCTGAGATATTCGAAAAATCGACCTGGATGCTTTTTTAATCTAAAGAAAAGATTATAATATTGACCATTTTTTCCTGCTTTTGTTTATCGGATGAACTGAATATTCTCTAAAATTATGTAGCAATAAACGTAATGCAGGATTATTAAAAATTATTTCATCCTCGCTTTCCGAATACATCTTTGCGACTACTTGTTTGCAGACGCATCACTATGTTTAAGTAAATCTGCTGCGCTCCTGCATATTTTTACCCTAAGCTTTACTTGCTCACTATGTGCTAATAGATTTAAAATACATTGTATATTTCGAGTCCCGACGCGTGGAGCGGCGCTTGACGCGTGGAGCGGCGCTCCAGCATATTTTTACCCTTAGTATCGGTACGACGCATCCATCGGTGCCGTTTGGCACCGATGCCATGAGCGTCAGATGAGTCAAGGAGCTACCCCAAGATGCTAGCCCTACAACCAATAGTCCCGGATGTGAACATGTAAGTTAAGGTCCCTAAATCTTGTGATATTAATATTAAGTTTGTTGTTATTAATGTTAAATATAAGTGTTTTGGTAAACCCCGAGTATAAATCTACCATCCCCTACGACCCCTACGTCACATTTGGTGCTTAAGGCCTATACTTAAGGCCATAACGTGACATTTTGTGGAGGCGCCTGGTTCGTTCTCGTTGGTAAGTTCTTCCTAACTTGCCAAGGGCCTTTTGTGTTTATAATTTATTACTGTCTCTTTCAGGTCATTTTTAGTGTTTTTCAGGGCATTTTTAAAGTGTTTTTTTCCAAGGCATTTTTACAGTGCATTTTTTTGTGAAATTATTTTCTACAGTGATTTTTAAAGGGCGTTTTTACAGTGTTTTCTTTCAGGGTATTTTTACATTGGTTTTTAAAGGGGAATTTTTACAGTGCTTTTTACGTCTATATACTTTCCCTCCCCATTCTTATCCCTAACACGTTTGACATAATTTTGTCTTGTGCCCGTTAACGCTGGCGAGATTAAAATTATCCAAACAGAACCTATAGAAATAGTTCCACCTCGTGCCCGTTAACGCTGGCGAGGCTAGGTTTACTATAAATCCCACCTCAAAGCGTCTACTGTAGTCCTACTGTGCCCGTTAACGCTGGCGAGATTAGATTACATAGACTGCTAAATATAGAAATAGTTCCACCTCGTGCCCATTAACGCTGGCGAGGCTAGAATTATTATATATTGGGGTTATTCACTAAACTGCCCTTCCCTTTAATCCTGTGTACGTGACAGTATGATACACGGGAAAAAAGTAGATTTTCGCCTTGGGAGACAAACGTTTCACCTCGCGCCAAAATCCATTACTTTCTTCCCTTATATGTATAATAAATAACTAATAACTCATCTTATTTGCCCGCTCAGCTCTGAAATGAAATAAAAGAATTTGCTAACCCGCATACGAAAACATATTCATACATCACCATAAAATATATACAGGAACAACTTTGGGTTCCCTCTTATAAGCAATCGTGTGAAAAAAAATCCCTTTATATCAAGTTTTAAAGCTCCCCGTGTATGAATTGAACGTTTTAAACTATATTCCAGTTTTCCGTTAACCTAAATATTTTACACTTTATCGACATTTCGAAAATATCCGCACTGCATCAGGTGGTTCATTCTTTTATATCTTTTTAAGACTCGTTATGCAATAAAAAGGTGATAAAACAACAAATTTTCTGTTTTATATGGAAACACGAAACGAATTTAACAGTATGAAATACATAAAAGGGGCACTTAATTATTTTACATAAATATTAATGTGTTTTAAACCATTAAATAAAATAATGTATTACTTTTACACAGAGCTGTATAATTTTTTAAACACATTTTTAATATGATTAGTTTCATAGTCTGTTTTAACTTATTGTAGTCTATATTCCGGTTTATCTCTAAACGTTTTTGGTACTCTGTAGAACACTTTTTGATTCTCAGTACAATTATTGTCCTCAACTTTCCAAAATCCTATCAGGACTTTTTCCTTGCTTCTCTAGTCACCTGAAAGACCAGAAATCGGAAATTTAAGTTATGAATAACATATTGTACCATGGATTTATTAAGAATGAATACGGGATGATTTAACATTCTTTGAAGCCAAAACAAACCATTCTAAACGACACTGTAAACACAATTTGGAAACATTGACCACATCTTATTTTACCTTGTATTTTTGTACAAAAAATACATTAGAAGCATCACAAGATTTACTAAAAGTAATAAAAGCCCTAAAATATTTTATTTTTCTGCTAAATAATAATAAATTTAAGTTAAAAAGGTTTTATTATTTATAGGTTATACTATTTCTAAAGGTTTATTTAAAGTCACTCCGAGTCATTTATAAATCTATAAGTCGCACTTTTTCTTTTATAGTTCATTAGACAAAGACATACGTGTAACCGAGTGTTCAGACGTTTTTCCTAAGCAACCAGCAGAGACAGGAACACTTCTGAGCTCCAACACTCCAATGCTATTTTAACTCTTTCTACTACCATTCTTGATTCAATTACGTATTTCCTTAAAGTTCGTAAACTCTACCCCTAGGGGAAATGTTTTCATAACAAACAGCAAATATAAGGCTTCACGTTCGATACGCTCACAGTATACGGACATCGAATCCTTTCTTAATAAATCCATGTATTGTACCGATGCAGACGGATAATGGATGACAATTAATTATCGAAATACGCTGCTTGATATGAATTATAAGTCTTAGCGTAATTAGATGTAACATAGTTCGAAGTAATTCATAATCTAATAGGTAATTAGATTTTTGGAACAACAACTAGTTGAAATTGATTCATTCATTTATTCAGAGCACAACGTATCTCTCTTAAATCTCGGGGATATATCTAGATTGTGGCGGATTTATAACGAAACGACTTATGAATTGGATATTATGCCACTAAGAATTGCTTATAGATTAATCACTTTTTTCAATTATCTGGTGCAGTTTATTTCTATTTTCCTTAAGTAGTCATCTAGTTAATTCTACTTTTTAGGTTTCTTTGAAAACGAGGCTAGAAATTAAGATGTAAAAAAACTTGTTAGTTTTTGATTAGTACATAAGGTTTAAGGTAACACAAATACGTCAGGCAACCTTTTTATGATTAGAAGTCGCTGATAAAATACAAGGAAAATATCTTTACAGGATTTGTTTTATTTTTGTTAATTTTAAACGCAGTGTCTAATTATTTCTAGATATTTATTTTTTCCTTAACAGTCGGGTAATATCTAATTATACATCTTTCCCTGCACAACTCCAAATATCTGACTGTAATTATTATTCTACAATATTAAGTCAGCGTAATGTTCAATCGTAAATAAATATTATGGGGATGTTTAGAGTAGGAAAATGAGATTAGTAAGCGAAATTGAATTCGGAAATAGGGATCAACAGATTGCTGAAGGGTTGGGGGATCGATTTGTTAAGGTTGAAGTTTAATGTCTTCAAGAAACTTTTATACATTTTCTACTACCTTTGTATGTTTAAATTTGTACATTAAATGAGTGATTGTTATTAGATGTTTAATACGCGATTCAACAGGGAGTGTGGTGAGCTTTTAAAATCTCATTTCCTTTATTGTTCTTAGTAACGCCTCCATACACATTTCTTTATATTTTAATAATAAAACCGGTTGTTGTTAAAATTTTGTCTTATCTACAAAAATGTAGAACCATAATAATTATAAATCATTTTTAAAATATAACAAAAACTAATAATTTTTTTACATAAATGCAATTATTATTATATTTCCACTTTACTTCTTACTCTTACTCTTCTTACTAATGCCTTCCTGCTAACTCAAACAATAGCGATAGAAACTGTCGCCTACTTTAATAGACATGTTATAAACTTCCAACGTCAGTACTTGTTGAGACAGGAGGAATATCGTAAGCATTGTTTTGCAAGGTTCAAGTTTACTTGCGTTCTGTTGGATATTTATCAAAACTGTGAAGGGTAACAAAAAGGTAAGTATTATTTTTTTCTTAATATTTGTTCATACAATCTCCAAAACTACCTATTTTTTTGAAACTTTACACCAAAATCAACTCTTTTAGTATCATCTGTAATAGATTACACCTAAACAAATTTTTCTTTGTTTAATTTTCAATTGTAGGGATTTGTATACCAGCCGCGGCCCGTGAGTTTTTTTACAGGTGGGTCAAAATTTTGTGGGCAACTAGAGATACCAACGCAACAAGCAAAATACACTTTTTTAATTAGGAAAGTGTTTTAATAATGTGCCTAGTTTTGCCAAGAAATTATTTACCTACAAACAAACACCGCAAGAATCATAAAATAGGTACTGGACATTGCTACTCTAGATGTTTATGACTTTTAGTATTACTTTTCTATGTATTTTAGTAGTATAAGATTCTTAGCGGTTTCCCGTTTTGATTCGTTTAGCGTCTCCTCAATAGAGGTAGCGCCTTGGTTTATAAGCCCAGAATGGTGTTTATTCTTGGCTAAAACCATAATTATTCGTAAAATAAAAGTATGAACGCTGCCGAAACTCCGTTTTCTTTAATAAATTCAATACTGGCGGCTAGACATAGTAATACGATCTTTGTCTGCTGTAGTAGATATGAGATTACCAATAATTTTAAAAATATTTTATCGAGGAATAAGTGCTAACTTGGTGCCAATACACGTTTTAGAGCCGATCTAATTTTTTAAGTAACAAGAATTTAAAAATGAAGCCTACCCAGCACACCCTCGAACCCACGACCTCTTGGTTAACTCGCTGAGATTCTAACTTTGGACTACGCTGCTAATGTGAGGAACCCCGTCCGATGCCGTTATATTTGATGACTAACATTGGCGTGGCTGAGGTCTTATTTTTAAATTTTTATGTTTAGCCGCTAATTAATAATACATTAATACAATGCAAATACAATGAGCATATTAGGTACCTAATTACTTTTTCTTTGTCGAACCCAAATGTTTTGAACGGGGCGGTTCGAGTGTAATTCCATAGTGGGAGGGGCGCGATATTATTGGTGGGCCGTCAACAAATTTTGTCTCTTTTTAACTTCCTAAAGCGCGTTTTTTAAGTAACAAGAATTTAAAAATGAAGCCTACCCAGCACACCCTCGAACCCACGACCTCTTGGTTAACTCGCTGAGATTCTAACTTTGGACTACGCTGCTAATGTGAGGAACCCCGTCCGATGCCGTTATATTTGATGACTAACATTGGCGTGGCTGAGGTCTTATTTTTAAATTTTTATGTTTAGCCGCTAATTAATAATACATTAATACAATGCAAATACAATGAGCATATTAGGTACCTAATTACTTTTTCTTTGTCGAACCCAAATGTTTTGAACGGGGCGGTTCGAGTGTAATTCCATAGTGGGAGGGGCGCGATATTATTGGTGGGCCGTCAACAAATTTTGTCTCTTTTTAACTTCCTAAAGCGCGTATGTCTGTTTCTCTCTTAGTTTTAATGCATTTATATCGTCCATATAAACCTATGAGGCCAATTTAAAATACAACCCAGCCCGGGGCAAGCTTGGAAATCTTTCGACGATGGCTTGGCTTGATTCTTTCTTGGGGAGTTTTCGCATGGAACTTGCACTTTTTGAAAGAAAAGTTTGATTTTAAAATGATTGGTGGATCATTGAAAATAAATTTAAGTGGGTCATTGACCCAATGACCTTATGTATACCAGTTGTATACCAGAATGAATAATAATAAGTACCTACACAAAACTGAAATGTGTGGCTGAAAACCGCCCTTCTTACAACAGTCCAGAATAATCAGGCAGAGCCAGATGATAACCGATGGATTTACGATGTGTTCGTTCAAGTCGGCGGTACGTGGCGTAAACAGATTTAAAGAAGGTCGGTTTTTCCAGTGCATGGTTTTGTATTAAGCAGGTTAGAACTACTCTATCGAACTGATTTATATTTTGAATCATGAAGTCAAAATGATGGATCTTCGCCAAGTAAACAGAACATTTTTAATAACAATTTATCGAAGCCACCCATGCCTGTGGAAAGTAAAGTCACGTGAATACAGTGATTGATTAAAGGAAGACCAGGCTTATGATCTCCCCAAGGGCTTGAGGTGAAATGATAACTGAAAACTTTAATTTTTTATAACTTCTGCCTATTGCAATTGATCTTAATGTCGCTATAAGTCTCTCATGAGATTTCTTAGCTGCGTGTCTTGTTTATAAATCATGGAGTCACCAGTTTCAGAAGGGTAAAATAGGATTTCTTAGTCCAATCGTAAATTTTTAAACCACTCTCCGGGCTCTAACCAATAGTTCTGTTAATAAATTAGTGGGTATGCGACATCTGGCTTCTTTTTAAAAGCACTTCATCCACTTTTGTATGCTCTTTTTTTATTTTTAAGTTTACGACTAATGCCGCCATCACTGCATAATATAAAGTATAAATATTATATTCTCTTCGCTTCACTTGTCGCGATCAAGATTGCTGACAAAATGTCTTGTGAAGGTAATGTGTGATCAACGCACGTTCATCGTTATTACCAGTTTCAGTTTTATCCGTTTGGTTAAATAAGCGTTGAAAGAATCGTCTCCTTTTTATGCCCTTTAAAATAATTTTTTCATCGTTAGTAGTTAAAGTAGATGCTTAGTGAGTTTCCGCATGCGCAGTAGGGTCGACCTTGAACGCTCAGGTGTGCTATTGTTATTTGGCCTTGATATGCGCAGGTGTTATTCCAAGGTCAAGGTCAATAACTTGGCCTTGAACGCGAGCAGATGTTTCTTTGTTTGGTGATGGCCAGGTGGACGACGCTTATTTCAAGGTTACATTTGCGGTGCATATTTTCAATGAATGCGAGCAGCTGTTTCTTTGTTTGGTGATGACCAGGTGTACGACGCTTATTTCAAGGTTACATTTGCGATGCATATTTTCAATGAATGCGAGCAGATGTTTCTTTGTTTGATGATGACCAGGTGTACGACGCTTATTTCAAGGTTACATTTGTGATGTTAGTTTACCTTGAGTTATTATTGGGGTGTAACATGTTTTGGTATGAAGATCGAGTGGGTTGGGTCTAATGTGGTTCGGTATATATGAGGGTAGGGGGAATTAAATTTTAGTATAGAACATTGTGTTGAGTAAAACGGTTCAAGCAAGTTAATTTGAAAGTCATGGCGTACGTGTGTGAAAATTGTGGTAAATCGTTTACCCAGAGTTATAATATGTTACGACATAAAAGAGAATCGTGCGTAGCACGATTTGCAAATATACATGGTGGAAAACAGCGAAAAGTTGACGATGGGGCATCAACATCTGAGGTGCGTACTTGCACTTGCTGCAATATAACCATACCAGCAAATCGAATGGCAGCTCATCAAAGAACAATACACCATAAAAGTAATGCATGTTCACCAATATCAGCTGGTGTTGAACTCGTGTCCAGTGCTTTTAGAAATAGGATTGCCACATACCGTATATCAAGTGATAATGAACATACTGACTATTCATTATTTTTTGATGAAATTAAAGCAAAAGTGTTAGAGGTAGTAAGTGACCTAGTAAGAGTGCGTTGTGCTTTGAAAGTTAATATGGTGGTTGTTGGTCGGTATCTTTTACCAACACAAGATAATATGTACAGTGACAAGTCATTTAATACACGCAATGAAATTGTTACTTCAGGAAGCGATTTGGAAGAAATATATCAATCATTAGTGGAAGCCATGAAGACTCAATCGACTGAGTTTCAGGAAAAAGATTCAGGTATGTTATGCATTAACGACTAAAAATAAAATAAATACTTATGTCACTCTTTCTTGTTTTCGTAGGTTGGGCTCTGGAAAAAATTCTATACCTGGAAGTTAATGTCAACGAGTATAAACCTTTTGGTGGATCTTCATATATAAAGTTACCCCGATTCATCGAATTGAAAAAAGCCATCATCAATGTGATTAATCAAGATGAGTGTTGTTTTGCGTGGTCAATCGTGTCTGCTTTGTGCCCCGCCACTAGAAGGGCATCACAGATTCAATCTTATCCACACTATTCAAGACTGCTGAATTTTACAGGTATAGACTTTCCAGTAAAGTTGCGTGATATATCAAAATTTGAAGAAATGAATAATATTTCAGTTAACGTTTATGGTTTGCAAAAAATTTTCGAAAATAATATGTTAAAGTATGAAGTTGTCGGTCCATTAAGGTATTCGGGTAGAAAACTTAACAGACATGTAAACTTGTTGTTAATAACAAAGGATTGTAGTATTAAAGATGATGATGAGCATATTTGTGATACGCGTTGTTCTAAAAGTCATTATTGTTGGATAAAAGACTTATCGAAATTATGTTCCAGTCAAATTACATCGCGTAGAGATAAAATGTATTTTTGTGATGGTTGTTTGATATATTTTAGTTCACCATCATCTTTGATATCACACCAAAAAAATGACTGTAACCACAAATATTCATTAACACCATCACTAAATTTAAAAATAGATAAATTTGGAAGGAGTGTAAGTGAAAATATATTAAAATTTGAAAACATAGAAAAGCAAATGCGTGTACCGTTTGTCGTTTACGCGGATTTTGAATCGGTGCTTAAACCGCTGGATACTGTGGAACCAAATCCCACAAATTCTTACTTAGTCAAAAGCATCAAACATGAACCATATTCTTTTGCGTATTTAATAAAGTGCTCCTTTGACGATTCGATTTCAAAATTTGAGCTGTACCGGGGAAACGACGCAGCCCAGGTTTTCGTTTCTCGACTTGAAAGTGATTTAAGATCTCTTTACAATACATACTTAAGAGATATAAAAGCAATGGAAACTTTAACGGTGGACCAAATAGCGGAGTTCAATAATGCCACAAAATGTGGTATATGTGAACGACCTTTTGAAAATAATAATTGTAAAGTAAAGGACCACTGTCACATAACTGGGAAAAAAAGACCTGGTGCTGCTCATTCGATTTGCAATTTAAATTATAAGTTACCCAATTTTATTCCAATTATATTTCATAACTTGAGCGGGTACGATTGCCACATGTTTATTAAAGAGTTGTGTCGTCACGGAGACAAGATCGATGTTTTAGCTCAAAGCAAGGAAAAGTATATTTCGTTTACGAAAAGTATTTACGTTCACGATTATGTCGATAATAAAAGTGGGACAATAAAGAAAAAATATTTGAAATTGCGGTTCATCGATAGTTTTAAATTTCTATCAACTTCGCTGGAAAATTTGGGTAATGGATTAGCTGTGGGTAGTTTCAGGGAAACAGGAAAATATTTTTCTGATAATGAGCAGTTTAATTTAATGCGCAAAAAAGGTGTTTTTCCCTATAGTTTTGTCGATTCAATGGAGAAAATGAACCATCCAACTTTACCCACAAAAAATCAGTTTTATGATAGTTTGTCAGAGGAGCACATTAGCGATGAAGATTATGATAGAGCTAAAAAGGTGTGGGACACATTTAATTGTAAGAATTTGGGGGACTATTCGGATTTATATTTGAAATCTGATGTTTTATTACTAACCGATGTTTTTGAACAGTTTCGCGATACTTGTTTAGAAACGTATAAACTGGATCCAGCACAGTACTATACCCTTCCAAGTTATTCGTTTGATTGTATGTTGCGTATTTCTAAGGTAGAGTTAGAGCTATTGACTGATATCGACACGGTTCATTTTTTCAAAAAGGTATTCGAGGCGGTATAAGTCAGTGTTCAGAAAGGATGCACGCTGCCAACAACATATATGTACCAAACTACGACCCTAACGAACCATCATCTTTCATTGTTTATCTTGATGCAACAAATCTATACGGTCATAGTATGTCGCAGGCATTACCATTTGGCGGCTTTAGATGGTTATCAGAGCATGAAATTTTAAATTTAAATATTATGGATGTGGACGATAATGGTCCAGAAGGATACGTTTTGGAAGTTGACGTTCATTATCCGGATACGCTATATGATGACCATTCCGACTTACCATTTTTAGTTGAAAATATTGTACCACCCACGGAATCGGCAAAATTTTCAAAGTTAATTCCGAATTTAAACGATAAAAAGAAATACATCATTCATTACCGAACATTAAAACAAGCAATCAATAACGGCCTAATGGTAATGCAAACACACAGAATTTTAAAATTTAATCAATCCCCATGGTTAAAGACATATATCGACTTAAATACAGATTTGCGCAATAGGGCAACAACAAAGTTTGGTAAAGACACTTTTAAATTAATCATTAATGCTGTTTTTGGCAAGACCATGGAAAATGTGGAGAATCGTAATGATATAAAACTAGTTACCCGATGGGAAAATGACAGGAATAAAATTGGGGCACGAGCATTAATTTCTCGTCCTTATTTTAAAAGTTCAACGGTTTTTAATAAAGAATTCGTTGCCATTCATATGGACCAATTAAAGGTAACTTATAATAAACCAATTTATATCGGATTTTCCATACTGGACATGTCGAAAACAGTAATTTATGATTTTTTCTACTCATTCATTAAAACAAAATTTGGCAAAAATGCTTCTTTACTGTATACAGACACAGATTCGTTAATATTAAAAGTTTACACCGACAATTTTTATCGCATAATTGCAGAAAATCCGGATAAATTCGATACATCCAATTATACCGAAGGAAATATTTTTAACATAAAAAAAAGTCAGTCAGTAGTAGGTAGAATGAAGGATGAATTTCCAGGTGATCCAATAATAAGTTTTTTTGGTACCGGAGCCAAAGCTTATTACATAAACTCAGTCAGTAGCGAAATTAAAAAAGCGAAAGGTATAAAAAAACGTGTAATTGAAAAACAGCTTCACCTGGAAGATTATCGGAATATCGTAGAACGTGGTGGTCAGATATTTCGAAAAATGAAAACCTTTCGAAGTTATAAACACGACGTTTATACCGAAATAATTAATAAAGTTGCTTTATCTCACCACGACGATAAACGTTATATTATACCATCAACAACAAAAACTCTACCTTGGGGGCACCCAGACATAAAGTTTTACGAAACAAACCCTGAAGATAACCTAAATATGTTAATACAAGCTATGCAAAGTTTTTTACCCGAAAATATTAGTTATAATTAGAAAAATGTTGGAAAGTCTATGTTTTAGAAAAATAAAAAAATATTAACTCGAATGTCACGTAGTTTTATTAACCACTATAGTAATAGCAATAGTTGAAATTTTATAACGCAGGATAGTAAAATACATAGATAATTGTTTCAATAATATGTTGTTTTATTTTACAATATAGTAATAGTTACAAAAATAAAAATTAATTAATGTCTTGCTTGTAAACTTCTCGTAGCATCCATTGTCTTCTCAGCATATGAGATCTGCTAATCGGTCCTCGTCGACACATCAGCGTTCCACAGTAATGACACTTAACAATCCTTACTCTCAACAATTCAATGTAACTGTAAGATTGCATGTGGTCAGTCCAAATATATACTTCTCTTTTACAATTATAGCAAACGGCAGAAATTATTATTTGTGCTCCTGAAAAAGTCTCAGCTGGACGATTGTTATCTTGATCTGCAGGCAACATTATAGTTTCTGATAATAGTCATCGAAGGAAAGAGAGTGTCTATAAATATGGGTTGTCTGGATCATATAACCTTGAGAGCACAAACAATAACAGAAGTAAGGACACACGATTACCTTGAAAATATGTCCTTGAATCGCTGTCTAGCCGTCGAACGCAACCTTGTAAGTTGAATGAACTTGTTTGGCCTCCAAAGCATCAACCGTCAGATAGAGTGGGGGAGTTTATGGTGGGGTGATAAGTATAAATTTGGTTTGCTAGGCAGAGCATTTCATAGTTCGCTAGAACAGTTCGCCAAGTAAATACATTTGTCAGTTTAGTGCAGTGAGTTAGTTAGAAAAATGAATTCCGGTAGTGAGTCGTTGTTAAATGCGTTTAACTTGGATGGAAGTATCCAAGCAGAGTTGATGGGGCAGGAAGTGATTGACCTGCTGACCCCAGGTGTCTTCGAAGAATGGCACAATGACGACGTGCTGAACACTGCGTTTGTGGAAGAAGAAGTAGACGCGAAAAAGGAGACAGTTAATTCGGCGGTTGACTACGTCAACAAGTGGACTGAGGAGGATGGAGGCCGAATTAATATTATAAGTGATGTGGTGATCAAAAAGGCGAGGCGGGGGCCAACATCGAAACTACAAAATCTTCTGACCAAACCCAAGACGGCCACCATTAATAAAGGTGAATTCTATGCGGCTGCCGAGGGCGAGAAGAAGAAGAGGAAATTTCAGTTTAGGCGCCCCACAGTGCCAGTGGAACTACCTGATTTTCTGAAGTCTCCGCCACCACCGAAGCCTCTGTCTCCAATCGTTGTGGTGAATAACGGTCCAGACTCGGCCACACCTGACAATTCACAGGTTGTCGACAAAGGGACAATTGCAACGGAGGCACCACTATCGCCAACAATAGGACGTGGGAAGTGCCGCAAACCGGCCAAGATGCGATGCAAGCGATCGTACGAGGAATCGCAGCAGTCAGCAACAACTGCTGAAGAGCCGGACTGGTTGAACGAGTTTTCGTCGAGCCAAAAGTGCGTCTTCTCCGCGGCATATAGGTATAGGGAACAACTACTGCGCGAAGTAAAAAAGTGTGATAGTGATGAGGCGGACTTTGAAAGACAGATTAATGAACTGCGGGTGAAAGTGGAGCAAACTAAAAGGACAAGGGAGAAGTGCGTTAAAAGACTGGAAGTAATGAATAATTTAGCGTATAAGAAGTAGCTTTAGAATTTTATTGTAAATATAGAGTTAAGTTATTTTTGTAATAGTAATGTATATATAAGTAAAAGAAAATGTTTTTGTATATATGATAATAAAAAAAGAAGTTAAATGAAACAATATTTTTTTATTTCTAAAATAAGTATACGGAAGTTACACACAAAAAATAGTGTGAAAATGCAAAATAGAAAAACGAATAGACGGAAAATGTAGGGCCGTAACTTTAGGTGTGTAATCGTTAGATGCACACAACTTAAGTATGCGATAAAGTGTTATGTCTGTGAAAAGAGGCTATCCGTTACAATGGCTGAGAACATGCATCTTATTTGTAATAAAATGTGAATTTTACTACAAGTAAGATAATAGACCAAACTCTCGGCATTTTCGTAGAGAACTTACTAGAAATTTAGCTAGTTCTAACGTATGGTAAGAACGTACATGTCTTTATAGAGTAACATAATATTTTCCAAAAGAAATTAATTCTTGAGAAATATGATGTTACTTGGGATGTGACATGAATCAACTACAAACTACGATCAAATATTTTGTAGCCCTGAAAAGGGCTGATTTTGTCGGGGTAGGTCGGGGAGGGCATGGTTCCGGGATCAGTTGGTGGAATCAGCTGGACCATCTTCATCCTGATGGTCCGTGATCCACCAAGTGGATGAATCGGCCGGACCGTCATGATCTTCCGGCGACGGTGGTGGCACCCAATCAGTGCTGGAGTCTGGCTCCATGTCTTCAGCCGACAACTCCCCATTTTGCCAATCCATGTTTGGCAATTCCGGACCCAGATCTGCTTCTTCGACCGCCCGCTCATCTTCCCAGGCATTAAACATATCTTCTGCCTCGATGTCTAGAAGTCGTTCGATGTCCAAGAGTAGGTCATCCATATCGACATCATTCATGTCAACGGTATCATCGCTAAAAACCGATGAACCGCGACTCAATGGTCTTTCGAAATCCATAGTTATATCTTCGTACTTTAAGATTTAAAAATGAAGTGATTCTGTGACCCGCTCGCAACCGTTTAAATAGAGATAATATACCCCCTCCACCACTCCATCCCCACCTTTTCACCGCCAACAAACTAGAGTTTATTATACAAATGCCCTCCATCCAAAAATGATACTGGCGGACTTCACTGTCGAAAACTGCTTTTAGTTCTCAAAAATGGTGTAATTGTGTTGTGGAAATGTGACCGACAAAGAAACTTATACTCGATCTATCTGGACTTACATAATTTCTATCTAATGTCACAGAAGCCGTGGCATTAGATAAATACAAGTAAGATCAAAATATTCTGTCATCCTGAAAAGGACGGATTTTGCAAAGAAAATTATACTCGATCCGACTGGACTTATATAATTTTCTATCTAACGCCACATATACTATGGCATTAGGTAACTAAAACTACGATGAAACATTCTGTGGCCCTGAAAAGGACCGTTTTTCAAGGTATAATATCTTATTTGTAATCAGGCTCGATTACAAATAAGGCACGCACTCTTATGTTGTAGAGTACCAAGAGCTACTCCACAACCTTTACAGTTCGGTATGTGCGCGCGACTACCGAAATCTTGGGTTACATGACCACTGAAGAATTGGTCACCAGCCGACTTGTTTTCCAAGTCGGCATAGCAGCCAATACACCAGCCATCATCACCCACCTTCACCAGGTTTAAGGTCTTGCACACCCGGCGGGATCGGACGGGGAAAACTTTCCTCTGTCTAAGTGCCCAATTATCCAAATTCCTAGGAGTATCATCGCTTAAGTATCCATCATCATCTGATGATGCCATGTTGAGATGAGCGAATGTAATGAAGTAAGCAGTCGACTCGAGCTGCTTTTAAAGACCTTAGCTCCGCCCCTTGGTGAGTTTGGTGGGAAAGTTAAAACCAATTTTGTTAATATTTTTAGACACTTCCAGTGAAATAGCTCCGCCCTTTGGTGAGTTTGGTGGGCGAGTCAAAACAAGTTTTATTAATTTAAGACACTTCCAGTGAAATTGTCGAAAAACTTTATTGGAAAATGTTGTTCGGCCGGCCGCCTACGGCGGCCCTTAGGTCGCTCCGCGACTTAAGCGGCGGCTTCGCCGCCGCGGCCGTCAGGTCGCGGAGCGACCTAAGGGCCGCGGCGGCGAAGCCGCCGCTTAAGGTCGCGGAGCGACCTGAAGGCCGCGGCGGCGAAGCCGCCGCTTAAGTCGCGGAGCGACCTAAGGGCCGCCGTAGGCGGCCGGCCGAACAACATTTTCCAATAAAGTTTTTCGACAATTTCACTGGAAGTGTCTTAAATTAATAAAACTTGTTTTGACTCGCCCACCAAACTCACCAAAGGGCGGAGCTATTTCACTGGAAGTGTCTAAAAATATTAACAAAATTGGTTTTAACTTTCCCACCAAACTCACCAAGGGGCGGAGCTAAGGTCTTTAAAAGCAGCTCGAGTCGACTGCTTACTTCATTACATTCGCTCATCTCAACATGGCATCATCAGATGATGATGGATACTTAAGCGATGATACTCCTAGGAATTTGGATAATTGGGCACTTAGACAGAGGAAAGTTTTCCCCGTCCGATCCCGCCGGGTGTGCAAGACCTTAAACCTGGTGAAGGTGGGTGATGATGGCTGGTGTATTGGCTGCTATGCCGACTTGGAAAACAAGTCGGCTGGTGACCAATTCTTCAGTGGTCATGTAACCCAAGATTTCGGTAGTCGCGCGCACATACCGAACTGTAAAGGTTGTGGAGTAGCTCTTGGTACTCTACAACATAAGAGTGCGTGCCTTATTTGTAATCGAGCCTGATTACAAATAAGATATTATACCTTGAAAAACGGTCCTTTTCAGGGCCACAGAATGTTTCATCGTAGTTTTAGTTACCTAATGCCATAGTATATGTGGCGTTAGATAGAAAATTATATAAGTCCAGTCGGATCGAGTATAATTTTCTTTGCAAAATCCGTCCTTTTCAGGATGACAGAATATTTTGATCTTACTTGTATTTATCTAATGCCACGGCATCTGTGACATTAGATAGAAATTATGTAAGTCCAGATAGATCGAGTATAAGTTTCTTTGTCGGTCACATTTCCACAACACAATTACACCATTTTTGAGAACTAAAAGCAGTTTTCGACAGTGAAGTCCGCCAGTATCATTTTTGGATGGAGGGCATTTGTATAATAAACTCTAGTTTGTTGGCGGTGAAAAGGTGGGGATGGAGTGGTGGAGGGGGTAGATTATCTCTATTTAAACGGTTGCGAGCGGGTCACAGAATCACTTCATTTTTAAATCTTAAAGTACGAAGATATAACTATGGATTTCGAAAGACCATTGAGTCGCGGTTCATCGGTTTTTAGCGATGATACCGTTGACATGAATGATGTCGATATGGATGACCTACTCTTGGACATCGAACGACTTCTAGACATCGAGGCAGAAGATATGTTTAATGCCTGGGAAGATGAGCGGGCGGTCGAAGAAGCAGATCTGGGTCCGGAATTGCCAAACATGGATTGGCAAAATGGGGAGTTGTCGGCTGAAGACATGGAGCCAGACTCCAGCACTGATTGGGTGCCACCACCGTCGCCGGAAGATCATGACGGTCCGGCCGATTCATCCACTTGGTGGATCACGGACCATCAGGATGAAGATGGTCCAGCTGATTCCACCAACTGATCCCGGAACCATGCCCTCCCCGACCTACCCCGACAAAATCAGCCCTTTTCAGGGCTACAAAATATTTGATCGTAGTTTGTAGTTGATTCATGTCACATCCCAAGTAACATCATATTTCTCAAGAATTAATTTCTTTTGGAAAATATTATGTTACTCTATAAAGACATGTACGTTCTTACCATACGTTAGAACTAGCTAAATTTCTAGTAAGTTCTCTACGAAAATGCCGAGAGTTTGGTCTATTATCTTACTTGTAGTAAAATTCACATTTTATTACAAATAAGATGCATGTTCTCAGCCATTGTAACGGATAGCCTCTTTTCACAGACATAACACTTTATCGCATACTTAAGTTGTGTGCATCTAACGATTACACACCTAAAGTTACGGCCCTACATTTTCCGTCTATTCGTTTTTCTATTTTGCATTTTCACACTATTTTTTGTGTGTAACTTCCGTATACTTATTTTAGAAATAAAAAAATATTGTTTCATTTAACTTCTTTTTTTATTATCATATATACAAAAACATTTTCTTTTACTTATATATACATTACTATTACAAAAATAACTTAACTCTATATTTACAATAAAATTCTAAAGCTACTTCTTATACGCTAAATTATTCATTACTTCCAGTCTTTTAACGCACTTCTCCCTTGTCCTTTTAGTTTGCTCCACTTTCACCCGCAGTTCATTAATCTGTCTTTCAAAGTCCGCCTCATCACTATCACACTTTTTTACTTCGCGCAGTAGTTGTTCCCTATACCTATATGCCGCGGAGAAGACGCACTTTTGGCTCGACGAAAACTCGTTCAACCAGTCCGGCTCTTCAGCAGTTGTTGCTGACTGCTGCGATTCCTCGTACGATCGCTTGCATCGCATCTTGGCCGGTTTGCGGCACTTCCCACGTCCTATTGTTGGCGATAGTGGTGCCTCCGTTGCAATTGTCCCTTTGTCGACAACCTGTGAATTGTCAGGTGTGGCCGAGTCTGGACCGTTATTCACCACAACGATTGGAGACAGAGGCTTCGGTGGTGGCGGAGACTTCAGAAAATCAGGTAGTTCCACTGGCACTGTGGGGCGCCTAAACTGAAATTTCCTCTTCTTCTTCTCGCCCTCGGCAGCCGCATAGAATTCACCTTTATTAATGGTGGCCGTCTTGGGTTTGGTCAGAAGATTTTGTAGTTTCGATGTTGGCCCCCGCCTCGCCTTTTTGATCACCACATCACTTATAATATTAATTCGGCCTCCATCCTCCTCAGTCCACTTGTTGACGTAGTCAACCGCCGAATTAACTGTCTCCTTTTTCGCGTCTACTTCTTCTTCCACAAACGCAGTGTTCAGCACGTCGTCATTGTGCCATTCTTCGAAGACACCTGGGGTCAGCAGGTCAATCACTTCCTGCCCCATCAACTCTGCTTGGATACTTCCATCCAAGTTAAACGCATTTAACAACGACTCACTACCGGAATTCATTTTTCTAACTAACTCACTGCACTAAACTGACAAATGTATTTACTTGGCGAACTGTTCTAGCGAACTATGAAATGCTCTGCCTAGCAAACCAAATTTATACTTATCACCCCACCATAAACTCCCCCACTCTATCTGACGGTTGATGCTTTGGAGGCCAAACAAGTTCATTCAACTTACAAGGTTGCGTTCGACGGCTAGACAGCGATTCAAGGACATATTTTCAAGGTAATCGTGTGTCCTTACTTCTGTTATTGTTTGTGCTCTCAAGGTTATATGATCCAGACAACCCATATTTATAGACACTCTCTTTCCTTCGATGACTATTATCAGAAACTATAATGTTGCCTGCAGATCAAGATAACAATCGTCCAGCTGAGACTTTTTCAGGAGCACAAATAATAATTTCTGCCGTTTGCTATAATTGTAAAAGAGAAGTATATATTTGGACTGACCACATGCAATCTTACAGTTACATTGAATTGTTGAGAGTAAGGATTGTTAAGTGTCATTACTGTGGAACGCTGATGTGTCGACGAGGACCGATTAGCAGATCTCATATGCTGAGAAGACAATGGATGCTACGAGAAGTTTACAAGCAAGACATTAATTAATTTTTATTTTTGTAACTATTACTATATTGTAAAATAAAACAACATATTATTGAAACAATTATCTATGTATTTTACTATCCTGCGTTATAAAATTTCAACTATTGCTATTACTATAGTGGTTAATAAAACTACGTGACATTCGAGTTAATATTTTTTTATTTTTCTAAAACATAGACTTTCCAACATTTTTCTAATTATAACTAATATTTTCGGGTAAAAAACTTTGCATAGCTTGTATTAACATATTTAGGTTATCTTCAGGGTTTGTTTCGTAAAACTTTATGTCTGGGTGCCCCCAAGGTAGAGTTTTTGTTGTTGATGGTATAATATAACGTTTATCGTCGTGGTGAGATAAAGCAACTTTATTAATTATTTCGGTATAAACGTCGTGTTTATAACTTCGAAAGGTTTTCATTTTTCGAAATATCTGACCACCACGTTCTACGATATTCCGATAATCTTCCAGGTGAAGCTGTTTTTCAATTACACGTTTTTTTATACCTTTCGCTTTTTTAATTTCGCTACTGACTGAGTTTATGTAATAAGCTTTGGCTCCGGTACCAAAAAAACTTATTATTGGATCACCTGGAAATTCATCCTTCATTCTACCTACTACTGACTGACTTTTTTTTATGTTAAAAATATTTCCTTCGGTATAATTGGATGTATCGAATTTATCCGGATTTTCTGCAATTATGCGATAAAAATTGTTGGTGTAAACTTTTAATATTAACGAATCTGTGTCTGTATACAGTAAAGAAGCATTTTTGCCAAATTTTGTTTTAATGAATGAGTAGAAAAAATCATAAATTACTGTTTTCGACATGTCCAGTATGGAAAATCCGATATAAATTGGTTTATTATAAGTTACCTTTAATTGGTCCATATGAATGGCAACGAATTCTTTATTAAAAACCGTTGAACTTTTAAAATAAGGACGAGAAATTAATGCTCGTGCCCCAATCTTATTCCTGTCATTTTCCCATCGGGTAACTAGTTTTATATCATTACGATTCTCCACATTTTCCATGGTCTTGCCAAAAACAGCATTAATGATTAATTTAAAAGTGTCTTTACCAAACTTTGTTGTTGCCCTATTGCGCAAATCTGTATTTAAGTCGATATATGTCTTTAACCATGGGGATTGATTAAATTTTAAAATTCTGTGTGTTTGCATTACCATTAGGCCGTTATTGATTGCTTGTTTTAATGTTCGGTAATGAATGATGTATTTCTTTTTATCGTTTAAATTCGGAATTAACTTTGAAAATTTTGCCGATTCCGTGGGTGGTACAATATTTTCAACTAAAAATGGTAAGTCGGAATGGTCATCATATAGCGTATCCGGATAATGAACGTCAACTTCCAAAACGTATCCTTCTGGACCATTATCGTCCACATCCATAATATTTAAATTTAAAATTTCATGCTCTGATAACCATCTAAAGCCGCCAAATGGTAATGCCTGCGACATACTATGACCATATAGATTTGTTGCATCAAGATAAACAATGAAAGATGATGGTTCGTTAGGGTCGTAGTTTGGTACATATATGTTGTTGGCAGCGTGCATCCTTTCTGAACACTGACTTATACCGCCTCGAATACCTTTTTGAAAAAATGAACCGTGTCGATATCAGTCAATAGCTCTAACTCTACCTTAGAAATACGCAACATACAATCAAACGAATAACTTGGAAGGGTATAGTACTGTGCTGGATCCAGTTTATACGTTTCTAAACAAGTATCGCGAAACTGTTCAAAAACATCGGTTAGTAATAAAACATCAGATTTCAAATATAAATCCGAATAGTCCCCCAAATTCTTACAATTAAATGTGTCCCACACCTTTTTAGCTCTATCATAATCTTCATCGCTAATGTGCTCCTCTGACAAACTATCATAAAACTGATTTTTTGTGGGTAAAGTTGGATGGTTCATTTTCTCCATTGAATCGACAAAACTATAGGGAAAAACACCTTTTTTGCGCATTAAATTAAACTGCTCATTATCAGAAAAATATTTTCCTGTTTCCCTGAAACTACCCACAGCTAATCCATTACCCAAATTTTCCAGCGAAGTTGATAGAAATTTAAAACTATCGATGAACCGCAATTTCAAATATTTTTTCTTTATTGTCCCACTTTTATTATCGACATAATCGTGAACGTAAATACTTTTCGTAAACGAAATATACTTTTCCTTGCTTTGAGCTAAAACATCGATCTTGTCTCCGTGACGACACAACTCTTTAATAAACATGTGGCAATCGTACCCGCTCAAGTTATGAAATATAATTGGAATAAAATTGGGTAACTTATAATTTAAATTGCAAATCGAATGAGCAGCACCAGGTCTTTTTTTCCCAGTTATGTGACAGTGGTCCTTTACTTTACAATTATTATTTTCAAAAGGTCGTTCACATATACCACATTTTGTGGCATTATTGAACTCCGCTATTTGGTCCACCGTTAAAGTTTCCATTGCTTTTATATCTCTTAAGTATGTATTGTAAAGAGATCTTAAATCACTTTCAAGTCGAGAAACGAAAACCTGGGCTGCGTCGTTTCCCCGGTACAGCTCAAATTTTGAAATCGAATCGTCAAAGGAGCACTTTATTAAATACGCAAAAGAATATGGTTCATGTTTGATGCTTTTGACTAAGTAAGAATTTGTGGGATTTGGTTCCACAGTATCCAGCGGTTTAAGCACCGATTCAAAATCCGCGTAAACGACAAACGGTACACGCATTTGCTTTTCTATGTTTTCAAATTTTAATATATTTTCACTTACACTCCTTCCAAATTTATCTATTTTTAAATTTAGTGATGGTGTTAATGAATATTTGTGGTTACAGTCATTTTTTTGGTGTGATATCAAAGATGATGGTGAACTAAAATATATCAAACAACCATCACAAAAATACATTTTATCTCTACGCGATGTAATTTGACTGGAACATAATTTCGATAAGTCTTTTATCCAACAATAATGACTTTTAGAACAACGCGTATCACAAATATGCTCATCATCATCTTTAATACTACAATCCTTTGTTATTAACAACAAGTTTACATGTCTGTTAAGTTTTCTACCCGAATACCTTAATGGACCGACAACTTCATACTTTAACATATTATTTTCGAAAATTTTTTGCAAACCATAAACGTTAACTGAAATATTATTCATTTCTTCAAATTTTGATATATCACGCAACTTTACTGGAAAGTCTATACCTGTAAAATTCAGCAGTCTTGAATAGTGTGGATAAGATTGAATCTGTGATGCCCTTCTAGTGGCGGGGCACAAAGCAGACACGATTGACCACGCAAAACAACACTCATCTTGATTAATCACATTGATGATGGCTTTTTTCAATTCGATGAATCGGGGTAACTTTATATATGAAGATCCACCAAAAGGTTTATACTCGTTGACATTAACTTCCAGGTATAGAATTTTTTCCAGAGCCCAACCTACGAAAACAAGAAAGAGTGACATAAGTATTTATTTTATTTTTAGTCGTTAATGCATAACATACCTGAATCTTTTTCCTGAAACTCAGTCGATTGAGTCTTCATGGCTTCCACTAATGATTGATATATTTCTTCCAAATCGCTTCCTGAAGTAACAATTTCATTGCGTGTATTAAATGACTTGTCACTGTACATATTATCTTGTGTTGGTAAAAGATACCGACCAACAACCACCATATTAACTTTCAAAGCACAACGCACTCTTACTAGGTCACTTACTACCTCTAACACTTTTGCTTTAATTTCATCAAAAAATAATGAATAGTCAGTATGTTCATTATCACTTGATATACGGTATGTGGCAATCCTATTTCTAAAAGCACTGGACACGAGTTCAACACCAGCTGATATTGGTGAACATGCATTACTTTTATGGTGTATTGTTCTTTGATGAGCTGCCATTCGATTTGCTGGTATGGTTATATTGCAGCAAGTGCAAGTACGCACCTCAGATGTTGATGCCCCATCGTCAACTTTTCGCTGTTTTCCACCATGTATATTTGCAAATCGTGCTACGCACGATTCTCTTTTATGTCGTAACATATTATAACTCTGGGTAAACGATTTACCACAATTTTCACACACGTACGCCATGACTTTCAAATTAACTTGCTTGAACCGTTTTACTCAACACGATGTTCTATACTAAAATTTAATTCCCCCTACCCTCATATATACCGAACCACATTAGACCCAACCCACTCGATCTTCATACCAAAACATGTTACACCCCAATAATAACTCAAGGTAAACTAACATCACAAATGTAACCTTGAAATAAGCGTCGTACACCTGGTCATCATCAAACAAAGAAACATCTGCTCGCATTCATTGAAAATATGCATCGCAAATGTAACCTTGAAATAAGCGTCGTACACCTGGTCATCACCAAACAAAGAAACAGCTGCTCGCATTCATTGAAAATATGCACCGCAAATGTAACCTTGAAATAAGCGTCGTCCACCTGGCCATCACCAAACAAAGAAACATCTGCTCGCGTTCAAGGCCAAGTTATTGACCTTGACCTTGGAATAACACCTGCGCATATCAAGGCCAAATAACAATAGCACACCTGAGCGTTCAAGGTCGACCCTACTGCGCATGCGGAAACTCACTAAGCATCTACTTTAACTACTATCGTTATATTAGAAAAAAGACGCGAAATACACATATTATGCTGTTTTAAATATAAAATACTTTTAACTCAGAAACCAAGATATTTATTTGAAAAAATTGATTTCAGGAATAATATTCATAATGTTAATACTAGAAATCAGAACGCAATTGAAATAATTGAACATCATTCTGAAAAATATAAGTCTCCATTTAAATATACCTCTTCTGTAATTTATAATAATATTCCTTCTAGTCTAAAAGGCTTAAGCTATATAACTTTCAAAAATAATATCAAAAATTATTTGGTAGGCCTGGTAGGGGTAGGATTGGAAGAATGATTTTTTATAAATCAAAATCCTACCTATTTATGCCAACTAGTATACTAGGTACTGTCATTTTTTTTTTGGTTTTCTTTTTTACTTTTATCAATTTTATATTTATATTTGTATATGTTTTATTGGCATAAATAAACATCTTTATTATTATTTATTATTATCAGGTTATTGTTCGGTGCTTTTAGCAAATTTTAACTTTTTTCAAATATTTTTTTTATTAAGCAGTACCTATTATAAAATTAAAATAAAGAAAATAATTCGCAACGGGAGACATTTATTTGCCATCTTAATATGATTAGTCGTGGAGCTGCAAAGAAAATAAAATAAAAACCCTAAGATCTTTGAAACGATCTTTGAAACGATATATTGTTAAAACAAAATAATAGAGTTGTAAATTTTTTTTAAAAAATACAGATTTCTATCGGACTGAAAAAAGTGAATTTTAAATCTCTTACACATAGTATTTTTACTAGCTTATACAAGAATAAAAAAATTTAGCGAGTAGGACACTGTAAACGAAAACATGGTAAAATTACAATAAATATGTTTGGTTATTTTTGGCCACCAAATATCACCGCGAATTTACATTCTAATTATTGTACTTTGACACTTATTAGGTAAATATGTTTTAATATACCATTTGTAAATTCCCCTAAAAAATCGCTGTGAAATCAGTGTAAAATATATATAAAAATACTACAATTATAATAAAAATGATGTACTTTTACATTTTGGTTACAGTAAGGTGATGTAAAATTGTATGAAATTTGTTGAAATAATTATTGTAAATTTAAATATCTGCCGGTAAACATTATGTAAATTTACTATAAATATTCGCGTATTACTAAACTAAAATTTATTAATAAAACAATAATTATCGCTGAAACCTTAGTGCTACTTTCCGACACGGTGATGTAAATAATGTTTTCTAACTCTTTCATAAATATAATATGACTTTTACAGTAGATTATTGTAAAAAAATCATTGTTTGTCGTAATTTTAAGACTATTTTAAGGTATAACCGGCAGTGACGCCCTTTTTTTGTGGAATGTTATACCTTTTTATTTACATCCTGAAAGGCTATAGAATCTGTGAAGAAGGCAGTTTAATACGAAGGCATTACGAAATAAAATAATCATAACTCTATAGGAACATAAACATTTATTTTATAAAAACATGGGCTTAGACATCGACATGTACAGTGATGGCCTAATTCACTAAAGGGGTTTAAATTTAGTACGGTCTTAAATTTAGATCTAGTAACTAGTAACCCAGGTAAGTTTTGACAGATTGACACTGTTATATAAAGTGCCATGCAAAAAAATGTTTAATTTCATGATTTTCGGGCAAAAAATGATTTTATGGTACAAAATTTAGTTGTCTTAGTCTGGCACTTGCCAATTTAAACACCCAATTGTCAAATTAGACCAGTTTTAGGGCTAGCACAACAGAACCACCACAAATGCGGCACAAATATTACGCACACAGAAAAAGCGCTCAAAGCCCGTAAACAAATTATTGCATCAGCTCCAATGCGTACATGCACGTCTCGGAAGGAGCCAAATTACACTTTCAATGTGAATTTACATCAATTAATGTTGTGGAAATTACAAACAATTCTATTTTCGCTGTGATTTTAAGAATTAACTGTATTTTTTGTGTAAGTTTACCAGTATCTCGTGTTAGTAATTTTACTACACGCTAAGTATTTTCACAAGGAAATTACATTTTACCCGAAAAATCCTTAAATTTTACATCAACTCTAAAATATTACAAACACCTTTCTGTAATAATTTAGGATTTTTATCAAAATAATTTTAGTAAATTTTCCACAGCATTTTACAATGTAGAATTACACCACTAATTTATTTTATTTTGTGTTTATGTATTTACTTTTACGTTATGTCATCTCTTCATTGCGTATCTTAGGCTCTGTTACAGATTCGGAGGCAAGGGACGACTTAAGATTTTAAGCCTAACATCGAGAAATCCGGAACATGCAATAAGCTTGGGATATAGGCCGGCTTAACGAAGCTTTATCTCTGTCTTATGTTTTGACTGCATAAATTACACGTATCCCTAACTTTGCATTACTAAATATTTAAAATATTTCTTAAAGAATTCGTTTTAATACAGTTTCATGACGACGGGCCTGAGGAATATGTATATAAGTATCTCAACAAAACACTACCGTAAAAAGGAGGCCATAAGAAGTAGTGAGATTTGATGTAGAGGCAAACTCAGTTTTGTTATATCATGATGCTTTATTTTCATAAAATTCAGCCTGTATATTTAACTAACTATTCTTTTATTCTGTATTGACCTCACTTTTGGTGTGGAAGAAAAGAAAGTCTCGTTTTCTGGATTTTTCTCTTGGTTTGGATTCTAATCCCTAACCTGTGATGAATTTCAGGACTGTAGCGGTACGAGAAGTATCCTAGAATTTTGATGATCAGTGAGTGAGCGAGTCAATGTCAAAATAGGTAACATTTGGATTTGATTAACTTGGAAAGTAAAAAAATAGGAGCATGTTTATTTAAGCTTGCATTAATAATTTTTTGCATAAACGTTTCCTAAAATTTAAGCTACTGTCCAAATTACTGTTTCAGCGAAATTAATATATATGTTTATATATATATATATATATATATATATATATATATATATACATATATATATATATATATATATATATATATATATATATATATATATATATATATAATGATGTTTCAATTCTTATTTGTTTCCAAGTAAACAGCATTCTGAGCTTTAATTGAAAGAACGCTTAAGTTGTATTTTTAGCACTAATTTTATTCTGCTCTATCTTTAATTCTATTTCAATTTGAATTTAAGCGAAACAATATTTATTTATAAATCCAGTATAAAACAAAATAAATTATACTGTTTATTGCTTGGTGCTATGCGGGTGTCTGTTCATCATTATTTATTTAATATATACGTTTTGTTTGCATGCTGAATAAATAGATACAAAGTTAAAATAACCTTGTTTCTATTTTTATTGTACTAGTGTGCTATTAAATGTATAAAATATTCATTTAAATATACATATTGTACATTTTAAAATTAATAAAAAATATTTAAATATTTTCCAGACTATTTTATATAAGTTCATGTTTTAATACACACATGGCACTGGTTAGGCCTACATCTGCTCGACCAAAGAAAAATTTTTGGTGAGTATTTTTTTGTTTCCAACAAATTATCTTTTCGAAAAAAAATCTCCACATTATTTTTCCAAAATTGTTTACATCCAGTTTTCAGTGCTGACAATTTCAATTGCAGCAATTTTTAACCCCTAAATGCCCGAGCGGGGTCCTTTAATAACCCTAGAGGTACAATATTGCAAATATCTTTCTTTCTTATATATATTAGCAACACCGTAGTTAGGTATTTGTCGGTTAACATCGGGTTGACATAACTTCAGTGTGCTGTGAGGTTTCGGAGTCGTTTTGTCAATCTAATGAGTGATAAACTAAGTGGGGTCCTTCCAAGACCCCCGTTGGGCATTGGCGTTACAAAATATTTGTTTTGATAATCGTGATTTTTGTTTGTACTTTTTATTAAACAAGGAAGCCGTTCACCCAAAAACAACTCAATGAAATTGCCCAGAAGTTGGATTTAGATTCAGAGGATGATGATAATGAAGCTTCAGATAATGAAGGAGACGATATCAGTTTTATCATGAAGAATGTTTCGGAAACGGAAGACAATCTCGAAATTTAAAGCGAGGAAGAATCGGATGTGGAACCTACAGAGGTTGAGGATACTAATTAACTTCGGGGTCCTACTGACACTGCTAAATCTGGTTTGAAGTGGCGAAGTCGGCTTTTTATTAAGTCCAGATAACTTCAAAGAAATTTTGCAAACGCTCGTCCTGGTATTACACCTTTCAGTGCAAATTCAAACACCATTTTTGAAATTTTTAACCTGTTGTTGACAGCAGAAGTAAAGATTATAATGTCTTTATAGAAATCAAGAAGCTGCTAGGTATTTTGAAGCCTGATGCAATGATAAAAATCCAACCAATCGGAAGGAAGTGTTGTGTACCAATTGCTTGTCAGCCTAATGAACCTAAGCTAACCTAAGCATCCTACTTAGATTATTAACACTAAAACTTGTCAAAATCAATGGGATCCCTAAAGGACCCCGCATGGATATTTACGTTGATTATAATAGCATGGGTATTTAATTAATTGGGACCGATTACAATTCGACGAATGCAATAACGTCAATAGTAAAGCTAATAATTTATGTCCGCGGATGAGGGTTTTTTGTACAGGATATGCAAAAAATACAAAAATGTACAATTTGGTTAAGAGTAGAGTTAATATTTTAATGCAAAATGTTAAATAAAAAAGTTGTTTTAAATGTTAAAAGAATTCTTATTCCAGATTTTCAAATAAAAATTTGAAATTTCTAAATTACGCTTTTAAAATCAAACATTTCACATTGTCACCGTTCTTATTTGATTACACCTTTGATAACTGTGACGTATTTGTCAAAATAATAAATATGTTGTCTTAACAGTAAATAATATTTATTATCGAAAATACAGGTTAAAGAAAATTACTAATATAATGTTAAATAATAATAATTATTGTAATATTCGAGAAATATTTCTTATTTTATTAAACGTTAAAAAAATTAAGGGCACGTCATATTTAGTTTTCAAAAACTTCTCCTCCTTATTCTACGCATTTTTCTAAGTGACGTCGAAAATGGCTACAGCTTCTTGTTTCTTCAAGTGAAACCAATTCTATCGCTCTTAAAATTCTCTGCTTTAAAACTTCTGCGTCATTTTTAATGAGTCTTTCATATGTTAGTTATTTAATGCGCCCCCAGAGAAATATGTCGCAAACTGTCAGATCATGACCCTTAGGGGGCCACAAAATTGAACCATTTCAGCCCATCCATCGAATTCCAAATTTTCAATTAAGCTGATCCATTACTTCTGCAGCATAATGTGCAGGACACCTATCGTGCTGGAAAATACATATTTCGCCGATATTGAAGAGGCAATTATTCTAACTTGTCTAACAAAAATGACTCCAGAATATGTAAATAAACATGTCTGTTACATGTATTATCACAAAAATATGTTTTAATCCCATAGTAGGAAATGGCGCACCTCATATTTACTTTTTTAATATACTGACGACGCGGTTCGCAATTATTCTAAACTCCGGATTTTCCCTACCACAGTATCTCACATGCTGAGAAGCTACAGTGCCGTTTGTATTGAAGGTTGACTCATCTGAGAACATTATCAGCTTATGAAAGTTTACATTGATACTTAAAATTCCATCACCAATCCACAAACAAAAATCAAAGCGTTTGAAAACTGTAAAGTTTGTTTAAAAATTGATTTAAAAGGACGAATTTCATTTTCCTTAAACACTGAATATGACTTTTTTAAAGAATTGTAAACTTCGTGCTCGTTTTCTTATAGAGACCTAATAAGATTTTCATCAACACATTGCAAAATTCATACTGTGGAAGCATTGTTTTCGTCGTATATTTTCTTGGATATCTTTAAATCACGAACGAATCCAGTTTGTTTTTAAATTTGATTACTAACTTATGTACTAAAATTCTCCATAATTGTACTCGTACATTTGACACTTTTCGCCATTTCTGAAATTTTGGATTATAATTAATATTCTTTGCTCTAAAAATAACATCTTTATTATTTTGACAAATACGTCACATTTATCAAATGTGTAATCAAATAAAATAGGTGACAATGTGACAAATTTTAATTTCAAAATGGTAATTTAAAAATTTTAAATTTGTACTTGAGAATGTGGAATAAGAATTGTTTTAAAATTCAAAAAACTTTGGTTTAACGTTTTGCATTAAAATTAAAAAAAAGTCACTTCTCTCTTTTACATTTTTGTATTTTTGTAATACTTTGTACAAAAAAAAACAAATTTTGGACATCGTGGATCTTTCTTAGAGCAAGCCGAAACTTTTATAAAGAATGCCCTTTTTTCATATCTTTAATTTTTTGGTCCATTTGTCCTCTTGTCCACCCCATCCGCGGACATACTGTATATTGAATATCCGAACTACAAAGAATTTCTTTAGAAAGAAAATACTCTCCACTAAGTGAAGCCACAGACAGACTCTTTGCGACACGACAAATTATTTACTGTACTAAAATATAAGGATCTGCATCAACCTATTTATTGCATGTCGGAAATACTTTAGAGCAACGCCTCTATTTTTAGCTGCGCTCTATAATTTATATAATTTGAGGCCAGTACGTAAATAAATAGTTAGATGGATGTGCCCTTAATATAAACGTCACACCTAAAAAGAGTAGGTAATCTGTATGAATATACAAATGACGTCTATACCTAAATAAATATTTGTTACTTCAGAACATGAACTACATTAAAGAAATTTAAAAAAAAAATGTATGCCATGGTAGGTTCTCAAATGTGACCCACAACGCATAATGTGATATTTTTATGAAGCTAGTAAAATATTAGTTTTCTATTTATACTGTCTTCTTGCTAAAATTCGAGCTGTAGTTGAAAACTAAAACCTGTTGTGGAACTCTTTATCGGCACCTTTCATGTTGTCACAGATTGAAACCTTTTTATATTTAGGAATTAGCTGAATGAATTTTTATTCTATCTGCGACGTGAGAACGCGAGTTCTTATAAATTTATCTGGATATTAAATATTGGGACAGACGCCACTGATGTCTTCTTGCCATGAAGTAGTAATAATCCGAATGAAAGGAAAAAGTTAGCGGATCCCAAGAGATTACCCAAACCTTATTCTCGCAGCCTTAGGTTGCAGCCACTCTTGAAGATCGAAGATCTAGCAGAACTTTAATTTCGCGACGTCTATCGAACGTCGTTGACAAGCCAGCGAAGATCGCACTTTTACAACTTAAAGTGTTTGCCTTGTTAATAAATGAAGCAGCTCATTTGCACAGAACTTATAAAACAATTAAAAGAGAATAACGAAGTCGTAACTGCCATCCAGACCGGACATGGTTAATTATGTATTAAAGGGTGAACAATTAAAGTCCTATCTTCCTTCTTATAAAATTTGTATTTCACTAGAGCCTACGCGTTTCGGCCTGAGTAGACCATCATCAGGGCATTCTGTACAGTACTAAAAGAAATACAAGTCAAAATACAAGGAAACAAAAAAATTAAAAAAATAGTTACGAAATTACAAATTTAAATTATTTAAATTATTTTATTTTATTGTTTTATTACTTTACAGTTTCACTATTGGTTTCTTATTGTTGGATAGTGTCTAGTATTCATTCATTAGGTTCAGTGTTCACAATGTTCCTATCGTCAACAGTGTTTATAAAGGTAACTTCTGCCTTAGAAAAGGTAATTATGTACCTAATCAGGAAGAAAAAATTTTGTGTTGGACTGGACACCTCATTTACATAGGTAGTACAAACTGGTAAATAATTACTAAAAATTAAAAGTATTATGCTAATTGCCACTCATGTAGAAACCAAAAAAATACACAAAAATATTAAGAGTACGGAGAAAACACTCAACGCACAATATTTTATAACTTTAAATCAATATTTATGTACAAGCTATAATTCACCGAATATCGAGATCAATTATTACAGACTGTAGTTACACCACAATTATTTTTGGGTTTTACTTTTATTCTGTTGCAGTTTATTTTTCATATTGCATATACATACACTTAAGCAATTTTTACCAATAAAACTAAATTCGAAGATTATAAAGACACTATGCTGGCATACTTCAATAGCAATAGAGTAATTTAATAGTACCAGTACAATAATGAACCACGTTATGGCCGCAGAACTGTACCATAAACAGTACTTCATAATGAAATATTACTCAAAATAGTTTATGTGGCCTAGTAAAATAAAATATTTAATTGAAAACCAAAAAAATTATGATCAGTCGAATTTTCTATTCAATCGGCCAATTTCTTCAATTCTTTGCAGTTCAGCTTTTTCCTGCTGCGCCATAAAGTAGAGTAATGACCATTTTTATATCCGTTTATCGAAAATATCTTTTGTGTTGGTTTCGAAATTGCCCAAGTAAAGTATTTAATGTGACAGGGGTAGCAAACCTTTTATTAAAAATGTAACGTTTACGAGGGATTGTAGAAATACTATATCTTGGGTAACCGTTTACAAAACAGAATGACTTAAAAAATACAGGTTACAAATACAAAGTTATTTTTAATTTTAAATAAACGACTGCAAGCCCATTAAAATTCGAAAAAGCGGGCGAATCAGTCCGAAACAAAGAATAAGAAGAAAGTTGGCGGGTAGGTTAAACCTACCTAATTTATTTGATTAACAGCTGATTTAGAAAAAATATCGCAAAATAACGCGAACCTGCTCCAAAAACCCTTTTAACAGCTGGCAAGGGCACGGGAAACAAACTTTCATAAGTTTCCAATAAGTGAATTAAAATCCTATAAAGTGCCCTATTAGTAATTTTACACCATTTTGTCGAGAATTTTTATTTTAACACATTCGCGGACACGTCGGCTTTTGCAGACAGAGCTGTAGGGACGCGACTGCATTTGAAGAAAATATTTACCTAACTTTAGACGACATTGCAGTCGATATTTGCGTTAAATTATCTTGCTAGTGTTCTTATATGTCCCACTGAATTTACGGACTTAGAAGCTGAGTAGTCCCTGGAAAACTACATTTTGCATATTATTATATTGACTATTACGCACGCATTGGCCATCAGCTGATTGTATGACATCACGTCTGCATTTGCAGACGCGTGTCTCATTTAGTTTGTCCAGTTGTGTCAAAGTTGTGTCCCGCAATGGTGCGCTTTGGCACTTCTTGTTGGAAAATGGAAAATGTTGGAAATGGAAAATGGAAAGCGAGGACAGACATCTTGGCGCCGTAAAATCTGCGAAAATAATCCCCATTGTGTGTAGTGTAGTGTTATGAGAAATTTCCCTCCAATCTGGTGTAAACTAAGATATTTTTAGTCTATGTTAATGTATTGTTCTTACTTTAAGAAAGGTATGTTTTGAATATCTATCCCTTAAAAAAAGCTTTAACTTGCTATCTGCACATGCGGTCGTGTCCTTGAAGATCATAATTTTGTTATTCGAAGGGACATGACTGCAAAAGCAGTCATTGTTTTTTTCGTAAAAAAGTACATTTTTTAAACCCAATTTTATATGCACATAGATTTATAGCCTCAAAAGATACCGATTTCAAAGAAAAAATGGTTGACTCTGGGAATACCCCCAAAAAACTTGACGTGTCCGCGAAAGTGTTAAATTCTAAAGAAATGTGTTAGTAGAAAGTTATAGTCATTTAAATTTTTCTAAACCTAAAATATAATTAACAAAAAATTAAAACGACTATAACTTTCTACTAACAAATTCTTACTCCCAAAATTTAAAAATTTTCGACAAAAAAAATAAATAAAATACCTAAACGCGTTCCTTTTTGTTCCAGGGGTGCTCAGCAAAAATTCAACTTTTTTTCGCACATTACAAATTTTGTTTCTTTACCAAAACATTCCCAATGGGCTCACTATTAAAACCCCTAAATTTGGTACGATTCCTGTAAGTAGGAACAGATAATATATACAACTTTGAAATTTCACCAGCCGCCCCTGCCAGCAAGCTCTAGATCTTCTAAAAAACTACCATCGAGATATTGCCGAACATTATGGGCATAGTGCGGCGGGGCACCATCCTGCTGAGACCATATTTTATCATTTGGTGCTTGATTATTGCCAAAAAAACCATTCAAATAATCCATACAACAAATAAAGTAAAGTAACATTTACTAACGATTATTTGGAAATAGTTGTGCAAGAGCCGGGACAACTTCATTTCTTAGAAGATCCAAATATCTTTCTATATTTAATGTCTCTTGCATAAAGAAGGGACCAATAATTTTTCTCCGACCTATTATACTAGCCCAAACATTTACCTCTTGGCGGAACTGGGTATGATTTTCGCATATCCAGTGATGATTTTCCCTAGCCCAAAATCAACAATTATGCTTACTAACTTTTCCATTTAAAAAAATGTTGATTCGTCAGAGAAAATTATTCGGTGGACAAAATCTGGATTGACGTTGCAACGTTCGATCAATGTTTCGCAAAATTCCAAGCGCCTGTCGTAATTATCTTCTGAGAGCTCTAGCACAAGTATTATTTTGTACGGATAAAACTTTTCGGTTTTCAGGAGGCGGTCTACGAACATGTGTAAAACGTTGTCTGCTTTTCCTAGTGTTGTGATAGAAAGATGGGGATTTTCCTGTAAACTGAGTAAAACAGTCAAAGCCTCATTACTATTACCATCTGTTGCACTTTGAAGTCGGCCAGAGCGTATAGCGTTTTTTACATTTCCAGTTTGACGAAATTAAAAAAAAAATACTCACAGTAGATTTAGTTAATGGATTTCTGTCACGATAATTGTCATTAAAAATATTACAAACTTCTTGTCGCGTTCGGATTCTGTCCCCATATCCCAGTATTATTAAAATTTAAATTCTTTGGGTTTTTGTTAAATTATCTATTTTTTGTAAATAAACGGAACTGATAATGTCAAACATTTCAGGTAAACTTTCGTATACAGGTATTTTAAGGTAAAATACAATAAAATATCCATTCTTGTCCACAGTTTTCTCGAAAACCGACTTTAGGATAAAATGTTCCCAATAAGGTATTCAGAGTTTTAAGCTGAATTGGAAAATCTAATAAGGTATAAAGCGTTCCATTTAGAAAAAAGTTCCTGTCGATTTCTGGAAAACGGTAAACTTGACAACAGTGCGGAACCATTGGATCGTGCGTAATTTGGTACCTAAATGTACAAAATTTCATAAAAAGTGCATGAACGGTTTGCAAGACATTCTGAGGTTTCCATATTTTTGTATATAAACGATCATGTATATTTGTTCAATTTTATAGGTGTGTATGTGTACATACACATACACGCACAGCAGAAATTTTTTAATAACAGCACTGTATCGCAGCCCTTGCACTTTAATTTCACAATACTGCTGAAAAATGTTTGTGAAAGGAGTAGTAATTGAGGTATGTACTTATCACAATACTTAACTTATTTTGGCACAAATTACAAGAAAAAATTATTGGGGAACCAATCAAATCGCAAATTACCTATTAAGGATAAAATCTAATCAACGGAAAGATTAACATTAAAATTTTTTTTAAGTTTTAATTTAGCTGTTCCTTTTATATCATCGTCAGTATTTAACATTAAAACAATTGTAAACAAATTACCCAGATGAGTAAATAATGGAGCCGCATATTTTTCACTCCATTTCCATTATTGTTTTTATAGAGCCCTCCAGGGAACTCCAGTAAAATTTATTTTATTCATTGCTTATATTTACTTTTAGGTTTATATTTGATGGAAATTGAATTATACAAAAACAATATAGGCTAAAATAAAAAATAATCTGTTTTTAAGAAAAAATAACACATCTTTGTTGGCCTCGGCGAAAAATGTAACGAACCTAAAACATGTTTTTTTTTTAATTTAAATTTGTTTTAAAGGTAAATTTTATAAAATACACTCACGTGCAAAAAAAAAACGGTCATCTTAAAATTTTTATTAAGTTTGAGGCTTGAAAGTTTTTTATTTTTAGTTCGATTTCAGTGATTTTTTTAGAGAGCGGTAGAAAAAATTATTAGTTTTAACATGTTTGTACAAATTTTATGCGCAATTGTTTTTTGACATATTATACAAAGATAATCGAAATGTTGTTTTTTTGCCTAATATCAAAACACCCTGTGGAATTATTAAGTAGCAAAATTATTCTAAAATGTCAGTTTTCATTTAGCTTCATCTATTCTTTACATTTTGTTTTTTGGTTCATATTAATACGTGAATTTGTTCTCACACAAATGCAAAATGATCTTCGTATCAATAATTTAAATTTTTCCATAATCATTGATATAATATGAATTAAATATTTTATTTGACAAGGTGGCTGCGTACTCTTTCTGTCTACACTCACCAGATGAAAGAGAGCGAGTATACGAAGGAACGATTTGCTGAATGTACGTCCAGCGCCGCCGGCTTAGCTATAGAGGAGGTTCTATGACGGTTTAGGCAGGAATATTAAGGGAGGCCAGTACTGAATTAGTATTTATTGATGGAGGATCTCTGACTGCACTGAGGTATATTGAATAGGTAGGCAAACCACGTAGTTGCATTTGCTGCATTTATCGGCGATTTATCTTGCTGCAAGATATTGGTCGACCACATTTACCAATGTGCGTTACTGAATACTTGATAGAAGTTAGCATTGAAAAAGTGAACTGGCCAGCACGTTCTCCAGATTTAAACCCTATCGAGCATGTGTGGGACATGCTAGGAAGATACGTTAGAGGCCGCGAAGTGGTACCAGCGATAGTAAACAGGCTTCGTGTGGCACTTCAGGAAGAATGGATGAATATTTCACAAGATGCTATTCGCGGGCTCATTAATTGTATGAACCGACGTGTACAGGAAGTAGTTAGCGCTAGGGGAGGCAATACAAAGTATTGAGGTATATTTAAATGAAAATGTTGTTGTTGGTAGTTGTTAAGATTGTGTTGCGAAAATCAAATTCTTTAATCTTATACACGCCTTTGTTCGTAAATTAATTTGTTTATTAAATCTTGGTTAGATAAAATTTGTTTTTCTGAATCCTGATTGTTTTTTTTTATCTTGACTCATCAAAAATTGGACTCGCATTCCAACAACTTTGGGGAAGTTATGGAGAAATTTAAATTATTGATGCCAAGATCATTTTGCATTTGTGTGGGAACAAATGCACATATTGACATGAACCAAAAAACAAAATGTAAAGAATAGATGAAGCTTAACGAAAACTGGAATTTTAAAATAATTTTGCTACTTAATAATTCCACAGGTAGTTTTGAAATTAGGCAAAAAAAAACAAAATTTCGATTATCTTTGTATAATGTGTCACAAAAACAATTTCACTTAAAATTTGTACAAACATGTTAGATATAATAACTGTATATAAGTACAGTTCTCTAATAAAATCACTAAAATCGAACTAAAAATAAAGAAATTGTCAAGCCTAAAACTTAAGCAAAATTTTGAGGTGACCGTTTTTTTTTTTGTACGTGAGTGTATTTTACAATATAACCGTCTTAATGTTCTCTGAAATATTTATTGACATTATGGGACAGTTTAACAATTGGGAGCCTGTCGAAATAATAAAACTAGTAGGTATTTATTAGATAATAATTCATATATATCGTTAAAACCATGTGTTTCCTATCAAATATGAATGGAGTGTTGGAGCTCAGAAGTGTTGCTGTCTGTGCTGGTTGTTTAGGAAAACGGCTGAACCTCGGTCTGAATACTCGGTTACACGTACGTCTTTGTTTAATGAACTAGAAAAGAAAAAGTGCGACGTATAAATTTATATAGATTTATAAATGACTCGGAGCGACTTTAAATAAACACCTTTAGAAATAACATAACCTATAAATAATAAAACCTTTTTAACTTAAATTTATTATTATTTAGCAGAAAATAAAGTAATTTATGGCTTTTATTACTTTTAGCAAATCTTGTAAAGCTTCTAACGTATTTTTTGTACACAAATACAAGGTAAAATAAGATGTGGCCAATGTTTACAAATTGTGTTTACAGTGTCGCTTAGAATGGTTTGTTTTGGCTTCAAAGAATGTTACATCATCCCGTATCCTTTTATATAATAAATCCATGATACAAGGTAAGTTTTTTTTGAAAGTGCCACAAGGCGATATCTCAAAAACGGTTTAAAATATTTTCTTAAAATTTGGTGAGGTAATAGGGAGATGGAGGGACATATTTTTTACATTTATTTCCTCTCCCTATTTTAAGGGGTGGGGGAACCTTTGAAATTTTAAATGGGATGAGATAGGTTTGTTTATAAAATTCGAATCTACGTAAAAAACTACGTATGTGTACAGTTTTTTTTATTCGATTTTCGATTACGAAATTATAATTTATTAGGTTATAAAATAAAAAAAATTATTTACCATTTATTTTCAACATATTTATCGTCTGTCGTGCTTGAGAAGTTGTTCGATATGTCCCCCTTCAAACCCGATCAAATGAATTTCCCACCCGCTGTAACATTTTAGGTGTCACTAATAAGCAGACCAAACGGATTCGGTCTTTCACATCATCTCAAGTTGTAGGTCACCATCACTTTGTCCTTTATAAAACCACACACGAAAAAATTAAGGGGGTCTAAGCCGGGGACCCAGCAGGCCAGTTGAGAAATAATTGTTAAAACGTTGAAATTCCTGATGGACTTAAGTCAAAATAACGCATTATTTATTTTTATATTCAATCAAAATTTAGTTAACTATAATTCTTATATTACGTATATTCGAATTTGATAAACATTCAAAATTACAAAGTTATCCCAACCCATGGATTTATTATAATAAGGATTCGATATCCGTATACTGTGAGCGTATCGAACGTGAAGCCTTATATTTTGTTGTTTGTTTTCGTTTTTGTTATTCTCTTGGGGGAGCAGTTTACGAACTACGAACATAGACAAGACTACGAATTACTACGTAATTGAATCAAGAATGGTAGTAGAAAGAGATAAAATAGCATTGGAGTGTTGGAGCTCGGAAGTGTTGCTGTCTGTTAAGGTTGTTTAGGAAAACGGCAGAACCTCGGTCTGAACACTCGGTTACACGTACGTCTTTGTCTAATGAACTAGAAAAGACAAAGTGCGACGTATAGATTTATATAGATTTATAAATGACTCGGAGCGACTTTAAATAAACACCTTTAGAAATAACATAACCTATAAATAATAAAACCTTTTTAACTTAAATTTATTATTATTTAGCAGAAAAATAAAATATTTTAGGGCTTTTATTACTTTTAGTAAATCTTGTGATGCTTCTAACGTATTTTTTGTACAAAAATACAAGGTAAAATAAGATGTGGCCAATGTTTACAAATTGTGTTTACAGTGTCGTTTAGAATGGTTTGTTTTGGCTTCAAAGAATGTGAACTCATCCCGTATCCAGTCCTAATAAATCCATGTCCCAACCCCATCCCTTAAAATAGAGAGAGGGGGTAAATGTAAAATATATGTTTTGAACACCTCACTAAAATTTCATAAAATTATTTTAAACCGTCTTCAAGACATCGCCTTGTAACATTTAAAAAGAGTCACCCTGTATCCCAGAGCATAGACTTTCTTTACAAGATGGTAAATCTTGTGCAGGATATTTTCTGAAAACAATTGTTTGAAATAAACTGACTCAAGCAAAAAATGAAATAACGTAAGATAAAAAAAAAACGTCCTCAAAGTATGCCGTGGGATCAGACGCATGTCTTCAATTATTACTCTTAAAAGGTAACATAGGTAAAAGGTATAGGTGAATGAACAATAAAACTGCCAAGCTCCGAACTTTTTATTTTTAAGAAAACTACATTATTGTCATTGTCATTGCATAATTCAGAATTAAAAAAAATATATAAACAAAGATTTAAAATTTTATAAATTTAAACTAAATTAGAGACGTGTCCACATTCTACTTCCATAAGTGTTCGCATTCTTCAAAGCATCAGAAACATTGGTGAGCACTTGGGGGCAGTTGTTAATCTCCTGAAATTTATTTGTAATTCTTGCCCGTAGGTCTTTTAAATTTTCACAAGACACAGAGTTTTTAATGTGTGGCCATAAAAAAAGTCGCACGCCGTGAGATCGCACCACCGTGGTGGCCACCTAACTGGCATATTATTACGACTAATGATTCGATCTTTGAAAAGTTGTAATGGAATGTTTTAATGAATTTTAAATTTCGCGCCTATTATTAGTTGTTATGCGATTGGCAGCATACGCGAAATTGCCGCGATGCCGCGTTTAATTTCTTGACATTTGTTTGTTGACAGTTTTAAGTTTATCCGAGCTTTACATTGGTTTTATTTGTGTTTTGCATCTTTTTTGAGCTTTAATCTTTTATCTTGCATTTAAAAATTGTTCTTTTTAGAACATTCATAGTGTTATAGTTATCAGAGTCCTATTTGCGAAATGCCGAAGCAGTTAAACAATCGCTGCCAGCAGTTAGTAGCATCTATGATACACTATTTTGAACCAGAACGAGACAATGGCCCATTTCTAACCTTAACAGCTGTTGAGAGATAATTTAATTATAATGATAAAAAATTTAGTAAAAATTACCGTCTAATATATTGTTTTAGCGTGTAGCAGCAGCTCTAAACTTGAATGTTTCTACTGTTAGTTCTATGTCACAAAAAGTAAGAAACAAGTTTTAAAATCGCCCGGAAAGCTTAATCCTACTAAGAGGGTCACAAATACTGTAGCATTGGATACAAGTGATATTCGTAACACTATTTACACCATATATGAACGTAGTAAGTATTTGTAACTTAAGATTGTACTCTTCTTAATATTCAGACATTTAATGTTAATTATCAGCCCATAACTAAATTCCATATGGGAGCAGTTAAACGAGAGACAACTATTTGACGGATGCCGTATGTCATTTCTCAGCGTATTGAAAGAAATAGGCAGGTTTTAAATGGAAAACGATGATCCAAGACGAGGGCATATGGAACTTCCCAATGTTGCTCTAAAACGGATCGATGTTTTGAGATCTTATATCGAAGAAAAAGAAGAAGCTTTGTACGAATTTGTTTTCCTAGATAAAACCTGGATTTTTTAAAATAGTAATATAAGTCATTCATGGCAAAATAGTAATAAGAAGAGTGCAAAAACTACTTAAATTGATGGTAAAAGGTTAGTTATACAATTACGCAAAAGTGCGAAAGTGTTTTTATTCAGAATTATTTTAGATACATCGTACTTCATGCTGGCAATAAAACTGGAATTATTGAGGGTGCAGAGCTTATATTTTCCTCAAAAACCCTTCTTGCGGATTACCATGGTGAAGCGAACCAAGAAAATTTCTTGAAATGGTTTGAAAATCAATTTAAGGAACTTGGCTGAGCCGTTTTTAATTATTATGGACAATGTCCCTTATCATAGCATGTTATTAACCAAAGTCTGGAGAGTGGTTAACTAATAATACCATAGAATTTGCATCCCGACGCTTAAAAGTGAGCTTTCAAGAATTGTAGCACAGTAGGTACCACATACAGTTTATTATGTTAACATATTTGCTAACTGGATCTTTTTTTAGAAATAGGCCAGCACGAATATATTTAGTAGATAACTTAGCAGAACATTATGTATACAGAGTTTTAAGTCTCCCCCCATACCATTGCATTTTTAACCCAATCGAACTTATATTATTATGTGGAATTGCAAAATCTTACTGCAACAAATACGTGGGAATAGATGGTAAAACAGAATAAGACTGTTGAAACATGTGGCATGAGGTACTGCAAAACTGTTACTTCTGAGATATGGAAGAATTCAATTAGGCATACAGAAAATTAAATAATAAAATGGTATGACAGAGAGCACATACTTGATCGAAAAGAAGTTCTCCCCTTGATAATTAATCAAATCAAATCAAATCCTTTATTAATAGCCGTAGCTAATCAAATACAATACATCTTTCAATTAAATTCCTTATATGCTAATATTATTTACTATGTAAGTCCTAAGCTTAGATTTAAATTTGTTTATGTTAATCAAACTTTTTATTTCATTTGGTAAATTATTAAACTCAACTAAGCCTTTATGAAATAGACTATTCTGTGCAAACAATGAGTTTACATGTGGCACATAAAAATCATATTTAGCCCTTGTGTTGTAATTATGTATATCCTGTACAAACTGTAATCTCTCTACAATGTGATTTGGGACACAGCCCGTTTTTTATTTTATGTATAACAATCATTGTATTTAAAAATCTATTCTGTCTTACACTTAATAAATTAGTTTCTTTTAACATGTCTTTTATTCTTTTATATCTATTACATTGTAATATACATCTTAACGCACAATTTTGTTTTTTCTGTAGAATTTCGAACTCACCCTTATTAAACATAAACATTATTGTTGCACAATAGTTAAGATGCGGTAAAATTATTGTTTTATATAATTATTATTAATACTGGAGATGATAGCAGTGATACCAGCACTTGCGATTCAGGAGCTGATTAATGTAGACATCACTTGACGTAGACATTAATCAAGTAGCACTATTACACAGTTAGTTATAAAATTTATATTGACGTACAAAAAACTGCCATACAATATTTGTAACTGAATGGTGCTTGTGGGAAAGTTTTTTATTCTTTAATATATTTAAAAAAAAATTCAGTGTACGCGTGCATCAATGCGCGTGCATTAATCCCCGAGAATGGTATGAATGTGGCACGCACGATAAAAAAAAGTTCGTCGTTTCATACCCACACACGGGCATTTATCAACGTGCGTGGATGCACGCCCATATTTCCTTGCGTCTATGACCGGTTTTACATATTATTTTTCGTACTTGCATTTATATACACTGATCAATGCCTTTTACAACGATATAAACTTATAAAATTATTCTACATCTATTTATTGTTAAAAGATAAGTCATTTAACAAAAAATAAATGAATACATCAATATTCGTTAATTTTATAACAATCTGGCAACAGTGTCCTCTAAAACTTAAACACCTGTTTGATGACCATCATCCATAGGTTTTTATTTTGTACGAACTATACGTTACCTTTTAAGGTCGGTGCACATTATCATGCACGTATCATTTCCGGCACGTAGCATTTCGATTCCAGCAACCGGACTGTGTTCACATTATCAGACAGGAAGCCTTCCAGTTTAGTTCAGTGAAGTCATCAATAAACTCTTTGTTTAGAGTCCAGTATTCACCTTCCTTTTTCTTTCTTTTAACATTGGGTGTACTGCAAATCTTCTTACTGAATTCTGTTTGGTTTCTTCACCCAGTAGAAGTGCAATTGCACATAATTTTTAATGAGGAAGGGAAAACATCACTTCACTGAACCAAACTGAAAGGCTTCCTGTATGATAATGTGAACGCACAGTCCGGTTTCTGGAATCGAAACGCTACGTGCCGGAAACGATACGTGCATGATAATGTGCACCGATCTCTAACAGTAATAATTCGTGATTGTATCCACGGCATACTTTAAGGACGTTTTTTTTTATCTTACGTTACTACTATCTGTAACCGCTCAACTTTGATGTTTAAAACGACTTCCTTTTTAGTGTATTTCAATTACCAGTAATTCCTTCATGTCCTTGGGTTTAAGCTAGTGGAGCAGTAATTTAATGAAACTCGTACAAGATGCTCATAAAATGGGTTTTCTTTATTTTAACAAATCCACAATAATTTATTATCGTACGTCTTATAAGTTTAAAGAATATTTTGTTAACATAATCTGAACTTTGTAAGATTTTCCTACTTTTAGCAAAACAAATTATAAATATACATGTTTCAGAAATGTTTGATTAAACTTTTAAATAAATAGTAGGCGTTTTATATTTGAGAACTTTTTTCGGTTTACGTCTCGAAAGTTAAATTGCTTAGAACTTTCGAAAAACTAATTTTTACAGTGGAAAATATTTATTATATACGGGTGTCACAAAAAAAATGACTCTTATAACTTTTTTCGTAAAACAGATATATCAAAACAAAATTTTAGATTGAATTTTCTTTTGACCATGACAGCATTTCAGTTCTTGGAACCTACTATCAACTTTTAATTTCTATAAGGGACATACTGTATATTTTTGCCCATTTCAGTTTGCCTTGACATTTTAAATACTACCATGCCCCATTGCACCTTTTGACATCTAAATTATTTTTTATTGAAATTTTATTTTTAAATCGAAATATATGTTCAGAACTTTATTTTCTTCTATGTTTGTGTAATTTTTCTATTCGCCTTGCCCATTGACTTATATTTTCCCATCTTAACGTACAAAATAGCTTCGATTCCTAAGAATTACAAAAAATACGCTGTATTGACATTAAAATCTGGCATTTTATTAGCCCCCGTTTTCTTGGTGTGATACGATTAGATCCGAATCGGGCCGAAATTTGCATCGAAGCAAGCCGGTTAATACTGGAATCCAAAATTTTACAACGAATTAAATTTAACACGTTGTTAGTTAAAAACGAATTACATTTTTTTTCCGCAACCCGCTGCAACTGTCTTAGTTATTGCCATGTATTTTTGATTACGACTCTCTTACAGAAAGTCCTTGTTTATAAGCTTTTTTAAATACCCTGTACAATATCATTAATTTCTCAGTGTCGATTTCTTTAAATACAAACTTATATATATATATATATATATATATATATATATATATATATATATATATATATATATATATATATATATATATATATATATAAGTTTGTATTTAAAGAAATCGACACTGAGAAATTAATGATATTGTACAGGGTATTTAAAAAAGCTTATAAACAAGGACTTTCTGTAAGAGAGTCGTAATCAAAAATATATGGCAATAACTAAGACAGTTGCAGCGGGTTGCGGAAAAAAAATGTAATTCGTTTTTAACTAACAACGTGTTAAATTTAATTCGTTGTAAAATTTTGGATTCCAGTGTTAACCGGCTTGCTTCGATGCAAATTTCGGCCCGATTCGGATCTAATCGTATCACACCAAGAAAACGGAGGCTAATAAAATGCCAGATTTTAATGTCAATACAGCGTATTTTTTGTAATTCTTAGGAATCGAAGCTATTTTGTACGTTAAGATGGGAAAATATAAGTCAATGGGCAAGGCGAATAGAAAACTTACACAAACATAGAAGAAAATAAAGTTCTGAACATATATTTCGATTTAAAAATAAAATTTCAATAAAAAATAATTTAGATGTCAAAAGGTGCAATGGGGCATGGTAGTATTTAAAATGTCAAGGCAAACTGAAATGGGCAAAAATATACAGTATGTCCCTTATAGAAATTAAAAGTTGATAGTAGGTTCCAAGAACTGAAATGCTGTCATGGTCAAAAGAAAATTCAATCTAAAATTTTGTTTTGATATATCTGTTTTACGAAAAAAGTTATAAGAGTCATTTTTTTTGTGACACCCGTATATAATAAATATTTTCCACTGTAAAAATTAGTTTTTCGAAAGTTCTAAGCAATTTAACTTTCGAGACGTAAACCGAAAAAAGTTCTCAAATATAAAACGCCTACTATTTATTTAAAAGTTTAATCAAACATTTCTGAAACATGTATATTTATAATTTGTTTTGCTAAAAGTAGGAAAATCTTACAAAGTTCAGATTATGTTAACAAAATATTCTTTAAACTTATAAGACGTACGATAATATATATATATATATATATATATATATATATATATATATATATATATATATATATATATATATATATATATATATATATATATATATTATTGTTCGTTTGAAGTTGGTACTTAAAGTGTTCGATTCGTACTTAAATTATTATTAATTGTACAACTTGTATCTATGTGTAAATACAAAATATTAAACCAATAAATATAAAATTTACATCTTAAAAAATAAATAAAAGGGGTCTACAGTCTACATGCATAACAGTGGTATTTATTTTTATTACGTTAGTTTTAGAATACAAAATACGAAAAAAAAATCTAAAATTTGGCCTCGATGGGGCACGGGTTAACGATGTCTGATCGAGCTCAAACTTTGTACAGTTTGTTTTTTTGTACTGTGGAACAAAACTGGGGGTCCTACCATTAAAATAATAATAATAAAAAAATGCCTATATAAATAAGGACCACCCTAAATTATATATATAATGTATTAAATTTTCAGATTTCGTTCCATCAGGTTAGTTCCACTTATTTGAAATAATATGAAGGGCCATATTCTGGAAGTATCTAGTTTAAGGTAGATAGCCAGTTAGGGGCTCGAACCATACACCTGCCACCAATTTATTATTATTTTTTTGAATTTTTGCTTGAAAAAGTTTTATTTGGCTAACCCTTTTTAAATTAAACAGCCCCTAACTAACTATTTTATTAACTTGAAATAGTTCTGTTAATAAACAAGTCTTTGTTATGCCACATTGCAACAAGAACAGATTTGGTTCTGTCTATATGAGTATTATTATTTTTTATAGATATTTGCGAAAAAAGTACAATAAAATCTTTTTCAAATCAAGAGTGACAAATTTTTCAAACAATTTTAAGAATATTGCTTATTAGTTTGAGGTTTGAGTACCCGGTTCCTCTCAAGGCTTACTTTTATGTTAGAAGAAATAGTTATGATATTTTACTATTGTGCTATTTAGTATAAATATTTGTACTATCTATAGTTGGATTTTCAGAACACGACGAAACAATAAACTTAGTAAAAATGTCGAAAATAAGGGAAATTGAAATTGTGTGGTCTGGTTCTTGTTATCGATTGTCTAATTTAAAAGCGAAATATGCATCTACTTCTAACAATCAAGCTGAACAACACAAAATACTATATACATCCACTTGATAGTTTGTAAATGTATCATAGAAGTTTGCTATACCATTGAATTACCAACGGTATTGTAGGTTAGTTATGAATTCCTAAAATGAAAAATAATATATGGTCGTACTTTTTTTCAAAAAATTAGTTCAAACTTATAAAACTTTAGAGCAGCATACTAACTTGGATAAGAATAAGTACGTACATGACAGTCAGTAAGCAAATTTACTTGATTAAAAAAGAGAGGATTTTAATCATTTTTAGAACATCAGTCTTTCCTTAACAACGAAACGAATAGAAACATATTTAAAGTATTTACGGTATGTACACAATTATAACAAGATTTAAAATATAGGTTTTGCTATAAAACGAACGCCTCTAATCATTGTGCTCGCTTGCCTAAACATAATTAGCGAGGAATGTTTTGTAAGGGCCATTCTATTATTTGTTTAAAATATTGTTTCAATTATAGTTGCTAAAACTGCTTTTTCGACGTACTTAATTTGCATAAGGAATGCGAGATACAACAACTAACCAAATTTGCTAATTTAGGGACAATTTCGTGTACAATAATTAAATTTGCTGTTTCCAAAACGATAACGTTTGCTCCAACTAGACTGTAAAATAGGTACACCACAACTTGTTCGCAACATTTGCCGTTGCTAAAACAAACTGAATAAATTACACTTTGTGTTATACTTCTACTATAAACGTTTATACTTCGCTTAATGATAGTGTGTATAATCTGTTCAAATGTAGCTGACACAGAAAAAATGCGGCAGTCGCAACAGATACGCTTTTTCCTAATATTTAGCGACGGAATATTTTTCTAATATTATTGTCAATAGATCTTTTTCCTTTCACCTTTACAGTATAATATTGCAGGGTCTATCCCTTTGTTTTTTTTTCCATAATTATTCGTTCAAAAACACTTAAAAACAAACACAATAACTTTACGCTGTGTACCCTTTACGCTTGGTAGCTACACAACCACTTCGGATTACCTGAATGTAAACGCCAATGTTAAGCGATTTCTTTTGCATGCCTTGGTCAGCTTTGGTTAAATCATGGATACCTTGACAAACATTTAACACGGTTTAAGCTAATCCCCAGTTAAACATTCTGTCTGCAACTCACTGGTAGTGCGTCATTTTACTTTTTACATTATTCTAGTGAAAAATATCTGGATTTTGTATATCCAATAAAATTTTCCAATAATTTTGATCGCTTAAATATAATTAGGATCCAGTTTCTCTTTATATTAAAACTAGGGTCTAATTTTGGATAAAGCCACTATCTGCCCACAGCTAGACTAAATGAAATAATTTCGTTCATTAAACATTAATATAGCTATTTGCATTCGCGTATACCAAAGCCATAATGGCGTGTTTGTACATGACTTGTACATGCATTTATGCAGCTCGTACATAATTTACAGAACTCATTATAGATGCCGCCAAACTGAGCTTAATTAATGGATACATGCTTATAAAAATGGCATGTATCCATTAATTAATACTCATCGGTATAACTTGATATTTGAATACATTTTAAAAGATTTTAAGTAAAGTATAACAGGTGGCTTAGAAAAGTTAGGAACGTAGCAACTTTAAAACGTATAAACAGAAATCTGGGTTCGATAGTTTTTGAGATATATAATAGTAATATTTTTCTTATCTAGACGAGTTGGAGTGTAACTTGGGAAAGAAGAGCTTACAATTTTTTTATCTTAGATTTTTATTGTCTCTCTACACTTTTCAACTTTCGTTTAATCTAAAGAATATGGAATATACATTTTTTATTGCATAACTTGGTCAAGCAAGTCATTACAAACCTAAAAATTTTATTTTCAAGAAAATTACAATGATGATTTACCTTTTTTTACTTTTCGGTATAATTAGTTACATTAAAAACCTGCCATTTGCTAGCGCCTAAAAATGACATCAGATATTGTCTAAAGCAAGCGTCGCTATTTCGTGCTTCTTTTTGTTCTTAAATGTAATCCTTTTTCTCCTTTTGCTCGGAAATTTTAACAGCCATGTGATCACTCGTATTGTTTATAAATCAAAACTACTAGTCACTTGCCTGTCAAAAAATATGAAAAAATGTAAAAGGAAAAGCCATCGCTAAATACAAGTTGAATCTAATAAAAAAAGAAAAATGATCCTTTAGCTAGTCCTATTGAGTTGTAACTCCTTGACAACGCTAGAAGACTTTATATTAAATCAATTTAAATATAAAGAATTGTCTATTTGACTTTTCAAAGTGATCATAAAATTAGGTACTGCGCTTGTTGTTGATTATAACTTCGACTCCATATCACCAAGGGTTGTTTCTTTAGTTCATAAACCTTTACAGGAACACATTCCCAAGTCTTTCAGAATGATCAAAATTCTATTCACCAAAATGTCATCAAGGGACGCATACCTCACAAAACGGTGACTCAACAAAGTAAGTTTATAACATAAACTATCCAGGCAATTAGGCGGGCTTTATAATTAAGCCACTAGGTGACTAAACTATTAGATAATTAAGTTTAGGCCCTAAAACAAACCAATATGATTAGATTCCAATACATGAAATTATAGGTTAGAATCTACTTCCATAAGAAATATATCAAAATAACCAGAAAAACCGTCCCTACTTACCCTTTAGAGTCCCTAACAAAATTCATCTGTGTAAACAGATAGAGATAAATCAGATTTTATTTGATTTTCATCTAAAAGGGCCTATAACGACCACCCCGGCATCATAGTGACATCAGACAGATGACCTACCCCAAAGTCATAAACGTCAAATAAGACGGTATTACTACCTGGAGTTCGAATTCTCGCGAATCCAAGCAACTAACTTGAACCACCCAAAAATACCAAAGCAACAAACTTTATACTCGAAATCACTAAGTTGAGTTCATGCTTTCGCGCTGCATGCTTCATGCTGCAAGTGCTCCGATAACTATCTTTCTTCTTATGGCAAGAATAGGCGAAGTCAGAAGAAAGCAGTTCAAATTTAATTAAAAATGCAACATAAATATTAATGTTAGTATCTCTCAACTAAAGTAACCATATTTTGCTACTGATTTATTTTTATTGCATAATAAATCCTAACGAAAGTTTGAAGACGTCATGTTGAGGATATAATTATCACTGCCAATAGAGTAAGATAAAGGAAAAAAATATTTGGAGCTTATATCCGTTTATATATCTTAAACTAATTCCATTAAGATTTTACTCCTTTAATTTCTGCAGATGTTGGTAAAGTCAGATAGATTTGTTAGCCCGCAAATTATCCAATAATTGTCCTTGCGGTAATTGTTTATTAATATTTTATGTCTCTTATTCTCAATATCTCCTAGTCGTCGGGAAATAATGAAGAAAAATAATTACCTCTCGAATTTACAATACACCAGCCATTTTTATTCACACTGCAGGTGACGTCACAATTAATAGTTTGGTAAGTTTCGAATTTTGTATGGAAATTTGTAGATTTCTTAATAAAAAAGCAAATAAATGGTTAAAAACAACCACCATAAATAATAATTTAGGTAAAGAAACAAAAAAATGTTTCAGATTTATTTGGATTACATATATTTCATATTCTTGGAACAGTTTAGAACGGAAACAGGAACGGTTTTGATAAAAGTGAACACTAAAAAGACGAACACGAAATATATTTAACATTTGATGTCATACAACAGAAGAATTGAAATGCCTTAACATTTCGTTTTTAAAATTATTAACCAACCAAATTTAGCTATCCATAAAGTCATCTTTTCGATGACTAGGATGATTATATCATATTTCTATCTTCCGTGCTCCCTTGTATTAGCCCTTAAAATGCTAACCCCTATCACATGTAAGTACTTTCTCCAGTAAGAGAATTTTATGTTTTCTGAAGCCTTTTTTAAAGAAACGATATCGATATCGGGTCTACCATCTTCGACATCATCGCCATTAATACGGTAATTTAACAGTAATGGAATAAAAGATAAAATCCACGATAACAGTTTAATTTTGTTTTAGGTATTTTATTTACGTTTTAGTTTAGAGATAACGCTGGGATCCAATAGAAGTATCAAGCTTTATTTTAAATAAATTCATTTATGGGGACAGAAACATTATGTTTATAGGAAAAATGAAATTGTAGTTTTTTAGTGTATTAGTATAATATATTATATAACAACAAATTTATTTTGAATATATGTCATTTTGCTGATCAGTTTTTTAAGTAGTTTCAATTCGCTTTTATTTATTTATGTGACAGTACTTGTATATTTCTTGTATAAAAACGTTTTGTATCAATTCCCCACGATGACGAGAATGGTCGGCCTCATCCCTTACCCATACGCGCTTCCCATACAGTCTCATCAGTGGGACACTCAATTCTCTTAAAGATGCATTAAGGTGTAAAAACTCTACCTTTTTACCTTTAAAGCTAGATTTTCTGGTTAACAGTGTTCCGTTGCCAATTTTCTCGCAATAAATTTACAAAGGCTGTAAACAAGATTTATAGCGCACTTTGAGATACAGAATTATAAATAGGTTACATTAGCGGTTTGAGTCAAGGCTTTACATCGCTTACATTCTAATAAAACAGGTAGGGAGATCGCGTCATTAGGATGTCAAGTCAGTAAAACAATTTAGATTTTCCAGTGAATATTGGCTCCCAATTTGGAAAATTTTTTATTAGGTACTGGAACAACATCTCCGTGTAACATACTACATTAACAGAGTTTGACGCAGATATGATCAAAACTATTAAACCTTGTGCAGCAGGGCCACATGTATACATACGTAATCCAATATATTGCTAATACCGTATTGCGTTTTTCCTATATCATGGAGCTTTAGTCCTGTGCAATTCATAACATTTTGTGTTTACAATAAACATCAAGAAGGGCCGGATTTATATTCCGGACTATTTTGCATACAAATTTTAATTATCTTCATTAACCCAATTATTAAAAATAAAAATATTTGAATTTATTACTTGCACACCCGCGCAGGGTTTGATCTGGTAACGATAGCTAAAGTTTCAGACTCTTGAGTTTAATTAAAGCGCCACGCGGGTGAAATTTTGTAATTTTACGATTTTTTTTTTAGAGAAAGCATTTTCAATGCATATTTTTCGAAACTTCAATTTTATAAAAATATTTTTAAGGGAACTCATACTTTTATTTCGAAATTCTATTTTTTAAAAACGAATTTTTCAATTTTTTTTAAAGGACTGTTGTGTTCAATGAAGTGTTGTACAACAGCTGTGCTGTGTGAACCTACCCATTATGTTCAAAAGTTCAAAAACGTGTAATATTGAAGAATTTAAGCCGGAATTAGTTAGTTAAATAAGATAAAGATAGAAAAAAATGGCAAATATTTGAAATATAGATGTTTTTATTTCATGATATTATTAATAGCATTATAGATACTATCTGTAGTAAAAATAAACTAAAAAAGCAAAGTATTTTTATAGGGTAGTCTCTTAATATCTAGTCATATCTTTTTTTAAAACTTCGTTAAGTCGATCAGGTATTGATAAATAAAAAGTTTTCGTTAATTTCAGATTATCGCTCAAGCCTGATTTACAACACTTTAGAATTATTATACAACACATTATTGAACACGGCTGTACTCTCCTAATTTTTTTTCGAAAACAATTTCTTTCAAAAAACAGTTTTTTCGAATATCCGTTTTCTAAAATGCTTTTTCAAATTAAAATTAATTTTATATTTAACAAAACATGTCGTAGGTAGTTTCGAATGACAATTTTGTGAAAACATTTTTTAAAAAAATTTAATTTCGAAATACCATCTTTCGAAATATGCTCTCTGAAAAAATGTTTAAAAAAATGCTTTAGAAAATTTTTCGTTAATCCGTTTACAAAAGAAAATATTTCGTAACAATCGATATTTAAAAAAAAATTTTTGCAAATAATGTACATATGTGTCTTTCAAAAGAATTTTTTAAGTCACTTTTGGAAAATACATTTCTGAAAAAATCGAAAAATTTGTTTTCGAAAACCGTTTCTCGGAAAATGTTTTCGAAAATTTTTCGTTAATCAGTTGACGAGAAAAGATCTTTCGAAACGGATATTCGAAAAAAGAGATTTTTCAAAAAAATGTATTATGTGAAAAATTTTTAAAAGAAATTTACTTGCAAAAAAGATTTTTTTTTTGGAAAAACTTACCTTTGAAAAAGACGTTTTTAAAAAATATATTCGAAAAAATTATTTTCGAGAAATCTTTATAAAAAAAATTGGAAAATTTTTCGTTACCTATTCCGTTCAAGAAAAACAAATTTCAAAACGGATACTCGAAAAAGGGTTTTTCAAAAAAATATATTATGAAAAAAAAATCAAAAAGAATTACTTTAAAAAAATCTTTTCAACCAAAGAGATGTTTTTGAAAAAAAATCAAAAAATTTCTTGTCGAAAATGTTTCGTTAATTTGTTTCCGAAAAAATTGGTATTCGACAAAAGAGTTTAAAAAAAATGTATTATAGAAAAAAAATTGCTTACAACAAAGATTTTTTCGATTAATTTCACTTTTGAAAAAGATATTTTATAAAAAAAATCCTCGTGAATCCGTTGCCACTGGTTTGATTGATGGTATAATTGTTTTTTGAATCTTTTTGATGTACTTAAACACTAGCATGTGTAACGATAACATAAAATTTGTGTGTCAAAAAACGTGTTTATTAAAAATATAAATGAACTTTAAATTAAAAAAATTGGTATTTGTTTTGATTGAATTGAATTGAATTGATAGTTGAAATTAAAAAATAACGAAGTTAATGAAGCAATATTTTAAATTAAGAACTGTAATAGTCGACAACAACGCGCTTGGCTTTCCGCAGCAACAAAAATTTAAATTATAAGTAACTGTATACCTACCTATGCGAATAAGTGACGAGAAAAATTTAGTTATAATATTCGTAATACGTGGCCTAATATAAATTATAGGTTGCAATCTAGTATAGAAAATACAGTTCGATTTTCTAGTGTAGTGTAGCTGCTTAAAAATGAATCGTCTCCGATTAGTTTTTTACTACTTTTTATCTGTTAACAAAAGTGTAGTTTTAATAAGAAAGTAGCTCCTTTAAAGAATAAAAATAAGGAACTAGGTTTGAGATAAAATGATACGGCCTTTCCCAATTCTACATTTAAACCCTATCAGTTTTTAGGATCTCATCAGGGTAGCGTCGTCTATTGTTTCTTCTTTATACTATCTACTCTTTAGGTTAAGAAAAGCACTAAAGTCTAATTAAAACGGAAGATGCCGTTAAATATTATACGCAGTACCTATTTTAAAAACCTTTATTTAAATACTAAATTTAAAAATTTTGTTTAATAAAATTTTCATAAAGGGACCCTTGTCTGTTGATGCGTTTTATATAAAAGAAAAACTGACAAGCAAATGTACCCTGGGGCTTCGATTTTTTTTCCGCAATCCACAAAGATTGCGAACGCAAACACATTTTCAGTCTTCTACCTTGAAAACGTATTTAGAGACAAAACAAAATCCTTAAGGTATACACCTGAATAAACCTTTTATAATATAAATAGGGCTGTTGGAAACTGCGTCAATTATAATTTGATCTCACGCTTTAGGAACTGCTTTATTTTACATGAGTTTTCGAATATACAGTTTATTTACGGCTAATACAGGCAATATAAAAGAGATTTTTTTACCATCATGTGGTAACATATTTTAGAGAAAGAGGTTACAGTACTAGTGCGTTATTATCATGGATTTATTAAGAAAGGATTCGATGTCCGTATACTGTGAGCGTATCGAACGTGAAGCCTTATATTTTTTGTTTGTTATGAAAACATTTCCCCTGGGGGAAGAGTTTACGAACCACGACTTACTACGTAATTGAATCAAGAATGATAGTGGAAAGAGATAAAATAGCATTGGAGTGTTGGAGCTCAGAAGTGTTGCTGCCTGTGCTGGTTGCTTAGGAAAACGGTTGAACTTCGGTCTGAACACTCGGTTACACGTACGTCTTTGTCTAATGAACTAGAAAAGAAAAAGTGCGACTTATAGATTTATAAATGACTCGGAGCGACTTTAAATAAACATCTTTAGAAATAACATAACTTATAAATAATAAAACCTTTTATTATTTAGCAGAAAAATAAAATATTTTAGGGCTTTTATTACTTTTAGTAAATCTTGTGATGCTTCTAACGTATTTTTTGTACAAAAATACAAGGTAAAATAAGATGTGGCCAATGTTTACAAATTGTGTTTACAGTGTCGTTTAGAATGGTTTGTTTTGGCCTCAAAGAATGTTAAATCATCCCGAATCCATTCTTAATAAATCCTTGGTTATTATTTATATTACAATAATAATACTGTTATTAAATGAATTTTTAATAATATATTAGACATGATTACCCATGTGAGTAGCCCATTACTTATAAAAGTTATGCACATATTTTATTTGAAATTTTAGTTAGAGACGAGGGTGATGCAACGCTGACAGCTTTTCCTCTAACTGGCCTCTAAATTTTAAATAGAACGCTGTGGGAGGTGCTGAATTTTTAAATTGTGTTTAAAATTTCGAACATATTTTATATGAGTATATCTTAACTTTAACGTTCAGATTCACTAAGAGGGTTTAAGATTTAGTACTGGTTTAAATTAAGATGTGAGCTTAAATATTTTTTTATTGAATTTAGTCTGGCTCTAACTCATATTTTGTCATATATGTATGTTCCAAGCGATGCACGATATTAAAAAGTCATAAAGTTAAAGATAACAAAAAGAAAGAATAAAACAGAAATATTTTTACGAGGGTCTCGATTCGTTAAGGCGCCAGCCTTATAAGCCGAGTTTTAACCATTGTCGTGGGTTCAAATCCCACCAGGAAATGTAAAAATTTTCTAGGCCCATTCTACTTTTCGTAAAGGACAGGCTACCCTGCGGTAGGTGGAAAAGAGAAGGGAAGAGTGTAAAATGAATCAAAACCGTCCTATTCACGCCGCGCCGGTTAAAGGCCGGATGAAATCGGATAGCTCGTAGGATGAAGGCGCCGTTCTACGCTCCCCAGTCGGTAGGTATCAAAAGACATCATAGGGTAGCCCGAAACCAAGGGTTGATAGCCTTTATGGAGTACATGCCCTGGGTGTCGTGTTACTGAGGACCGTGGTTCGGAGCCCACGTTAATCTGTAGGTCCCGGGACCAATACACTAGCTTGTAGTGCCAACGTAATAGGAAATATCTTTAACTTTAACTTTTGTCTTTTTGCAGAAGAATAGCCTGGCTGCAAAAAAAATTCGGTGGTTAAAAGAATAGTGATCCCACAAAAAATACTTTTACGTAAGTCATTTCAAATTGTAAGAGCGATAGTATACCGTGGGACCACGAGATTGCTGGTTAGATCGTTATTTTCAACAAATAATATATCGACTTGAAATTTTGGGAAGTCGTTTGGTTGCTTTAGATGCAGATTTCAAGTGCTCAAACATCTGATTGTCGTTTCCGGTCCAACCAGAAATACACTTAATTTTGCTATTTTAAAAGTATCACCCAGTATATTTTTCAAAATTTGAATTCTACGTAAAATTCTAAGTATAAAACATGTAAACAGTTTTCAAGAAAATGGCGTTTGAAAATTGTTGCATTAAGAAATTGTAGAAAGGATACACATAATTAATAATCAAAGTAGTGCTTGAAGTAACAATTTTATAAGGTTTTTATTATAAAAAATGAGAAATTAGCCATAAATTAAATGTTGAAAGCGTTGACCGGTTTCTCTCTGGCACAGACGAACTCTTGCTTGAAATTCCCTGAGCATGTTGTTCATTTGTTGTGGGGTGATATTATTAACAGCTTGTGTTATTCTTTGCCTTAGGTCTTCAAGATTCTGCGGTCTCGTTCTGTCTACCTATTCTTTGATATGACCCTAATAAAAAGATCAAGGCGCGTCCGGTCAGGCGATCTTGCTGGCCACCTTACTGGACCATAAGTCCCTATGCATCTATTTGCGAAAGTGACATTTGGGTAATCTGTTACTACCCTAGCGTTGCGCGCTGGAGCGTCGACTTGTTGATAGAGAATCTCTACATTTTTTCATAGAGGTAAGATCGATACAATCGATACAATTTTCAATCTGATTCTGTAAAAAGGCTAGGTATCGTGCTGCATAGTTCTTGAAAATATATGGGTCCTATAAGATTAGTACCTATAACACCAAGGCATATATTGTCACCAAATCGTTCTTGAAATGCCCCCTTCTTCACCAAATGCATATTATGAGTCGCCCAGCATCTGGCATTGTTCCTATAAAGCCGCGTACAGACCGAAGTTCCAACGCACACCAAGGCACATGTGACTAGAAATTCGGAAGCATGTAAATTGGTATATACGGCGTTGGCGAACATATCCCAACGCAGTCCAACGGTTTCCAAGGCGACCCTTGGCGTTGGCTTGCGTTCGGTCGCTGAGCGGTACTTCAAAGAGATGTTTGATTTGGTGTGGACGAGATTTGAATGTTTTCAGTCGTCGGCAAGTATTCCTCGGGTCTGTGCGTTTTGTTTTTGACAAATATTTTATTTATTTCGCCTTTTGATATGAAATGGACGGATGATTTAGCCTTAAACTAATTGAACTATACCGGGATAACCCTACATTATGGGATCCTAGCAATATAAATTATAAACTCTCCAAAAAGAAGATAGATATTTGGTAAAGCATTGCTACTGAATTTAGGTGCAAAGTGCAAGGTTGCTGAAATAAAGAAAAAAAAATATAGAGAAGGTTCTGAAATGATCACTGTGTTCACTCCGAAATTCCTCCAGCAACTTACTTGTGTTATTAATACTTTTCTATTTTTATATGGTGTCATCCACCAGCGTCTTGGCCGACGTTTCTTTTTCTCATTGTTAAGTAAAGAATTTACAATTAAAAATGCGGCACTTTTACATAATAACTCATCACCACTCTCTTTCCGTCGAAAATGACCGAACCGTATCCAACGGTATCCAATTTGAAACTACAAACGCGGTGTGGACGACATCGTAAAATGCTTTCCAATCATTTCCAATCCCAACGCCAACTGGCACATTCGTTGTAGTTGGCGTTGGTTTGGATTGGGACTTGGTCTGTACGCGGCTTTAAACATACCCAAATTGGTGAAACGTGATTTATCGGTAAATCATATTTGAAATCTTAAATGTGGCTGCTGTTGTTCTTCTTCAGAATACCAGGTGCAGAACTCAAATATTCGAGCATAGTCAGCTTCATGAAGGTGATGATGAATTTGATACTTGAAAGACTTATAGCCATATTTATTTCAAATTTAAATTTTTAGCTGTCCATTTCTCAACAACTATCAGCTTTAGACCTGGGATAGTGTATACAAAAATTATTGAGAAAAGTCAGATAAATTAGAATTTAGAGTTTAAAGTGAAATTGATGAAGTAATTTGTACCTGAAAGCCATATTTTGTAGCTCTTCCGGTTGCACCGGAAGTGAGATTGTCATGGCATAAGCATACAAGGCCCCTAAAAGGAAGTAAGAATCACATGCTAAATTTTCGCATATTAATTTTGTTTTATGTTAAAACAGTACAGTTTGCGGCTCTCTCGGCATTTTCAAATGTAATTTTCTTGAAAACTGTTAAAAATAGGTATGGGGTATGATACATGTTTTATACTTAAAATTTTAAGTAGAATCCAAATTTTTAAAATCATACAGGGTGTTTCCTTTAAAATAACAAAGTTGAGTGTATTTCCGGTTGAACCGGAAACGACAGTCAGATGTTTGAACACTCAAAATCTGCATCTAAAGCAACCACACGACTTCCTGAAAGTTCAAATAGATATATTATTTTTTAACAAAATAACGAGCTGACCAGTAATCTCGTGGTCACCCGTATTCCAGAAGATATCGCTTGTGCGGAATTTGAATATAGTTATAAAAAAGATAGTAACGTATAAATAAAGCACAACTATTAAAGTAATCAATTGCCCATTCCACTTAGACAACTATTACAGCCAATGGTGAGCGAATTTATCATACAATCCTCAATTTTCTGATCAATTTACCTAAACTCGCTATTCTCTATCTGCTCAAATCAGGGTGATTTTTCTTCTCCGAACACAGCAGTTTAGAATCATAGAATTGTCTAATATCTTTAAAGCGCTTAAAGTACAGCGTCTCATTAAATGGACCATTTAACGGCTGTAAAGAAGATTATTCTTAGCTACAATAGAATTGAAAGTATTATATTAGCTTAGGGAATACTTGATTTATGTTAGGAATTAATTGAAGAATTTTAGGGATTTATTTTGGCTGAGCATATTTCTATAAAAATGTAAAAATGTGTTTAGATATGTGATGATAAAAATATTCATTTCTTTACATTGTAAGAGCTTTCAGTTGTACCCCTATTAGCATTAACATATGTCCCATAAGTTTTGAGACAAATTTGCGTTGTTGAGTCTTATAAAAATAACGCTTTTTCTCTAAGGTGGCTTTGCAAAAAAAGTCACAATTAATGATAGATTGCCAGGACGTGTCATTTTTGCTAACATTTGTAATTACAATGGCTTTAAAGCTTGATCTTCGGAATAGCATTTTTCCATTAGTTGGACAAGTACCTAGCCGCGAAATTGAGACTATACAGGGGCCAAAATATTTCCGTGGCTACAATTTATCAAACAGTAAAAGAATACAAAAAGGAAATACCTTGTTTAAACCTGCCGAAAAGTGGAAAACCATGGGTCCGGAGTCAAGCTAATGAAGACACACTGGTTCAAATAGCAAAAAACAAGGTTGTAACGTCAGTCCGTAAGCTATCTAGGAGATTCAGGTCTCGTGTCCCGCGCACTACAGTTTTCTGTAGTGTAGTTCTCTCTTCTAGTAATTTGAAATACCGAAAAAGAAGAAAAGCATCAAAATACACTGTGGCTCAACCACAGAAAATTTCAAGGTGTTGCCGCGCAACCCAACCTGAGGCGTGTTCATTTTAATAAAATTGTCATCATGGGTGATGAAACATATTTTACTCTGTCCAATTCGGAGATAAAGGATAATGACGGACTTTACACGGACAACATACAAGACTGTCCAGATGAAGTTAGATTAAAAAAGGAAAAGACAAGTTTTCTGAAAACATTTTAGTGTGGTGCGCAATTTCCGGAGCAGGTGTTTCTCAGCCTTAAACCGGACGTGCTCGTGAAGAAGACATTAATGCGTCATTAATATTAGCCAGTATTTGTCAAAATTTCGTCACCCCAATGACGAAATTATCTGCTAGCCAGATCTGGATTTTTGTCATTATGCAAGACGAACAATAGAGTGGTTGACTGCCAATAATATAATATCATCCCAAATGTAGAAAACCCACCAGACATGCCTCAAGAAAAGACTTATAGAAAATTTTTGGGCCTTGCTAGCTAGAAAAGGTTACGATAATGGCCTGAAAGCTTAAAATATAGAGCAGTTACGTCGCCGGATAAGCCAAAAAATTCGAGAAATCGGCGTTGGTGCCGTCCAAAGGCTAATGGCGCAAATTAGGGTTAAACTGCATATTATTGAAGAACATGAACCCTTATTCATAATTTAAGCGTATAGTTTTAATAATAATAAATGTAGAAATAACGACTTATAACTTAATATAACAAAAAATGAAAGTAAATCAAAATAAGAGTATTAATATTTTTTTCTCAAAACTTATAGGACATAGGTTACTATAGAAACTGTAGTACTATTCCATTAGAATACTCGTGCTATTCGATTGACGATCAATTCTTTAAAGAAGAGAGACAAATATACTGTAAAGCAGCAGACCATATTAAAAAGACCGGCAATTTCGCTACAGTTCTTTATTGGCATTTCATCTTTGGTATTGTAGTGTCGATGGGTGTAATATTAGTTGTCGTAATAATGTTTCATTTTTTCGATGTCCTTAGGATCCTAAAAGGTAGGACAAAAAAAGTGTGTAACTTTTATTTCGTTCACATTTGTTTTATCTATTAAATTTAAAGGTTAACTTTTCACCAGCACCGAGTATATTTATTAAATAGATTGCCAACTATGACTATATTATACTAACTTAATTTCATTTGTCTTTTGCACCAGTTACCTGAGTCTGATCCAGATATTGAAATCCGGCCTCTAATGTTAAATACGTTATTGTAGCTTTACTATTGGAGATATATTCTTAAAAGTGGATGGGTTCGAATGTAGACACTAAAGTACATCCCCTAAAATTCCTACAGATCAGAAGGAAATATAGAAATATACAAAAAACAAACGATTTATCCAAAGAACTTGAACAAAGGAAATTAAAAAAAAAGTTTGAAATGAAAAAAAAATACAGTCTAATTCGACTTAGAAGTATTTGTCTCTGTTGATCAACTGCTACTTGGCATTACTATGGATCGATATTTTATGATATGACAACATCTTATATTGAGACTAAAGAAGTTGCTTATTAAAAGCCAACGAAAAAAAAAGGACTATTTTCTAGTTACCTATTACCAAGTTACCTATTTTATAAGTGCTCAGAGGATTTAGTTTCAATCTGGTTCTAGCTCACTATCGATTACCTGAAACATCAGTTCTCAACCGGTGGTTCGCGAACCCCAAGGGGTTCGTAGTATACTTATATACTACTTAATTACAAATTTAAAAAAAAAACAGTTTCATGTACCTATTACCATCAGTTTATTTCCTTACTTTTTTTTTTTTAAATTTACCAATTCTTCGGTATCCTCCCATGAAAAACAATAATAATTATTAATTTTTAATATGTGTTTACAGTAGAGTAAATTCTCCACCCTAGTTATATGCAGACAATTTCTATATATATTTGTTTTTAATAAGTTAATGTTTTTAAAATTTGTAATGTCATTTGAGATAAAAAAAATACGAGTATATACATTTTTAAATGGTTTTAACTTAAATAATGTCTGTATGATTGTGGCGGATTCATATTTAAAAGATTTATTATTTGGGTGTTACGCCACTCTACTGTTAAGGAAAATAAATATTTTTTAAAAATAATAAAAGTCACTGCGTTTAAACAAAAAACAAATCCTGAAAAAAGAAATGTTCTGATTTCCCAAGCATAAAATAAACTTGTATAATATAATCTTGTCTTCTCAAGAATAATATTCACCAAATTGTTGTAAATTACTTAATTTATTAATTAACTTTATATATTAGGTATACAAAAAATTGGGTTGTTCGTAAAAAGTTTATTTTTTTCAAGGGGTTCGAGGTTGAAAAAAGGTTGAGAACCGCTGATCTAAAGGAATTATGATGCCAAAGTTAACCATAGTCCACCATAATAAGTATTAGAAATAAAATTAAATATTTAAAGTTACTTTTAACTAACAATTAGTATGATTATGATTTACCGGTAATATTTGTTGTCATAATTTAATATAATATGATATACTCAATGTTATATTTAAATATATGTTTTACCTTTAATAGTAGTAAGTTTTTTTACTAAAAAATTATACTAAAATATACTTAGAAGTACAGGGATATTTATGATATTTGGACAAATAGATGCATTTTTATATGGTTTGGGTTGTTCGTAAAAAGTTTATTTTTTTCAAGGGGTTCGAGGTTGAAAAAAGGTTGGGAACCACTGACCTAAAGGAATTATGAAGCCAAAGTTAACAATAGTCCGCCATAATAATCATTAGAAATAAAATTAAATATTGGCTTTAAAGTTACTTTTAATTACAATTAGTGTGATTATGATTTACCGGTAATATGACTGATTTAATATAATATGATATGCTCAATGTTAAATTTAATTTTATTATATGTAATATGGTTTACCTTTAATATTAGTAAGTTTTTTTACTACAAAATTATATTAAAATATACTTAGAAGTACTGGGATATTTATGATATTTGGACAAATAGATGCATTTTTTATATGAAGAGATAGAAAAATGTTTATATTAGTAACTTGGACTGTTTTTGTATAATTTAAAAAAATAAAACGAAACTTAAGTAATTTATCATACCACTCGTTAATGCAAGTCGTATAGGGTTTCTATGGAAACTGTGTGCACCTGTTATTTAACTAAAGATTGTCGATGGTTCCATAGAAACCTTATACGAGCGGCATTCTCGTATACTAGGAGTATGGATGGCTGTTTGAGTTCCTTTTCATGGTTTAAAATTATATCAAGCAATTATACAAGCAAGAAAACAATATGCATTTTGTCAATTCTTAATTAGAATTTACCTAAAACGTATGGGCAATAAGTAGTTTTATCAAAAAAGGCTATAATTTTTTGTTAAAACTATGGATAAATACAATCGAGTTAAGTCCTGTCAACCCATTTTAGGCAAAATGCATAACGAAAATCCATTATTTTAATCTAAGTTTAATTAAATGTTATCACTGAAATAAACTGTTTTAGTTGTTGTCACTAAAATATGTATGTTACTTCGTTGACTAAAATAACTACCATTGTCTCATTTTATATGCAGCTATATGGCAAATTCTAATTTTACCAGCAAGTATTTAATAAAGTTCACCTTAGTTAGTTAACCAACTTACAATACACTTTGGTGAATCCCTAAGTGTCTACATACCCTTACACTAGGGCTTGCAATCCCGGATGTATATTTGGATCCCGGGATTTTCGGAATCGAAGAAACAAAATCCCTGGATTCGGCGATTGATCCCGATAAATTGTAATATTAATAAAGGTAAATTATTTGTATTGATATTATTGTATTTTTAAAATAAAAACAAAGCAATGTTTATGTAGAGGATACATAAAATTATAAGAAGTAAAAATAATTTGAATTCTTTTACATAAGTACTTAAGGCGGCATTCTCCACAAGGCGTCCATGTTGACCAACTTTATTTCATTTTAGTACAATTTTTTGCTTTATTTTCCTTTTGTATGAATATTGTGACAATATTAACCTTAGATTCATACTCTATAGGTATTTTTAGAGTATTAATAAAAGTTTCAAGATATTTTATGATTTATTTTAGGAAAATTATATGTAAACAAGATATTGAGGTCCAAGTGAAAGAAAAAATATCACCATAGATCTCTTAACATATTAATCTTCTGAATGAAATCATTATACACGTTGACACTTTAAATAATTAACTGAAAATTGCTTACAGAATATGAATCTATACAATATACAGGGTGTCTAAAATAGGTGATACCACTATTGCTATCTCCGAAACGGTAAAAGATACGAGGTCGGTTAAATTAGAGAAAATGTGCCATTTTTAGTCCCTACTCATATTTCGTTTACGGAGTTGAAAAATTTTCTATAGTTTCTTATCTACAGGGGATTTTTTAAAAATTGTCAAAAATTGAATTCTTAAATATCTCGAAAACTATTATAGTTAGAAAAAAATTGTTTTAACAAAAATCACACGATTTTTTATCTTCTCTAAAGCAACGTTATTGTTTTGTTTATATCATTTGTTTTTATTCAGTTACTGATACTAACTTGTTTTTTTCAAATACGGACCTGAACTTTTTGTTGCATTTTTTGAAATACTACTTCATTCCCTTTATATCTGTGTATCACTTGATTATGTTTTCCGACGTTTTGGTGAAGAATAGCATCATCAGGATATTCTACCAGTACGGACCTTGCATTTTTCAAGTAAATGCGCCATGTCACAACCACAAAAACCACAAACCATAGCGATAGGTTATGAATTGTGCCTTAACATGGAAGATCCCAGGTCCGTATTGTTAGAAAATCCTGATGATGTTGCTATTCTCAATCAAAACGTCGGAAAATATTTTCAAGTTATACACAGTTGTAAAGGGTATAAAGTATTCTTACAAAAAATGGAGCAAAAAGTCCAGGTCCGTATTTGAAAAAAACAAGTTAGTATCAGTAACTCAATAAATACAAATGATATAAACAAAACAATAACGTTGCTTTAGGGGAGATAACAAATCGTGTGATTTTTGTTAAAACAATTTTTTTCTAACTATAATAGTTTTCGAGATATTTAAGAATTAAATTTTTGACAATTTTTAAAAAATCCCCTGTAGATAAGAAACTATAGAGAATTTGGCAACTCCGTAAACGGAATATGAATAGGAACTAAAAACGGCACATTTTCTCTAATTTAACTGACCTCGTATCTTTTACCGTTTCGGAGATAGCAATAGTGGTATCACCTATTTTAGACACCCTGTATAAGATTATTGTTAAAGATTTTAAAGCAGGAAAGCCACGCCAAAATATCGAATTGGGTTAGCCAACGTGGACGCCATGTGGAGAATACCGCCTTAAATAAATCCCTCAACGTTGCCATATCCCACGTTAAACATTATTGTTAGAAAAAATACTGCGATGATACTTGACGCGTTAATTTAAGTAGGTTTTTTAACATATTTTATAATTTATTTATTCCAGGATTTAAGTGCCCAATCTCGGGATTTTTCGGGACTACATTTTTAATGGGATCCCGGAATTCCGGGATTGCAAGCCCTACTTTTTTGGTGCTGAGATATAGATTTGGATTATCTAGTGATGGTTATTTTTTTTTCAGTTTTTCGACAAGGAGATACTGGAAAATGCTGGTACGCAGTTATGTCAGGAATACTGCAAGTCAGAGTAGCACAACAAGAAACAGACTTAAAGGTAATGAGTAAATACAGACAAGTATTTTTAAATTATTAGCAATAACTGTTTATCGTATATTTATAAACTGGTTTAATGAGTCTTTAACTATATAAAAAAGTAAATTACAATATGCACAATATTTTAATAACAAAATTAGGATCTCCCTTCAATTAGTAGGTAAATTATAAAACAAAAAATTGTTTTCTAAATTGTAAATTAGCCTTTATGTGGCTAAGAGCTAAAGAGAATTCCATAATCCCAAGTGTAAACGTTATACCAGCTAATACGGAGAGATTAAAAGGCACTTTGGAGTCGTTATTTGTACAGTCTTTTTGCGCTACCTTATGTTTCACAATACTCGGAAATTTATTAACTAAAAAAGTCTCTAAATTTAAACTTTTTCAAATTGCATTTCGTACTGAATTAAAATACAACGAACTTTACGGAAACCTAGGCAATGATTTATTTTTTGTTGCATAAAATGATTAATTTAAAGTGCCACCGGAAGTTTAACCCAAAGGTCTTCCCACTTCCATTTGTTTTTTAGGTTGTGTTAAAATGGTGTGGCCTAAGTAATTTAAGCCCAAAATGAAAATCCTAGATCAATAGTTTGAAAAGAAAATTTGATTTTACCAATTTTGTTTAAGTTAAGCGGTTTTATTTTATGAAAAAGAGTAGTATCAAAATTTTTAGGGAGTATAATCTTCTTTCAAGTCCTGGAAAAAATATCTTCTTAGTGAAAATATTTATTTTAAATGTCTTCAATAATCCTAAAAATACTTGAAAAAATTAATTATTCGTCACTTTTTGGTACCTATCTCTTATGGTACGTTCAAATTCGATGGTTTATAAATTCATTGTAAAGATAATGCAATTATCTACAAATAAAAAAAATTGCCTCCCTATCTACATCTGTTCAAAAGATATAGGCAGAGACTATAAAGAATATAGACAAATCCTCGAATACACCGAAATGGGACCGAAAGCGGGCATCCTTTGAAATATTTATGTGAATTTACTGGTTTATGGTTAAGAATTTGTTCACCATTATATATCTATAGTACATATAAACGCATGGATATATAATTGTGGACAACCATAAGTTCTAAGCCATAAACCAGTAAACCCTCAAAATGTCTCAATGGATGCCCGCTTTTTGGTCCATTTTTGTTACACGCCAGTTTTCGTCTATGTATTATTTAGTCTATGATATAGGTAATATAAGGTTGAAAAATTCGAACAAAAAATTATGGAATCAGAATGTTGTGATGTTTCTCAATAATTATAAGTTATGGTCAAAACTGTTCATTATATTTAAAAAGTTAACTCATTTTCAAGCAACATGAGAATCTGCTTATTCTGACATTAAAAATCCTTAAACAAAACCCTAAAAAGTTTCTTATCTTTTATAATTTTCATGCTACCTATTTGGTATAAGGTTATATTATAATTTAGAACCCACATAGGACATGAAGTGCTGCGCACCACAATTTCCACAGTATGTTGCATTAAATAAATTATTTGTATTACCTCTGGCTGCATATTTGTGAGATATATAATTTTATTTAAAATGATCCGCAGAATGTACAGGGTTATTCATTATATTTTGACTCCCACCTACAGCTCTTATTACAAGTTATAGAAAAAAACTTTTAGAAAAGTTTTAGGTTTTTTCACGTAGTATCTTTTGGTAATAGCAGAAATAAAAAATCTGCTTTACAACATTGAAAAAATTAATTGAGTCATATTTTTTTAAATGGAACACCCTGTATATTATTAGCTCAAATGAAAGATCTCTTTGTTCTGATTTCAAATATATATAATTTGTTGGCATTTGGTTTAGCCACTTTTGAAATATTTGAGTTTATAACTTATTTTTCCACAATTATGGGAGATCATCAGTCATTAAAGTTTGTTGCTTTAATATAATCAAGTTGCCTCAAAAACGTATTGTTGTAGTTTAAATAAAGTTTTTTTTTAAACTCAAATATTTCAAAAGTTGCTGAACCAAATGCCAACAAATTATATATATTTGAAATCAGAACAAAGAGATCTTTCATTTGAGCTAATAATATACAGGGTGTTCCATTTAAAACAATATGGCTCAATGAATTTTTTCAATGTTGTAAAGTCGATTTTTTATTTCCGCTATTACCAAAAGATACTACGTAATACAACCTAAAACTTTTGTATTTAAAGTTTTTTTCTTTAACTCGTAATAAGAGCTCTAGGTGGGAGTCAAAATATAATGAATAACCCTGTACAAAATTGCACACCGCAAGAATGTACAAACCCTCAAGATTCAAGATTTTCCAAGCATAAAATAAACTTGTATGTATATAATCTTGTCTTCTCAAGAATAATATTCACCATATAGTTGTAAATTACCCGAAGTTGCTTTAAATGAATGCCACTAGCTCCTACCCAGATGAGTATCCCACATTTCAAAAGTGGCTCAACAAGCGCTCTATATATCATAAGTAAATGTTTCCTGTATAGAATCTCTCTAGGGTGTAAAATTTGAAAATAAGACATTTGATTTTTTGGAAATATATCACATGCTAGTTCCATTTAAGGTGTTTGTCAAAGGTTATACCAAGATATTTTGTGGTAGATACTACTTTCTTTATGGGGTTCACCTATATTCTGTTTATGTATTGAATCACAACTTGGCCTATTTGCCTCTGTTAATAAAAAAGCAGTAGGATGGGCCGAAGAATGCTAACAAAAATTTTTTTTACAAATCTCACTTGACATAGTAAAAAAAAGTTCTAAGAAGGGTAGACAATTATGCTGATTTTTTTTTCAATTTTTAAAAAATGTTATAGCCGAGCGCCTGGTGGGTAATTTTTTTTTCAATGTGACCTTTAGATCTGGCATGGCAAAAAAGTAATAGGGGTCCACTGACTCATAACACAAAAAAATGTTGGTTTAAATATCTTTGGCCGCGCCCCACGGTAATAAAGTCCAAATATGCAGCTCTTCGCTTGAAAAAATGATGATTTATTTAAATCGCATGTCAACATTATATTTATTATCATCACTTTGTCAATCCAGAACTCACCACGGGGAAGTGGCTGCATGTCGAGTTCTTTTGTACAGGTTTGCTATCGCATGATGTCAGCAATAAACCAATCGGCTCAAAAAACGAATTAGGACCTTTTGTTTGTCTCAGGTCATCAACTAAATATCAATGTTGTAATATTTTTACCAAGAAACTATAAATCAGGTACTTTTTAAACCTTACATTTTAACAAAGTTTTAAAGAAAGATAAATGCAACGATAAAGCACAAAAGACATAATACATAATAATATATAGTCATTTATCACTGGCGTAAGTTGCAACATTTGTCTTTGGCTTAGTTATGCAATAGTTTATGTAAGTATCTATCATTCCGGGTTTGCTGCAGGATTTACTATTTTCGAGCAGAGCCTAAAGGGTTTTATATCTTGTTTAGTTGTAACACGACCTTGTAAAATAGGTTATAAGTTATATAAACTATGTAGTGTTGTATATTTTTGGTTATTAACATTGTCAGATTTTGTGAAAAGTTATAATATGCTAAATGCACACAAACAAATATAGAAACAAACAACTTTTTGTATCTATACAGTCGCGATATAGAGTTGCCCGGCTGAATCGCGTTTGCATCGCCACCTAAGAACGTCATTTGCCACATAAGCTAGTGTAAAAAGGTACACTGGAAAGCGACAGTATCGCCTTTGCATCGCATGCACATGAAAAGTACTTACTTGGAAGGTGGTAGAGGAATTACTCCTTGGCCGAGGTGGTACCACCCCACACATCCTCTTAAAAGGCTGGTGATATATCTACGTATGTTTGATTGCTCGTGATCTGTGTTTCGAATTTTTCCAGTCCACTTAGGCTTCGGTCTTCGTGGACTGTCAGAAGATACTTAAAAACCACGTGCAAACGCCCTGTGGAGCGGCACCTCGTTTAACACGTAGCACGCTTAATTAGACCCAGACAATAATTATCCTAAAACCTTAGATTTTTATTTCAAAATTTTGACTTTATATATACAAATTTTGGTGTGCTAATAGTTCTTTTGTTAAAAGCTTTAAGCCTTCGGCCCTAGTTAATTTCTGCAGGTTTAGTAAAAAATAACAATTTTGGGTTTGTTTTGACTTCCTTAAACGATTTATGCAATACATTCATATTCCTTATTGTTTTTCATCTTCTAATTTAATTCCTTGCATGTTTATATTTATTATTATTCTTCTATGGTCTGTTTTAGGACAATTCATTATCGCAGATTTTTTTATTGTCATATTGTACTGCAATACTACTACTTCCATCTGATTCGGAATATCTTGTGGATTCTCTTGATTTCCTGCTATGGCTATATAACCTACTAAATATATTTTCTCCACAACCATTAAAGAATGTAGAAATTCCGAAATCATTTTTAATAATAGAACATATACATTCTTACTCTTGAGTTAGAATATTTATTCTGAAACACTTACTTCTTATGTGTTTCGCATGTATTTTCATTCCGTAACAAGGTACAGTATGAATATTCTGTAATCGAACCAAACGACATAGATTGCCGTGGATTTCAAAATTGTCAGTGACAGTGCAAATGGTGGCGGCATCATAATTTTTGTCAGAAAAGCTTCAATTGAAATGAAATAATGAGTGAGAAATCGAATGAATCAGATATTTAATTGTTTTTGATTCATACTTTCTGGTCGTGGAGAAAATATAGTCTGTTACTCAGTTAGAATGAAAAAACTCAATACTCGTGGTTCCTCACGCTCGCTAGCGCTCGCGTTCGGAATTTTCCACTCGTATCGAGTTTTTTCATTCTAACCTTGTTACAGAATATAGATACTATACTGATATTGTCTTAATTCGTATCTTGACTCCTATAATAGGGTTTTTCTGTACCTTGTTTATTGCCTCTTCTGTATATGGATTTAAAAATAGTAGGCGATATAAGGAATCCCTGGCCCACTTGATCCCCCTTTCGACCAACCTTTTCATTGTCCATTTTAATTACTTCCTGCTTTTTAGTGTTTCGTGAAACGGAATACTTATGGAATGACTTCGGTGCCCGCCCGTGTCTGCCATAGGCGATTTTCTCTGAAAAAATTCGACGTAAAAATTTGAAATTTAGCACAGAGATAGAGTGTGGTGGCACAATTATAGACGTGTAGTATAAAATGGGATTAATTTCAGGGGGTGAATTGATAAATGAAAGCATATTGAAGCACAAATTCAACATAAATTTTTTTTATTCATTATTTTTAGGGAAAACTGCTTAAAAATTGCTGTCCCCCACCCTAATCACCAAAAGGATCTCTCAGAAAACTTGAAAACATCATGAACGTTGAGAATAAGGTGTAGTTTGAGAAAAAAAGTTGAATTTTGAACCTGGGGGGTACTGTCAGGGGGTAAATAGGGAAATAAAAAAAAATTCAAAGGCATCGTGTAAAATGTCAAATGAAAACATTGAAGCAAGAATTCAACAACAATATATGATGTATTTTTTATGCATTTTTTTAAACATTTATTGGGAAAAAACGCTTACAAATTGCTGTCCCCACCCTTATCACCAAAAGGATCGCTTAGAAAAATCTAAAAAAAAAATCATGAACATTGGGAATTTGATCTAGATTGAGCCAAAATTATCAGGGTTGAAAAATTCTAGCGCAATCAATTGTGATAAATAATGTAATTGTTTATTATCTTATAACTGCTATAAAAAGGTTTTAAACAAAAAATATGTCTCACGATGTAAGGAGCGACTTTTGTCCTTACACATTTTTCAATGCTCCGCGCATACGCGATGTGATACGGCGTTTGTACCGTCGGCGACCAGTAGCGCGGCAGATGGGCGGAGATCGGGCGGCCGAGGTTTGCTCAGGTGAAGTGGGGGGCTGATGCCACCGAACACAATTGTCCAAGTATAGCTTGCACTTGACCGATTTTTTAATATACATTGTCTATACAGCGTGCCCAGAAGCCATCTTAACAGATGGGGAATTTTTTACTTTTGTCTTTACGGAAAAAAGTTATTCTTCATAAAAAGTTCTGCTTGTTGGGAAAATAACACTTAAATCGAAAATTTTGGCTCATCATATACGGCCTATTAAAAAATAATAAAAACGATAAATGCCGTAGAAGGAAAACTATCTTTAGTTTTAATTGTAAAGTACAATAACGTAAGAAAATGTCGTCCAGAACTGAAAAGTGATCGAATATAAAACTTGACAAAATAACTTTAAGGTCACTCATATACCTTTCAATTTTTTTAAAAATGGTTTTGAAATAAATGTTTTTTAAATAATATATTACTAAAATAAACAATAAAAAAATTGCTGTTTTTATTTAAAATATAAAAAGATATTTTCGGAAAATTTATTATTCGTCTAGTTTACGTGGAAAAGTAGGTATAAAGCATGGATTTATTAAGAATGGATACGGGATGATTTAACTTTCTTTGAAGCCAAAAGAAACCATTCTAAGCGACACTGTAAACACAATTTGTAAACATTGGCCATATCTTATTTTACCTTGTATTTTTGGACAAAAAATACGTTATACGCATCACAATATTTACTAAAAGTAATAAAAGGCCTAAAATATTTTATTTTTCTGTTAAATAATAATAAATTTAAGTTAAAAATGTTTTATTATTTCTAGGTTATATTATTTCTAAAGGTTTATTTAAAGTCGCTCCGAGTCATTTATAAATCTATAAGTCGCACTTTTTCTTTTCTAGTTCATTAGACAAAGACGTACGTGTAACTGAGTATTCAGACGTATTTCCTAAGCAACCAGCAGAGACAGCAACACTTCTGAGCTCCAACACTCCAATGCTATTTTATCTCTTTCTACTACCATTCTTGATTCAATTACGTATTTCCTTAAAGTTCGTAAACTAGACTTCTATGGTAAATGTTTTCATAACAAACAACAAATAAAGAGGCTTCGCGTTCGATACGCTCACAGTATACGGAACACCGAATTCCTTCTAATTCATCCATGGTATAAAGTAAGGTATGATACCAAATGAAACTTTGACTTGAACTAATGTTTGTGTTTAATTTGTAAATGCTGACACTTGTGTTTTCTTTTTATTAAATATGGTGCTTAAACTTACCACGGAGAAAAAAATTGAAATAGGATTAATTATTGGGGACAACTATCAAACCTACAGAGAGGCTGTTCAAATTTTTAATGAAAGATATCCGAATAAAATAATAAGCCATGTGACTGTTGAAGATATTGTTAATAAATTTAAAAGTACGGGATCTGTAAGCAATAAATTTTCTTGCAAGTTGTGGAAAGTCCAAAAAGAAATATTTCACAAACTATTCCGCAACCTGATACAAAATCCACGACATAAGATATTTTAAAGAAAAATCATTTTCACCCATACAAACCAAAACTTCTTCACAAACTGCGGCCAAAAGATTTTGATTACCGATTTTTGTTTTGCTCTTGGTTTCAAGGTAAGGTGATAACCCATTTCTTGCTAGAAAAATATTATTTTCAGATGAGGCCACGTTCACCTCAAATAGAGTGGTGTGTTCCCAAAACTGTAGGTGGTGGAGTGATGAGAATCCTCTTTTTGTTGTTAGTGTGGTGTTTTTAAGAGCAAACTTGCAGGGACGTACGAAAATATAACCGGTGGAATTTATTTGAACTTTTTAAACACGGAATGATTTGAATTTTTTCCTCGATTACCACTGGATATAAGAAACACACTTTGGTTCCAACATGATGATGCGCCATATGACAGCTCTGCAAGAGTGACAGAATTTCTAAAATGGAGATTTCCACAAAGGTGGATTGTACGAAGATCAGAATTTGCTTGGCCACCAAGGTCCCCAGATATAACTCCCCTACATTTTTTCTTATGGAGATTCTTAAAAGAAAAAGGCTGTGCCCATAGATCTTTCGAAAATATAAGCCATTTAGAGAGAATTATCAGGGACTTTGTTCAAGAAATTTCCCCTCATATGGTTAGGAACGCAGTGGCGGAATTTTCATGACCTACAATAGTTTGGAGAGAAACGGTAGTCATGTTAAATCTTAGCGTAGTATTTCATGAAATGTTATTGTTGTGTTTATGTTGGTAATATCCCAGTTAACACAAAACCGTCCCTGACACGTCCCAACGACGTAAGTCTGGGATATATCCTGCATCCCAGGGACGACCCGGAATATCCCATAGAATCCCAAGAACGTCCCTGAGACGTACGTTTGGAACAGGTCGGCTTGTATCTGGGATCATTCCATAAAGGTTACACAGGACATATATGGGATCATCTTTGGACCTTACTAGGACATTATATCGACTATATTTGGGACGTTTGTGGGACATTCTTAGTACTATTCAAGGATATATGTAGGATCACCCCAGGACCATATTAGGATATTATAGCGACTACATTTAGGACGTTCATGGGTCATCCTTAATACCATTAAGGACATACATTTAACACAAAGCTGTTCCTGGGATGTCCCCGCGATGTTATTTTGAGATATTTGCGCCATCCCAGGGACGACCCGTAATCTTCCATAGAATCCACAGGACGTCTCTGGGACGTACTTTTGGAACAGTTCGGGCTGTATCTGGGATCATCCCATAAAGGTTGGTGTTGGGCATTCCCTACGCCTTAAAGGGTCTGGATACATTTGATAGCATTTTCAATCTACTGCACTTGAACCGCTTTTAGAGTTTCTGATATTTCCTATATATAGGATATGTCCCTGGGATATGTCATAGGAAATTTTTGGATTTCCCATATCAATCAAATCAAATTTGTCATAATTTGTTCCAACACGGTTAGATATCAGAATACTTATTCAGAGTGCAAGAAACTACCAGTAAAAAGTATGCTTTTTCGTTTGATTACGGTTTGATGAAATATTATGCAAAAAGTAAATCTTTATCATTATTTTGTTGAATTACTGAAGCAGCATGACACAGGCAGCGCCATCTCCTAGCAGTTCCAAACAGTCCTAGTACTGACAAAAAAAAACGCATTTTGGGGTAATATAAAGTTATTATAATATAAAGTCATCAATACAATAAAGATTCGAACAGTATTTTGTTTTTACACTTTATAAAAAATTTTACCAATTTGATTTTTTTTTAAATCCCATTGCTGGCGTTCTTGGGCCAGCAACATGAGACGTCCGTAGGACGTCACACTTTGCGACCTATTTGGGATCTTTCTAACGACCAGGGGACGTCCCTGGGATGTTTTAGCTGTGATCATCCCAACTGGGATGTTGCGTATCAAAATGGGACGTCATGGGGATCATTGTTGCTAACTGGGATGTTATTTAAAAAACAGAAGAAGAAAACCCAATCAAATCACTTTTAAAAAAAATTCAAAGTTACATATGAATGATCATAAAGATATTTTGTCAAATTTCATATTCAATCACTTTTCAGTTCTATATAACACTTTCTTACGTTATTGAACTTTGCAATTAAAATTAAAGATAGTATTCCTTCTACGGCAATATAACGTTATTACTTTTTTGACACTCCGTATACGCCGGGTCTAAATTTTTGTTTTGTTCTATTTTCTCAACAAGAAGAATGAAGAATAACTTTTTTTCGTAAAGTGAAAAATAGAAAAGGTAAGTTAATTTGTTAAGATAGTTTCTGGATAGTTTCTGGATACGCTGTATATGGTTTGGTTTTTTTTCTGTAAAATTTTTTTTAAATGTTTCAGTATTATAATGTTGCTAAGTTTAAATGTTATGTATCAGTATTATAATTTTGGTCATTGGCCAACACTTTAGTTGATTCACTAAAATTCGTTTTATTACGTGATCTGCAATAATGTGGCAATCTCATGTTTTCAACATAATATTATGCCAAATATCGGCGGGGAACCTTTTAAACGTAGAAAACAAATATTCTATATTCTTTGGCTACATGTTGTTTTAAATAAACTGTTTCAGAATTGTCGTGATTTTTTTGTTTTCTTTTTGCAGCCAATTCTTATATATTTTAACTTTATTACCTTTTCATGAATTTTTATTAAAACAACAGCCATCCGAGTTTTTCTTTTATTCATTAATTCTGCCAAGATCTTGCCCGCCGATCGACTTTCTAATTTCTTTTCTTTCCAAGCTACTTAAACATTCTAATAAGGAAGGAATTATTGCTTGTTAGTGTTCGGCAGACTTCTTGACGTCTGACACTTCATTTGTGTGCTGTGGAAGCATTTTTTGTTTAGATAATTTTCAATTTAAAACAGCTTAGACAAGTTTTTTTCGGTAAGTAAACAATTCGCAGTATAAAAAGGTTTTTTAAGCTTTTAAATAAAACTCTTAGGAAAAGTAAATGGCTGTTCACTACAATTACTGCCTTATATCCGGAGAGCTACTGAACCCAGTTAGTAACGGTATTTGCACAAAGCTGGAAATTTGTATATTGGCTATTGAAGAGCAACCATAAGTAAAAGTAAATACGTAAAATTGAGAATAACTTCTCTAAACCACCTGAAAATTCCTTATACTATAAGGGTTTGAACAAATCATGGTAAAACAGCTATTCTCCGGGCTATATGCCCCTCCTAGCGCTGGATTACATACCAAAATTTGCCGTATTTTGACTAACACTGTTAGACAACAAAATACTTGGTTTGAGTGCAAGAAACTACCAGGAAGAAGGAAGCTTTTTCTTTAGTTAGGATGTCGTTACCTGCATACCGGTTTCGAACTCTTAGTTCTCATCAGTACAGGATAAACGAACATACCACCTTCCGAAACAGCATATCCTTAAAGCTAACTCTGTCGAACTGAATAAGCAGTATAACACAGGCAGCGCCATCCATTAGCAGTTTCAAGCAGTCGCAGTAGAATTTACCGTGAGGTAAAATTATTAAAGCAATGAAAGAAGTCTACTTGTCAGGGGTACATATAAATAAATACGTATATGTACAAATGTCTGAATTAGACATAACAAAATACAAGAAAAAATTGCCAGGCGATTCAGAAGGTCGCACGCACCTGCCAGGCGATTCTAAATGTGATCTGTGTAGGGCATAAATAAACATTGTCCTACAAGGTTTGAATTGTCACAGGCTCTCTATTAAACGATTTAACGTAAATATGTTCAAGGCCAGGCGTTCCGCAACGGTCGCAAGGGCCTGCCAGTTCGGAGAAAGACAAAACGGGAGTGCGAAAGCAAAAATATTTCAGATGCTAGGTACATAGGTATAAGATGGTTGTATGAAATAAAATTTCAAATTCAGTAATTCTTTTTATCATAAGAAATCCTTTTTTTTTTCAACTAAATATAATTTCCAGTATTAGACAGGGTTTCCGAAAAGTCAGCCTGGACAATATCTTTGCTATTGGTAAAGATAGAGAAACCAAATTTTAGGTGTATCTTATTGGCTAATAAATCTACTTTTTTTATGTAGTTTAACTTTTTCAACAGGGGTGACTCTAGGGAGCTGAGGTCAAAAATTTTAAATGCAACCCTATGCCGTGTGGCACCTTATTTTAAAAGTTTTTAAAAAAAGAAACGTTTCACCGCCAACCGGAGGTCCGTAAATAAAAATCGTGAAAAAAATAGAAATTTAAGTACCTTTCTCCTGTTACTTTAAAAGTTGTTCAAAATAACCACCATGAACAAGCAGGTAGGTATATAAATTTTTATTTTTTTTTAAACGATTTTTATTTTTTAAAAGCTTGCCATTTGAAATGAGGTACCCCACGGCATAGGGTTACATTTAAAATCTTCGACCTCAACTCCCTAGCATCGCACAATAATATATCCCGAAACTAAAATAGACATAAAGTGCTCCTCCTATTGGAATTGCCATAAAAACGCGTAAAATTCGACATTTTTCGTACTTTTTTCGATATTTTGGTCGCTGGTTTTTACTGCCTGTTGGGAATTGATAATTGATTGACTAAAAAAGCATAACTTTGCTTTTTGTAGAAATTTTTAGACCCATTTTTCACGGAGTTACGAGTTTTTGAAAGGTTTTTGATTCATTTTTAGCATATTTCCAGAGCAATAATGTATTCAAGAACGTGGTATATTTCATAGTAGGAGGTGATATAATGATTTAAAACAAATGAATAGAGACATTTAACTACCATTTAGGTTTATTTTTTAAATTTTAGTTCCAATAACATAACTGAATCAAACTTTGAATAAACAAATTTACTGTTCCAAATAAATTTAGATAAAACATGAAATAGATGTTTTTTTAGTAAATTTAAAATGTAAATGTAAGAAAAATGTTATTGTTACCGTTTTCTCTAACACAAAATTCGCACAATTTACTTTGTCTTATTCGTCTTATGGGATTTCAAAGTATGACCGATCGTCCCTGCAAATTTTGAAATTCGAGTGTAGTAGCTTCACGCAGTTCTTCTATATCTATAGTGCGATGCCGACGTCGAGATTTGTAAACTTTATTTTATAAGTAACCCCGCAAAAAAGTCAAGGACGGAAAGATCGGGTGATTGTGGTGGCTATCTTACAGGTCCGTTGGTTCCTATCCATTTTTTAGGAAAATTGTTTTCTAAAAAAGGGCTTATTATTCCGGCATTATGAGCAGGTGCCCCGTCCTGATGGAAATATATTGTTAGAGTCAGACTCCCAGATCGGCACCACTGCCGGTACCCAGACATGAATGGATGGCGTTGGTAAAGGGGAAGACCGCGGAAGACGCGGGGACACTCGAGCTCGCGACCTGGAATGAAGCGAACCAGGCACGGCTTCTCGATAACCCTCAATTGCGTTTTCTTTATTCAATTTGATTGTGTTATTTGTTAATCATTGTGTATTTCGTACCTTAATAATAATAAAACATTTATGTAAAATCGGTCAGAACGATATACGGTTGTTTTATTACCTTTGTTAAACAAGTGAAAATAAGTCCAAAAACAATAACATTTAGTGCTTTCTAACAATATATTGTTTAAGTAAGCCAAGGGAACATCATCTAGCAATTCAGGTACAACATCTTATATATATACTCAGGTAACGATTTGCTGAAAGTGTTCCCTCGAAGCTTCTATAAGTTAGTTGCCTTCCCAAAATCAAACAAGCAACGCTGAAACCAAATCTTCTCTGCTGCTCCAGCTGAAGGTAAAGATCATGGTTTTCTTGATACAAATATCTGGTATTGTATCTATTGAAAATACCAGACCTTGTGAAATACGCCTTATCGGACCATATCACAAATCTTCCAAAATTCACATTGGCTTGAGTTTGCTGAAAAAAACCAATTGCACAAACTGAGACGACGTTCAGCATGCCCAGAGTGTAAATGTTGAATGATTTTGACTTTATGTGGTCTAAATTTATATTTATGTAATGTAGTTTGTGCTCGAGCCTTGTTCACTCCAACTTTGTCCTCAATAGCCCTACACGAGGTAGAAGGAATTGCTTTTACACAGCCTAAAACGTTAATCTCGTCGATTTCTCGACTTTCCTTGTTACATGATTTTGGTCTTAACTGCATAAACGCACCGTAATTAACTATTTTTTTTAATTCTAGAAAATATATTGGGGAAAGGATGCCTTTTATCTGGATATCTAGAATGAATATAAAAAAGCAAAAGAGAAATTTATAATGGATATAAAATCGTACTACCTGTTAAAATGTAGCCCGGTGGCATCATGCGAATTTCCATTCGAATCAATAGTTAAACTAAAAGATGGCGGCTGGTGCGAACGTCTTGTTGAGATGCAGAGACTGTTTGAAAGAAATAAATGCCATCGAACCTAAAATTAACTGCAGTGACTTGTGTAATATGTTTTTCCATAAACAGTGTCTTACTTTATCACGCGAAAAAGTGAAAATGTTTGTGGAAATCCCAAATTTGAAGTGGTTTTGTGACGGCTGCAACGAAAGTTCTTCTGTCATACTTGCATTATTGACAAAACTGCAGAACACCGTGTACCAGCTAATTTCTGCAGTAAGGAAACAATCAGAAATAATAAACAGATAGAATGAGAAGACTCATAGATTGGAAAATCATTTTTCCTCACTAACCTGAAATATAAAGCAAAAGCATGACGATTTGAATGCAAACTCGGACAATATAGATACATCTGGTATTGAAAGTCAGAACAGGGATAGCCTTGATAGCAGAATTCAGCCAAACCTAATTTTAGCAGACGCAGCAAAAAACATACCAAAAAACGTAACAATTCAGAATGCAAACAAAACACATAATAGTACAGAAATACAAACATTGGGGTCAGTGACCAATCAACAAAACAAAAAAAATATACAAATAAAATAATGATAATACTGACGGCTTCCAGGTAGTCCACCCAAGGCGACGATCAAAACGTACACTTGTTGAAGGAACTACTAGTTATATTAAAGCAATTACTAAAAACGCTAGGTTCTACGTGACCAGACTGGATAAGGGCACAATCACTAATCAACTACAGATGCTGCTCGCCAAAAAGGTTCAATACGAAAAATTAACCTTAAGTCAAGTGACAAGTTGAACTCTTGTAGATTGTGCGCGCCTTTCCGTTTCAAAGATGCCATTATGGATGGAAAAAATTGGCCACCAGGTGCTCAGATTGGTAGATATTTTTTCCCAAAAAATCGTGATAATATAACCACAGGTAACACAACCAACTCCGATGACGAATCTCGCGAAAATTGTTTAAACAGGACTGTAGTGAACCCACCGAATTTGCAATAATGAATATGAACCTTGAAGAAGGATTACTCAACAAAAAGGAGGGACTGGAACATCTGCTGGACGAGCATAAGGCTAATATAATATGTTTATCGGGGCATCAAGTGTGTCAAGTGACACACAATATCTCAACATTGAAAATTACAAAACAATAAATTTTTTCTCTAGATCACATTTTCAGAAAGGAGGTTTTCGTATAATGGGTCATGAGAATTTAGATTTTACTAAGATGTCTGTGTCTATTAATAATTCAGTCGAAAAACATTTCGAAATGTCTGCTGTAAAATTTAATATTGCTAGGAATGAAACTGTAATCATATGCTCTATTTATAGGTCTTCCAGAGGGCACTTTGAAGCATTTGTGAGTGGGCTGGCCTCAACGTTGGAAAATATTTACCTCCCTGGTTACAAAATTATTATCTGTGGAAAAAAAATTGCGAAAAAAGTGTATTTTAAGTACGCGACGTGAAATTGTGAACACGTAGAGTGTTTAAAATACACTCTCTTCTCAACGAATTTCATACAAGATTTTTTGTGGAGGCGTTTTATACTTTATGTTTTTATGATTTGCTTTAGGTTTGTTTCGGAGAACCAACATACAGGTACTTTATTAGTGTCATTTCCACGTCATCTCAATGAAAAGTAGCCAGGCAACAAATGGCGAATTATCAGTTTCCAAGGCGCTTTTTGTTTAAATTCAATCGATGTCAATGGTTTAAACACGGTATTTATTATTTGACAAATGAATATAATAAAAAAAACATGGTTATCGTTTTTGATACTTTATTTTTACTTTTAGATTCTAGTGCCTAAAAGAACAACTAAAAAGTGTCACTTGTAAAACGTTCCACAAAAAAGGCTTTTAGCACTTACTAACATGTCAAATTTCGTCACAATTACACCCTTTTTTACTTTAAATAATAGAATTCTTTAATAAATCTTTGACGTTCGATAGCGCCCTAACGAAGGACTTTTAAATAAGGGAACATGAGTCAAATCGTCCTATTTTAGCACGTCAAACATGTGGTACCGTTTTTTATAGACCTTTTGGAAGCACCTTTCAGTCACTACAATATAAGCTGTAATCTGGTAAACTATATCATTATGCTTGATTGTAACTAGATATTGTGCGTGTTAGAATTTGAAAGAATCTTTAAATAACCTTAGCGTTGAGTCTAAAATTCCTCTTTTTAACTGTGCTCATTAAGGCGCAAAATTAAAAAGGACAAGAAGTAAAGTCGGAAGTAACCCCCAAGCCAATTACTATATTTCTTACAATTTCCGACTTTTATCCTTGGGGCCAATCTATTCTTACAAGAAAGTTGGAGCGTAACACAAACAAATGTAGAGAGCCTATTAAGTTAGACTAACGTACAAACTTAGATGACATTATCTCAAAGTTCCAACCTCCCAGACGTATTTTGTTTTTATTGGTTTACTATATAGGCCTATGATCAACTTGTTAACGAACATGAAACAAAGATTTAAATTATGTGCAATGAAATACAATTTTTTTAATAAAAAATTTGTTTTTATACTTTTTTGTTGTCGGAACTTGATTGTTTTCTATTGTAATACCAACACTGCCGTATTTTTTATTTATAGATCGTGTCTAGACACCATCATATTTCTTGAAAAGGACTGTACCTATATAATTCTAATATTTTACCTCATTTTTATTTTATTCAACTTTTTACACTGCAAAAAAAGATTTTTATTTTGCGTCGTGAAAATTCCACCACTGCATTTTTATTCATCTGGGGGGAAATTTCTTGGACATATTCTCTGAAAATTCTCTCTAGGCTGCCCATGTTTTCAAAAGGTCTGTGGCATAGACTTTTTCTTTTAATAATCCCCATAAGAAAAATCTAGGGTAGGTGACTGGGGACCTTGGTGGCAAAGCAAATTTTGACCTTCGTCCAATCCACCTCTGTGGAAATGTACGGTTTAAACATTCTGCCACTCTTGCATAGCTGTGACATGGAGCACCTATCACCGGTAATATTTTCTTGAAAAATGGACGGCCCAACAATTTTCCTTTTAATAACACCAATACTGATACTGATCACGACACTCAATTACAAAATCTGAATATCTTTTTAATTTTGATCCTCAAATATTCAAAATTCTGCAAATGTTGTATTCTGCTATTTTTTTTATGGGATTTATGTTTCATTTTTATGCCTTTTATTATATCCTAAGTAAACCAAGGTTGATGTGTTGTTTTGTATTGCAGCGCACACAAGTCAAGGACCTCAAACAAGTTCTATAGAACAATGTACACTATTTTTCAGGGCAACAAACGAGCAGTCAAGACTAGAGATGTGCCATGAGAATGTTCTCAAGCGAATATTTCTGGAGAACGATAAATTACCAAGAATATTTCCCAGCATAAAATCTCGAGAATTTATGATTTTAGAAAAAAATATAAATTGCTGGAAAATTACCGAGGATATTTCCAAGAACGAGAAAGTTCTCGGGAAAATTTATATTCTCGGAGAATTTCTAAGGTATTTTATTTTTATGCCGCTATTGTATCACAGGTGGAGCTTGGAGCATCTTTATTTTTATTTCTTTTCTGTGTTGTTTTAAACAACTTGTTTAGACATGGTATTTTATACAATGCATTTCTAAGTTGTGTTTTATAAATAAAGTTACTCGGAAAGTCGAAAATAATGGGAATAAAAATTTAATATGTCCTTATTTTAACTAAGATGCTTAATCCGGTAATTGAATAATCAAGTTAAGTTATATGTAGGTAATTAAACTACACAAAACATATTTGTTTATTTGTTTTACAATTTATATGAATTTTAGTTGATCACCATATAAAAAAGGTATTATAGTACCATAAAAACGGCAATTTCATACTTATTTACTTATCATAATTTTTCAACTAGGGCTTGCAATACCGAGATCCCCAAATCTCGAGATCCCAAAATGCTGGGATCATTGAAAATTCAGACCCGAAAAATTCCAGGATTGGGCACTTAAATCCCGAAATCAGTAAATTATAAAATATGTTCAAGTATCATCGCAGTATTTTTCCTAAAATTAAGGTTTAAAGTGTGATATGGCAACCCTGGAAGATTCATTTAAGTACTTATGTAAACGAATTCAAATTATTTTTACTTCTTATACTTTTATGCGTCCTCTACATAAACTTTGTTTTGTTTATATTTTAAAATTACAATATTATAAATAAAAATAATTTACCGTTATTAATGTTACAATTTTTCGGGATCGATCCCGGAATCCCGGGATTTTTTTGCTCGATCCCAAAAATCCCGGGATACAAATAAACGTCCGGGATTGCACGCCTTAATCTCAACATGCATTAATAATAATTCTGAAATGCATTAATGAAGATTAAACTCTAACTTACAATTAATTTGTATACCAATAAACTGCTTGCGGAAAGAAGTGGAAATTCCAAATGCTTTTGTTTTACAAGTTAAAGAATTGTGAAATAAGTATATTTTTAAAATTCAAATATTTATTGTTTGCTTTTTTAGGTAAAAATATATTTTTTTAATATTTCGGAAAACGGCAATTTATTTTGCGCGCAGGTAAAATAAAATTCAAAATGTACCGTTGATTTTTTGACTGCAATAAATCCTTAATGATGTCTTAGGCTATAAAAGCTCATAAATGTCCATCCCTTTCAGACAGGGCTGGCCCTTAATATTTTACCTGCGACATGAATTATACCAATTGTTAAGATTATTATTTTCCAATTCATTTTAGGAAAAATGGTTAAAATTAAATTTTTACAGGTAATTAAATTAATTACCTGTAACTTAAGCACTTAATATTAATAATATATAATGATATTTTATTAAGGCACCTTCAGTCACCTTTTTAGCTTTCCTGTGTGAGGTGCGAGTTGTGTGCGCTAATTTTGTCTTTTTATTTTAACTATTTAGTTTGCTTAGTTAAACTATTTTTTAAGTATAATGTGGCGTCCATGGACTCATGCTGATGGTGCAGCTAGTAGTGTATCTTTAAAAAGAAAGCATTTATCACCCGATGCGAAAGAAATAGTCAAAAATGTATATTCATCTTTACTAAGAAGGGGTTTGAATAAAAATGCTGCTTTAGCAGAAACTAGTGCTTTAGCTAAAATTCCCTTAACTTCGATAAAGGACATAACAATGAAACCTATTAATGCAAGAAAACAACGAAACGACGTTGGCCAATTAAGAAGTATAGACGAGAGTGATAAGGACCTATTAAGAAGAAAAATTTATGCTATGTATGAACAACAATCTATACCCACATTAAAATCATTAAAAATTAGGCTAGCAAAAGACGAAACAAATATTTCATGCAGCATATCAAGCCTAAGGAGAATTTTACTTCAAATGGGTTTTAAGTATCACACAATTGATAAAAGACAAACCATAATGGAATCTCAACGCTTACGGGAATGGCGCCAAAAATACTTAACGGCTATTAAACAATATAGAGTAGAAAATCGATAAAGAATTATTTCAGAATTTAAAATTAATAAAGAATACGTATGTGATAAACTTGCAACAGAAAACGGATATACAGTGTTGCGTCTTCCCCCCTACTATTGTATATTTAATCCAATCGAACTAATATGGCACCAAGTAAAATCAAATATTAGCAGGAATAATACTTCCCCAACATTAAATACATCTGTAATAGAATTAATAAAAAACATAGTAAGTAACAGCAGACAGCTGGAAAAACTGTATACAACATGTAATTAAGGTGGAAAATTGTTATATGTGTATAAGTACTAATGTTCACCCTTAATAATAAGTGTAGATGAAGATAGTGATAGTGACACAGAACTAAATTTAGAGTAAAGCAGAATTCAGTCAATTATTGTAAAACTTTTCTCTGTACACACACTGTGCTGTATTTTAATCTTAATATATACATTTAATTTTACTATTATTATTATTTTTATATTATTAATTGATCTTTATTTTCGTTTGGTTTAAAATGTCTTTTTAATTCTAAATAAAAATAAATAATTATGTATAAAAGATTCATATTTTCAAGCCGACCCTGCACCCATTTATTGCGGTTTGAAGATGTTGGGACCTACACAATGGGGTTTAAGCAGGTAGTTGATTTATTGCAGAAAAGCTCAACGGTATAATGTGAACTATACTTTACTTCCAATCGAGCTAGAGCTTTCAAATTTGGAACGTAAATAGTGTTTAAGGTGATAATTACAAGAAAATCAAAAATCAATAAAAATCCAACATGGCGGAAAATCAAACACTACGGGTTCTGACACGAAATAGGTACGCACTTCTGCTTTAGAAAGTTGCGTTTGTACGTAGCGTAGTGGTTTTCACATTCGTGGCCGGCCGCTTGCTCGGGGTGAGCATATGTCAGTAATGCCATTTCTGTACCCTAGTAATACATAAATGAAATGAACTGTAAATTAAAGCCAAGATATGTAATTATGAATGAATAAATGCCTTTAAAAGCAAGCGTCTAAGACGCGGAAGGTCCTCGGTTCGATCCCGGGCGAAAACAGATTTTTTTAATTTCTGATTTACTTTCAAATACCTCTAATCTATAATACGCAACAAATAGAGATACCAGAAATGCATGCAATCTTATCGACAAAAAGCCGTTATTAAAAATTTTTGCTAATAAATAAATATTATGTGGTAGCTGAACAAATAGTTATGAAATCCCACCAAAAACACACATGTAAAAAAATAGGCCAAGTTCTCGTCAAGACTGTGTGTTTTGCTATCTGAAAAAAAACTGAAATGTAGAAATTATGCCAAGTTCCTTGCCTACACGTTATTAGCAATGTTTTGATAAGCACGAAAACATATTGTGTGGATTGATAAATTTACAGACCAAACTTGGCCAGATTTCATTATAGAACTAAGCAATATTGAGACCCTTGAAAACTTGACAAATTTGGTTTGTAAAATCAATTCACACAATATTTTTCTGTGCTTATCAAAACACTGCTAATAACGTGTTGGCAAGGAACTTGATATAATTTTTACATTTCAGTTATTTTTTTCAGATAACCAAACACACAGTCCTGACGAGAACTTGGCCTATTTCTTTTACATGTATGTTTTTAGTGGATTTCAAATTTTAGCAAACCAAATTCTAATATTTGTTACTGATGGGGGATCATCTATGCTTCGTGGGGGCCGTTTACTGAAATAAGTTTGCCCTCATGTACTACATGTTACGTGTATCTTACATGCATTACATCTTGTAGCAGAAAGCATTCGCTCCTGTTACCCAGGTGTGGATGTACTTATAGGACATACAAAAGCCATATTTCTAAAATCCTCTAAACGGATTCGCCAATTTCATGAGAAATATCCGAATATTCCAGAAACTCCACAGCCTGTTCTTATAAGATAGGGAACATGGTTGGAAGCAGCGTTTTATTATCGCCAGTATTTTCAGCAACTACGGTCACTTGTCTTAGTTAATATTCCAAGATCCTCAAGTAGAAATTGATCTACAAACTATTTTTAATAACTACCAAGAAATAACCAACGCCATCACAGCATTACAAAAGTTATTGTTGTCATTAGCCGATCACTAGAACTATTAGATAATGTACATGCAAATGTACATACAAACTTTAAGTGACGGAAAACATGTCCTTATTAGAGAAAAATTTAATAGTGTGCTACAAAAAATCCAGATTTGGCTAGACTAAGAGATTTTTAACACTAGTGTTTTTACAGATCAGTGTTTCAAGGACCATTGTAAGTATGCAAATATTATATCATTAGATTGTCGAACGGTCGATATCCGTATATAAACACATTTTTTCACCGCGGCGAACAAGCCTCAAAGAAACAACTGTGGAAACATGCGCTATGCTGCAAGTGTTTAGCCGTGCACATTCAGATGTATAATCCTGTTACCGTTTTTTTAGTATAATGCATGTTATTATCACTTACTTACATGCAGTTGCGTATTTACGTTTCCGACGCCTATGGTAGGGCAGCGTGTTTTTGAGCGCTTACTGCCAGCCTACTGCGACTAGGACGGGGAAGAGGGTAGGTAGCGATGGTCGATCGGTGGCATGCTGACGAGTGCGGCAACTAATAGTTATTCGGTTAGCTTTGGCATTACAGTTGTTTTGCGGCTGTATCGCGACTTTATTGATATAAAAAGTATATATCCGTGTGCAAGGGCTCTTAGCTTAAGTTGAACTGAGCGGCTGGACAATTTCCTTAATCCCACAATTAAACTACAATAGAATGGTCGTTTTTAATATAAATTGTAATACAAGACTTAAACCAATGTAAAAATATTCCAGAAAATGTTAACTCTTGTTCGCCTCTAAAATCTCTATTTATTGTATTGTATTTTTAGAGAATGACATACAATGAACATCAAACAAATTTAAAAGTTCGCCATAGGCAATCAATTTCAACTTTACTGACAGTTTTCGATTTTTCGTCCCTCGAGTTATGTACTAGAATGCAAAGCAAAGAATTGTGAAAAGTCCGAGTTACATAAAATGGAAAACAAATTTTTGCTTTGCAGGTTTGCAAAGTATTCATTGCAATTTTTATGTCAAGTTGAAACTTGAGGAAAAAAGCCATTCACTCACAATAAGGCTTGATTATTAAGGGCAGCTCGCTTAAATTTAAGACATCTTACAAAATTTCAATTTTGAGAAACACAATAACAGTTGTTTTTTAATTGTAAAAACTACTGGATAATAATAATATAATAGGTGTGACACTCGATGTGCAAATTCCAGTTAAAAATTTCAAACAATTTTTGAATATTCTGAACATTGTAAAGCGGGAAGGTTTCTTGTTGCAGGGGCAACAGTTTACGGTTAGATTTTGTTTTTCGCCGCCTAAATCCCATTTTTTTTTCATAATTTTTCTTAGGCTCTCAAGAGAACCGGTGTAGTTATTATAGTTGTCATAGGCTAACAAAGCATATAGACTAGACTAGAATAACACATCTCTTTCTAAACTGTTGTTGTATATACGCCGAAGCTTGCTTTAATGATCGATCGAATCAAACTTAAAAAACAAATAAATTATTATTATCGGGAACACATTTTTGAAAACCTGCTTTACCAAGGGAGTAAATGGTGCAAATCGCATAGAATATAACCCAATTTTTAGTAAAACCTGGCCATGGGTAGTTATTACTTATGTCATCATACGTTATCATGTAATTTTTTTTTGACAATTCCATAATTGTTACAATTCAAAATCTCACCACTTTCGTCAAGATTTGGTGAACAAACCAGTGCTTCAATCGACAAAATTATTTAAGAAAATACACCAAGAAATACTGTTAACAGTAAAAAGTATATATGGAAAATATTAGTGGAGTTTTGCAGCACGCGGAAATATACATTAGATGGAAATCTTGCAGTGGAAGAACTGGCATTGATACTTAAGGATTGGATGGTTAATATGAGAAAAAGAGATGGTACAGAGTATAAGGAGGCTACAGTTAAAACTATGTGGAATATAGAAAGTAAATTATTACAGAAAAAGTACTACAATGAATACCAAATCATAATAGATCCGTTCAAGAGTGTGGGATTTTTAAACAAGCGCGTAATGCCCGCGACACAACGGAGAATTCTACAAAATGACCCTTCTAAATGTAAAATGAGCTCTGTGGCATTAAGTTCATTGGAAATAAATAAAATAATCAACTTCTGGAACGTAAATACCCCTAAAGGACTTCAGCGAGAGCATATTATCATCGCAGTTAAATTAGCTTGGAGAGGTGGCGAAGCCGCTGCTGGTTTGATTGAATTTTTTCATATTGAGAGAAATAGTGATGGTTCTCCAACAAATCGCATAGAATAGAACCCAATTCTTAGTAAATCCTGCCAGGGGGGCTCAAAAAGCCGTCCCGTTAGGCTATTTCTCAAATTATTATCTAAACGGAGCACAAGCATTAAAACAAATAGAGTCTTTTTAAGACCAAATCGCCACTGGAAGACAGAAAACGATAACTGGTACGATAATATGCCAACAGGTAGAAAGATAATTAACGAATGGACAAAATCTTCTGCTGAAGCAGATTGGATACAAAGAGGACAACAATTACCCACCACTCGATCAGATCTACTGCCGTTAGTCCGCTGGGTAAAAGCGGAGTACACGAACAGCAATTATTAAAAATTACAGGACATGCTAATGCTAATTCCATTAAATCATAATATCTCAGTATTGATCAAGACCATCATAATAACAGAATCAACAATATAAGTGGAAACACCCCTTCAATCGAATCAAATAATTTATTTGCATCTAGTTTTCATTTTTCTAACTGTTCTTTTAATAATAATTGTATTTTTAATAAATAATTTTGAGTAAAATTTAAAAAATAATTGCAAACAATTTTCTCACCGAATATCGCCCGAGCATTGATAAATAACTCAAAATTTTATTATAACTTCCTCAAGCACGTTACTTTTTGACATCAGCCCTCTGCCTACGGCATCGGACTGTTTTCAAGTAACGCCGTGCTTTCGAAATCTGTTATAAAATTATCTCGTATAGTTATCAATGCTCTTGGGATTTTATAGTTGAACTATTTTAATTGCGTTTTGGCGGACTACAAGAAAGCCTGAAACAATGACTTTGGTTGCGTGATACCAGAACAATTGACACTCAAAGACAATGAAATCCTAATATTGTGGTGCATATTAATCCGGCTCTGAGGTTCTATTATTTGCGGTTAGCCTGTGTTAAAGGTAGAAGACCATTCGAGACAAAAAATTAAAAGTCAAGAAGGAAGTGTTTCATGTACAAGGAAGGCTGCCAGGCTAGCATTTTGTTGAAAGTAAGTGAGTGTAAACAATTTCTTTGCATCGTGAAGCTTGAACAAAATCACAATCATACTTCATCCAAAGCTTATTTCATTTCTCTAGCACAACAGAGAGGAAATTTGACAGAAAATATCAAACTCAAAACTCAAGAAGCCCTGAAGGTTGAGGCAAATAAAAAAATCATTTCAGATAACGTAATTAGAGAAACATGTTTGAAAATAACATTGAAGCACCTCACTAATCTCGGAAACCGTAGCAAGATTGAGGCAAAGAATTTTGAAGAATGCATCCATATATTAAAAAATTCATAGCACTGTAGTGATATTGAGATTTTAGTTTATTTTTCCAAGATGACAGAATGAAATAGTACATGGAATGTTTTCCAGAAATTATTTCTGTTGATGGTACTATTCTTTATAGTCTCTGATGGTACCGATTGCCTGGTAGATCTAAGGTTTGCGACTTACAGAATAATGGTAGAAGATGGAAGCTGCCTGAGTGAGATTGTAGCTATTTACTTTCTGGCGAACGAGGACGAAGAATACTATTAGATTATTCGCAGAATAATATTAATTGTTATATTTTTGTAACAAGATTTATGTTTCGTTAAAGTTTACACTCTAATAAATTATTATTTCTTGATTTAATTAAGGTGTTTTGATCCTGATCTTATTTTGACATTAATTTTCTAATGTTGCCGGCACCCAGCACGGCTGCCGGTAGCTTGTATATTATTGAATTCTCCGATTCTGCTCAAAACTCTGAACTTATTTTCTATAAAGCATTTCATGTCAAAACTCAACAGTTTTCGAGATATCAACATTTAAAATAACATTTTTTGTAATTTGACAGCCTGTCGCTTAGTAATGGGGCATCTTAGAGAAAAACGTGTACCTATTTAAATTTTTCAATTCAAAAACGTCAACGTCCGGTTCATCTGGAAATAAAAAATGAATTTGCAGCAACTTTCTATTAAACCAGAGGTTGACGTTTTTAAACAAAGCATAAAAAACGAAGATTGCGGAACATGTAAGCTGCTTTTCTCTAAGAAAGCAATAGGCTTACCAGCTCCAATTTTTTAAAATTCGGTATCTCGAAAACTATTAGGTTTAGATATGCAGTGCCTAATGCAAAATATAGTCCGAATTTTAATTAAAATTTGAAAATTCTATAATATACAGGATTTTTCCATTTACCAATAGAAAGTGTCTGCCAGTTAGTAGTAAAGCTGAGCAAGTTGCGCCTTTAGAAATATTTATAGAGGCTATAGATTACAATCTCACGCCTGACCGGAATTAGAAAATAACTGCATCAGTTTCCGAGATTTTCTAATAGGGCACTCACCATGAATTACCCTGTATATAGCCTACATTTTAACCAAGCTAACTTTCTGAACACGGGTTCACATATCTGCGAAACTGCGGCTGCTGATTAAAATTATATATGTATGTAAATTGTAACCCTGGGGAGATCTAAGTTATTGTTGTTGTAACATACACACAAAGGGCTTTGTTCTAATTTAAATGTCCAGGCTATTGATTATATTTCCATTAATTTTACAAGTGCTCTGTTTCAATACTTCAAAACTTTTAACATGTTTAATATAAAAAATATGTATTTTTTAATGAATATCTATAATGAAAGATATTTAGTATTCATTAAACTGTGTCAACTAAAATCCCATCTCCGGCTCTTTGGCCATAAATCAATTACTGCTAATTATTTTAATAGCCTATTCGGAAATTTAACCCTTAGATTTCAGCGGGGAACAACTCTCTTGTAATTTTCCCCTCTTCTGATGTAATTTACATTCTGGCAGCGATATTAATGCTTTAAGTAAAGTAGAGATAAAACTTACGAAAAATATAAAGTTCAGGAGATTACGTAGACTTAAAAATTAAGGTAAAGGGTAGTCTTTCATGATTTACCCGACAATGATAAAGAAACTTTACACCTAATAATGGTAACCTAATATGAGTATAACGTTGAAGACTAAACAATTTTAGAAACGGCTAAGCAAACGTTCTAACAACGTCAGGAAGTTTTAATCCTAGGCCAAACTAGTATCTCCTGAAATCGGATGTTTCCTGTAACATATACATATATTCATATATTTCGTAATGGAAATTGCCGAGTGAAACAACGTTGCAAAGGTATTTACCGTGTGTGTCTGAAAGAATTAAGAGCAGCATTGTTGCTTATATCAAAAATAAAAATAATGTTAAGCCGAGCTCGCTCGAATTTCTAATATTCACTGGGTAAGTGTTTCATACTATCATGTAAATTAAAAGTTATTCTAACAACACACTTGGCTGTTCATAAAGTCGACTTCTGTGGAATGTAACCGCGCCTTACAACTCTTAATTCATTCTAGGCGGCATCGGAAGTGGCGGCTGTTCAGGTGAAGTGAGTGAGGTGCCACTTCACCAGAAAATCCCACAAATAACATAGAAATTTAATTTTCTTATAGTTACTGGCCGTTGACGTTTTCGAAATTTAACATCAATCCAATATTTTCTAGTATGCTACCGCTTGCGCGCAATGTCCTCTTCCAACAAATCCGACAGACGTAACCGTGACCGACCGCCGCGCCGTGGTATTGCTACAATGGTGTTAATCGCGTGAACGGACCGTTGCTATGACAACGTGCAATGTTTAATGTATTTTTCCCTATGAATACGACTGGAGGAAATCAGCCAGTGAAGTGTCGGCGTTGTTTTTATTTTGTCGGTGAAGGTATAATTATGTTTTGTGATTTTTAGTTAATTTTAAATTAAGTAGTAGTACACTAGTATTTATTCACTTCATATTATGAATCCTGTAAATGATATTGTTTGTAATATCTTGAAAACACCATTTAATCGATGGAAAGAGGAAGATAAGAAAGATATTTTATATACAAGGCGGCGCACAGTGGTGCGACTCATAACATATGCGTTACAATATAACTTGACGCTCATTCAAAAGTTATAACTTTACGAATTATAAAGAATTTAAAAAAAATAAGCAACCATTTAATCTGAAGATGCTTCCCGCAAGAAATACTAATTTTTTTATCTATTTAAAAAATGGTCTAGTAATAGTTGTACTTTTAAAAAATATTTTTTCAAAATTCTAAGTTACATGTACTTTAAGCAAGTGGCCTTGATTTCGAAACAAAATTTTTAGTCTGGATGGCAAATACAATTTTTTGCCGGCTTCGCGTTCAAATTCCTTCAACAGAAAAAGAAAAATTGGCAAGTTGTTTATTGTATAATACCCTTTAGTTAATCAATATAGAAAAGAAAAGCAAAATAAGGATATATTGACAACTGGAAAAAATACACTTTTTTCCTTTTAAAAACCGGTGTGCGGCACAACGTTTGATTTGTCACTTTCCGCAAAAAAAAAAATAAGAAAATGTGGCAGATCATGGAATACCCATTTTTAGTCTTCCTGGTTTTTGCTACCTACAAATGACTATGTAGTAGCTCGCTGCAGGAGTTTGTAAAAAAAATGAAACTAAAGATAGTTTTACCGAAGCGTACCTACAAACTTTTTTCTCTAATTTTAACGATACCCTCAATGTTTATCTGTGGAAAGGAGCTTTTCATGCCTTAAGCGTCCAAAATCACTTCTAAGGAACACTATGTCTTAAATAAGACTTAATTCCTAAGCTAATATTTCAATTCAGAAGGTCTTTCGCTAGAAATCATGAGGAAATAACCGATTCTTTAAGATATTATATAAAAATTTGCTGCTCTAAAAAAACCGAAGGATTCATTTGGTCTACAAAATGTAGGTGTCTTAGTAGTCTTAGTCCAAGTTTTTTTTTTAATAAAATGGCGAATTCAAAATAAATTCTAAGAGACCTGGTTTTTTAACCACGAGTCGACACTGCCAGGCGTCCTATTTCAACTACGACAACCGATGTTTTGATTGTTTTTAATAAAAATCGCTAGTTTCTGATATCTTATCCAAAAACTTGAAAACAGGCCCATCTTGCCTTACGAAAAAAACCTGTGTTTAAATTATTACTTATACACAGTTGCCCTTTCCATAAGGTTGCGGATCCTTTCTGCTGCAGGAATATATCCTTAGGGATGTAACTCCTTATGCCGTAACTGAGTAAATTATATTGTTAGTTATGGGTCTGCACAAACAACAACAGGATAGATCTCTTAGGGCTTAAGAAAATAGCGGTTGGGTGTAGGCAAGTTATATCAAATTACTAAATACAGTAAATGTTCACACATCAGTAATGCAGATTTAAGCGAAACTCTATTCGGCTGCACTTTGAGGGACGGATGCTTGCACAATTACACAATACATGTCAATAAAGTTAGAAATAGAATTTGATAGCCTTACCAGATGAAAAAAATTTTTTTTGAAGAAATGCTATTGGCAAAACAACGCCAAAAATGCTTAGAAACATAAATATTTAGAATAGTAGAAATTAAAATAATATTTCGTCAACAACAATTTGAATTGATTCTTTTCATTAGGTATCTATTTCCCCAAGAATTGTTAGCTAAAATTTTCTATAGTAGCAAACCTTTCTTGAATGTGATATTTTCAAAGGCGGAAAGTATTTGACTATTGTTATGACCTGTTTTTGATTTTTATATAACTCGGTTATAAAGTTGAAAAAATCGTTAGTTTTAAGTATGTAGAAAAAAGTTTCTTGACTGTAAAATATTTTCGAGTTATTCAAGTTAGACTTAGACAGGTTGAGTTCAGGTAAAAATGAACGTTGCTGCTTGTCAGTCTGCCCACGTCTTAGAAAGGCACTTATAGAGTTGACTCATTGTATTCGGGGGAAACCCTCCATTTTTAAAAAGAAGAGGTAGAATGTTTATATGGCTCAAAAATCGCTGATTGGATGCAATCTCTATATATAAAAGAAGAGACTGACTGACTGACTGACTCACTAATTGACTGATTGACTGACCTATCAACGCACAGCCCACACCGCTGGGTCTAGAAACTTTAAATTTTGCACAGAGGTTTCTTATATAACGTAGGCATGCACTATGGAAAGGTTTTACAAAATTTAACCCCTAAGGGGCTGAAATAGTTAAAAGATCTTTTGCCAATAATTCCCGAATCGCTTTATTTGTTTTCTTTGTACTGAACAAATTTTTCCTATCTTTGACATCCCCCATCTACTTCAAGCTTTGAGAACCATGTTAACAAATGTAACTTTATTGTAAATGGTAATAGAGTTTCTTGGCAACATATTGTACAATTTTATGAACTCGATAAAGCTGATTCGGTAAGAGCGACATCGGCACATAAACTTACAAACTCATATTTTTCCAAGTGATTTAAAAAAAAAAGTATAATACGCTACGCAAGTGTTTAGTGCGTAGGATAAGTACGAGGTTCCCTCCTTTTTGATCGGCTTGATTTTTAGGAAAAGGAAAGGCTTGGCGACCGGAAGAGGTGGATGACAAAGATTCGTCTGTTTCGATTACAAAGTACGTTTGTAACCAAGCAGAATTTTTCTTTTGAAAATCTTCCTTTTTTCTACGTGATTGATGCCATCTTTCATGATAATTACGACATAAACGCTGAATTTTTTCCTTAGGTTTGAGCTCATTGCTTGGATTTATATATTCTCCAATAACGCCGCTTTAAGTATCTATATTTGATTTGGTGCCATATCTCCAGGAGCCGCGGTGAGTGCTGACTTTATTGAAAAATTCACAAACTCTTCGATACTTTCACTTCATCAAAATCATCTGGCGCTCAAAAATTTAACCTGGCATTTAAAGGTCTCGAATATCAAACTAACTTTTTAAATGATTCATTACAGCTATTTTTCAATTTAACGGTTGTAGATAAAAATGGAGTAAAAAACGTAAGTAATAGAGTGAAATTAATTACTGGACTCAAAATTTCGATAAATGCACTTTTGAATTTGTGGCCTGTTCTGAAGTCAGAAAATGCTTGCTTTTTGTACATCAGACACCTTAATCAACATTGCTTCAAAAATGTTTTGGGTACGTTAGGCAACAAAATTCAAACTGCAAAAATCCTACACCAATACAATTCAACAGAACATTTAAAAAGTTATTTGGTGTTAGAATTTTCAATTCAGGTAATGAAAATTGTGAAACTGATGCGGATAACGTTCTATTAAAATTATCAGATCTACTAAAAGATGATGATATTTCTGTTTCGGCATCAGTTTCATCGCCATAAGATGCCACACCTAAATTTCAGGCTGATTTTCCAAATAATTGCGGGCTATTTAGTTAAAAAATGTTTAAATATTCATAAATGCGCCATATGTAAAGAGTATTCGAAAGCTCACCAAAACTTGGACGAAACCTAATTATTTTGTTATTACAGAGTGTATTAAAATGTTAATTTCGAAAAATTTGGCAACTTAAAGATGCCTCATAACGATTTTGTAAATTATATTTTATCACTTTATTAGAAATAATATTTCAAAGGAATTTTAAACACATTGTTTTAAAAAATGATTTTATTATCCATTTTGTAAATATTTGTAAAGAAAGCCTCTTTGTGCATCCTTGCAAAAGTGTTTCATACCAGTATTTGATTAGGCTCTATTGTGGAATAAGGATATTTTACGCTCTTCAATTTATAAATAGAAATTTTAGGACTGTAAAAAATAGTTTGATGTTGATTTGACCAATAAAATTATTTTATTATCTTAACACCAGTTTTATTCACCTAAGTTCAAATAATTTTTGTATTGAAATATTTTATCATTGCTGGCTCCTGCAAATAAAATTAAAAAGTACACTTTATTTCCTGCATTTTTCAATCCATCCGCTTTTGTCAATTTATTCTCTAAAAATCAAAGTTCTTATTTTTTCCTCATTCCCCATATAACTGCAAGGAAACAACTTCTCTGTGAATAGAGCAATTTGTGTAACATACGAAAAAATACAGTGGGATATAGGGACCCTGTATATTTTAGGACATTTCGCACTACCTAAGACAGCCCACTAATCACAATAATTAATCATATTTTTTTTATTAATTTAATATTAAAACATATTATTACGCCTATGGCAATATCATAAAATTTTGCTTCAATAGGTCCCTAGGCGTTAGGCGCTTAAAACAAACCTACCACTGGAGAGTTATCCTTCTGGTTACTTATTTATTCTTGTGTTATTATTATAGAAACTACTGGAAAAATCTGATTTATACATATATAGAATATATTATGTAGAATGAAGATGTTCATATACATTTCATTTCATTCCGTAACTGACCTATATTTCCTCATATAATTACATACGAGTGCTCAAAATAAATTACGAAGGTATTTAGTTTTGAATAAGATTAATAACATTTATTAAATACTAATTTCATATCCAAATATTTTCATCCAAAGTATGCATAACACTACCAGAATTTAAATTACGTCACAGAAGGGGAAAATTTGAAGAGAGTTGTTCCCTGCTGATATCTGAGGGTTAAATTTTCAAATATCCTACTAAAATTAATTAGAAATAATTGGTTTATGGGGAAAGAGCTTGAAGTTTAGTTGACACGTTTTAATGAATACTAAATATTGAATTGATGTAGCCTTTACTTGATGAAGATCCATTATAAATCTATTTAACAATAGCAACAAATGTGTTTAAATCTTCACTAAATTTTGATTCTTAAAACATGACAATTGTTTCAACACACAGTGTCTTCGTCGGATGGTTGGTATAAACTTTTATAATAGTTTATATAAGTTTATATATTATATATAAGTTTATACCAACCATCCGACGAAGACACTGTGTGTCGAAACAATTGTCATGTTTTAAGAATAAAAATTTAGTGAAGATTTAAACACGTTTGTTGTTATTATTGAATACTAAATGCCTATAAGATATATTTATTTAAAAAAATGCTATAAGTAATAACAGAATTTAATAATTTAAAGAACCCCAATTACATCGGGTTTCATTAAATAAATTTTTCAGTGCTAGTCAGTACACTGTGTCCTGTATCCATCGACCATCCACAGTGTGGTCCACGTTGCGCTCATGGATAGCCCAGTAGGGTTTCCTTACCGATTTCTTTATAAGATAAATAAACAAAATAAAGTATTTTTATTAAACTTTACACGGATATTTAATACGCCACAAATTACGTTTGTGCACTCCCTTTAAAATGATTTTTTAAAAATATTTCTTTAGCAAACAAATCTTGAAACGTTAACAAACCAGTTTTAGTTGCCTAATCGGTTTTACAGTTGAAGCAGATTATTTTAAGCAACTAAAACAATTTTTTAAAAGTCTATAGCATGCATTTTAATAAGAATGATTTTACCCTGCTGTTTTGAGGAGAAAAAAAGAGAAAAATGCGATCAGAAAATGTGGTCGCCACTTTTGAAACCTAAATTTATAGACAAGTTCATCAATTTAACAAACAATCAGTGTGTTCTGTCTCGTTTTGACCTACTCACTTCGACAAGGATAGAGTACATCTGATGCCAATAAAGGAATTAATGGATAAATTGAATTCGCACATTTTTTAGCCTAGATGATGCTCGTCAGTAATACTTGTTCGTAATGCGATAATAATTATCGAAATGGTTTGTATTTCGCTTTATTTGCGCAAGTTTGTTTTTAAAAGAGGTCTAATTACCCTTTTAAAGACAGCTACACACGTAACTGTAAACTTGAGAAGTAGGTATGATTGTACAAGTTTTTTGTGCAAGTATACATGAAGGTGTGTATGAGAAACCTATTTCACGATTCTGCCCTAAGGCAAGTCCTAGGTGAAATAGCATTATTTTAATATGTACATATGTTTGGCAATAAAAAGCCCACTAAATTTCTGCAAGTGGGTCGAAGACTCTGGAATACATTTTTAACATTCTTTGAAATTTTACTTTATTCTAACGAAAATTAAAATTTCTAACTTGTACTTTCAAAAGATATTCCGTCATCTAAAGCATTTCATTTAATTATATTTCTATTTTAGACTCCCAAGTTACGCAAAAACAAAGTAACGAAAATTGACAACGCTAAAAATAGCCGTTGGAGTGAAATATATTTGGCAGCTTCTTATAAGCTTTACCTGACGACTTTACCTGACGGCCTCGGGCAACAAATCATTTTATTTACCATTTTGTTTTTACAAAAATAAGCATCGTACCTACTTGCCGTTATTAATTTGTGATTCAATTAACTATGAAGCAATTTTGTTCACTGTATCCAATTTATTTAAGTTTTTCTGATTTAATATTATCCTATAATTTCTTTTATATAATGACCCTTATTACAATCCTTAGATTATAGCTGATTTCAATTATAATTACGAAATAAAATTAATTTTTGTTTCTACTTATTTCTATTTATACCTTTGTATTGTACCAATATAGTTAACTTTTATTTTTATACTTAATCTTTTAAATGTTTATTAAATAATATGGTATTCGTAATTTCTTTTAAATTTTGAGGAGTTTTGATAAACTAAATCCACTATAGCACACTTAGGTTTAGTATTATTAGTAGATATGAAAATAGTATATTTTTTAAACGATTATAGTGAAGCCGCCCGCACCCGGGTCGTTATATCTGTTGAAATTTTCGCAAGATCTCTAAAGAAAAATGAATATTCTAAAATATAAAACTCTAATAATATGCATACATAAAAACCTCTGCTTTAAAATGGTCTAGAAACGCCAAGAAATGTAAAAGTTTGCATAAAAAGAGTCTTACAGGTCAAATTCTTTGGATTACGTAAAACCAGATGGCCCATCGAAACCGGTGCATCATCAAGCCACCCTACCTGCCCCACCGCGCCGGAGGGGAAACGCGGGTACTTAAGCAATCGATGCGACCGCAAAAACGCATTCCGATTCAGATGTCAGACTCGGGTTCAGATGTCAGATAGACATACAAATTTTTCTATTGGCTAAGTCGTTACGATGCCAATATGATTTCTCCTTTTAAATGTTTTTTCTTCTGTGTTGTAAACCTGTCAGTAAGTCCTCTTGCTTGGGTTTGCATGAAATTCTTTTGAACAAGCCACAAAATTTATTTAGTTTCCTTATAAAATTAATATGTTCTTTAAAATTTAAATCACTGTCAAGAAGACTATTTTGCACAAACTTAAGTTCTCCGGCTAGAACAACATAAAAGTTTCTACTTAACTACATATAACAATTATTGTCAAAATAAGGCATCTTGACACAGTCTCTATTAATACCCAGCTAATTTTTTTCAAAATAACTACTATCTTGAATCTCCGGGACAATGCGCAACAGTTTTTTAATCAAAAGTGACTATTCTGCAATGTTAACTTGTCTGGCCCAGATCAAACAGAGCTGGTAAAGTTCATATAATGATCGGACAACAGAACGGCAATACTGGTCTAAAGTTACATTCTGTTGCGTTTCATATTGTAGCGGAGTAGAGAGTTAGAAAGACTACGGTGAGACTCGTGTGAGTCCCGGGATATTCAAGAATCCATTGCAACGAGGATTCGGACCATTTCGCAAGAACGAAGCAGACAACAGATCCCGAAGGGCCTCAACCAATCTTTTCCGACTCAAAAGCTGTTAGAAATAAATACTTGATAGATTCAGTCTCGAATGCCCCAAACGTGCGCTTGACAAAGGAACTACTCTCTCAGTGGCACAGACCTGTTGGTCTACTGACAATAGATATGCACATAGATTATCACCGTAAATGGCATCTTTGAGAAATCGAAATCGGTGATGATTGTGAATACAGAGGTGGTGCCAGCAGGAAAATTAAACTGTTTCCCACATTTTTAACGGTTGTCCAGCGCTCACGTGGCTAGTTATTATTATTATTATCTCTAAATCAATTTGTGGCATTCGAGGACCGTAAGCAGGTTTAATCAAACAGTGAAATTCGCAAAGGCAGTTGGCCTGGAATGAACCTGTGTAGACCAGTGGGATACTAAGAGCTCAATGTGGCCTAAACATTCATTGATCGTCGTAATCACCACTAATAATTGATTCATTCAACTATTATTCTCCTGTTTGTACCTTTAGCGGGATAACTTGTCCAAAATAATCCCTAAACAGTGAATTAGTAAGCAACATTTTGTTCATCATTTTATGTTGTTGAAGATATAGGTTTTTTCTTATTGTTTGTTATGAATATATAAGTATTACAGTTATAAAAATATTTCCCTGTATAAGTTAATAAATAATGTTTGAAGTTCTGTGTAAGAACAGGCATAATTCTTCCAGTACAAACAAAATATATTTAAGTTTTTTATTATGGTACCCAGTAATTTTATACGATAAGGCAAAAAATATGGCAAAACCAATAAAAAACAGTATTTTCTTAAAACTTCTGTAGAAACACTTTTCCTCCCCAGACCTCTGACAACGAAGTTATCTCCACCTCTAAAGGGAAAGACATAAACTACTCGCCAAACAATTCGCTGCCAATTCCACCCTGATCCCTCCCCCCAATTTCGCTCTTCCAACCGCTAAGTCTATACCCCGCAAAATGCCCGATATAATACTTAAGGTCAAACAAGTTCAAAAAACTCTTCTGTCCCTTGACACCAAAAAGTCCTCCGGCCTGGATGGCATACCAGCAATTGTTCTAAAAAAATGCGCTCCAGAACTTGCACCTATCTTAACTCGTCTTTTCCAGATCTCTTATGACAAGGGTATCTTCCCAGATAGCTGGAAGACTGCTCGTGTGCAGCCTGTCCCGAAGAAAGGTTCTAAGTCCCTTTCATCCAATTATAGACCTATCTCTCTTCTCTCCGTTGTGAGCAAAGTTATGGAGAAAGTAATCAACTTGCAAATTCTAAAATATCTAGAAAAACACAAAATCATCCATGACAGACAGTACGGATTTCGTCACCAAAGATCCCCAGCTGATCTCCTTAGCTTTGTCACACATAACTGGAACAAGTCTCTTGAATTGCACGGCGAATCTCAGATTGTTGCTCTCGATATTTCGAAGGCCTTTGACCAAGTATGGCATGCCGCACTCCTCAACAAACTACCTTCTTACGGTCTTCCTACCAAACTATGTACCTGGATCGGTAGCTTCCTCTCTAATCGGCGCATATCTGTTGTGGTTGACGGTCACTCATCTAACTTCCATCCTATCAATGCTGGTGTCCCCCAAGGTTCAGTCCTGGCACCAACCCTATTTCTTCTTCACATTAATGACCTACTCTCTTCAACTACCAATCCCATCCACAGTTATGCTGACGATAGTACTCTTCACTCCAATATTCATTTTTCCAGACAAGTTTCGAATCAGGAGTTGGTTAATACACGCAGATCTATGTACCTATCCCTTTCCCAAGATCTTCAATTAATCTTAGACTGGGGTGCCAAGAACCTTGTTCAGTTCAACGCCTCCTAAACCCAGTCATGCTCCCTCCCACGCAAAAAATCTGGCAACGCTTACCCCATCCACATGAATGGCCAAGCCGTACAAAACAATGAAACCTTCGATCTCGTAGGCGTCGCTTTCGAACATGATCTAAGCTGGCACAAACACATTACTTCAGTAGCCACATCGGCAGCTAAAAAGTTTGGTTTTCCCTTTCGAGCCAGAAAATACTTCTCCCCTTCCAACTTATACACTCTCTATGTTTCCCAAATAAGACCTAACTTAGAGTACTGCTCCCACATCTGGGGAGCGGCATCACCTTCGAAACTTAAGATCCTTGATTCTATCCAAAATTGAGCAACTCGACTTATCAATGACCCAGCCCTCACGAGAAAACTCCCTTCTCTCGCTCATCGCCGCGCTGTAGGGGACCTATCCCTTTTCTACCGCTACTTCCACGGATTTTGCTCTGAAGAACTAGTCGGTATTATTCCCCCCTTGAATGTCCCTAATAGAACAAGAGGCGCGCTACATATTCATCCCTTTACTGTGCAGCTACAAAAGCCTAGAACAGACCACTTCTCTCGCTCATTCATACCTAGGGTCTCCAGATTATGGAACAGATTGCCTGCAGATGTTTTCCCTTCCCGTCCCAACCTCCAATCCTTCAAATCCCGTGTCAATAGACTACATTTCCCTTCTCTCCAGACACCCACGGTACGTTAGTACTTAGGCTTGAAGTCTACGTGGGATGTCTTAGATAAAAAAAAAACAATTAATCGTTTTTGAATTAAAGGAAAAATAATAAAAAATCAAATTTATATCCTCTATTTAAGCTAAGGTATGTTCGGTTTACAGCTACAGCTTTGGGTTTTATGCTAAACCTTCAAATTATCTAAAAAAGCGTAAATTTATGGAATTTATCACTGGTAAAACAGATGATGCTGAACTGCCTATACGTATTGTTAATTTCAAGGTTTAATTTACGCCACCTGATGTTTGTTTTGATTTGGAGCTTGAATGAAATTTTAATGTTTTCGATTTCCGCTTAAAAGGATTTCCATACATTGCATATTTATAAGATGTATAACTCCATGTTCCATTTTTTCCGTTTTGGTATGCAACTGCCAACTGTATCAGATTCAAAGTCGCTATTAGCATTCTTTTGATTTATGCCGTTTGATATATGCTTTAACTTTAGGCATAAAGCGAAATTTGCAATTTTCAATTAGAGTTTACAGTAGAACTATTTTGAGTATGCCAGTATATATTTTTACTTCGGTACCTAGAAAAATTATTGTATAATTATTCGAGATTGCTTTAGGTCTTCAAATTTCGGGGTTACTAGCCTAAAAAAGATTAGACATATTAGACGTACACGTACGGGGCGAATCGCCTCAGATTTCAGATGTCCAAGTGTGGCGCGCGAACCTGATAACATGCCATTTTAAACTTATGTTCTCGCAATGAAAACGCCATTAAAAAATAATTGAAATATTGTTTTCGATATTTTTCAAAATTCCACCTCGTTAACCTCAAAAAGCACTAAACGTGCTATATCTCGAAAACCTTCATTTTTATCTTTTCTTCTTAATACGCTAGATCGAAAGATCAGGATTTCTTACGTCGAAACAGTGTTTTTTTCGGGGAAACCTTTTTTTTGTTTTCTCGGAACCTATCGAGAACCATAGTGCGGCAAGCCTTTGCACCGCGCGGCGAGGCAGCGACACGTTGGCTCAGGCTTTGTGGGTTGGGTCAATGTTTACTTCGTTTTTTTAACTTTTATTGGACTTTGACAATATTTTATTTGATGCTGGAGTTTGTTGTGAATTTTCTTGAACAATAGTTTTTGGGTGTTTTGATTTTCGGAAAAATGTCAAATCGCAAGACTGGGACCGTTCTAAATGAAGCACACCCTCAAAAATTTCAGTTATATTTGTAATTAAATCTCAACAGCTCTCTTTAGGGTTGCAAATATAGCCATGAAGCATCTATTGCATAAAACAACAATTAAACTTTTTACTGCTTTATTTTGTCGCGCTGCAGAGGCTCGCCAAGATATGTTATTTATGTAAATTCCTCATTAACGAAAAAAGTCCTCTCTGGAAAATAGCCTTTTCGACGCACAAAATCCTCTGATCTAGCGTATTAAAAAAATAAAAGTTGAGTTTTTCAAGATATCACGTTTAGTGTTTTTTTGAGATTAAGGAGGTGGAATTTAAAAAACAAATACGCCATCGAAAATACATCGAAAACTTTGTTACAGTTATTTTTTTAATTATCTTTTCATTGCGAAATTATGAGTTTAAAATGGTACGTTTTTAGGCTTTGCGCGCCGCGCTGGAGCATCTGAAGCGATTCGTCCCATATACAAGATAGATAATGTCCGACCAAAAACATAAAGGAACAGCCACGTGTTTGGCGATGCGCGAAGGTGTGACTTCAAAGTCAGTAGCGGAGCTATTAAGCCTTGAGCAGATTAAAAACGATTTATATATAAAGTACCTATTGTATTTTGTTGGTGGTCAAAAATAAAAGAGAATAAAACGCAAATCAATATATTTATTACAGAATTATAGAGAAAAGAAAAAGTAATAATTCCAAACTAACAAATATGTAGTTGATTACATGGAGTGACATTATCCTTCATTTAATAATAATATTAATAGTACTGAAATCATGGGCGCCCGAAGAAAGTTTTTCGGGGGTGGGGGGATTTTTATTGGAAAATCATTGAGTAAGAGAAAAAAAATTCAAAAATTAAAAAGTATATAAAATGTTATATTTATGTAGTTCAAAATGTTTCTATGTGTAAAAAATTGTAATTTTTTCTTTGGATTTTAAAACACATTAGCCAGTAAGGCTAATGCAAAAATAGCGTTTTTTAGCAAAATTAGTTAAAACTGTAGAAATTAGCGAGGTAAACAGTTGAAAGGTAAATCGGTTTATCTATTTACAAAATAAAAAATGTATGACAGCAACGCAGGCAAAAATTGTATTCAAAATAGTGAAAACTTTTATATTTCAATAAAAAAAAAATTCAAAACATACTCGAGCTTCTAGAAAAGTGCGCCGCAGGCGAAAAGTTTAGGAAACATTTGAAATAAAGCAAGTCAATGGGAATAATATCAAAGTTCTTGTAGAAAATGTTGAAACCGCAACGGTATTTTTGTAAGAGATTATCATTTTTTGGCCAACCAGGGGGGGGGGGGGGGCAAGTGCCACCCTTTGGACGCCCATGACTGAAATACCTCCTGCAATCACTATTTTCACACTATTACTTACTTCTGCCACCCTTTAACGAAGTTACGACACTGAATTGCTGTAACAGCCGTCTCCACCGCGTAAACAACCACTGCACAACTTCCGCCGACGCCATTTATTTTACCTTTTTGTTTTTGGTCGGACTCTAATGTCCTTTTTTTAGCTTAAGCTTCACATATCTCAACAATAAAAAGTGTTTTTGCTTTTACATCATTTTTGTGAACATTATAACATAAAACTATACGTACAACTTTTAGTATAGTTTATTTGTTTTAAAAAGGTTTATCAGGATCACCGAGTTTAAAATATATAGTTATTTAATACATGAGGTTAACAAAAGAGATATAACTCGACGATCGAATCGAGTTTCGCACTCCAGCAGCTGCTTAATAAAATCAGATTATTTTCCAATTTTCCACAATCCTACTAAAACATTTTTATTAAAAATACTAAAGAAATTTCTTACCATAATTGCAGATTTTTCGGCGTAATCCTTAATAATATATTAATAAAGGAACTTCAAGCTATTCACAACAATAGACTTAACGCTCCAATGGTTTTTTAACCTTAAAATATTTTTCTTTCATAAGATCCACATTTAAATTTAAAACGTGAAAGCACAAAAGAAAGTTTTCTCGAGTATAGAGTGCTCTTTAACGCCATAATAAATAAGTTATTTTGAAATTATTATAAGAAACCTCCTGAGCGTTAAATCAGTTAATAAAAGTTTTAGAATAACCTCTAAAGCTTAATAAAGTTATGTATTCTTAAAAATGCTGTGTAGGTACTAACTATACGATCACTTATTTCAAACAGTAAATGTACTACTTGTGCAGTGTACATAAAAATAACACTATAATTCTCTAACTACCTGTTGAGAGGTAGGATTACAGGGACCCAAGGTTTAGCTACGACCGACATCGACATACCCTTCGAGATGGTAATCCACGATCGAAGCAGCGCATAGAACAAAAGAAACCGAATACCACTCCTCTAGCAATATAATGGTACCTACACAGATTATTTTAAAACCCAAGAAGGCACATTAGCTAGGGTACATGGAATATAACCGGGGAGAAATACATATCTTTCTGTCTCGGAAAATCTCTGACAGAATTTCAAGTAGAAATACACGGCATGTTACAATGTTCGTACGAAAACAGCAGATGGCTAGTTCCAATAAGCGAATCTACAATACTCAGAGGGTCAAGTACTTACGTGACTAGCCACCTGAAAATGCTTCAAGAGAGAAGTATCATTATTTATTATGTTCGACAAACTATTTATAAAATTGCGTTGTTTATAACCTAACATAAATACTAAATACAAAGTTTGAAATACAATTTTTTAGATTTAAATTTGGAATAATAATAGCGGTTTTATGTAATTCTAATTACGTTGTATTTGACAAATAATTCAAGATAGTCGATTTAGTTAACGTCAATATTACGTCAGCATCTTATTTAGTCTGTCAGTATTCTGATTTCGTGGCGATATTTTCAAAAATGTTCACCAAAGAAGCTATGTATAATAAATTTAAATCAGAATTTTTATTTCAAATTTTGCATTTGGTCTTTATTTTAGGGTATAAACAACTTTCCTTTATAAAAATTTCGTATAAAATAATTAATAATGCTACTTCCCTCTTGAAGCACTTTCATGATTTATTAATTTATTAACACACTGTATAATTGATCTAAAAAAATCTAAATATGAAAAACTCACTTTTTAGACAAGCAGAGCTTTTTATAAAGGATAACTTTTCTTCGTAAAATCGATAATAAAGTTATTTTCCTCTTTCCAACTCCATCCATGGACACTCTGTATATATATATATATATATATATATATATATATATATATATATATATATATATATATATATATATATATGTATGTCAAGCGTTTACTTCCAAGACATTTTTTGTGACGTTATGACGAGTTCCAAGACAATTGCCGTTTTCCGGGACGGTCTTGGAAATTTTATATGTCTAATGCCTGTTTCCAGGACGGTCTCGGAATTCATTTCGGCACTATATGTTAATCGCTCAGTTCCGGGACAGTATAATATAGAAATTATATATTGCAAAGCAAAAATGACCATATAGTAAAAATATGGAAAACATAAAAGATGGCTACCACTTGGTTTAAACTTGGGTTTTGCTTGTGCCCAAATGAAACCGTATTGCTTTTGCTTAGTCGTCCGTCTATAGACGCATGACACGGACTTAGGTATACTTTAAAAGTAGGTGCCTTACAGGTCTTTATACTTCAGGATTATGTAATTTTTTTTTTGTTAAAATGGAACATATTATGATGTAACTTAAAGGCTCGTATGTAGTCGGGCGCTGTACCTGAAATAAAATGCCAAGATTTGTCGTACCGATTTGTATGCCTACCGACTATTTTGGAAACCGGGATATACATATGTATATACGTGTGAAAATTTGAGATTAAAATCTAGTGAATAAATGCAAATACTCTCTTGAAAACCTGACATTTGAGGGCTGCTGGCAACCACACAGTAAAGAGATATTAAGATTTGCAAGTATTAAGTATTCCAATCTGCTTTGTAGCCAAGCTAGATAAATAAAGTAGAATTTACTTTAGTTCATTATTAAGAAGATAAAAAATATAGTATCTTCCGGTTAATTATAAATCCCAACAAAACATTTCTGTAAAAAGCGGCCAAGTTTTGCTCGACCGAAAAAAGTAATGAGCTACAAGATGCAGTCATATTCAATTTCATTGTAGGTAAAACCTGTTTTTGAAAAATATTATCGTCTAAAAAACCGACTTAAATTACAGAAATAATCATTTAATTTTATTGTAAGTTTGCGTCTTATTTTAAGTTAATTTGGAAAACAAAAAGTTCGTTTTGTAACTTACAATATTTTTCAGAGCCAGAAACTCTCATTAAAATTGAACTTGGAAGAATTTTACCTCATTACCTTTAGCGACCAAGCAAGCAAGGTCCCTTTTACAGAAATGTTTTTTTTTCTATTATAGTTAATTTTATAGGTAGATTTTTTATTTTCTTTGGTTGTGTTTTGATTCCTCGCCTTAAGCTTTAATCGCATAGCCCTTTTTGTGGTCCCCTACTTTTCTTGACCGACTTTCACTTCCATCGTTAGAGGAAGTATTTTATTCGTAAAAAAAAACTCCTCTCGAGATTTTTTCAGATCGCCACGTTTTGGGATCCCTAAATCACGAGCAAACATAGTTTTGCATTTCCGTCGGTGTGCCTGTCTGTCTGTTGGCGCGAAAACTCGAATAGAAAAAAATTTAATTTTGCATATGAATCGGCTTCATTCTGACTCTAAACCGACTACACTTCCCGTGAAATATATACAGGGTGAGCACCTTAAAAAAATTAATTGTTATTTTTTGTTGCTATACATCAAAAAGGATTATTTTACAAAAATTATATTTTATATGCTATAGCTAAGGATTTTTCCGCTAATGTAAATAAAGGTACTTTTAATCTCCCATATATAGGACGAACAAATCAAAAAATTAGATATTGTCTATTAATTGAAGTACTTACTATTTATCTTTGATACATATCACTATTTACATTTTACATATTTTACGCCAGCTGGCTTTTATTTTTTATGAAATTGGTTGCTCAGTCATACAGGGTGAGCAGTTTTCAATAGCATTTTCTTATGGCTGTTTAATGAAAAAGGTATTTGGATGAACCGAAAGCTTGGCGCCACATTTTTATATACAAAACGGAGTAAAAAATTAAAAACCAACTATGTTTAATTTGGCAATAACTCTGGAACACTGAATCAAAATAAATAATAATTTATACACAGTTGAAGATTTCATGTAGAAAATAAACTTTAAAATTTTTATACGGTGTGTGAAATTAAAAAAAAAATGTTTATTTTTCCTACGAATGTGATTGGTCTTAATGTAATTTTAATAAGTAGCTTTTTCATTTTCAAAAGAAGTTGCACATTTGATCTGATATACGGAATAAACAAATATTGTTTATTTACGCTTCTGGCTAGAGAAAAGTAGGGTACTATACCTGTTAGAGGAAGTAAGTATTGTATTAGCGAAAAAATCACTTTTCGAGTTTTTTTTTCAGATTTTCAGGTTTTGGGGTATCTAGACCACGTTGTCTGTTGTTTCAGAAACTTTAAAACCACATAATCAAAAAGAAAAAGATATATTTTATCTTAAAATTATTTTGTGTTGGTCTAAAAAATAAAGTTACTTGTAATGCTTTAGATACATGATGGGCAACCTTAAAAATTAAATTTTGTTGGTTTTGTTCTAACAAAGTACTATACAAATATTACTCATACAGGGTGTGAAATTTTAACTAGAATTTAGTTTCTTTTTGCTTTAAATCGGGAATATAAGTCTGAAAATGTATTTGAATGTACCTAAAGCTTTTAGTTACACTTTAAATTTTTCATAAAATACAGCCTACTTGACCTCATTTCGCAAGGGAAGTTCCGAGCAAAGACTTTTGCAGATATTTTACGCAACTCTGGTAAAAATCATGATATACAACCAGATTTTAAAACCAGTCTGGGTTTATGGCATCCAGTTATGGGGCTGTGCCAAGGAGAGCCACATCAAACGCATCCAAACCTTCCAAAATAAAGTATTACGGAACATAGTTAGTGCACCGTGGTACATACGAAATAGTGACCTACATCGCGATCTTGATATCCCGTATGTCGCTAGTGAAATTAGAAGATTTGCCATCAAGCACGAGTCTCGACTCCATCAGCACGTTAACGTCGAAGCCATTAGGCTTCTTGACAACCAGGACCTAGTTAGAAGGCTGAAGAGGACCAAGCCCTTTGAACTTGTATAGACTTTTGAAAACATAGTACAGTGCGCAAGTGTGTGAGTGCTAAGTGCCATGGCCATGAGTCACAACAGATAAACCTTTAGGACTCCATTGGGTGAACTTTAGTATCTAAGGATTTTAGTTTTTAAGAATTTAGAGAAAAATTAATGGTTGGTCTTGCAGACCAGTTTTAATAACAGTAAACGCCGCAGGCTTTATCAATAAAAAAAAAAAAACTCTGGTAAGTAAGTAACACCAGAGACTATAAATACTGTATATGTATGTATGTATTATTTAGTCTATGGTAATACGTAAGGTACATCTCACATATTTAAAGTACTCCGCCACAAATATCTCAGCGCTTATTAAATCTGACAAAAAAGTATACCTCCGTTTGTATCTTTGTTTCTCGTGTTATCATTATTTTGAATTGGGAATATGGACGCATTTTTTATTGCTTAAATCGTTCAAGCAAGTCACAACAAACCCAAAAATATTATTTTGAAGAAAATTGCTACAGTGATCTAACTAAAGAAAATTTTTTACTTTTCGGTATAATTTATTAGAACTTAAAAACCTACTGACGTAATATATTATTTATACCAGCCCAGCGCGTGGCTGTTTCGTGCTAAGTTCTTAAATCAAATCTTTTTTATCTTTTTGCACGAAAGTTTTAATTTTTTATTTCTGACATCCCACGAAGACCGACGTCTAAGTACCATGTACCGTGCGTGGGTGTACTGGGGAAGTCCGACTCACACATCCAGGGCTGGAAACATCTGTTCTGCGATGAGTACGATTTTTGAATCTTGCAGTATTAAAATTATTAAGCAGCAAATAACTTTTTTACAGTAACTACGTCTGTTTTTATCAAGCGTATTTTCATTAAATCGTGAAGTAATAGATATTATACAGGGTGTCAAAAAAGTCTGGAATAGGTATTGCAAATATTTCAAAAACTACTGAATATGTATTTCTGAAAATTACTGGGTTATTGCAGGCCGATTAGGATAGGTCTGCATGAATAGCTCACATACTATTTACTTCCTGTTGTGTTCTCCGGCGGTCACCATATCCAATCAATATTAAAATTTCAATTTTTTCTCCTTCAATTAAAGCTAGTAAAGCTACCATCCTAATTTCTAGTTTTTGATGCTTATGAATGAAGATTTGATAACTGTCTATTTATCATCTGACAATACCTAGCTGATTCCGAAAGTGTTTTCTCACCTTTCTATTTTCGAAAAATTAATTAATAATTTAATTTTTTTACATAAATCTATTATTTTGACAAATAAATCAATTAACCTCTATATCTTTGAATTTGCCTTTTATGTGACTATTTGAATCTTCAAAAATATACAGGACTTTCCATTTAAAATAAAAAAATTACTATTCTTTCTGACTAACTCTGTATAGTGACAGAAACGGTTTTATCCTTCCAAGGTGTGCCGTTTTTAATATAGACGTGCCAGTTTTTAAAAATATATTTTCAGTAGTTTTTGAAATATTTGCAATACTCCAGGCTTTTTAACACCCCGTATATTATTTACTTGTTTGTTTTGTAGGTATCCAGGTATTTCTAAGTTCTGGGATTTTGGAAAAATAAATTTTAGTGCATTGCTAAGTAAGAGAAAGTAAAATATTTATTTCGACACAACTTTTTAAATACTTTTGGAATTAATGGGGGGGGGGGGGGGTTGTGGTAAATTCGTAAATTCGCCCTTGGATTGATCATGTGCCTGTCAAAACTTCGGTATTACTGTCGAAAAAATGATGTGTATTTTTAATAATTGTTTTTTTTGATTTCTAGCGAGGAACAAATTATACTGATATTTAACGTCGAGTTCCGGGACCGCAAAAATACATATACAGCTAATGTATGTTTCCAGGACCGACCTATCTTTAGCTTTAGTATACGTTTATTTTTTTAAGTTTGAGGGACTGACTGTAGTGCCCCCAACCTTCACTATTAAGCCTTTTATCGAAGAAACTTAGAATACGTTTCGCCGCCTCGCATTTCCGAACTGGAGAAAACAAAACGGTTTCTTTGTGCTTAGGGGTAGCAGGTTAATGTTCTAAAAAACTTCCGAGATTCAAATTTTAATCACTTTTGATAAATAATCAAATCCAAAATGGATTCGTTTGGATACTTATTACTTATATTAATTGGTTCATCGTCAAAACTCTAGAGTATTCCCAGTGGCGCTAGAGTTAAATATTAAATTTAACATATTGGTAGGCTATACAAAGAGTTTGTCCTGATAAAAGGTTGCCAGACTATCTTTCTGACAAAATTACAAACTGTAGTTACCTACATAGATATGCGGTTGCTCCGTTTTCTTGTGTAAAAAGTAAGCTTGGTGAAAAACGGTGAAAAACGTTAGGGGGAAGCGACGCAGAGTAAAAGTAAAAACAAATATTGAAAATGCGTACGTTTTACATAGGTACTATGGTGTGGAAATGATTGAGTAATATATGTTACTACAACTTAAAAGTCGTTAGGTGGAGCAACTGGGGCAGCGAGACCGAGTAAAAGTAAAAACAAGGAAAACCAATTTTTGACTTTTGGCAATGTATACCTTAGTTGGTTTCGTGTGGGTAGTTTCTACTGAGGTACATAGGATTTCCAAAATACTTGAAAATGTTCATTTTGAACTATCTTCTGCGAAATGTTACACACACTGAGTACAAAATCAAAATCATACATAAATTTCCAATACGGTAATACACTTTTGCGATTAGCAATATGTTTTTGAGTACGCACATGTCTGTCACCCACCCATTTACTGGTATGGAAAAGAAAGACGTCGCAAAATTTACAATGAATACGGCTTCCCGTATAATGTAAACCTGGGTAGCGAGGGATAAATTTATTTACTGAAATGACGAAAGGTAAACCTTTGCGCGACATTTTTAAAAATAAAGTATAGCATTACACGCCTTCGCGTAGAGATGTTACAGTGGAACTGGACCTGTTCTTTTGGAATAGGTATCCTATAGGTACCTATTCCGTGTACCTATTACCAGGTATCAGATATACCTATTGCGATTCCGCTGGCACCGTGACGGGTTACGGCGCACTGTCGCGTTTGGAATCTCTTGTTTCAGTGAAATCGGTTGTCGGTTACAGGTACAAGTCCAGTACAGGTATAATAGGAAATAGGAATTTTCTTAAATCGGATGGGTTACCTATTATCGAAGCAGCTGAATGAAATTTGAAACGCGTTTTTTTTTTGATAATATGTAAAATAAATGGACTGTAATTCTAAAATCTTTCAATAGCATGTGATAGAAAAGAAACGAATCAAAGTCCCTGATTTATCTATCTACCTATGCCACTAAAATATATATAAAATATATAGGGATAGGATGTTTTATTTTTCATCAGAAGAAATTAAAAAATAGAAAAATAACCAAAAATAGAGAACTATTATTAAAAAAAAAAACAAATATTCTTCAAAATAAAAATAAAAAAATTCTCGGCTCGAATATCACTTGAATATACTTAATGCGGAATAGGTTGGACCTGGAATAGGTTTGTGTTTGGAACAGGTACAGGTCCTATTAGGTACAAAAAAAGATATTCCGTAACATCCCTACCTTCACGATGATCCGCTCCATCCTGCAAGATTGACTAGTAAAATCGCCTAATACGTCGCATCTATCTGATTCACCCGCAACGCACATTCGCCGTCGCTGAGTTTACACCTTTTTCACCAAGCTTAGTCAATAAGGTTTAAAAATCCTTGATTGTGGAATATAAGTAACCAGAGTTGTGTAAAAAATCTGCAAAAATCCTTTGCACGGAACTTCCCGCGTGAAATCAAGTCAAGTAGCCTGTGTTGCATGAGAAATCTAAACGTTAACTAAAAGCTTTAGGTACATCCAAATACTTTTTCAGACTTCCGAGTTAAAGGAAAAAATAACTAAATTCTAATTAAAATTTCACACCCTGTATGAGTAATATTTGTATAGTACCTAGTTAGAGCAAAACCAACAAAATTTATATCAACGGTAAAAGACTTTTACTTGTATATAAACAAAATAATTTTAAGATAAAATTATACCTTTTTCTTTTTGATTAAGTACTGTTAAAGTTTCTGAAACAACAGACAACGTGGTCTAGATACCCCAAAACCTGAAGATCTGAAAAAAACTCGAAAAGTGATTTTTTCGCTACTACAATACTTACTTCCTCTAATAGATATAGTACCCTACTTTCCTCTAGCGGAGTCTAGCGAGAAGCGTAAATAAACAATATTTGTTTATTCCGTATATCAGATCAAATGGGCAACTTCTTTTGAAAACGAAAAAGCTATATATGAAAAATTCCATTAAGACCAATCACATCCATAGGAAAAATAAAAAGATTTTTTTTTAATTTCACGCCCTGTATAAAAACTGTCAGTTAATTTTCTACGTAAAATCTCTTTATGTAAAATATTGTTTATTTTGATTCAGGGTTCTAGAGTTATTGCAAAATTAAACATATCTTTTTTTAAATTTTTTTCCACTTATTGTATCAAAAATCTAAGTTGTAACTGAAAGCTCATCCAAGTTTTTGAATTAAAACAGCAATAAGAAAATACTATTTAAAACTGCGCACCCTGTATGGCAGCGCAACTAATTTCATAAAAAAATAGAAACCTACTAACGTAAAATATGTAATATATAAATAGTAATATGTGTCTCAGATAATTAGTACTTTAATTAATAAGACAGTATCTAATTTTTTAATTGTTTGTAATATATCTGGGAAATTAAAAGTATCTTTATTTACATTAGCGACAAACCTTGGCTATAGCATACAAATTTTTCAAAAATAATCGTTTTTGAGGTACAGCAACAAAAAATAGTAATTAATTTTTTAAGGTGCTTACCGTGTATATATTTCACGGGTTTAGAGTCAACATGAAACCGATTCATAGGCAAAATTTAATTTTTTTCTATTCGTGTTTTCAAGTCTTCGCGCCAACAGACAGACAGGCACACCGACGGAAATGGGAAACGATATTTGCTCGTGATTTAGGGATCCCAAAACGTGACGAACTGAAAAAACCTCGAGAGGAGGTTTTTTAAAGAATACAATACTTCCTCCAGCGACGGAAGTGAAAGTCGATCAAGAAAAGTAGGGGACCACAAAAGGGCTATGCGATTAAACCTTAAGGCGAGGAATCAAAACACAACCAAAGAAAATAAAAAATCGATCTATATAATTAACTATATTAGAAAAAAAAAACATTTCTGTAAAAGGGCTTGCTTGCTTGATCGCAAAAGGTAATGAGGTAAAATACTTCCAAGTTCAATTTTAATGAGAGTTCCTCGCTCTGACAAATATTGTGAGTAACAAAACGAACTTTTTGTTTTCCAAATTAAATTAAAATCGCATGAAAATATAATGAAATGACAATGTATGTAACTTAAGTCGGTTTTTAGACAATATTATTTTTCAAAAACAGTAAGTCACAATAAAATTGTACTTGACTGCATCTTGTATAGCTTACTAGTTTTTACGGTCAAGCAAAACTTGGCCTCTTTTTACAGAAATGTTTTGTTGAGATTTATAATTAACCGGAAGATACTATATTTTTTTATCTTCTTAATAATAAAATAAAGTACATTCTACTTTATTTATTTAGCTCGGCTAGGAAGCAGATTGAAATTCTTGATACTTGCAAATCTTTGTACTGTATGGTTGCCAGCAGCCTTTATACTATAGATTTCCAAGAGAGTACTTGCATTTATTTGGGTTACTATATTTTAATCTCTAATCTTCACACGTACATACATTTATCAAAGTTTCCAAAATATTCGGTAGGTATACAAATTGGTACGACAACCTTGACATGTTTTTTTAAGGAACAGCCCTCGAATCCGTCCGAGCCTTTAAGTTACAGAATAATATGTCCCGCAGTTCCGTTTTTACCATGGATTTATTAGGACTGGATACGGGATGATTTAACATTATTTGAAGCAAAAACAAACCATTCTAAACGACACTGTAAACAGAATTTGTAAACATTGGCCTGATCTTATTTTACTAATTTTACCTTGTATTTTTGTACAAAAAATACGTTAGAAGCATCACAAGATTTACTAAAAGTAATAAAAGCCCTAATATATTTTATTTTCTGCTAAATAATAATAAATTTAAGTTAAAAAGGTTTTATTATTTGTAGGTTATGTTATTTCTAAAGGTGTTTATTTAAAGTCGCCCCGAGTCATTTATAAATCTATAAGTCGCACTTTTTCTTTTCTAGTTCATTAGACAAAGACGTACGTGTAACCGAGTGTTCAGACCGAGGTTCGGCCGTTTTCCTAAACAACCAGCAGAGACTGCAACACTTCTGAGCTCCAACACTCCAATGCTATTTTATCTCTTTCTATTACCATTCTTGATTCAATTACGTATTTCCTTAAAGTTCGTAAACTCTACCACTACGGTAAATGTGTTCATAACAAATAACAAATATAAGGCTTCACGTTCGATACGCTCACACGGACATCGAATCCTTCTTAATAATAAATCCATGGTTTTTACTATGTCTACAGAAAAAAAAATTACCTAACAGAAGTTTTAGAGTGCGTAAAATCTATTTGATTATCATCAAAATAAAGAAAATATTTTTTATGAAATGCCTTGTATTTTATGTTTGTTTTTATTTAAATTTACGCACAATTCTATATTAAATAAGAGGTTACACAAACCGTTTTAAACTTTAGCAACTTCACTATCTTCCAAGTGCCACTTAGAATAAAGCAAAACTTGTGACACAATATACCTACATTTATAGCAGATTTTAAAAAATGTATATGTATAGGGTGTTCATTCCATTAAAAAAGTATTATTTTATTGTCATACTTTTTTGGATCGTTCTGTATAAAAATATTTTGAACAATAGGTTTTTTGATTCCACAGCTTTTCGTTAGGACGTTTACTCTATAATAATTGTAATGGAGACTGATCTATTGAACAATAATGGGGCACCCTGAGTATCTAAAAGCTAATGCGAGATGAAGCATCTCGCAGTTTTAGATGCATAATATATGTAGGTCCTACTTGAAAAAAAAATCAAGATTTTACTAATTATAAGTTATTTACAGAGGTGCAGTAATTCATAAAATGAAACCTATATACAGTGTGTACATAATGTATGGAACAAATTCATTATTTATCAATCCAAAACATTTTCGGAAAAATCCTGGGACACGTATATAATAATTTTTAATTGCGCATTTTTTGAAATAAAAATTAAATGTACAGGGTGATTGATGTAGTAGATATGACATCATCGACGATTTTTTTAAATGGAAACCCCTATATTTTAGTTCAGATTTCTAATGTCCAAGACGAGCTGATTCCAAAAACATAAAATACTTGTGGCCTAAAGTTGATATTTTCGAAGCTACAAGGTGTTAAAATATATATTTTTTTAACTTTAAGGTATATTTTATTTTAACATTTAAAAAAATAACAATAAATACAATAAATTATTTAATTAATTGTTGAAACTGTTGTCCTTCTTGTGCCTGACAGTAACTCAAGCGATCAATAAACTCTTGTTGTACTCTTCGTATTGTTTCTTCTGAAATATTCCTGCATTCCGTTGTTATTCGATTTTTTAATTCTTCAATATTGGCAGGTCTGCTTTTATAAACAACATTTTTCAGGTGACCCCATAAGAAGAAGTCCAATGGTGTTAGGTCGGGAGACCTAGGCGGCCATTCAATAGGCCCACGTCTCCCGATCCATCTGTTTGGAAAAACATGGTTTACATACTGGCGCACTTCTGCTGCATAGTGAGGCGGTGCGCCGTCTTGTTGGTACCACAAATTTTCATCCAGAACCGCAGGATTATTTATACTAGGGTAAAAGTTAAGTAGCGTAGGGATAAGAAAGTCTTGAAGAAAAGTAAGGTAATTTTGCCCGTTTACATTGTTGTCAAAAAAATATGGCCCGATAATTTTGTTTATAACTATGCCCGCCCAAACGTTAATTTTCTGAGGATATTGAGTATGATTCTCACGCATCCACCTAGGATTTTCTTTAGCCCAATATCTGCAATTTTGTCGGTTTACTTCACCATTTAATTTAAAAGTAGATTCATCCGAAAATAGTATATTTTCAACAAAAAAAGGATCCTCGTTACATCTTTCCATTAAAATTTGACAGAACTCCATCCTGCGATCTGGATCATCGTCATTCAACTCGTGAACCAGATTGATTTTAAACGGGTGCCATTTTTCGATTGTTAATAGGTTGTGAATGGTCATAGCAGAAGCCCCTTGATCTAGACCAACCTGGCGGACGCTGTAGTGGGGATTTTCTTCCATAGCTAATAAAATATCTAGTTTTTTATCCTCCTGAAGAGCTGGACGGCCTTTCTTGGGGAGATCTTCTACAGAACCCGTTTCTCGAAATTTTTTTTCAATTTTACTAACAGTTGATCTCGTGATTGGCCTTTCTGGGTACTTAGCATTGAACAAAATGCAAACTTCTTGTTGTGTACGAACCCTATTACCATATCCAATCATCATAAGGATTTCTATCCTTTGTGTAGAAGATAAACGCATAGTAATTAAATATTATAAATCAACTTTACTACTTAAAAAAATTATTCAATATTATGACAGCAAAATGTCATTATCTGCCAATCGAAATACCATAGTTACAAAGCAGAAATAAAGAAAAATTTCATGATTACTGTTAGTTATTCTACCTTAAAAAACTGATTTATTTTAACACCTTGTAGCTTCGAAACTATCAACTTTAGGCCACAAGTATTTTATGTTTTTGGAATCAGCTCGTCTTGGACATTAGAAATCTGAACTAAAATATAGGGGTTTCCATTTTAAAAAATCGTCGATGATGTCATATCTACTACATCAATCACCCTGTACATTTAATTTGTATTTCAAAAAATGCGCAATTAAAAATTATTATATACGTGTCCGAGGATTTTTCCGAAAATGTTTTGGATTGATAAATAATGAATTTGTTCCATACATTATGTACACACTGTATACAGTCTCCATTTCTAACTTTCAAAATTGTCCTGGAAATAAACGACTCTTACAAAATGTCATGTAACTAAAATATTTCTAGCATAAAAGGAATACCATAGGTTTTTGTAAAAGGCAAATATGAAGTACAATAATACTCTTATAAACACAAAACAAAATATACACATAATATCTATATACGAAAATGTCTTGGAACACGACGTAACATACTGAAAGTAGCATATCTCAAAAATTTGAGCATGAATTTGAAAATCTCAAGTTATTCACATAGTTGACCTTATGTATGTTAAATCCAACGCTATGTACACAACCTAAAATATATACATACTTTTATATACGAAAATGTCTTGGAACACGACATAACATACTTAATGTAGCATATCTCAAAAATTTGAGCATGAATTTAAAAATCTCAAGTTTTTCACATAGTTGACCTTATATATGTTGCATCCAACGCTATGTACATAGCACTTACAAAAGTCCCGGAACCCGGCAATTGACATACATATATATATATATATATATATATATATATATATATATATATATATATATATATATATATGTATGTCAAGCGTTTACTTCCAAGACATTTTTTGTGACGTTATGACGAGTTCCAAGACAATTGCCGTTTTCCGGGACGGTCTTGGAAATTTTATATGTCTAATGCCTGTTCCCAGGACGGTCTCGGAATTCATTTCGGCACTATATGTTAATCGCTCAGTTCCGGGACAGTATAATATAGAAATTATATATTGCAAAGCAAAAATGACCATATAGTAAAAATATGGAAAACATAAAAGATGGCTACCACTTGGTTTAAACTTGGGTTTTGCTTGTGCCCAAATGAAACCGTATTGCTTTTGCTTAGTCGTCCGTCTATAGACGCATAACACGGACTTAGGTATACTTTAAAAGTAGGTGCCTTACAGGTCTTTATACTTCAGGATTAGGTAATTTTTTTTTTGTTAAAATGGAACATATTATGATGTAACTTAAAGGCTCGTATGTATTCGGGCGCTGTACCTGAAATAAAATGCCAAGATTTGTCGTACCGATTTGTATGCCTACCGACTATTTTGGAAACCGGGATATACATATGTATATACGTGTGAAAATTTGAGATTAAAATCTAGTGAATAAATGCAAATACTCTCTTGAAAACCTGACATTTGAGGGCTGCTGGCAACCACACAGTAAAGAGATATTAAGATTTGCAAGTATCAAGTATTCCAATCTGCTTTGTAGCCAAGCTAGATAAATAAAGTAGAATTTACTTTAGTTCATTATTAAGAAGATGAAAAATATAGTATCTTCCGGTTAATTATAAATCTCAACAAAACATTTCTGTAAAAAGCTCGACCGAAAAAAGTAATGAGCTACAAGATGCAGTCATATTCAATTTCATTGTAGGTAAAACCTGTTTTTGAAAAATATTATCGTCTAAAAAACCGACTTAAATTACAGAAATAATCATTTAATTTTATTGTAAGTTTGCGTCTTATTTTAAGTTAATTTGGAAAACAAAAAGTTCGTTTTGTAACTCACAATATTTTTCAGAGCCAGAAACTCTCATTAAAATTGAACTTGGAAGAATTTTACCTCATTACCTTTAGCGACCAAGCAAGGTCCCTTTTACAGAAATGTTTTTTTTTTCTATTATAGTTAATTTTATAGGTAGATTTTTTATTTTCTTTGGTTGTGTTTTGATTCCTCGCCTTAAGCTTTAATCGCATAGCCCTTTTTGTGGTCCCCTACTTTTCTTGACCGACTTTCACTTCCATCGTTAGAGGAAGTATTTTATTCGTAAAAAAAACTCCTCTCGAGATTTTTTCAGATCGCCACGTTTTGGGATCCCTAAATCACGAGCAAACATAGTTTTGCATTTCCGTCGGTGTGCCTGTCTGTCTGTTGGCGCGAAAACTCGAATAGAAAAAAAATTTAATTTTGCATATGAATCGGCTTGATTCTGACTCTAAACCGACTACACTTCCCGTGAAATATATACAGGGTGAGCACCTTAAAAAAATTAATTGTTATTTTTGGTGCTGTACATCAAAAAGGATTATTTTACAAAAATTATATTTTATATGCTATAGCTAAGGATTTTTCCGCTAATGTAAATAAAGGTACTTTTAATCTCCCATATATAGGACGAACAAATCAAAAAATTAGATGTTGTCTATTAATTGAAGTACTTACTATTTATCTTTGATACATATCACTATTTACATATTACATATTTTACGCCAGCTGGCTTTTATTTTTTATGAAATTGGTTGCTCAGTCATACAGGGTGAGCAGTTTTCAATAGCATTTTCTTATGGCTGTTTAATGAAAAAGGTATTTGGATGAACCGAAAGCTTGGCGCCACATTTTTATATACAAAACGGAGTAAAAAATTAAAAACCAACTATGTTTAATTTGGCAATAACTCTGGAACACTGAATGAAATTAATAATAATTTATACACAGTTGAAGATTTCATGTAGAAAATAAACTTTAAAATTTTTATACGGGGTGTGAAATTAAAAAAAAATTGTTTATTTTTCCTACGAATGTGATTGGTCTTAATGTAATTTTAATAAGTAGCTTTTTCATTTTCAAAAGAAGTTGCACATTTGATCTGATATACGGAATAAACAAATATTGTTTATTTACGCTTCTGGCTAGAGAAAAGTAGGGTACTATACCTGTTAGAGGAAGTAAGTATTGTATTAGCGAAAAAAATCACTTTTCGAGTTTTTTTTTCAGATCTTCAGGTTTTGGGGTATCTAGACCACGTTGTCTGTTGTTTCAGAAGCTTTAAAACCACATAATCAAAAAGAAAAAGATATATTTTATCTTAAAATTATTTTGTGTTGGTCTAAAAAATAAAGTTACTTGTAATGCTTTAGATACATGATGGGCAACCTTAAAAATTAAATTTTGTTGGTTTTGTTCTAACAAAGTACTATACAAATATTACTCATACAGGGTGTGAAATTTTAACTAGAATTTAGTTTCTTTTTGCTTTAAATCGGGAATATAAGTCTGAAAATGTATTTGAATGTACCTAAAGCTTTTAGTTACACTTTAAATTTTTCATAAAATACAGCCTACTTGACCTCATTTCGCAAGGGAAGTTCCGAGCAAAGACTTTTGCAGATATTTTACGCAACTCTGGTAAGTAAGTAACACCAGAGACTATAAATAATGTATATGTATGTATGTATTATTTAGTCTATGGTAATACGTAAGGTACATCTCACATATTTAAAGTACTCCGCCACAAATATCTCAGCGCTTATTAAATCTGACAAAAAAGTATACCTCCGTTTGTATCTTTGTTTCTCGTGTTATCATTATTTTGAATTGGGAATATGCATGCATTTTTTATTGCTTAAATCGTTCAAGCAAGTCACAACAAACCCAAAAATATTATTTTGAAGAAAATTGCTACCGTGATCTAACTAAAGAAAATTTTTTACTTTTCGGTATAATTTATTAGAACTTAAAAACCTACTGACGTAATATATTATTTATACCAGCCCAGCGCGTGGCTGTTTCGTGCTAAGTTCTTAAATCAAATCTTTTTTATCTTTTTGCACGAAAGTTTTAATTTTTTATTTCTGACAGCCCACGAAGACCGACGTCTAAGTACCATGTACCGTGCGTGGGTGTACCTACTGGGGAAGTCCGACTCACACATCCAGGGCTGGAAACATCTGTTCTGCGATGAGTACGATTTTTGAATCTTGCAGTATTAAAATTATTAAGCAGCAAATACATTTTTTACAGTAACTACGTCTGTTTTTATCAAGCGTATTTTCATTAAATCGTGAAGTAATAGATATTATACAGGGTGTCAACAAAGTCTGGAATAGGTATTGCAAATATTTCAAAAACTACTGAATATGTATTTCTGAAAATTACTGGGTTATTGCAGGCCGATTAGGATAGGTCTGCATGAATAGCTCACATACTATTTACCTCCTGTTGTGTTCTCCGGCGGTCACCATATCCAATCAATATTAAAATTTCAATTTTTTCTCCTTCAATTAAAGCTAGTAAAGCTACCATCCTAATTTCTAGTTTTTGATGCTTATGAATGAAGATTTGATAACTGTCTATTTATCATCTGACAATACCTAGCTGATTCCAAAAGTGTTTTCTCACCTTTCTATTTTCGAAAAATTAATTAATAATTTAATTTTTTTACATAAATCTATTATTTTGACAAATAAATCAATTAACCTCTATATCTTTGAATTTGCCTTTTATGTGACTATTTGAATCTTCAAAAATATACAGGACTTTCCATTTAAAATAAAAAAATTACTATTCTTTCTGACTAACTCTGTATAGTGACAGAAACGGTTTTATCCTTCCAAGGTGTGCCGTTTTTAATATAGACGTGCCAGTTTTTAAAAATATATTTTCAGTAGTTTTTGAAATATTTGCAATACTCCAGGCTTTTTAACACCCCGTATATTATTTACTTGTTTGTTTTGTAGGTATCCAGGTATTTCTAAGTTCTGGGATTTTGGAAAAATAAATTTTAGTGCATTGCTAAGTAAGAGAAAGTAAAATATTTATTTCGACACAACTTTTTAAATACTTTTGGAATTAATGGGGGGGGGTGGCAAATTTCATTACCCCCTCCCCCACGTAAATTCGCCCTTGGATTGATCATGTGCCTGTCAAAACTTCGGTATTACTGTCGAAAAAATGATGTGTATTTTTAATAATTGTTTTTTTTGATTTCTAGCGAGGAACAAATTATACTGATATTTAACGTCGAGTTCCGGGACCGCAAAAATACATAATATACAGCTAATGTATGTTTCCAGGACCGACCTATCTTTAGCTTTAGTATACGTTTATTTTTTTAAGTTTGAGGGACTGACTGTAGTGCCCCCAACCTTCACTATTAAGCCTTTTATCGAAGAAACTTAGAATACGTTTCGCCGCCTCGCATTTCCGAACTGGAGAAAACAAAACGGTTTCTTTGTGCTTAGGGGTAGCAGGTTAATGTTCTAAAAAACTTCCGAGATTCAAATTTTAATCACTTTTGATAAATAATCAAATCCAAAATGGATTCGTTTGGATACTTATTACTTATATTAATTGGTTCATCGTCAAAACTCTAGAGTATTCCCAGTGGCGCTAGAGTTAAATATTAAATTTAACATATTGGTAGGCTATACAAAGAGTTTGTCCTGATAAAAGGTTGCCAGACTAGCTTTCTGACAAAATTACAAACTGTAGTTACCTACATAGATATGCGGTTGCTCCGTTTTCTTGTGTAAAAAGTAAGCTTGGTGAAAAACGGTGAAAAACGTTAGGGGGAAGCGACGCAGAATAAAAGTAAAAACAAATATTGAAAATGCGTACGTTTTACATAGGTACTATGGTGTGGAAATGGTTGAGTAATATATGTTTCTACAACTTAAAAGTCGTTAGGTGGAGCAACTGGGGCAGCGAGACCGAGTAAAAGTAAAAACAAGGAAAACCAATTTTTGACTTTTGGCAATGTATACCTTAGTTGGTTTCGTGTGGGTAGTTTCTACTGAGGTACATAGGATTTCCAAAATACTTGAAAATGTTCATTTTGAACTATCTTCTGCGAAATGTTACACACACTGAGTACAAAATCAAACATAAATTTCCAATACGGTAATACACTTTTGCGATTAGCAATATGTTTTTGAGTACGCACATGTCTGTCACCCACCCATTTACTGGTATGGAAAAGAAAGACGTCGCAAAATTTACAATGAATACGGCTTCCCGTATAATGTAAACCTGGGTAGCGACGGATAAATTTATTTACTGAAATGACGAAAGGTAAACCTTTGCGCGACATTTTTAAAAATAAAGTATAGCATTACACGCCTTCACGTAGAGATGTTACAGTGGAACTGGACCTGTTCTTTTGGAATAGGTATCCTATAGGTACCTATTCCGTGTACCTATTACCAGGTATCAGATATACCTATTGCGATTCCGCTGGCACCGTGACGGGTTACGGTGCACTGTCGCGTTTGGAATCTCTTGTTTCAGTGAAATCGGTTGTCGGTTACAGGTACAAGTCCAGTACAGGTATAATAGGAAATAGGAATTTTCTTAAATCGGATGGGTTACCTATTATCGAAGCAGCTGAATGAAATTTCAAACGCGTTTTTTTTTCATAATATGTAAAATAAATGGACTGTAATTCTAAAATCTTTCAATAGCATGTGATAGAAAAGAAACGAATCAAAGTCTCTGATTTATCTATCTACCTATGCCACTAAAATATATATAAAATATATAGGGATAGGATGTTTTATTTTTCATCAGAAGAAATTAAAAAATAGAAAAATAACCAAAAATATAGAACTATTATTAAAAAAAAAGACAAATATTCTTCAAAATAAAAATAAAAAAATTCTCGGCTCGAATATCACTTGAATATACTTAATGCGGAATAGGTTGGACCTGGAATAGGTTTGTGTTTGGAACAGGTACAGGTCCTATTAGGTACAAAAAAAGATATTCCGTAACATCCCTACCTTCACAATGATCCGCTCCATCCTGCAAGATTGACTAGTAAAATCGCCTAATACGTCGCATCTATCTGATTCACCCGCAACGCACATTCGCCGTCGCTGAGTTTACACCTTTTTCACCAAGCTTAGTCATAAGGTTTAAAAATCCTTGATTGTGGAATATAAGTAACCAGAGTTGTGTAAAAAATCTGCAAAAATCCTTTGCACGTAACTTCCCGCGTGAAATCAAGTCAAGTAGCCTGTGTTGCATGAGAAATCTAAACTTTAACTAAAAGCTTTAGGTACATCCAAATACTTTTTCAGACTTCCGAGTTAAAGGAAAAAATAACTAAATTCTAATTAAAATTTCACACCCTGTATGAGTAATATTTGTATAGTACCTAGTTAGAGCAAAACCAACAAAATTTATATCAACGGTTAAAGCCTTTTACTTGTATATAAACAAAATAATTTTAAGATAAAATTATACCTTTTTCTTTTTGATTAAGTACTTTTAAAGTTTCTGAAACAACAGACAACGTGGTCTAGATACCCCAAAACCTGAAGATCTGAAAAAAACTCGAAAAGTGATTTTTTCGCTACTACAATACTTACTTCCTCTAATAGATATAGTACCCTACTTTCCTCTAGCGGAGTCTAGCGAGAAGCGTAAATAAACAATATTTGTTTATTCCGTATATCAGATCAAATGGGCAACTTCTTTTGAAAATGAAAAAGCTATATATGAAAAATTCCATTAAGACCAATCACATCCATAGGAAAAATAAAAGGATTTTTTTTAATTTCACGCCCTGTATAAAAACCGTCAGTTAATTTTCTACGTAAAATCTCTTTATGTAAAATATTGTTTATTTTGATTCAGGGTTCTAGAGTTATTGCAAAATTAAACATATCTTTTTTTAAATTTTTTTCCACTTATTGTATCAAAAATCTAAGTTGTAACTGAAAGCTCATCCAAGTTTTTGAATTAAAACAGCAATAAGAAAATACTATTTAAAACTGCGCACCCTGTATGGCAGCGCAACTAATTTCATAAAAAAATAGAAACCTACTAACGTAAAATATGTAATATATAAATAGTAATATGTGTCTCAGATAATTAGTACTTTAATTAATAAGACAGTATCTAATTTTTTAATTGTTCGTAATATATCTGGGAAATTAAAAGTATCTTTATTTACATTAGCGACAAGCCTTGGCTATAGCATACAAATTTTTCAAAAATAATCGTTTTTGAGGTACAGCAACAAAAAATAGTAATTAATTTTTTAAGGTGCTTACCGTGTATATATTTCACGGGTTTAGAGTCAACATGAAACCGATTCATAGGCAAAATTTAATTTTTTTCTATTCGTGTTTTCAAGTCTTCGCGCCAACAGACAGACAGGCACACCGACGGAAATGGGAAACGATATTTGCTCGTGATTTAGGGATCCCAAAACGTGACGAACTGAAAAAACCTCGAGAGGAGGTTTTTTAAAGAATACAATACTTCCTCCAGCGACGGAAGTGAAAGTCGATCAAGAAAAGTAGGGGACCACAAAAGGGCTATGCGATTAAACCTTAAGGCGAGGAATCAAAACAACCAAAGAAAATAAAAAATCGATCTATATAATTAACTATAATAGAAAAAAAAAACATTTCTGTAAAAGGGCTTGCTTGCTTGATCGCAAAAGGTAATGAGGTAAAATACTTCCAAGTTCAATTTTAATGAGAGTTCCTCGCTCTGACAAATATTGTGAGTTACAAAACGAACTTTTTGTTTTCCAAATTAAATTAAAATCGCATGAAAATATAATGAAATGACAATTTATGTAACTTAAGTCGGTTTTTAGACAATATTATTTTTCAAAAACAGTAAGTCACAATAAAATTGGACTTGACTGCATCTTGTATAGCTTACCTACTAGTTTTTACGGTCAAGCAAAACTTGGCCTCTTTTTACAGAAATGTTTTGTTGAGATTTATAATTAACCGGAAGATACTATATTTTTTTATCTTCTTAATAATAAAATAAAGTACATTCTACTTTATTTATTTAGCTCGGCTAGGAAGCAGATTGAAATTCTTGATACTTGCAAATCTTTGTACTGTATGGTTGCCAGCAGCCTTTATACTATAGATTTCCAAGAGAGTACTTGCATTTATTTGGGTTACTATATTTTAATCTCTAATTTTCACACGTACATACATTTATCAAAGTTTCCAAAATATTCGGTAGGTATACAAATTGGTACGACAACCTTGACATGTTTTTTTAAGGAACAGCCCTCGAATCCGTCCGAGCCTTTAAGTTACAGAATAATATGTCCCGCAGTTCCGTTTTTACCATGGATTTATTAGGACTGGATACGGGATGATTTAACATTATTTGAAGCAAAAACAAACCATTCTAAACGACACTGTAAACAGAATTTGTAAACATTGGCCTGATCTTATTTTACTAATTTTACCTTGTATTTTTGTACAAAAAATACGTTAGAAGCATCACAAGATTTACTAAAAGTAATAAAAGCCCTAATATATTTTATTTTCTGCTAAATAATAATAAATTTAAGTTAAAAAGGTTTTATTATTTGTAGGTTATGTTATTTCTAAAGGTGTTTATTTAAAGTCGCCCCGAGTCATTTATAAATCTATAAGTCGCACTTTTTCTTTTCTAGTTCATTAGACAAAGACGTACGTGTAACCGAGTGTTCAGACCGAGGTTCGGCCGTTTTCCTAAACAACCAGCAGAGACTGCAACACTTCTGAGCTCCAACACTCCAATGCTATTTTATCTCTTTCTATTACCATTCTTGATTCAATTACGTATTTCCTTAAAGTTCGTAAACTCTACCACTACGGTAAATGTGTTCATAACAAATAACAAATAAGGCTTCACGTTCGATACGCTCACAGTATACGGACATCGAATCCTTCTAATAATAAATCCATGGTTTTTACTATGTCTACAGAAAAAAAAATTACCTAACAGAAGTTTTAGAGTGCGTAAAGTCTATTTGATTATCATCAAAATAAAGAAAATATTTTTTATGATATGCCTTGTATTTTATGTTTGTTTTTATTTAAATTTACGCACAATTCTATATTAAATAAGAGGTTACACAAACCGTTTTAAACTTTAGCAACTTCACTATCCTCCAAGTGCCACTTAGAGTAAAGCAAAACTTGTGACACAATATACCTACATTTATAGCAGATTTTAAAAAATGTATATGTGTAGGGTGTTCATTCCATTAAAAAAGTATTATTTTATTGTCATACTTTTTTGGATCGTTCTGTATAAAAATATTTTGAACAATAGGTTTTTTGATTCCACAGCTTTTCGTTAGGACGTTTACTCTATAATAATTGTAATGGAGACTGATCTATTGAACAATAATGGGGCACCCTGAGTATCTAAAAGCTAATGCGAGATGAAGCATCTCGCAGTTTTAGATGCATAATATATGTAGGTCCTACTTGAAACAAAAATCAAGATTTTACTAATTATAAGTTATTTACAGAGGTGCAGTAATTCATAAAATGAAACCTATATATACAGTCTCCATTTCTAACTTTCAAAATTGTCCTGGAAATAAACGACTCTTACAAAATGTCATGTAACTAAAATATTTCTAGCATAAAAGGAATACCATAGGTTTTTGTAAAAGGCAAATATGAAGTACAATAATACTCTTATAAACACAAAACAAAATATGCACATAATATCTACATACGAAAATGTCTTGGAACACGACGTAACATACTGAAAGTAGCATATCTCAAAAATTTGAGCATGAATTTGAAAATCTCAAGTTATTCACATAGTTGACCTTATGTATGTTAAATCCAACGCTATGTACACAACCTAAAATATATACATACTTTTATATACGAAAATGTCTTGGAACACGACATAACATACTTAATGTAGCATATCTCAAAAATTTGAGCATGAATTTAAAAATCTCAAGTTTTTTCACATAATTGACCTTATATATGTTGCATCCAACGCTATGTACATAGCACTTACAAAAGTCCCGGAACCCGGCAATTGACATACATATATATATATATATATATATATATATATATATATATATATATATATATATATATATATATATATATACAGAGTGTTTCATAATTGAATGCTGATCCTTAAGGGTGATAATCCTTGGATGATTTTAAGAAAAATTCTTTATATGAACATAGGTCCGCAACAGCTCTATTTCTGAGATACAGGGTGTTGAAATTTAAGAAAAAAATCTGTTTTTCTTCAATATCTCTAAAACCGCTTTGTATTTTTGTTTTAAATTTTGGTAGGTGCAAAGTACGCTTAAAAATACATTTTCTTCAGGATAAAGGTTTTTTTAATTTTCATCAGTGGCGTCCCTGTTAACATGCCCTGCAATATTTTTAATCAAAAAAATGATACGCCACTGTTTTTTTTTTTAAATAAATGTTATTTTTATAATTGCCTTCTATCTTCTCATAAAAATGGTCTCTTGACTTTTTTTTATCCGGCGTACAGTTTTCGAAATAAAGTTCATTCATTTGCTTGTCCCTATGTGATTTTATCTAGTAGTCTCAATTTCACAATTTGTGGTAACCTAAGCATCTAGGCTAGATTTTTATATTTTATAGTAACTATTATTTAGTTCTAGTAACTAAAGCCGTTAAAGAGTGGGATTATTTTGTATGCTAGAAACATCTAGTATGATAACAACACATTTCGTTGTTTTATAAACGCAAACAGTTAATTTAATTTTGGTATATTTTGTCCAAAATGGTTAAGTTTTTACAAATAAAAAATGTATTTTTATGCGTGCTTATTATTAGAACTAAATAATAGTTGGTTACTATAAAATATAAAAATCTAGCCTAGATGCTTTGGTTACCACAAATTGTGAAATTGAGACTACTAGATAAAATCACATAGGGACAAGCAAATGAATGAACTTTATTTCGAAAACCGTACGCCGGATAAAAAAAAGTCAAGAGACCATTTTTATGAGAAAATAGAAGGCAATTATAAAAATAACATTTATTTAAAAAAAACAGTGGCGTATCATTTTTTTGATTAAAAATATTGCAGGGCATGTTAACAGGGACGCCACTGATGAAAATTAAAAAAACCTTTATCCTGAAGAAAATGTATTTTTAAGCGTACTTTGCACCTACCAAAATTTAAAACAAAAATACAAAGCGGTTTTAGAGATATTGAAGAAAAACAGATTTTTTTCTTACATTTCAACACCCTGTATCTCAGAAATAAAGCTGTTGCGGACCTGTGTTCATATAAAGAATTTTTCTTAAAATCATCCAAGGATTATCACCCTTAAGGATCAGCATTCAATTATGAAACACCCTATATATATATATATATATATATATATATATATATATATATATATATATATATATATATATATATATATATATATATATATACAGTGACCGGCAAAAAGTTCGCAACATATGGGAAAAATTTTTATTAGGTGAGTATTGGAAAAACTTTTCCGGGGGATCGGTTCTGCATGTCCGATAACCTAAAAATCGATTTTGACATACGTCACGTGACCACTGGTATAGCGTCAAATTAAAAAAAAAATTGTTAATTTACAAAAAGTGAGGTTAGTTGACGAGATATCAAAAAAAGTTATTTGAAAAAATTGCTTAGAATTAAATTCTAGGTCCGTGTGCAAAGTTTTAAGATTTTATTTAAAAAAATTGGAAAACTCAATTTTTTTTAAATATTTTTTTATCGATTTACAAATTTCCAGTTTTTTTCGTTTAGATAGCTTGGCTAATGTAAAGCCCATGTATCTGGATGAAAATAAACGAATGTAGTAGTTTTTTCTACAATTGACAGGACAAAATTAAAAAAAACAGGGTTTCGCCGGACGCTAGCTGTTGCAATGATTTGTATCTAGCAGCAGTGTCAAAATTTTAGAGACATTTCAATGAGATTACATTGAGAAAACCTTAATCGTCTTAAATATATCTGAAGTTCGACTTTTTGTAAAGTTAAGGGGAGTAAAATAGATAATAAACAAAAAATTACCTGTTTATTTAATCGAAATTTCATAAACGAAAACCAATGTAAGAAAAACTTAAAAGTAGTCAAATTCTGTACTAACAACATAAAAAATCATTGTTTTTCCTTGGGTGCACAAAATTTAAAACTCAGTATGACCACCATTTCTCTCCATACATACTATTGTTCTCGAGCGCAACTCTCGATTAACATTTCGGAGCATTTTACGATTTATTTGCAATACACAATTTCTAATGACATTCCCTAAATTTTGTATATTCCTAAAGGGTCGATGTTTGTACACAGAGTTCTTTAGGTATCCCCACGTAAAGAAATCTAACGGAGTCAGATCTGGTGATCTCGCAGGCCACGGATTTTCAGAAAACCGTCCTATCCACTGGTTTCCAAATTCTTGATCCAGCCATCTCTTCACCTCATTTGTGGAATGAATGCTAGCTCCGTCTTGTTGAAAGTATAAATTTCTTCTTTCGGCTAATGACAAATTGTCTAAAAAGTCAGATATCTCAGTTTGTAGAAATTCTAAATATCGTTCTGAATTTAAATTGTCTCTAAAGAAAAAAGGTCCCACTATTCTGAGGTTGAAAATTCCGCACCACACATTAACCTTAAAACTATATTGGTCTTTACTCTGAATTACAAAGTCTGGGTTTTCGGTGGCCCACCATCTACAGTTTTGTGAACTGACGGTTCCGTTAGAGGTAAATGTAGCTTCATCCGAGAAAAGAACGTTCTTTGGGAAATTAAAATCTTCCTCAATCATACCCTGGAACCAGGCACAAAAATCGAAGCGGGCGTCATAATCCCTATCTTTTAATACTTGTACAAATTTAGGTTTGTACGGATGAAATTTGTTTCTTTTTAATATCCTCCGCACAGATCTTTCGTGAATGTTAGTGATCTCCGATATTTGACTAACTGCTAATTGGGGTGTTTCTGTGATCGACAAACACACATCCAGAGAACCTTCGTCACCTGTTACCGGTTTTTCATGGGAAACTTTATACTGATTTTCTACCGATCCCGTTTCTTTAAATTTATTGACTAGACGAGATACTGTGGAATAATGGAGGGATTTATCGGGGTGCCTCTCATTAAAAATTGCTGCTGTTTCTCTATGGCTTTTGTAATTATCTCCAGAAATTAAAATAATTTCTATCTTTTCCTGAAGAAGTAGGGTGGGTGCCATTTTAAGGAATAAAATATTAATAAACTTATGTAAAATATCAAACTTAGTAAGATGCGAGACATAAACCAATGACATAGGTTGAAATCAAACAAATTATAATTTGTTTGACATTTTTCTGTTGTTTTTAACCTACTAGATTATTTGGTTGTTTTAATTTCAGAGCCTGCTTTGGTAGTTTTAAGTACAACTAAATAGACCTGGTTGTTAAATTTATGTGCGAAAAATCTTAATAAAATCTTGATACAGTCATTTCATTAGATTCAAACCATTGCAACAGCGAGCGTCCGGCGAACACCTATTTTTTCGATTTTGTCCTGTCAATTGTAGAATTGTAGATCTGACTCCGTTAGATTTTTTTATGTGGGGATACCTAAAGAACCCTGTGTACAAACATCGACCCTTTAGGAATATACAAAATTTAGAGAATGTCATTATAAATTGTGTATTGCAAATAAATCGTAAAATGCTCCGAAATGTTAATCGAGAGTTGCGCTCGAGAACAACAGTATGTATGGAGAGAAATGGTGGTCATACTGAGTTTTAAATTTTGTGCACCCAAGGAAAAACAATGATTTTTTTGTGTTGTTAGTACAGAATTTGACTACTTTTAAGTTTTTCTTACATTGGTTTTCGTTTATAAAATTTGGATTAAATAAACAGGTAATTTTTTGTTTATTATCTATTTTAATCCCCTTAACTTTACAAAAAGTCGAACTTCAGATATATTTAAGACGATTAAGGTTTTCTCAATGTAATCTCATTGAAATGTCTCTAAAATTTTGACACTGCTGCTAGATACAAATCATTGCAACAGCTAGCGTCCGGCGAAACCCTGTTTTTTTTAATTTTGTCCTGTCAATTGTAGAAAAAACTACTACACTCGTTTATTTTCATCCACATACATGGGCTTTACATTAGCCAAGCTATCTAAACGAAAAAAACTGGAAATTTGTAAATCGATAAAAAAATATTTAAAAAAAATTGAGTTTTCCAATTTTTTTAAATAAAATCTTAAAATTTTGCACAAGGACCTAGAATTTAATTCTAAGCAATTTTTTCAAATAACTTTTTTTGATATCTCTTCAACTAACCTCACTTTTTGTAAATTAACAATTTTTTTTTAATTTGACGCTATACCAGTGGTCACGTGACGTATGTCAAAATCGATTTTTAGGTTATCGGACATGCAGAACCGATCCCCTGGGAAAGTTTTTCCGATACTCTCCTAATAAAAATTTTTCCCATATGTTGCGAACTTTTTGCCGGTCACTGTATATATATATATATATATATATATATATATATATATATATATATATATATATATATATATATATATATATATATTGCAGAGTTCTGCAATGAACCCAAATGATGCTTGGCGTGGCGTTTTTAGATAAATGTTAATAAATTAAATGTTTTTAAATGTGATTATGTCCATGTCACTGTCTTTTGTAAGCATAATTGTTCTCTACCAGTGCACCGCTGAAGGTTTCGTTCGAAGCTCTTAAGAAGATTTCTGATGAAGGTCAAAAATATGACCGAAACGTCAAATAAATGTGAATAACAACCCACAAAACTGTTTTAATTTTTTCCCCGGTATCCAAAACCCAATAACCTTCAAATAATATATATATATATATATATATATATATATATATATATATATATATATATATATATATATATATATAGGTATATATATATATTTTTTTTGGAACTATTTCTTGGGAATAGAGGTTCATCATTTAAACGACAAAATAACAGCTTTACTGACTGTATTTTGTCGTTTAAATGATGAACCTCTATTCCCAAGAAATAGTTCCAAAAAACATATATTGAAATGGTTCAAGAAACATACAAATCACGATACACTTATCGTGATACAAATTATATATACATATATATATATATATATATATATATATATATATATATATATATATATATATATATATATATATATATATATATATACATATATATCTATATATATATATAGGGTGTTTCCTAACCTCTCTGACAAAAGAAAGGAGGAGAATCCTCAAATAATTTTAAGACGAAAATGTGTTATAAATTTTTTTAGAATGTCGCTTTGTTTTCGAAATACAGGGTGTTAAAAAAATAAAATTTTATGCGTTTTTTTAAATTATTAATTAGTGGCAAGCGATATTCCAGTGATATTTAGTACACATAATAAGGGGTTTAAATACTTTGCTTTGTGTCCATTTTGAACCTTTCAAATAGTTCAGTGGCGGAGATCCGGGTAACGAGTACCATAATTTCGCAAAAATAATTAATACGGGCCTGTTTAGCATTGAATAGTTTGATCTTACCTAATGTTAAAAATAATTTTAAGCAAATTACGTCTCTTGCGTTTTTCTCCTATCTCTTAGGGTTTTAGAGTAAAATGTAATTTATTTGCTATGTTACACGAAGTGCCTAGTAGTTGATACAGTATCAATAAAAATCATTTAAATAAAATTATTTAAAAATCTTATATAATGAACTGACATGAACAAAAGTCAAATAAACTGCTGAAAATGTCCTCCATGAGCCAGTAAACACCCGCGTATCCTGGATATCACTGGGCTATTGCTTGCCAAAAAAACGCATAAAATTTTTTTTTAACACCCTGTATTTCGAAAACAAAGCGACATTCTAAAAAATTTTATAACACATTTTCGTCTTAAAATTATGGGAGGATTCTCCTCCGTTCTTTTGTCAGAGAGGTTAGGAAACACCCTGTATATATCAAGAATTTGCAATAGAGCTTTTGTATTAAGAAATAATATATACTCGACATGAAAACTGTTCAACTTCGACAAGGGAAATCATTTAAATATTACGTCAGACGACACTTCAGCGGGTCTCCGGTCCCAAGGAAAAATTTAATTTTCTGAAGTGAAAATTCGGTTAAAATCCTTTTCAGTCGCAAAATCTGACTTTAAAATAAACATACAAAGCATTTGAAGTTAAAACTTTGCTAGGTCGTATTATACAATGGGAATTTTTGATATACCTAAAATTGTTATAATATAACGAAGCATTTGAGAATAAAGTTAAATCCTTATTTTGTAATTTTTAGCCCATTCCTTTGCTAAATATCACATGAAACAGATACTTTTAAAACTACCCTCGCATCACCGGTGTTAAATAATTTGTAGTCTGTCTGTACTTTGCTATTTCGTAATTTTGTATATTTTTAGCATTCTGTTGATACATATTTCCGTAATTATTTATACCATATCAATCATAAAATATGTAAATGCAAATCATACACTTTGCTCAAAAAGTCCGGGACCCCACCAATATTTCGGAAACGTCGCCTCTGGTCAGAAAATGTTTGAAATAAAGTTTATAGATCTTTTTTTAGTCTATATTAAAAAAATAGTTTTGAGTATACAGGGTGCTTCACAAAGACAGTACAGAGCAATGTACCATTTTTTAAATGGAATAGGATTAGTTTTTGATTTGTTTTCTAATTCTACGCGAACCGTGTTACATATCCTATACCGAAATCCTAAATCCATCAATTTAAAAGATATAACATCATTTTTATTAACACAGCAAATTATAACATATTAAGGTAATATTGCTTCCTATATTTCTAATTATTTCACCGTTTACCTTTACATCATTTTTTATCTCTTGCTGAAAAAGAGCGAATTATGACGCTTATGATTAGAGGATTCGGAGATAGCGAACGATCTTATATTGATACGGAAAATTTTTGTAATGATACATTTCCAGACCGCCCTCCTATTTCAAAATCTACAATGATCAGGACAATTCAGAGATTCCATCAAACGGGAACTTGCAAGGATCATAAACTCTTAGGAAGGCCGTATCGATGAAGAAAAAAGTTTAGAGGTATTGCAGCATTTTGGAGAATATCGAAATCTATCTTTTCGCAAAGTGGTCACCCAGTCAGATGTCGGTTTCGTATCTGCCAAGAATATTCTTAATGCTAACGGTTTTCATCCCTATAAAATTACACTGGTCCAAGAACTTTATGAAGATGATTTTGCTCGCCGGATAAAATTTTGCACAATCCTCATGCAAAAATGGGAAGGAAATCGCAATTTCTTTAATAACATAATTTCTTCTGACGAATCGACCTTTGTGCTCAACGGCACAGTTAGTCGATATAATTGTCGATATTGGGCTGATCAGAATACTCAATACCGTAAAAAACTCAACGTTTGTGCAGGTATCAATCAAAACCAATTAATAGGTATGTTTTCTATTGATGGAAATTTAAATTCAGAGCTGTATTTCCTGATGGTAGAAAATCAAATATTACCCGAAGCTATAGTTAGAAGACGTGAGTTATATAGTTAGATGACTTAAACATAAGGAGATTTTTAAATGCTACTTCTCCGAATTGGTGGATTGGCAGAAGGGCTGAAATGAAATGGCCACCCAGATCTCCTGACCTTACGCCAATTGATTTTTTCCTTTAAGGCCATTTAAAAATTAAGTTTATGTAACAAAACCGGAAAATATTGAAGTACTAAGAGATAGACTTAGGACAGAATGTCAGCACATAACTCCAATTATGCTTTAAAATGTAACGAATATATTTTATTACAACTTAGGACATTGCCAAGCTGTTCAGAGAGGCCATTTTAAAGATTTAATTAAATAAGTTCTTGTTAAGCTTCATAAACCCGTGGTCAAAAACTTACATTAAATACCGAGTGGGGTCCAAATGTACCCCAACATTTTTTTGGCTTATTATTTTTAATGTTATAATTAGGGAATATTAACAATAAAACACATTCTGCTTATAAAAAATATATTTTTACAAAAAAAAGTTGTCAGCATTGATAAATGAGTAAACACATTTTGAAAAAATAATATGAAATGATTAGAAATAATAAAAACAAAAATGATTATGAAAAAAGAACAAGCATTTTAGTGACATTTTAAATAATGATTTAATTATCACACTTGTTACAAACTGTTATATTTTTTGAATGTTCTGCACATACGAACTGATTGCACCGAATACAAAACTTTAGAGATTTCCTGTCTTTACTTCTGTCGCATAAGAAACATCGCTGCTTTCTGCCAATAACGGGAACAGGTTGTTCGTTCCTTACGTTTAATTCTAGCAAAATGGTTAACATGGATTGTTTTATATTGGAATCTAACGACTTGTCATTTTGGTATCTACGAATTAGGTTTCTCCTAATTACTTCTTGGCCCAACTCCAACAAAAACATCCTTCTTCTATCCAAGTGATTTTTTTTCCAATCTGGATTTTTCAACATCCAAAGTTTATAGGCGTTGATGCCACCAATGGCAGATGAAAAAATATTGCCATCGGCCACCGATTACTTTTTCTTTGTGTCGTGAATTCCTTCGCTAATTTATCTGTTGTGTCCACTGCACCCTTTGTTTTATTGTATTGTAAGATAATGTCTGGTTTGTAGTTAGTTTTTTCTCCACTTATTTTGTCATCGTTCTGTCGATAAAAGAATAACTGCCGCATTTTTTTTGGTACGTAGGAAACTAAGGTTTTATTTTCCATAAAAGCAAACATGCTTAAAAAGTCCTTCTTATATCTTGCTGGAAGTAGTTCTTTTGGAATATAAGGTTTATTTTTACGCAGTGTACCACACAAGGTAAGGTTTTCATCTAAAAGCTTATTAGCTAACTCAATACTGGTAAGAAAAGTTATCAGTAGTTATTCCATATCCTGAAGAAAAATGGTTTACCAGATCCATTACTACCCTTTGTCCTTGGCCTTTCTCCGGTTTGTTTCCTACTTTGCCTAAAATTATTATTCTGTAATGAAAATCTACATTTGTTCATAGAAAAACTTACCTAAATAAGGTTGCATATTCGCTGTATATGCCGAACTACAATCAGCCAGTGCCCAAATTTTTAAGCCGTACTTGTCCGGCTTACTCTTCCATGTAAACCCGAAAGGGAGCCTTGCCTCGGAATGGGACTAACTGCTCATCCACGCCCAAGTGTTCAGATGGATTAAAAGATTTCTTGCATTTTGTTACAAAACCATTAAAAACATCTCTGATTGGGGCAAATTTATCAGTGCGTTTTCTTTCTTCTCGTGTTTCAAAATTGTCGAATCTTAGAAAGCACATAATCTGTTGGAATCTGCTGCGAGACAAGGCAGATGATACTAGAGGCCGATATAAAGGTGGATCTTGGCTCCATAGTACACATATTGGCTCTTTAGCAGCGTACCAGGCTCCAAAAATAATAAGCAAACCAATAAATGCTTCCAGTTCTTCTTGCACAAAAGGAGAAAAGGCCTTCTCATTTCTCGCATAATATGATTCGGCTTTTCTATTCGTCTCCGATAAAATCACATCCATAATATCTTGTGAAAAAAATAGTTCAAAAGCTTCTTTCATGGTGGAAAATTGGGAACTATATCTCGTCAAACCTGGTGAAACCTTTTGAATATTACATTTTCGTCTCTTGATCTTCGTAGTAAAAGGAACCTTTGCCCACACGCTACCATCTTTAGACGAATAAGTTGGATGATCGGTATAAAAGTTTACTGACTTCATCTGCAGAATCTGTCGACTCATTTTCCCTATCACTAAATTGTAAAACGTCATCTATCTCATCAGTTTCAGTCACTATGTCAGTCTCCTCAATGTCACTTGCACCATCCTCTAGTGCTAAACCATTACAATAAGTGTCGTAATCGTCCGTTTCAAATATCGCCAATAGTTCTTCGTCAGTTAGCTTATTTTCATTTTGAAACTTCTGTGGTTCACTCATTTTTATAAACGCGTACTCGACAATCACTGTAAACGTGACTAAACACACTAAAATTATACTGAGATAAATACGTGCACAAAGCCACTATTAAATAAATTGGGAATCCCCGAGAGCTTTGCTGCCAAGAAACGATGAATCCCCGTCGTTTGAACAATTTGGGGTTTATTTGCACCCCGGTTGGTTTTTAACGTAACTTGTCGTTACATACCGAGCGGGGTGCAGCTGGACCCCAAGCAACAAAACTCTCTATAAGTAGTTACAATAAAAAGCAATTTATTCAAAATTTTGTATACCAATTTAGATATATATTTAAGAAACATAACTCGAAGGATATTAAGTAAAAAAAAATATTTTAGAAAATATCCCCAAAAATTCATGTCTGTACAGCTGTACCTTGCTCGGGTTTATGAAGGTTAAAGAAGTTGTAGTTCGCGTAGAATTAGAAAGCAAATCCAAAAAACTAATACTATTCCATTTAAAAAAAATGATACTTGGCTCTGTACTGACTTTTTAAAGCACCCTGTATACTCATTTCTTTTTAGACTAAAAAAAGGTCGATAAACTTTATTTGAAACATTTTTTGACAAGAGGCGATGTTTCCGAAATATTGGTGGAGTCCAGGAAGTTTTGAACACAGGTATATACAGGAATTATAACATTCTTAAATAGAAGGAACAAAAACAAATTATAAATGTACAGAAATTCAAAGTTAAAATCTATTCATTCTGTGCATGGTCCTACAAAAACCTTTAGGAAAATAATTTTTTAAGAATAATTTATTTCTACGGATGCATTTTTTCGAAAAGACGTTTTTTGAAAATAAGATCTTTTGAAAATATCATTTTTTGAAAATTGTATTAAGTTTAGAAAATGTTAATAAAATTGATACGAATAAATTCAGAGCCAACCTGCATAGATTGACATTTTTGGATATGGTCGGATTTGATTAAGTCGACTAATTAGGCTTACGCGTTTTTTTGTCTTTTTTACCTACATTTGCTGAACTATGAAAACCTTATATATTTTTCGAGGCACTTTGTTTAAAAAGCGTACCTAACCTTCCACCAAAAGAGAATACTTGCGGCAACGCACATGAAAAAACTCAAGAGCCAAAGAAAAAAAGGGTTAAATTAAATCACCAAAGCAAGCTACCAAAACAATGAGACATAGACAAGATAAAGAGCGTTCAATTAAATTAAAACTTCTCGGACCTAAACTGGAGACAAGGCAAGAACCATCTTATATGGCGTGATCGTAGAATGGAAGCACAATAACAAGATAACTGAGGTTTTGGGCATATTTTAACCAGACTAATTATTAGTAAGGCTGGCTCTTGATTTTCAAACAATAATTTTATAAATAAAGATAGTATTTGAATCATAATTAATTATTAGTTGTACCAAGTTTCGCTCATCCATCACATTGGTTAACAAAAAATATCTTAAAAGTAATGTTTAGTGCATAACCGCGGCGCACGTACATGTTCTTATTTTTTGGGAGCAATAATTCATAAATACAAACTGACAACATCTAATAAATTTTCTATCAATTACCTAAGCCCGACCCCGTTGTTTGCGTCACGTAATATTGAAATCTGGTCTCTAATTATTGTTATCACTATAAATATCACTTATACGTAGTTGTTTATATCGACGCCGCCACTGGTGTGGCATTCAGGCGAGCAGCTTTAGTAATAATGAATGACAATTAGTAAAACATTGTGACAAAATTGAACTGTCACAATAATTAAAAAAAAATAGTCACCATTATGACTACAAAAATATATTCTGAATACATTAAACTTGATCAGAAGATCATAAAGTACGTTATTCTATAATGGAAAATATTTTTTTCAAAAACATATGTTGTCGTAAAAACGTCTTTCGAAAAATATGGTTTTTTGGAAAAATTATTTTGAAAAATTTTCATCAATTCTCTGTACCATATATTTTCGTTTTTAAAACACGTCTCATTCGGAGAATATTTCTTGGTATAATACAAAACTGGAGTCAGCTTTCTGCTTGGCTTTGTTTTTACCAATGCAATTCCTGCAAACAGTCAGACAATGCAAAACAATATTTAACATGGCATCATTGTTAGGTGGCAGATGAAAAGTTTCCAGAGCTTATGCATTATCTCCGTATTTGGGAAAAGTTTGATGAGAAAATAACATAACTTTTCGGTATATAGCTAGTATGGAGAAAGGATATAAATATAAATACATATTAAAGAGGTTTTCGCCTGACTTGTTGACAAAATATAACATTAATTTCGTTTCACTGACCTTTTTCATCAGTTACCCGAGTCCGACCCGAAATTTTGCGTCATGTAATGTTAAAATCCGGTCTCTAATGTTAAATACGTAGTTGTAGTTTTACTGCTGGAGGTTTATTCTTAAAAGTAGATGGGTTTCAATATAGACACCAAACTACATGTCCTGAAATTCCGTGCGTATGTCTAGCACACTTGGCTAGCGCGTGGTATGCATTTTGGTCTACTGCGCAGATGTCAAAAAACGAGAAATATAAGAAACGAAAAACAAAAGGTTGAAAAAAAGTACAAAAGTTACATAAGTAGTCGTAGCTCTACAGTTGGAAGTATATTCTCCAAAGTGGATGGGTTCCAATATAGACACCAAAGTACGAAAAATAAAAAAGTCGAAAAAGTTAAATACTTATTTTTAGCTTTACAATTGGAGATATATTGTTAAAAGTGGTGGTGAAATTCCGTGCGCATGTCTAGCACGCTCGGTTTTCGCGTGGTACGCAGTTTGGTCTACTGCGCAGATGTCAAAAAGCTCTAAAATAAAAAAAGTCGAAACAAGTAACGAAAAAAAAGTGCCCCACAAAACAAAAATTCGCGCGCGCACATGTATTGCGAGCGACAAAGAAAAAATTATGTTTATTCTATACATATACTAATACAAACCTAATTTAATATTTTACTTAGCGTTTATTTTTTATTCCATCCAATTTAATGCTAAAAGCAATACCTGAACAGTTAACACACAGAAAAATATGTCATTACAAACTAAGCCAATAAATTTGAAGCTTCCTACTGCCACCAATAGATGTCTTGCAGTCTCGATGTCTGAAATTTTTCACTATTTGTAGGACTATTCTGTGTAGGCCACAACAAAATTCCAAGTGATTCCTACGGAGCCATAATCCAATACATCACATTTACTGAGGCCCACAGGTGATGCTCACCGCATCACGAGTAAATATTCTCGAAACATCACCGGTGATGTCGTGGCAGCCAAAGTGTTATTAAACACTTAGTTATTTTATTATTCTTGCGATTTTCTTGGTTTTCAAATAATTTGTGTCTTGAAACTTGTTGCTTGAATCAAATTGGTTCTTATTTTAACGGAAAATCCTTCTTAAAATTGTGCTTCTTTTATAAATTTGCGACAAAGTCAAAACTTCCTAATTGAAACTATTAATTTTATAAAACTAGACCGGTCTTAGCAATAGAGAATTTGGTCATTTATATTATTATATATATTATTATATTATTATATTTTCTGTTTCCTCTTCTCTATATAGGCAGATATGAAACTACATGAATTTTTATCTTGTAAAAGCTTTAAAATTTTCACTTTTGATCTTTCTATTTTATTTAAAAATTATACAAATTTATTCAGTTTCTTCCTCCGCTTTTTTTTTGATTTTTTATTCCTAAACTTACGTCTTTCATTAAATCGTAATAATTTTTTTCTTTCGAAATCTTAAAGAACCGTTATAAATATGTCATCACAATTGATTCCAAAAACTTTTATGTGACAAAACAGTCTAAGCCAGTACTTTGTCGTGAAAACGTAACATAAGGAAATACTTCAAATCTAAGCTGCTTAATTTTAAAGCGAATATCTCCAAGGAGCGACTCAGACACCAAGAAAATCTCCTGTAACTTTCAATATTTAATATTCTGTTTTTTTTTTAATATTTAATAGGCATAAGAAAACTTAAGCTACAAGGAATATTAAGTAAGTAGATACCCTTTATATATTCATGAAAACGCTTCCAGCATCAGAATTTTTGCTTTGTCTTTTTGTTTTCTTTTACCTTTTAATATTCCGAAAAATAAGAAATTACACGTTTATATTTAGAAAAAAAAATGTTTTTCATAATTTGGTTTCAAAGATGTATCGTCCTGCTTTGGTTTCTGCGAAAAGAATAATTCCATAGGCAATTTTTTTAAGTGAATTTAGTTGTATATAGGTCAGAGGGTAGCAGTGGCGGTTGGTGAAATTTCAAAGTCGTGTATCTCTGTTCATACTTACAGGACCCGTACCAAATTTAGGGGTTTTAATAGTGAGCCCACTGGGAATGTTTTGATATAGAAAAAAAAAACATTTTGTAATTTGCGAAAAAAAGTTAAATTTTTGGTGCGGCCCACCCAAAAAAAAAAATTAACACGTCTAGGTATTTGCTTTCCTTTTTTTCTAAACACATTTTACATCATTTTGTCGACAGGTTGTAAGTTTTGAGAGAAAAAGATGTGTTAGGAGAAAGTTGTAGTCATTTGAATTTTTTGTAAAATTATATTTTAGGCTTCAAAAAATTCAAATGACTATAACTTTCTACTAACACATTTTTTCTCTCAAAATTTAAAAGCTGTCGACAAAATGATGTAAAATTTGTTTAGAAAAAAAATAAATCACATACCTAGACGTGTTAATTTTTTTCTTGGGTGGGCCGCACCAAAAATTTAACTTTTTTTCGCAAATTACAAAATGTTTTTTTTCTTTACCAAAACATTCCCAGTGGGATCACTATTAACACCCCTAAGTTTGGTACGGGTCCTGTAAGTATGAACAGAGATAAACAACTTTGAAATTTCACCAACCGCCACTGGAGGGTAGCGAAGATAAACTTCTTGTTTCAATGTTTTAACTTATACAGGGTGTGCAGGAATGGATTTTCCTTTTCAAACTCGAATAACTTGGAAACCGGGTAACGTAGCCGGGTCGGGTTAGTGGCGTCCGATAGTGGATCAATGCGGATTATTTAGTAAAGATAAAGCGTTGGTCAGGTGTGCATCATGCCTTTATTATTGATACTTCAAGAGTAACGATTCTTACACAGTTGCAAGGCGAAGATTTTGTGCTCACTCCAATATTGTTCGTGTAGGACGCCCCAAGTAAAAATTTGGTGAAATTGTAAGTGCGGAGGATTAGAGAAACATCGTCAGCTATAAATCATGGGCTAACAAAGTTTATAGACTAGAAACTGAGTACTTCATCTCTTTGTAAGCTGCTGCTTAGCGCCATCCTTGGTCAGTATGCCCAAGCTTGCTTTAATGCTCAATCGAATCAAACTTAAAAAACAAAGAAATCATTATTATTGGGAACACATTTTTGAAATCCTGCTTTATTAACAGAGTAAACGGCGCTCTTTATTGAAATATATACCTACAGTCCACAGATGGAGTTGACAAGAGGAAAAAAATCTTTATTATCAATTTTACGATCAAAAGTCAGTGTTTATAAAGAAATTGTGCTTGTTGAAAAAATAAGTGTACCATATAAAAATCTGAGATCAGATGTACAGAATGTTAATAAATTAAGAGCAATGAAAATGCTTTGGGAGAGGAGCATTATTTATTATTTTAAATAAAATGTTTGTAAAACAAAGTGGTTTGTAATCCTAAACAAATCCTAAATTCAAATTTTGAAATCAAAATTCTAATTTTTAAATTTATTCTACATATCTACCTCCCATCCCACCATATTAAATAAATACGCTCTTGTTTTGTGAACATTTTGGAAACTACCATCACGAATTCAAAATACTGACAGACGTAAAGACGATGCTGATGTAACCTTGAAGTTAACTAAATCGACTGATTTGATTTTTTGTCAAATGCTACAAATAGTCGCAAAAAAACACTATTATTATTCTAAATTTAAAAGATAGAATTTTGATTACAAAATTTGTATTTAAACTTTATTTTGGATCATAAACAACGTTGTCTTATGAACATTTGGTTGAAAATACTAAATATCGGTACGTCTTTCGTAAAGCATTTTAATTTTTCGTGATTTACTAACAGCCTGTACATCTGATCTCAGCTTTTTATATGGTATACTTATTTATTGACAAGCAGAATTTGTATATAAAGAATGACTTTTGGTGGTAAAATTAATAATAAAGATTTTTTCCCTCTTCTCGACGTGCATATAAAACGACCCACATCATACTTTCGAAATTGAATGCTTTCTTAAGAAACCATTCACCAGTGTAATTACAAAAAGTATACTTATCTTATGAAAGACTACTTAATTCCCATTACAGTGGATCAATCGGAGGTCCTTTTTTTTATTTAAAAGATGACTGGTTTCTAAGAAAATGCATTCGATTTCAAAATTGTGTAGGTCAATTTCTATGCATGTAAGTGTATAATAGTATGATGGTTCCGATGGACGAAGTATGGCTTTTTGAAAAGAAAAGCTTGCACATACAACCGATATGATATACATCAGAAGGCAAGGATATCATACGATTGGTTAAAAGGTAATAATTAAAAAAAAACATAAAATATTTAGTAACATAATATTTTAATGGATTACATATACATTAAATTAAATATCCTATAAGACTTCTGTAGGAAGCTAAGACCAAATGAGCAGTGAAATAAATTTAATTAGATGAGTGTGGAAAATACATTCCTAGGTACTTACATTATTATTACTTTTTTGTTCATAAAGTTGCATAAACATTCTTAGTACCGAACTTACTTTTCTAATTTTTACACTTGTCAATTTAAATCCTTGATTTTCAAAAGCTAAATAACTTGCTATTTTAAATCTCATTTCTAACACACTCATGGAAAACAACAACACTGCGTAACCACAAAAAATTTAACCTACAAAAGTCTTCTGTGGCGTAACGCAAATCAAACAGAAACCAAAATGGCGATTCTTATTCTTCGGTTCTTCCCATATACGTATTAAATAAATATACCGCGGGTTCCCAATTTACCCAATGTGCGGATTTTGATGCCAACAATGTGAAATGGAGATATATAATCTCGCATAAGTCTATCCTTTAGTCCGATATTTCGTAAACTGCGATTGCGCTAAATTTTGTGTTGCTATTGGCAATCTAACGGCGCCACGCTTCATACATTTCTTGACAGGGCTGGTTTTTTGGTATAATTGAACTAGTTTATTACTTTTTGTACATCAGGGCATAAGTTAGCACACTTCAAAATAAACCACAAGAACACCGAATAGAAAATACAACACGACGCAAAGAAAAAAAGGCGAATGGCGATCCAGCTGTAAACTAGAAAAACCAGAAAGCTGAAAGAAGCCGAAATATACGCACAACAGCCGATGATTAGTACAATTCACCATCTAATTCAGTACAATGTCTGACCAATGAAAAAATTGGTATTAACGCATGCGCATATACAGAAATATCAGACGAAAGGATAGACTTATGCGAGATTGTATATCTCCATTTCACATTGTTGGCTTCAAGAATACCAGACATCCCGTGGTATATTTATTTAATACGTATATGGTTCTTCCCTTCCCCTTCACCAAACAGTAAAAAACCATCCCTTTTGATACTTGCGGTGCCATCTCAATGATTAATGTTGAAAATATTAAAATGGAAAGTACAATTTCATTGTAGGTGGCGATAGACGACTTTCATGGTCAGCGCCCTCCGATGCCAGTATTCCTAAGCTAACAATTTGGCGCGGGAAAGGCAAACTGTCTTTACTATAAATTCCGTGTACTGTGCTATAAATGAAATACCCGGTTGTCGTCTAAGGATTGCAACTGCTCCTGAGAATGTTAAGGCTGTGCGTGCCACGATTATTCGAAATCCAAGTGGATCAATTCGTAAAACATCACATGCTTAGCGAATGCACAAATCATCTGTACACACAATTTTGAGGGGAGATTTGAAATTTTATCCGTTCAAGATACAAATAGTGAAAGAACTGAACCCTAACGACTTTCTAAATCGTCGTTCTTTCGCTGAAACAATAATACCTAGATCATGTTTTTTGCAAACGACCGAATTAACAATAATCTGTTCAGGTTGGGGTATTTCAGGTGCAGTTAGTTAATAAGCAGAATTGTCGCTATTGGGTACCAGATCATCCAATGCAAAAACACGACACGCCCTTATATAGCCCAAAGGTTCGCCCAAAGGTGCGAACTTTTTGAGACGCGACGCCGACGTAGCCAATACTTTAATAATGATCGTTATTGTGCGATGCTACGGAACTATTTGGTACTTTAGCTACACGAATTTGCTTCAATCAAGATACATGGTTTCAGCAGGATGGGGTCACCGGCGCCGCACATACAGCCTGAGCGTTTATGGAAGTCGTTAGAGAATTATTCCCGGAAAAGGTCATCTTCCGCTTTGGAGATCTAAACTGGCCACCTAGGTCTCCCGACCTCACCACACTGGACCTTTTTGTGGGAATACCTTAACAGCAAAGTTTATGTTGATAGCCCTATCACATTGCAAGAGTTTGAAGAAAAAATACGGGAACAAATTAATGGAATACCATCTGAGATGTGTGTAGCAGTTTTTGATCATATGAAGGCGGCATTACAAGAGTGTTTGACCGAAATAGAAGGCAGCTCGACAAAATCAGTTTTAAAACATTTTTTTTTTTCAAAGAAAAGGACCCACTTCACAAGAGGAAAAGTATGAAATAATATTTTTACGTATTTATAGCTGTGGTTAATGATAAACTTAATTTTGTTCAAAGTTAGGTAACTTGTACACCGAAGTTCTAAACTTTGAGGTCGGCGCAATTTCACAATATAAGTATCCCTAATGATAATTAAGAAACAATTAATAAAAAGTTTCTCTTACTTTAAAGTTCAGAACTTTTGTGTACAAATTACGAAAAATCGAACGCAATTAGGCTGACCATTAGGCTCAGTAATAAATAACTAAAAATATTACTCTTTGTTAAAAATTTATTAATGTGTTATCATTGAGGATTCCTATTATACTTTAAAATTGCGCCGACTTCAAAGTTTAGAACTTCGGTGTACAAGTAACCTAACTTTGAACAAAATTAAGTTTACCATTAATCACAGCTATAAATCCGTAAAAATATTATTTCATAATTTTTAGTGCTTTTTCTTTTAATTTCGTTTAATTTTTTTGAAAAAAAATATTAATTCATCTATTTTAATTCATCTGTTCGGAAAAACAAATTTTGGGGTCGTGTTTTAAAACTATATGTATAATAGAAAATTCTCAGGTGAGGAAAAGGACGACCTGCAGCCACAATTTTTAAATAACTTTCGCAACATGTTTAAAAATTCACTTACGAAGCTTTTAAGAAACTTTTATATTCTGTTTAAAACTTATATGAAGCTTTTATTAAATATTCCAACTAGGTCGACCAAATTTTCTTAAGGTCTTGTTTGTAAATAAAAATTTTAAATTTATAACGGAAAAAGTTTTCCTGTTACATATATGTAACAGTATACCAATCTTAACTTTCAACAGTTTTTTATAGACGTGGAAATAAGGAATTCAGAAGTAAAGTAAGTTAAGTAACTTTTTTAATTACGTTAAATATATACACGTAACTGTGCTTACATTTCAAAACTCTTAATAAAGCTTGACTTAAAGTAAATTCGTTTAAAATAAAAACTCGTCGATTAAAATATCGAAGGGCAATTTTAGAACCAATACGTATTTAATAAGGAATACGCACATATTTTTTTATTGCATAAATCGCTTAAGGAAGTCATTACAAACCCCAAAAAAATATTTTGAAGAAAACTACTAGGATAATTTAGCTACAAAAATGTTTACTTCTCCGTATAATTTATTTCAATTTAAAAAGCAGCCTTTCGTCCTTAGTGAAAAATGACGTCTGGAGATCAGCAAAAATCTATAAGTTAACGTTCAGCTTAACCCAAAGTCGAACAGGTTTGATTTTCTCGGAAACAGCCAGAGGGAGAGAAATCGAATTTTTTGGTTTGATAGAGGAATAGTTCAACTAGCTTCGGTAAAAAAATCATTTATACAGGATGTTTCGTTTCGGAGCTATTAAATGTCAAAGTCGAAGTTTCCGCGATTTCCGTTGAAATCGGGTACAGGTCGCAAATGTGAATTAAATCGATGTAAATTTTTAGAGGTTGTAGGGGATCCGGAGCTTCAGCACTCTACTGAAACTGGTGAGGATCAGAAAATAGCAAGTAATTCTATTGAATTTTTTTAAGTCGAAAAATGCCATTTCCAGACCCCTCTTTGGGACCTAATAACTCGCAAACAAAACGTCAGATCGAAAAATGGAATTATAAGTGAAACTTTAAAATCTCAAATATTTTTTTTGCAATACATTTGCCTAAACCTAAAATCACTGGGAAATTGAAATATTTGGAAAAAAATTGGAAATTTAGATTTTTTACCCAAATATTTCACGGTTTTAAATTTTTTTTTGGGTCAAAATGGTTCAAATTAAAATCTCGTATACGCCATCGGAAAGTATGTGTTATCCATATTTTTAAGTCTCTTCATTCTCTATAGGAAGGGAGCAATCGCCGATTAAAGTTCAATTTTTTTACTTTTTTGCCCTCGACATCGGTACATTTGAATCACTCTGTATTTTTTCGTATCTATTTTTTTCCCCAATTTTTCAACACTATCTCATAAAGGGATAGTCACCTAATGGGCGATCCAGGAGCGTATTTAAGGGCTACAAATCGGATTTTTTCCGACAAATCCAATTTTTAACCGACATTATTCCTCCCTATTTACCTTATTTAGTGATTCTTGTTGGGTTTATTTTATCCGTTAATTATTTATCTAAGAATATCTCCCACTAATTTAAGTCGCTTATTTTTTCGTTAAAGTTATAAATAATAGTAATTTACGTAACAAGTTCCGAAAGTGATATTTTACGGGAGGAGTAGGAATTTTCCAGGACGAGCCGCAGGCGAGTCCTGGAATCCTGCGAGTCCCGTAAAATCACTTTTGGAGCGTGTTACGTACAATATTTTTTCTGCAGCCGTTTTGCATGTTAAAAAGGATATCGATGGATAATAATGTATGAACTTTATATAGATAATTACATATAACAACCACTCTTATGAATACATTATTTATGAATATTAATTATACAATTATAACAATTACTTATATTAATATTATTAGGGGTATTAACAGAAGTGGCAGTGTTGAAATTAGAATTAGACGTATTAGTAATTGTACTAGTTTTTAAGATATTAATTTCTTTACCGCCCTTTTCAATCTGTGAAGCTATGTGAATTTTGTTTTTTAAAGAATTTTCTATGTATCCCTCTGCTACACTCGTTGATTTCCATCCTCCGTGTCTCTTCAAGTTGGTTATACTACCACCACTTTCAGCGAGCAAAGTGGCTGAGCTTCTATGTAAACAGTGCCCGGTGTATTCTTTGGGATTCGGTAATTTAAGAATTTCAGCAACTGTGCAAGCGATTTTTCCAAAAGTGTGAATACCAATAGGTTGTATAGTACATTTTCCGTTTTTATAATAAACAAATAATCTACGATGTGGTGTGTTTGCTGGACGTAATGACAAATATTTTCTGTATAAAGAAATATTATTTTCTCCAATGACGACAAAGGTTCTTTCCATATTCGTTTTAGAATTAGGAATTTTAATCACTAACATGATTGTTTTATCTTCTATATCATCCAAATTCATTTTACAAAGCTCTTCACGACGGCAAGCGCCTGCTAAACCAATTATTAATGCAACCTAAAGTAAAAAAAAATAGTCACAAGGAAGAAGAGGAATTAGATTTAAATATATTACCTTTGTCATTAGGTAGTCATTATCTGCAGCTTTTGATACGAAGTGATCTATTTCTTCTTTATTCAATACTTTTGATTTTTTGGGTTTATAGCCAACGGATTTTCTTTTAAGGAAAGCAATAACTTTGGGATAGCGGCTTATATCTATATTATTTTTAATATTAATTGTGGACTTAAGCATCGAGTAGTTGCTCCAGAGGCTTGACGGCTTTAAGATTTTAGATTTTTCCATTAAATATGCAAGAATTACTTGTTCATTTATAGTATGCACATTTTTATCTTTGCTCCATTTATGAAATGAACTGTAGACTAATTCATACCTCTCTCTTGACTTTACCGGCAATAATTCATTAGTAGCCGCTTTAGCAGATTCACTAATCTCATCTGGAATTATTTCAGCCTCACTTTCACTACTGGTTTCCATTTCTTTGAATTAAAAAGCGAAAACACACACGAATATTACATGACAAGCGCTGTCATAATTAAATACAAAGTTTTTGTTATTGTTAAAGCCGCCTACTTAGATATCTAAAATCGTCCCGAAAGTGAAATAAATCGTCCCGAAAATGCTACTTTCGGTACGATTTTTTGTAAAAGGGTACTTTCGATTTAATAAATCATACCGAAAATTCTATTTTCGGGACGGCTGCAGAAAAATAGGTTTATTTGCATCGGGGACATCTAAAATTTGAAAATTTTTGAATTATCAAAGATTGCCATGAAAATAAAGAATTGTAGTTTTTTTACTCGAAATTATTGAGATGATATGTCAATAATTCGCAGAAATGCCAAATTTTTGCAAAATTGAAAGGTTTCTTGACCGATTTCGGCTTGAAGTATACATGAATAAGATTTTAGGAACCTTCTACTTTATGTGCACGAATAATTCTTTGATTAAGTTACGCATTAAATGCCATTTTTATTGAGCTTTAGATGACTCTGCAACACTGGAATTCGCCATCTACTCATGATGAGTCATAAGTTCAGTTTTGGCGACACAGCCAATGGGATCACGTTTTACAAGCTTCGAAATTCGCGTGAAAATTCACAGTTTTAAATTCTTTTTTTTTTGTTAATAAAGGCCAAAATAAATGGATAACAGCAACCGCCATATACATTTAATTTATGTAGAGAATAGAAAAAAAAATATTTCAGATTTATTTGGGTTATATGCATATTCCCTCTTTCACCTTTCACCTCTTTATGATCAGCTACCCCTACTCTGAAATTTTAAATGAACCCTGAGAAACATTATTTTAAATGCCGTTATACTGGGTGTTACAAAAAATATTAAGAAATGTTAAATGTAGCTTCAGCATCTAAAAATATGAAAATAAGTTTATATTGACATGGACCCTAAACGCTTCTGTTTCGTGATACAGGGTATTTAATATTTTCACACCTCAAGTATTCCGAAGAAATAATAAATTTACATTTCATTATTAGCCTTATAAATAGTTAAAAAAATATACGACGCGACGGCTGAAAGTGAAAAGATTTAAATAAATATTTTGAATGCAAATTTGAAGATAAATAATACATGCTCAACTTCGTCTCAGAAAGGTAATTTAAAAACAAGATCAGGCGCAAAATTACTCAGTCACGTTACTCGCAAATCAGGATAATCAATGTAAAATTAAAAAACCATAACATTAAGCGCCTGTATAACGCAACGTTGCTAAGTAACGAAATGATACAAAAAGTTAAAGTTACATATCGTTAAGCGAAAAGCAAAACCAATTATCTCGTGTAGCTAGCTAATCATATCTATATAAGTAGGTAAATAAAACCATAGAGAATAAAAATTAAAAGTTACTTAATTGATGACAAAGAGTGACCGGAATCAGCTAACTAACTAGAGGAAATAAATGGAATCAAAATATACCCAATACAGTCAATATACCAGAAAAAAATAAGTTAGATCGTTAAAAAAAGACAAAAGTGTGGCCTGAATGAATAAAATGTTGTCTTTAAATGGCGGTGCCCCAGCGAAAAGGATTTGGGTCCTTCGTATCAGCGAAAGGAAAAAATTTATCGCTGTTCCAGCAATAAGAATCTGAGTCATCTGTCCTTGCGAAAAGAAAAGGTAGTTCTCCTGTTCCAAAGATTTCTCTACCCAAGCAAAGAGACTGTAATTGATACGGGATGTATCAAGACAGAGGAAACTCAGAAAATAGGCAAATTTAACTTTCAAAACATTAAACTTCAATGAAATGCAAAACTTTAACTGGCTGAAGGTCTTAAGCAATCATTTCGTAATATCGTTACTACTAATAGTAAAAACAAAAACAAATATTTAAAATGTATATAACTAATATAAAGATATCAGATCTAAAAGCCATAAACTTACTGAAGCACACTAAAAATTACAGAAATATAGATAGAGCTTAAACAAAAAAAAATTCTGTTTGAAGTACCTATTATAGAACAATATTTATATAAACAAATTATACACATGCAGTATACATAACTAAGAAAATTTGGTAATCACTTAGTCATATCAAACAAAAAATTAATTTAATAATTGCTAGCTTGTGGAAGCAATAAAAAGTAATTAAATAAAAATGTTCAGCAGTATACTCCAAAACTGCCACTAAATTTTAATTTTATGTACACCCAAAAAATTTCATATTTACAATTACCAAAAATTAAAAAAACAAAAAGTAAGTTTAGAGCAACCATGAGTAACTTAAGGTGTTCGATAGGCAAAACCCAAGTAAGAGACTACTGTAGCAAAATAAAGCAAAGCCTTATTCTTGAAATGATAATTAATAAAATAGTAAAATATAAACACTGTCCCTTGACAAGTAAATTACTAACTAAAAGTCAATAAACTAAAACAGGAACTATGGGAAATACCAAAAATCTGAAATTCATATTGTATGCTATTAATTTAGTCATATTAAAACAAAATTATATAACTCCACTTGCCATTATGGACACAAGGAAAGCTCAGTGTATTGGAGTTAGACATATGTTTTAAAGAGGTATGCCACACGCACTATACTTTTGCAGCATGTGACAACATATGCAACATGTGACTGGAAGGTGGTAAAGAAATTCTTCCTCGACCGAGGTGGTACCACCCCACACATCTCCTTAAAGGGCTGGTGAAATCCCAACGCATGTTTCCAGTTCTGGATGTGTGAATCGATTCCCCAGTACACCCACAGTACATAGTACTTAGACTTCGGTCTTCATGGGCTGTCAGAAGATAAAAGAAATCCACTAATCTCCTGGCTACAATGGCCCAAATCAAACTGAGAGTAAAACAAAATATAAACCTCAATGGAACTCTTAATATAGTAATAGATACATAGGCCAAGTACAAGTATTTTATTAACACATAATTTTTCGTTTTTTAGTCCTACGGACAAAGTATAGAAAAAATTATAGATCCACCAATATCAATACACAGGCTTGAATAATTAATCACTAACATGCCCTCCCCTCACCGTCCGTCTAACGACGTACACGTGGACGACAAACTTGGAACTAGTAAAAAAAATAGAAATGAAAACAATTTAAACTCAAAGTTTTTTGTTAGTGTGCTGAATTCTACAGGCATTGAGTAAAAAACGAGTCGGGTCTAGCGGACGGCAGCCATGATGAGCTTAAATCCCCAAAACTTTTTTTTTTACCAAAGATAAAACACGACCCGCACTGGTCAGACAAAATTAAAAACATTGCCATCTAAGGTAACTAAGATAAAGGAATTAATATTTGGAGTCACAACCAGGATCCAAAATGATGCTTTAAAAACGGAATTTAATGTTAGCTCCTACTGCATCAGAACATCGATTTTTCTACTTACAAGAAAGGTCACGTGATCTCATAATATCTGTAAAACTCACTAGTGGCTGTGCAGTTTAAAAACCATAGAAAACAATCGCTTCCAAAAGAAGGTTATAACAGTAATTATTCCAGTGAACCAAAGGTGGCGATAGCTGAAGGGGTACTTGTTAGAATGGACACTTCTCTTTACATTCAGACACAAAATCCCAGATTTGCTAACAAAACCAGGTCAAGGTTGGAAAGATACAACCGATAAACAACGCATTTGTCAAGGCGTTATTTATATCCTCATCCTGAAGGCACTAAGAAAAAACTAATAAATAACTTGGAAGTAAATTAGTTATTTGAGAAACCCGACATGTCCACCTTTTGGCTATTATGAGATTACTGCAAAAATATGTTCTCTAAGATAAGATTCGTCTTTTCAAAAAAAATCCCACAAATCCGCCAAGTAATATATAGGAGGTCCGATAACATAAATTTCCGTGTATTTTAAGAATCTCACAAGTCCGGAATATGGGGTGATTTTAAGTGAATCGGTTATTTTAGAAATCTCACATGTTTCTCAGGCTTAATTTTGAGAAAAATGCAAAAAAACTGTTTTTTTCGAAAACTAGAACCAAAAATAACGTGATATATGAATCTTCTTGTTAAGAGATTATTATTTTGACAATACTAATTAATTTTGTTTTTTATAATCTCCCAAATTGACAATTAATTGCCCAGTCTTGTGAGGTTCCTAAAATAAATTTAAAATGGTGGTTTTAGTATTCCAAATTGGGTTTTAAAATAACTTAATTTTGACCAACTCACCTGTGCAAAATGGGGTATTAGATAAGTGTTGTTTTAAGTTAAAACTCACAGTTGCCTTTCAAGACCAAGTGATTTATTATTTCTTTTCAATATCAAAACGCCTTTGAATCATTAACTCAAATCTAATTAATACAGACTAGTTAGCTGGTTGTAAATTAGATTATAAACAAAACGAATAAAAAACCGTTAAAAGCAACATAAACCAATAACTAAAATCAACATTAAGCTAAATTTTGTCATAATATGAAACAAGAATAATTTTGAACCATTAATATATTCTTAAATTCACCATATGAAATAAAACCAATTTGGTTCATACAACTTTAACAAAAAAAAAGTTATCTTAGGACTCAGGACAAGTTGGTAGGTAAACTTTTTTTGTCTTTTTCGTGGCCAATTCAAGAATTATCTTTGTAATTTGTTTGTTTGCGTTCTGGTGGAGGCCTCTAAGTGGTGGAGGCCCTTGTGCTGTAGCACTTGTGACACATGCTTAAATCCGGCCCTGATTGCATAATAGGTATAAGTTCATACTGTATTACATAAAAATAACAACGTACAACTTCTGGTAGCGATATCGTATTGTATTAGGAAGCCCATCCGGCAGGAAAATACATAACATAAACAACGTACATTTGGCAATACGATATTTGTTTAATGTTTTTTGTTGTTCTGGTAATTTACGTTGTTTATGATATACTTTCCATGCAGAAAGATATGCATTTTCCAATACCTTTACAAGCTTTACATACGTTAAAAAAATCTACAGAGTATGCATCTATTGTGCATATATTCATACAAAAGAAGGCTTTAAAACAACAAATTCTTTTAATCGAATGGCCCTACATACAAGTAAATTTCACTGTCTTATACAGACCAATCACGATTCTTGTTCACTTATAATCTAATAAGCGTGAGTATATTATTATTTTTATCCTCCGTATCTACATATTATCGATAACATAAGTAAAATCTGTTGATAATAAAATCCATTGATAAAATAATCATATCTAGATAAATGTTTTTCACAGTATCCTTGATTATAATGAAAATAAATGATAGTTTTTATTCCTACATTGCCGTGAATCTACGTTCTACGTACATACAATATACGTAATTAGTAATATTTTATTTTAATAAGTTGTAAAATATTGTTATAATGTGCGTTATGTGTATCAATGAAGTGTTGTAAAAAATGGTGTAAAAGAGGAAATTATAAAGTTAGACATATTGATGAGGTAAAATAATATTATGTTTATTGATAATTCAAGTGTATATACGATGGCGTATGTTGTGTATATTGTTTTGCAACATTATTTAAATTTTGCATTATAATCTACGAAAAAGGCATCAAGTGGTAATGCATTTTGTAATTTTCGTTTATGTTAACCAATATACTGGTTTTGACAAAAACCATATACGAGTATTTCCATTTTTTTTTGTTTTATTCGTCGATTAATTAGGTATAGGTGTCAAGATTATTGCTGTAAAATTTGTTTGTTGTCATTTCGTCTAGCAAAAACTTTTTTGAGAGTACCAAAGGTACACAGTTTTAAAATTAAGTCACTTACAGCCGGTTGCAGGAAACTTTTAAACAAGCGTTAAACCCTAATTCTTCGTGAAAACAAAAGATATTCAGTTTAACACAACGTTAAATTTTTTTTCTCTCTGCAATTGCCTAAATTTTTAGCTAATCAAGAGTTAAACTGACAACTGCCACTGCAAAACCAAGGCGTTGTTGACTTTTTCATTTGTTTTTAACAAAAAGAGAACTTAACGATGAATTAAACTAATTACACAATATGGTTTAATTAAAGTAGAGTTTTTGGTTACATTTTTGATAAAATATTGGTTATTTTGGCAAAATTTTATGTTCCAATACAAGGAATTGTAAGACAAATCCTTTCTTTAATATTTTAAAATATAACTATGTACATTTTTACTGCAGATGGACATCTAATTGATAATAATGGTTACTGAGTAGATACCTACCTTTACACACCCCAATAAAAAATGTAGGAAAAATAAAGTTCATCATTTATAATGTGGATTTTACCAAAAAATATACCTTTCATGTTCAATAACATACCAAAATTACTCTTTATACCTTTACTTTGTTGTTAGACTTACGCAAGAATAATATTCTATTGCTGGAATTCTTCTTGGTTTTAAACTATTCTTTATAACATAATAATTAAAACAATTTTCCTTCTATAAAAATATAGATATCCTTCTAAATTTCATTTTGGTTATTTTTCCTCAACACTTCCGAATTGGCAAGTAATTGGCCTTGTGTTGCACAAAACTGCACTAACCTCATTTTTTTTTATTTGTGAGAGACACTCGTTGGAAAAAAAATCAGTGCAGGTTAGTGCAGATTGTGTAACACAAAAGAACAAACTTTTGTGTTAAAACTGCACTAACTTGCACTGTTTTCTAACTTGTGTCTTCTACAAATAAAAGAGTGTAGGTTAGTGCAGTTTCATGCTACACAAATGAATGTTGCCCTATTCGACTTTATTAAATTTAAAAAGAAGAATAATGCCACAAAACGAATTAAAAAAAGATTGAAATTAAATTGAAATTACGTACCCTTGTAATTTTCTTTATGAAACTTCTAGTTTTATAAATTAACAGGAAATAAAAATGAACAAAGGTATTGAATTAAATTGATGTAAACTTATATTTTAAAAATTCCTACAACATATTTCATTTATGTAATAGTAACAAATTTCAATTTATAAAATATGTAAACATCTATGTCACCAGTAGGTAGGTATTAAGGTACCTATATAATTTTGAGCCAATCTTCACATTACATCTTTGATATATTTTCTGTAATTTATCTATAACCTGCAACAAAAGAAAATGGAACAGATAATAACATGTAAAAGTATACGTACATGATTACAGAGTTATCTTAGTAAAAGTACCATGCGCTACAACCCAGGTAAATAACTTATTCATTGATATTTTATCCTTAATAGTGACAATATATATGACTCACATAATTAAAAATTTAAATGGTAGTTAAGTAAATGTGTCACATAAAAATTCCAGTCTCCAATCTGAATCTCTAATCACGAGCAAAAAGTCTGTTAAATGAGAAATGGCATTATTTTACTTCGAACTTAATTTTAAAGGAATTTGTGGTAGATTAAAAATGAACACTCTACGGTTTGACCGTGACACGCGGTTAATAAAAAATTTATATTAGCAATCTGTCCTACCAGCAATTAGGTTTATGAATTGACCAGGATACTTACCCACAGTGCCGTAGCTAGGCTAAATTTGACTGAAGGCAACCCAGGAATTTTGCGCCCCTATAACAAGACCTAATTAGCTAATAGACTGAATAGTTTTACTATTTGGCGACCCTTGCCACTGGCGCCCTTAGGCAAGGGCCTAATCTGCCTATACCTAGCTATCGCACTGCTTACTCAGACAAAAATGTTTAGTCAGATGCACTGGACAAAAATTATATAGTATGCACGTTAGCTATTACAGGTAAACATAGAACTTAAGATAAAAATAGGAAACGAAATTGTACTCAAAATTTTTCTAGCATAAGAAGTGATAGAGTATGAATGACAATATTTTTCCTTATCAAGAAAATACCAACAAATTTCCAAATTTTTCCCCTGGCAGTAAGGTATTTCACTGAATATTGTGGCTAGAATAATCTCTTAAATAACATTAATTTAGGATCCATTCCTTACATGTAGGTTTATGATATTTCTGTGCCTTATCTTTCATCAAAAGTCTGGTTTTTAGGGTTAGGAATTTATATTCTTTTGTAATAAAACAATCCTATTTCAATGTATCTAAAACAAGCACATTAATGGATAATGATGACAAGAGGAGTGTTGGAGTTTGATAAGAGCTAAAAATGGACCGTATATAATTTTGGTTGGGGAGATGTCAGTACTGGGCTAAAACTGCTAGTTCTGGGGTGTCAATCCTGGGTTAAAATTCCGATCTCTACACCGTCCCACGGTCGTGTGACGAAGATTATCCGCGCGTTTGAGGGGATTAACCACCAATGACGGTCATGGTTCTCGGTGTTCTCGATTATACTTTTTTATATTTATAAAACAAAAATAGGCTCACTTCTATACCATTTTATATTCACAAAGCCAAAATTGGTTCTCTTTCATATCATTTTATATTCATAAATCCATGATAGTAATCAACAAAACCTGAGTTCTGTAAAGAGTCTAGCGTGAAGGTGAACAATTCTCAAACATTAACTCGGTTCATCAAATTTTAAATGCCATGCATTAATAAAGAAAATTTTCTCCCCCTCCACTACGCTTACGTAAGCTGCGGACGGTGACTTATTTCGCCTGATAACACTAAGTCGCTTTAGTTTCGTGTAAATATTTTATTTTGGGTATCTAAGTATACTTTCACGAGTGTGCTATAGTTTACGGTTTATGATGTGTAGTTTAAGTGTTATTGTATTACTTTCCTCGTTTAATTTTGGTTCGGAAAAATAAACCAAAAGTTAATTATAAGCCTACAGACCATTATTATGAATACGCAATATTAATAATCAATAATTAAATTAATCTTTAGGTTGTTACCTAAAATCTTAATATATGAGATATTTTATATTATAAAAATCACTAATTAAATTAAATTGATCTTTAGGGTGTTACCCAAAATCTTCAACATTACTTAATATATTTCATATTTTCAAAGAAAAACGCTTCTTATTACCCGGACTCCTTTTTGGGTGTCAAAAAGAAAAAATATAGGGAAAACAATTATTGTAGGACGATCAGTCTAGGGGGCTTAGCTGAGGGAGCGTCCCTCGCTACTGCATAGTTTCCGTTGGGAAGTTACGAGGAAAAAATTATCATTTTCATGGTTTTGGTTGATAAGTAGGTAGGTTGGTACTGGTGGATTAAATAAAATCATGTGGCGCCCTCTATAAATCTTTTTATGAACCTGGCCCTTCTTCACTGTTTAAAGGCTGGCGGCATCCATACAGTACATCAGCAATCGAAAATCTTGCAACCGAGAACCAGCGAGATACCTTTCTATATAATTATCCTCGTGGCGTGCTAAGAGAAGTAAGGGTGGTCACAATCATCATTCGAATACGTAATAGTCATTACTGTAAATAGGATACTTTTTCTACGAGTATTTTATTGAAAAGCCTTTACATTAAATTGTTAAAATGTTTATAAATTATGTACCTACTTGTAAATTTAGGGTAACAGTATACTTTTGACACAATAATGTGACAATTGTTTTTAGCTTTGATGTTTTAGAAATTTTGTTAAAGTTACTTCCTGATTGGTTTAAAAAATCGTGAAGAATAAAAATGTTGTGCTGTGTTGTGATTGGTCACAGACTGTAAATAATGAATCATTATTCACTACCCGTAAATAACGACTAGTATTATTTTTCAAAAATTTCATGAAAATGATGGTTATATTAAATAGTCGTCGACATTTTTTTTAATATACTTTTATTTCTAGAACACTTGAAATTAAAGGAAAAGGCGATTATTATAAATCAATTTGACGGGAAAACTTGGATACGTCTGGACTTTCAAAATTAACTTTTACAAGGTATAATAATTCTTTTATTAAAATCCTTCTTATGATATATTGTCACTTCAAAGTTTAGGAAAATTAGATAATGAGAAAAATGGCCCCTACAAACAATTTTTTTTACGTCAAGCAAAATGACATATTAGGGTCTTGGGGGTTGCGTCTATAGATCTTAAATAAATAAACCTTGTCAAGCATGAATTGTTTATGTAATGTAGCTTCCGTTTCAATTTTATTTTTATAATACATGGACAGTGAAATACTGAAATAGTCTCTAAAAATTGGAAAGTAGGAAAAATTCTTTTCTTTGTCTATTACACAGGGTGTTCTGAAAATGAATTAGGAAACTTGTAGACGTAATTCTACATGGAAAAATAATTGTAGTAGTTCCATAAAAGAAATTTGGAAGTCTTAATAGTTTCCTAGTTATATAGCTGTGCAAAGTTTAATTTCTTAATAGGTACTTATTTTGTCATACAAAATTTAATCTTTCATGCATTACATTGCAATTTTGCACACAAACTAAGTTTAGTGAACTCTATAATCCTGAGGTAAAAGTAATTTTTGCTTTGCCGTTAGAGGGCACTTTACCTAAGACTTAAAATTTATTTGCCTCCTTATTTTTTCCAGGGCCGGACCTAGTGTTTTTGCCACCGCAGGCAAAATTCAGATAACAGATTTTTTATTTATCACTTAGAATTCAATGAAAAAGTAGTGTATGAGTATTTCTATATTGTCAGTTTCGAGTGGACACAACCGATCGGATGCACCTCGATTTATTGTAACATCGCAACCGACCCTTCAACTCAGTCCAGTTCTGCCAGATGTTTAAACTGAGTTGAATCGAATGGAACGAAATTTTTTACGATAAATACTGTGACAAATTAATTATAGAAATTATTATAGAAATAATTAGATACACTAACAGCGGGTTGCACAAAACTTTAATCAAGCGTTAAATCCTAATTCTTAATTAAAAACAAATGATTCTCAGTTTAACAGAGCGTTAAATTTTTTTTCTTTCTGCAACAGCAAAAATTTTTGGCTAATCAATGATTAAACTGACAAAAGCCACTAAAAAACCAAGGTGTTGTTTACTTTTTCATTTGTTTTTAACGAAGAGAGCACTTAACGATGAATTAAACTAATTACACGATATGCTGTGATTAAAGTCATGTTTTTGCTCACATTTTTCATAAAATATTGGTTACTTTGGCAAAATTTTATGTTCCAATACAAGAGATTGAAAGAAAACTCCTTCCTTCAATATTTTAAAATAAAACTCTATACACTTTTATTGCAGATGGGCATCTTATTTAACATAATGCTTAAATAAGCATGTACCTACCTTTACAAACACATAAAAAATGTAGGAAAAATAAAGTTCACCATTTAGGTACTTATAACGTGGATTTTACCAAAAAATGTAGGTACCTTTCATCTTCAATACCATAACAAAATTACTCTTTAAATATTATTTTGTTGTTGGACTTATGCAAACATAATATTCTATTGCTCAAATTCTTGTTAGTTATAAACTAAGATGAAATTATTGTAGGCCTATGGTTATAAACTATTCTTTTTATGGCATTATATTAAAACAGTTTTCCTACAGTCTTCTATAAAAATATAGATATTCTGCTAAATTTCCTTTTGCTTACTTTTCTTCAATCACACAGTTTTCTGTAACACCTCACATCTCTCTTAGTTTAAATAGCAAACCCTTTTGTGGGTATAAAAATAATAACTATAACAACTTGTAGAGGTAGTTATTTTCTGAATTACTTTCGTCCTAACGTCGAAAATTATCTTATTTACAGCAAAACACTGGAATGCAAGCAAGTTTGTATTAATTATTTCTTTTATGTTAGTCAGGCTCTCTCGATAACAGAAAAACAAAGGGCTTGTACGTAAACAAAATAAATCCTAAAAACAAAAGACTGACGTTATAACCTAACCTCAAATTTTTGAAGTACTTCACCCTCCGGACTAGGGATGGCAACGATACATCGATGTTTTGAAAACATCGATATATCGAACTTAAAATTCGATGTTTTTCCATCGATGTTTTAAATATCGATGTTTCGTTGCATCGATGTAACAACTGGAACATCGAACAAACATCGAACTCCATTCAACACGTGTTCGTGTGAATGTGCGACGATTATAAAACTGATGGCGTTTTCCATTGGTAGAACCAGCGCGAACTGAGTGTACGTGCGTTTGTGTCCTTTTCTACCTATATACAAAGAAGAATGATAGAAATACATTTGACGTGTCCTAAATTTACCAATGGAAAACGCTATGAATGGCCCGAATGGGAGTCAACGCTGGGTTGCCACAATAATTTACGATCGCGGCGCAGTAGAACATAAATGTTATTTTAGTTTGAATGATTCTTTGTTTTATTTATTATTTTGATATTGTATATTATGCGAGAATATATCGAAACATCGATGTTTTTCTTTCGATATATTGGATCCATCGATGTGACTTCCAACGATGTCGATACATCGAAGTTTCTCTTTCGATGTTTTGAACCCATCGATGTGACGTCGACCGATGTCTAACGATGTCGATAGATCGATGTTTTTTTAAAAATTGCCATCCGGACTCCGGATCTGAGGCGTGTTGACAAATGCATCGATCCGGATCAGTTTACGAGCTTTAAGCGAATAGCGAATATACAATAAATTTAAAATGAGGCGTCAGATAACAACAAAGCCATTTTTAAATCAGTGACCAAATCATTACCCAGTCAGACCATTGGGCAACACTGTCTCATTTAATCTTAATATTTTGATTTTTTAGGTTAAACATTGACTATATGGAGCAACGTTGCCAAATAAGGTAACGTAGCCATGACTAGGTCACCGATTTAAAATCGCCTCAAATAACATTGGGGTATCGTGGAGTGGTCCCGAGGAACCGTGGTCCCGAGTAATCTAATTTTCGTCAATAAAATACGGCTAAGTTCATGCACTTGAAAAAATGCGAATTTGTTTCGAGTGCATATTCAACTTTCTTAAATTTAAAAATAACATTAATGCCACAGATCAAACTTAAAAAAAAGCATTTCTATTATTTTTAAAAAATAATAGTTTTTATTATGGAATCTTTATCTAGTTTCACAAATTTTCAGGGAATAATGAACAAAGATATAAAGTAACTGATGTAAATTTATGTTCTGAAAAATCACAAAACACATTTTATTTATGTAAATAACAAATTTTTATTTAAAAACTATTTTAGCATTGATTTGATTTGATGTCACCAGTAGGTACTTGTTAAGCCTATATTCACATGAAAATATCTGCAAGGTTTTTTCTTGTGACTTATCTGGTACCTGTAACAAAAAAAAACAAAGCAAATAAAGTAAAAAATTACACAATTACATAATAATTTTAATAAAAGCACAATGTTCTACTGTCTACAGCCCAAGTAAATAACTTGTTTATAGATATCTTATTCTAAATACTAACAAGTGTATGGGGATATGGGTTTTATATTCACATGATAAAAATGGTCGTTAAGTAAACGTGCCACAAAAAAAATTAGAGTTAATGAATCTTGAGCAAAGAGTTTATTAAAGGAGAAAGAGCAAAATTTTACTTAAACGAAGTTGAGGTGGATTAAATAAATACTCTAGTTTGCTCGAGTTCGAGCGTGACACATGGTTAATAAAATTATAATCGTTATACTACCAGCAATTAGGTTTACAAATTGACCAGTATATCCACCCAGACAAAAATGTTTTGTTAGCTTAACTGGACAAAAGTTATATAGTATGCTATTACGGGTATAAACACAGAACTTGAGGTTAAAATAAGAAACAAAATTGTACTCAAAAATTTTGTAACGTAGGTAGTGATAGCTACATATTTAACTAAGATATTAATGGCAATATTTTACCTTAACAACAAAGGTTTTGTTTCCAAATTTTTTTCTTGGCAGTAAGGTATTTCGCCGAATATTGATTGTGTCTAGGATAATCTGTCAAATAATATTCATTTAGAACTCCATTCCTTACATGTAGGTTTATATCAGGAAGTATGTTTTTGTGCTTCCATCAAAAGTTCGATTTTTAGGGTTAGGAATTCTCATTCTTGAGAAATATTAAAATCTTTTGAATGCACCTAAAACAAACATATAAATGGATAATAATGACAAGAGGATTGTAGTTAAGGAAGCTGAAAAGCAGCAAATTTTTTATGTAAAGCATTTTTAACGCAAATTTTAAAAATCAACAGAAAAATTATACAAATTTGGCTGGTATCTGTACGGTATTTTATGGTTCAATGGTTTCATACAACTTACCTTAGAAATACATATACATATGTTCACAAGTTTATTTTCTTCTATATTTGTGTAATTTTTCTATTCGCTTTGCCTATTTTCCCAAAAATATTTGTTTTGATTCAATATAACTTCGCCTTACAAGAAATAAGAAATACAAAACGCTTTGTTGATTGTTGACATTAAAATCTGACGTTTATCGTTCGAGTTTTCCCGAAACTGCGACCTTTGGAAGCGATGTTGCGCGATTGCTGTTTCGAGTAGGCCTGGGCCGGCTTTGATTAAATCTTGGGTAACTTGACTAAAATTTAACAACGCAAATTTAACACGTTGTTAGCTAATCATCCTTTCTGCAACCCGCCGTAAGAGTTGCGTAAAGTGAGACAAAATGCGAGATATAAAAAATAGACGGCAGTTGAAAATGCACTTACCGGCTTCCTTCTTCCAGCTGGTGGGAAGTCGACCTCGTGCTACCCTCAATAGCGTAGTGGACTGTATGCACTAGCCGTTACTCAACACATGCACTAGCGGGTAAGCGACTAAGCATATAGCAATTAAAAACTCAAAAAAAGATTCACTTCAAAGTTCTGCCGTTTTAAGAAAGCGTGAGCACTTGTGGTACGCGTGATACGTACTGCTTTCTGCACTGTTTGACGCATATCCATGGGTGCAAATTCAACTGTTGAACTTTGCGCGGTACCTACATTAAACATAAAAAACTGGGTGAAATAAAAAATATACTTGGATATTTCATTTTTTGTGTGCAATGTTCACTATGTCCATATCCTTTCTTTCCTAACATAATATTAACCGAAATATTTGCACAAATCAAACTATACCAACTAATTTAATTCCCTTGCCTTAAGAAATCGATGTGCCTCACCAACCCCGAGCACTTTCACTTCTCATAGCTTCCAATAAAACAAGAGGAAAAAGTGAAAGCGCAAAATAATATTACCTATAATGCCTCTTGCCAAACATCAAAACAAATCGTTGTTTCGTAGTTATTCCCGAAAATATGAAAGAGTTGCACCAACCCTGGCTAGAACAACGTGATGTTGAGATTCCTTGCCCCCCACATTTTCCCTATGGAGCACGTTGAAGGAGAAGACACAGCAAATTGCCCAACCCCCCACGTACTTTAGCAGAGTTGAGAAATTATATTCAAATTGCCTGGGATACACACTGCCTCCAGAAGATATCGATTAAATTAAAAATGTGGTAATGCCCATTATTGTAATATTATTATATTGCATTCTATATAAATTTGCAAAATTTCATCAAGCTAGCTACATTATTTGTGGATGCTGCAATTTTTATGATTAATAGAAGGTATATTATAAATTTTTATTCATCTAAAAATAAAAGAGAAAAGTTCTGTTTATCCCAACTTCTACTGTAGTTTAGTAACTAAGAATTACTAGAGAATTTTTAGATGGAAACCCTTTCATTCAATAACAAATTAATTTATACATTCATTCCTTCTTTGCTTCAGTTTAAAACATTTAACCATAAATTTATCAGTTATTCTTCTAATATTTTATCATGCTTTTAATGCATAGAGCCAAAGTCAAGAATGCAGGGATGACTGAAACTGAAAATAAAATTCCCATGACAATTTTAGAACTTATGGAACTGCTGCAAGATAATACATAAAATATGAACGACAATATGTTTTATGCTCTTTTCTATACCTCAGCTGATTTATTGAAGGGATTACTTTCCTGCCATGAGAAATGGAGTTTCCATATGAGTTCTACATTTTTATTTGACTACTGGCTTACCTTCGATTATATTTGTTGTAATAGATCAACTTGTTTTAAATGGTCAGTGATAGTCTTACTACTTCATATACACAGATTTTTACATTTTTTCTCAATACCGAAAGTGGTATTTTTATTAAAAGCAAATATTGAAAAAAAAATCCGCAACAATGAACTTTTTTCAGACAAGGAATATGATAATATAGGTGTACCTCTGGGAAGGATTTTAGGACATTTATTATTTATTCTTTATTTAAATCATATTCAAAATGCTGTATTCAAATCGGTAAGTTACGATAATTTTCTTAACAAAAGGACGAATACTAACTTTCTGAACGTGCTGCGTGAAACAGAATAATGTGTTTTTTTTGACAAATATGCTGTAGTGAAAGAATTTTGGTTATACTTTTAAAATACTACGTAGTTGTGCTCAATTCGTATTTTTCATTTAGATTTTTATCTTTTTCTTGGCAGAAAGATTAAGCTAGTAGGACTCACGCTTATCTCATTAATAACGTAACATAGGGTGTCATAAATATTAGTTAAAACTAGGGCTACTGACCAAAAGGATTGATTTCGCAGTGCCTTTTAACTATTTTTTTTGTTTTTTTCTTAGAAAAGGTTTACATTTTTTTTTAACTTGTCTTAAATTACTCTTAAAAACAGAAAATAACTTCTCCTTCAAGATTTATGTCCGGCAACGACGTTACAACAAATTCAATTGTTTTAAGTTTTTCACGCGCAATTTTCTGTCGAGCGCTATATCGGGCCATGTGCTCGTTCAGCCAGGTGCGTCGAACATGGTTTTTAAAATTTTTAAAATGTTCGGTTTAGGAAAAAATACCATTAGGTATGTGTGTAGATTATCCCAGGACTCACCCATTCCAATATATGTAACCATTTCCATAACACCCTGTGTATAAAATGTCGCAAATGATGCAGTGCAAAATAATATGTTTTTAAGATTTTAACTATCACATAATTTTAGGGGCTTATGATGTTTTACTCAATCGATGTGTCTTTCAGAGACAGTTCCAACGATACTCAATATTCATTTTGACGAAAATGGCGCTTACGAAAACGCCTGGAAAATGGTGAATATGCCCCTGTCGTTGATCTTCCACTATCGTAACTCTTACTGCTTAAACGTTAAAAATTGGGAACTTTCAAGGTGGTCGTTCAACCCTAGAACGGTATCGATATTTTATGACCCTGCATTGGTATCCATACGTAAATTTTACGTACGTATTGTTTTTATATGCTTTGTGTTAAAATTTGGTTAAATAAATTAATAAAACACAATCCATTTTTCGTTTCAAGCCTTATTTTGCTAAGTAAACATATAATATTTTTTTTTTATCTAAGACATCCCACGTAGACTTCAAGCCTAAGTACAAACGTACTGTGGGTGTCTGAAGAGAAGGGAAATGTAGTTTATTGACACGGGATTTGAAGGATTGGAGGTTGGGACGGGAAGGGAAAACATCTGCAGGCAATTTGTTCCACAATTTGGAGACTCTAGGTATGAATGAGCGAGAGAAGTGGTCTGTTCTAGGCTTTTGTAGCTGGACAGTAAAGGGATGTACACGCAACGCGCCTCTGGTTGTTCTGCTAGGGACACTCAGAGGGGGAACAATACCGGCCAGCTCCTTAGAGCAAAATCCGTGGAAGTAGCGGTAGAAAAGGGCTAAATCCCCAACAGCGCGGCGATGAGCGAGAGAAGGGAGTTTTCTCGTGAGGGATGGGTCACTGATAAGTCGAATGGCTCTCCCTTGGATAGAATCAAGGATCTTAAGTGTCGAAGGTGATGCCGCTCCCCAGATGTGGGAGCAGTACTCTAGGTTAGGTCTTATTTGGAAAACATAGAGAGTGTATAAGTTGGACGAGGAGAAGTATTTTCTGGCTCGAAAGAGGAAACCAAGCTTTTTAGCTGCCGATGTGGCTACTGAAGTAATGTGTTTGTGCCAGCTGAGATCATGTTCGAAAGCGATGCCAACGAGATCGAATGTTTCATTGTTTTGTAGGGCTTGGCCATTCATGTGGATGGGGTAAGCGTTGCCAGATTTTTTGCGTGGGAGGGAGCATGACTGGGTTTTGGAGGCGTTGAACTGAACAAGGTTCTTGGCACCCCAGTCTAAGATTAATTGAAGATCTTTGGAAAGGGATAGGTACATAGATCTGCGTCCATTATCGAACTCCTGATTCGAAACTTGTCTGGAAAAATGAATATTGGAGTGAAGAGTACTATCGTCAGCATAACTGTGGATGGGATTAGTAGTTGAAGAGAGTAGGTCATTAATGTGAAGAAGAAATAGGGCTGGTGCCAGGACTGAACCTTGGGGGACACCAGCATTGATAGGATTGAAGTTAGATGAGTGACCGTCAACCACAACAGATATGCGCCGATTAGAGAGGAAGCTGCCGATCCAGGTACATAGTTTGGTAGGAAGACCGTAAGAAGGTAGTTTGTTGAGGAGTGCGGCATGCCATACTTGGTCAAAAGCCTTGGAAATATCGAGAGCAACAATCTGAGATTCGCCATGAAATTCAAGAGACTTGTTCCAGTTATGTGTGACAAAGCTAAGAAGATCAGCTGTGGATCTTTGATGACGAAATCCGTACTGTCTATCATGGATGAGTTTGTGTTTTTCTAGATATTTTAGAAGTTGCAAGTTGATTACTTTCTCCATAACTTTGATGACAACGGAGAGAAGAGAGATAGGTCTATAATTGGATGGAAGGGTCTTGGAACCTTTCTTCGGGACAGGCTGCACACGAGCAGTCTTCCAGCCATCTGGGAAGACACCCCTGTCATAAGAGATCTGGAAAAGACGAGTTAAGATGGGTGCAAGTTCTGGAGCGCATTTTTTTTGAACAATTGCAGGTATGCCATCCAGACCAGAGAACTTTTTGGTGTCAAGGGATAGAAGAATTTTTTGAACTTGTTTGACCTTAAGTATTATATCGGGCATTTTGTGGGGTACAGACTTTGCGATTGGAAGAGCGAAATTGGGGGGAGGGATCAAGGTGGAATTGGCAGCGAATTGTTTAGCGAATAGTTCTGCTTTCCCTTTAGAGGTGGAGATAACTTCGTTGTCAGACGTCAGGGGAGGAAAAGTGCTTCTACAGAAGTTCTGACTAATGTTTTTGGCAAGTGACCAGAAAGATTTGCCGCCGTTGGGACAGGAAAGCACTTTATCTTTTATGCGGTTGTTAAAAGCATTTTTGGACTCTAAGATAGTTTGGTTGTATTGATTTCTGGCCTCGGTGAAAATTTGACGATTTTCAGGTGTAGGATTTTGAAGAAACCTTTTGTGAGCTTGGGATTTTTTGAGCCTGGCTTTGTTACAGCCCTTGGAGAACCATGGCTTTTGATGGTGGAGTTTAGGTTTCTTGCGGGTATGTATATCTTTCTTGCGTATGTATATCTTTCTTGCGTATGTATATGTTTCTTGCGGGTATGTATATCTTTCTTGCGGGTATGTGTATGTAATATACTCAGTAATTAAAAAGTGAAATTTGCGTTGTTGTGTTTGTGTCTGTGCTTCTCGATCTAAGTTTGATATGTGTTCCAGTGTGATTTTGGCTCCGTGTGTTTTTTTTTCAGGCGTTTTGGAATGGGTGGATTGTCCTTTTCCTTATTTTCTTTTGAGACAGCAGCTAATACCTGCGATTCCATTTCTTCAGGTGGCAACCATTCTGCATCAGCATCGCTATCGACAAAATTACTTTCTGCCTCAAATTCAACCCCAATAAGAATATCCGTTTCACTGTCACTACTTTCCAACAATAATTTCTCCAGATCTTCGTCTGTTAAACCTCGTTTCGACATTCTAAACGTTTATTGGTATCGACACGTAAAACTTTCGTGTGGAAATTAACTCGTATTGGTAACGATGAATTAGGTGTAGAGCTCCAGAAAATAATACCATGTAACCTCTTGCACGAGCACTTGCGAACTGGCAACGCATAGCTGGGGGGTCGAGAAAATTTGCGGGCGTATGGCTCTTCTAAATGCACATTATTGTTCTTGAACACATAAATTTTACGTACGATACCGATCTAGGACTAAATTACTTAGAAATAGCTAAATTGTACACACGTTGTCATTTAAATAAGTTATTTTATCCTTCAAGTTTTTTCGAAACTAGAAATAAAGAGTCAAAATTAACAATTAAAAAATTTTATGAACGCCTCACAATGACATAATGAGACTACGAAGGTTCAAATTTTAAATAATTAACTGTATTCGATTTTCAAACAACTTAAACAACTTTAGGAAATTTGAACATATTTCTCCAATTCTTAGGTAATGTAAGTTACTAAATTTGGAAACCAGACGAGAAATTCACTTAACTTGTTTTATAAATAAAGAGAAAGTAATTTCTTTTCAACAACATTCATATTTACACAACAAAATTGAATACAGAAGAGATCATAATGTAAATATTTTAAATTAAAACAATTTGGGAATACTAATTTATTTAACTGGGATATATAAATCCTCTTTTAATAAAGCGTTAAATATAAAAAAATAAGTTATGCTGCTTTTAAAAATATTATTAAATTTTATCTTAATAGGGTTGGATTGGAAGGTTAATTAACAACTTAATCAAAATCCCTCCGTCTTGTTCTAACTAATGATACTATCCAAATCATTTTAAGTTATTTTATTGATATTTTATAGTAATTTTATAGTATAGTAATTACACAGATCACTTCTGTCGCTCATTCATACCTAGGCTGTCCAGATTATGGAACAAATTGCTTGCCGATGTTTTCCCTTCCCTTCAACCATTTAAATTCCGTGTCGGTAGACTACATTTCCCTTTTCTTCCGACGCCCACGGTACGTTAGTGCTTAGACTTGAAGTCTACGTGGGATGTCTATAAATAAAAGACCAATAAATTATTGTATTTTTTGATATATTTCGGCACAAATAAATCACTTACTTATTTAATAAACTATACTTACCCAGCAGTTTATTTGTTTTGAAATGTTCTTTACATTCTTATATTCCCTGTTATTATAAATACACACCTACTGACAAGTCAAACTTTCAGATGCGTATTGTACTTCCATTTAGACCTGTAAGTCTGAATTATTCATGGCGGTACAATACTGTACATACAGCCTAGATTGTATTTTTCGAGACTTTGTATTCATAAAATTATGGAAAGTCATGACGGCAGACTTTTGTTTTCGGCATCTTGCTATATTCAAACAAAGTTTTGTAAAACTCTACATAATGTCACTTTTTTTTTGCAGTGATCTGGTTTATAATTTCGAAATGTTTCGAATTTTTTAGCTAACTTTGATTTTATCCATCTCACTTCGATTTCTTTAATTTTACACTACATAGGAGTGCGTGATCCTTGAAACAAAGGATTAAAACATTTTCTTCTCAAGCTTTTTTGGTGGGTTCTTTCTCCGTGTTCGAAGATCAGTTGAGAGAGCTTACTCGCTACATTGTGCCAAAGGAATTCTTCGTATAACGGTGTGCCCAGAGTTACACTTTTTCTTTCAAATAAGAAAGGTTTAAACAACTTTTTGACCATCTTACGTAAGGAATCAAATTGTCTTTCTGATACTATTTCTACAATATATTAAATAATGTATGACAATGTGGACATCCATAATAAAATGAAGTTAGTGTAGATCGAAATACTGCTGATTCTTATAAATTAGTTTAACTTATAAAATGTAATATTTACCAACCCTAAGGTCTGGTGGCGATAAAATTAAATTAAACAGTGTTAACAACGTTATCCTTTTTATTTTTTGCTGGACGAAAATAATTACCGTAAAGCTGAGCTTTAATTATACGAAAAATCACAGCGTTTTGGGTTACCCTGCCTGGCCATTATATTCATATCTCGACCATTGTCGTGATACAATGAGGCTCATGAGAGGACATACCTTACATAGAAAGTCAATATCATTATAGTGTGTAAATTCACGAATATTTAAGGATTTTCAAACCCAATCAAAATTTAAAACTAATATTTCTTAATACTACTCGGGCTATGCTAGTTTATCCTAAAAAGTACTAGGCAATACTAGTACGTCCTAGGAAAAAAGCAAACGTCCTAAGAACGGTAGGAAATTTTAATATGTCCTAGGCCAAACTAATATATTCTTAAATCAACTGTAACAACTGATTCAATATCATCGGCAAAAGTTTTCTTTCTATTCAAAACTCATGCATGAGGTATTTTGCACCCCTTGTACAAATCATATAAGTCCTTATTTTAATAATAACTTGATTTTAAATATGAAAAATCGAAGAAAAAATCATATGTACTCATCAAGAACCTTCTTATTTAAAAGTTTATTTTCAATCTCAAAATTACCCTTACCAAACAAGAAACATAAATTTTATTAGAGTGCCTCGGCATCATACAGCTAATTTTCAAAAATCATTTAGTTTTACAGCAGTTCATATTTGGAATAGCCTACCGAATGATGTTAAGGATCTACCATGTTATATATTTAATAACTATGTAAAGGGGTACACTTTGGAGGAGCAGAGAGGTGAAGTTCAGTGACCTGCCTCTTCATATTACATAACGTTTCTAACTCTATTTAATTTTCCTTTTAGGTACTCTCATTATGCTGGACTACTTGCATCGATTTAGCGTTGATTCAATTTTTTTATTTCAAATTCGTCCCTTAATATTCGCCTTTTCTCCGCCCGTGTTGTCCTTGCGTCTGTGTCGGTCTTTGTTTCGCTGTATCCTGGTTAACTTTTTTTTTTGTTTTGTTTTTCTCTCCCCGACTGGTCAACAGCTTTCAAACTTTTTCATATATATTTTTTCCCTTACCTTTATCAGTTAATTACTAACATAATATGTAACATTACCAATTAATTTCATAATTTTAATAACGACGGCTCGTGGCTAGTGTCTCTTTTGATGGGCTAAATCCCAGAAATTCTGCGGATTTGTGGTAACGATTTGTTAATGATCGCGGTTTAGTTCAATTTATCTAAAATAAATTTAGAAAATGCATGTATGTGTTATTAATAAAGAAATTTTGTTTGAATCTGAGTTTAAGTATGTATAGTAAAAGTCAGATATGCAATTTTATATTGTTTTATTAAGTTAATTATTATAAATACATAATTTGCCTTTCATCAGGCCACCATCTCAAATAGCATATCTGTTGATTGGGAATTGGAGATGATTCTGAATGTAAGTACATTTTTGATCAAGGAAGAAACTCTATCTCATCATATGTTTAACAAATCTCGAGACTTATTTCTTGGGCACAGTATTGACATCCTGAGATATAATGCCGGTACAACCACATAGTACATAAAAAATCTCATACATTACCGCATTTGCTCAGCTTCTGTTTAGGTTTGGTCAGGCAAGCTGTGACTCTGAGAACAGTGCTCCCTGTATGTGAAGAAAAAATGCGCATTCGTGATATGCAACCCCGTAAACACCTAAGTACATTCAGTAAATTAAGCAAGCACACTTCTGAACAGTATTAATTGTTCAAGCAACTCGTTTCAAACCTAAAAATGTCATTTTGAAGAAAATTAAGTACCAGAATAATTTACTTAATTTTTTTTATTACTGTTAGGTAAAATTTATTACTATTTAAAAAACAGCGTGAGATATTTTCTTAAGCACGTGTCCTTATTTCGTGCTACGTTCTCAAATTCAATTCAATCCGTTTTTAATTTTTTGCTCGAAATTTTTAACAGCCATGTGATCAATCGCATTGTCTACAACAATCTGTCACGTGCCCGTCAAAAATAAGGAACACGACCTCGAATGTATATTCCGTTGCCTATACTCACCACACCTAACCCGAATCGTTCATCTGTGATGTAAATAGAAAGTATTTGTTGTTTGCGTAGAGTTCGGTTTATGATTATAGTGTAATTTGTGTGTAATTTCTTTTATTGTACAATTAAATGTCTTAAAAACTAGTCTATAATTTTGTTGTGCCAATAATATGCAAAAATATCTATGCAAGTTTCCAAAATAAATTCTTTTTCATGTGCCAAGAACTGGTGAAATCAGAAGAAAGTAGTAGAACGTTAATTACACATTTTAAATAAATATTATTAACTACATATTAGTACCGCCGAATTCGAATAATGAAATTTAGCTATTTGGTTATTGTTACGGTTTAATAAATTCCAACAAAAGTTTGAGGACACAAAATGTCAAAGTTATGATTTACCACTGTCAAATTTTAGCGTAAGACCGTAAGATAAATAAGAAGAAAAAACTTATTTGGAGCTCAGAAGCACATAATATTATCTTAAACAAATACGTTTAATTTTTACTCCTTGGATTTCTACACAGCTAAGTAAAGTCAAGAATTGTATTAAAATAAGCAGTCATTATAAATGAATCAACTGTCGGCAAAGAAGAAAATACGATAGGTTTATGGATGAAATTTCTTATGGATATAGTTTCTTAAATCAGGGATAATGAGAAAGAAAAAGCTTCCTTCTTCCTGGTAGTTTCTTACATTCTGAACAAATATTTTATTTTCTAACAGTGTTAGAATAAAAATACGGCAAATTCTGATTGGGTTTGATAGGAGGGACATATATTCCGGAAAATAGCTTGTTTTACTATTATTTGTTTAGTCCATATTATATAAGGTATCTTCAGGTGGTTTAGACAACTCCTGATTCTCATTCTACATAATTATATGTACCCCTGACTTAAGGAACTTTATTGATTTTTAATAATTTTATCTACAGTAAATTTCACTGCGAATGCTTGGAACTGCTGTTATACTGCTTATGCAGTTCGACATCGCATCTTTAAGGATTTACTTTTTTGAAAAAAACGCATGTTCGTTTATCCTGTACTGACGAAAACTAAAGAGTTCGAAACCGGTCTGCAGGTAACGACATTCTAACTAAAGAAAAAATTTTCGTGGTAGTTTCTTGCATTCTGAACAAGTATTTTATTATCTAATTGTGTTAGAACAAAAATACGGCAAATTCTGGTTGTAATCCAGCGCTTGGAGGGACATGCATATATGTAGTTCGGAGAATAGCTTGTTTTCCCATTATTTGTTTAGTACTTATTATATAAGGCACCTTTCGGTGGTTTAGAACGTTTAGAGAACTCTTGATTCTCATTCTACGTATTAGCAATAGGTTTGTTAGCCCGCAAATTATCTGATTGTCCTTGTGGTCAGTTTTTTTAAATCAAACGTAATGTTTCTTGTCCACGTAATCTCCTAATTGTGAAAATAATCGCGAAAAAAGTCCTCGAATTTACAGTATACCCGCCATAATAGCACTTTTATTTACATGACATATAACATTACAACCAACAGGATCATGTTTTGCAAGTTTCAAATTTTATATGAAACTTTTTAAAAGAAAATATTTTTATTTCTTAATAAAAACCAAAATAAAAGTTTAAAAACAACACACAATGAATTTTCCATAAAAAAATATTTGATGATTATTTAGATTACATCTACAGGGTAAATTTTTTAAAGTGTTGCAAGGCGATATTTCGAAAATGTTTAAAATGTTTTCGTGAAATTTTGGTGAGTTACTAGGGAGATGGGGGATATTACTAAACATATTTTTGATATTCACCCCCTCTCTTAAGAAGTTGGTCGAAATGCCCCCCTTCAACTTCCAAACACTTTCTCACTATTTTGCTAAACGAATTTAATATCCGCTGTAACACTTCAGGTGTCACTCATCATAAGCAAGCAAAGCGGATTCGGTCTTTCATATCATTTAAAGTTGTAAGTTCAGTCGCCATCACTTTGTCATTTATGAAACCCCACAAAAAAAATTCAAGGGTGATCAAATCCGGAGAGGCCGGTTGAGAAATAACCGTTGAAACGTCAAAATTCCTAACTGACCTAAATAAATATAACGCATTTTCATGGGAATGACTAATTCTGAAATAAGTAAACTCAATTTATTAGTAAAATTTATTTATTTTTTAAATTCAATCAAAATTAAGTTAATCATAATTCTGTAACCAAAAGAGCAAACCAAAAAAAAATTGTATACATACGTAATTTTTTACGTAGGTTCGAATTGTACATAGTAACACACGTTCATCATCCCATTTAAAATTCCAAAGTTACCACATCCGTCAAACTAGAGAAAGGGATTAAATAATGTCAAAAATGTGTTTAAATATGTCTCCCATTTCCATATTAACTCACCAAAATTTCATGAAAATATTTTAAACTGTTTTCGAGATATCGCCTTGTAACAGTTTAAAAAACTCACTGACTGTATATATTATTATTGCCAATTGAGGACCTTGCTGCAAGAAGGAGGCAGCTCCATTTTTGTTAACTTTTGGGAAATAACAAAAAACGTTCTATAAAAATTGCTCTTTGTTTAAACAAAAATGTAACGTTCCAATCAAAGTATGACATATTGACATACAACTTACAACTTTATTCCTAACGCTATAGCGTTATCTGACAGAAAAAACTGGGAAAAAAAATTGGAGCTGCCCCCTTCTTGCACCAAAGGTGAAAAAAAGAAGGTACCCTTTCCACATATTATAAGGTAAAAATACTTAGTTTTGAAAAAACTTGTTTAATAATATTGAAAAATAAAAAATATAATATCATTTTTTCTTATACAAATAAAAGTTCAGTTTATTCATCAGCTTGATCATCGTCATCAGTGCCAGATATCTGGGAAACATGCTCATTATCACCAAGTTGTTCACTTTTAAGGGCTTGACAATACTCTAACTCCTGTTACAAAAGTTTTGAGAAAAAAAATTAAGGTGCTCTCCAAAAATAGGGATGCAGTACATCAAGCCATCCTTGGAATTTACTGTTGCTACGGGTTTTGCCATTTTGTTAGACATGTCAAATTGTTGACAGTTCTTTTCGCGATGGCATACAAGTTAGATATTCGCAGAAGTATTTATAGACTTGTTGGGCAAATACCCAAAAAGGAAATAGTAAGACTTTTTCAAGGCGAAAATATTTCAAAAGCAACGATATATCGAACAATTCGGGAATGTGAAGAAGGAATCCCTTGTGTGAACCTCCCAAAAACTGGTCGACCACGCAAGTTATCTCAAGCACAGCAGAACAGGTTAGCTCGAATAATGAAAAATTCCATTGGAAAATCTACAAGAAAGGTTGCTCCTCGTTTCCGAATTTCCAACGCCACCGTTTGTCGCTCCTAGCATTATAAAATGCTAGGAGCGGTATAAAATACCGAAAGAGAAAAAAGGCGCCCAAATATACCGATGCCCAGATAGCAAGGATACCCAGATGCTGCCGCAATTTAAGACGAATTCACTTCGCGAACAACAGATGCGTTGTCATGGATGATGAAAAATATTTCACCCTTAGCCATGCAGAACTACCTGGAAATTCTGGATTTTATACCGACAACATAGAGGAGACCCCAAATGAAGTTAGATAAAGCCAAAGCTAAATTTTCAGAAAAACTATTGGTTTGGTGTGCCATATCCGAAAGGGGAATATCCAGGCCTTTTGTTAGTCGTGTAAGAGGAGACGCAGTGAATGCTGAAGTCTATATCAGAGACTGTCTCACAAAATTAGTTGATTTTATCAACCAGCATCACGCAGATGTAAATTATATGTTTTGGCCGGATCTAGCATCAGCACATTATGCTAGAGCTACACTTGGTTGGAAGCAAGAAACATTCCGTATGTGCCCAGGATTGATAATCCCCCGAACCTTCCCCAAGCCAGACCAATTGAAACTTTTTGGGCTCGATTGGCTCAGAAAGTCTACAATGACGGTTGGGAGGCCAGAAACGAGCAGGAACTTCGGCAGCGAATCATCCGGAAAATAAGAGAAATGAATATACATGACGCCCAAAACCTCATGAGACCAGTTCGACATATACTGAGAGTTGTTGAAGAACACGCACCCTTAGCGGCATTAAACTAGATGATTTTTGTAGAGTAACAATTGATGTTATAAATATATTGTTGTACAATAAAAGTTTATTCAGTTTTAGAAAAGTAACTAAGGCCAAACTTTTTCTCAAAACTTTTGTAACAGGGGTTATTTCGTTTTGAGGAACATAGTTAGTAGCTAATTGCATCACGTCCGTCTATGTTGCCTTTTTCACAGGTAGTGGTGAGTTGGAAACCAGATTGTTGGTTTCACCTGGCAGATTATCCTCAGTATCTCTTAAAATTTGGAATGATTCAAAAACAGGTAGCCAGTCGAGACACTAACAGCAATGGTATGCGAATGGTCGTTGTTGTACTCAAAAATACGATATTGGGAAATCTTAAACCATTTCTTTTCAGCATTCATAATAACTTTCTTAAAATGGTTCTCAAAATACCCGCTAAAGTTAAGAATCATATCTTGGTGGACTATAATAGGTATAAAACCTTTGGACGCCTCTTGAATATATTGGCAGTATTGTGAAGGGGAAAAACATAATCTTTTTTTCTTAAAACTTATCTATTACCCCAAAAACAACGATCGCATGGCAGAAAACCTGTGTTCAACGATGTTCAACCATTTGCAAAGAAGTGGTTCTTACAAGAAGATGCAAAAACTGTACTATGGTTGCATTCTTATGTTGAGCTGCAGCATTGTCTGAAAACAAGTAGAGTACTTTTACATTTCTGGGGAGTATGTTTTTAATATAGTAAAAAAGAAAGGAAATATCTTCGTTTGGTGATTTTCGGGCAGTGGTTTCATCATAAATGTAAAAATGAGCCTTGCTGGTCTTGCCTGAATGGATGCAGAAATTGTACGTCCACAGTTGACGCTTGTAAAAAGCTTCGCCGGCCGGAATTTTTGGTAAGGGAAGATTATGCTGATAATCAAACGTTAAAACTTCAACATCATTATTCTCTTGCTTAGTTTTGTTTTTTCCTTTAATTCCTTAAAAAAATGGCTTGACCATTTCATATAAGTTCTTTTCAATCTGCAACTCGTTTTTTTCATTAGCATCAATGGTGGGATCTTTAATCTTATTATTTAGGACATCACACTTCTTACAGGCATCCGACCGTGGTGACCCAAAACTGTAGTTAAAGTTCTGTTTAAAGTACCGAAAATAGAAGTCGTGAGTCACTTTAGGCTTATAATTTTCATTAGTAACACTTTCTGCTTCATTGAGTTGTAAATATAGTTCATACATCTTCCTTATATTAAGAGCACGCTACCGACTTCAGCTGAAACATCCCGATGATTGCTGCAAGAAGGGGGCAGCTCCGCACCTGCACCCTTCTTGCACCAAGCAGTTACGGAGGCAGGTCCAAAAATGTTAATATCTTTGCCATTTAGTATCGGAGCTGCCTTTTTCTTGCACCAATCGATTCAACTGAAATTTTTACATGTAGTACATATAATAACTCAAATTTTGACAAAAATGGAGCTGCCCCCTTCTTGCAGCAAGGTCCTCAATTATTTCATTAGCGATTAAAATTTTTATTGGGAAACTCCTAAAAAATATATAAAATTCCCTTCAAAAAGTGCGATTTAAACCGATAATTAGCTATTATTGCCTTTGATACAACTTGGACCAATGTAAGATTGATGCGATGCTTTTTAAATAAGACGAAAGTGTACATTTAAATACAACCGTTTAATGTTATAATGTTTGCTCAGATCGGATTCAATTTGACGCAAAGGTATAATATTATCTTTTATTAGTATATTTTCCACTTTCTCTAATCGTCCAAAGTTTCGTTCTTTTACGGTTTATTGAAAATAGTGGGGAATATAAGTATTTGAAGAACATTTTACAAAAGCCATCTGCTGGATCAGTACAGTGTAATAACAATATATTTTTATGCCTTAAACTTTTTTGGGATATCTAACGATGTATTTCAACTATAAATATAATAATTTGAGTCCTTTCCAACGACTTAACAAAATCAAAGTTTAAATAAATATTGATTCCAAATACAAATTCAAAATTATTAGAAATTTTTGGTCTTACCTGATTAAAAAAGAAATTAAACGTAACCCGGACTTTTTCTTTTAAACTTTTTTTCAAATTAAAACGTATATATTTTTAGGACGAAAAACAATTTCAAACGAAAAGTTCTTGAGTTAACCAATTTAATAAAAAGAAAATTTTAATAAATTAGCTTATTTTAAGTAAAATTGCTGTTAATGTTCGATCTCGGTTTTATGTTAGGTATAACAATCTCTTTAAAATTTATAAACCCGACATTTTTCTCTGGAAAAAAGTTTCGGAAAAAGCAAATCGTGAGATTTTCACAGGATTTTACGTAACTTACACTATTGCCTAAAGGTTTGTAAATAGTTTCATGGTGAATACAAATGAATAGAGTTGAGGCAAGAATTGTGCAAATAATAAGTAGAAGTAAATATACAGGGAAATATTTACATTTTTGTATTTATATACATTTATAAATAATTTACTTAAATCCCGCGCATTGTAGGTTTCTGTCAAAAGAAAGGAATCTGTCGCCTGGATTTACTAAAAAGGATTCAGATTTAATAACTGGCTTAAATGTATGTAGATATTCTAGTTGATCAGTTAAGTTCGGACAAGTTTTTGTTCTTTCACTATTAATTAATAAGTCGTTATTATAAGCTAATGCATTATTGTATTATTTCTGCGATATGTAATTTTATCTTGAAATTTGTTGTTAAAACGTATTTAGTGTTATTATTGTATAAAATACGTTCTTAAATTGCTATTTTCTTTATACGTTTACGAAAAAAGCTGAAAAATAAATTCATAGGACAAAATTGTTTTTTTCTTACACTGATCAATTTAAATCCTTGATTGTCAAATTGGACCGACTTTAGCAATAGCAAATTTAACACATGCTTTTAAGAGGCAGTCAGAAGCACAATAGTTTAGAACCCTCCTTGTAGTCTACATCAGAAAACCCGTTTTACAATATTACCGTTAACACTTTCCAATATAGATATCGGGTGTAATGCTATTATTTGAATTTCTTTCGACCGATTGCTCAAAAACGGCTACTCGAATAAGAAATACTACTGCACTTTTTATTCATAATAAAAAATGCGGTATTGCCATTTAAAAAATTTGTTTAAGTAGCTACTGTAAAATTCAACGATGAAGAAAAATGTTTTTTTTTTATTTTGCTTAGTTAGGTCAGCTCATACAGCTTTGCTTTTGGAAGTAGGTACTAGTCTATCTTTTCAAATAAAAAGTTAGTCTCTGTCAGGTTTTAAACATATATATATATATATATATAAATATATATATATATATATATATATATATATATATATATATATATATATATATATATATATATATATATACAGTGACCGGCAAAAAGTTCGCAACATATGGGAAAAATTTTTATTAGGAGAGTATCGGAAAAACTTTCCCAGGGGATCGGTTCTGCATGTCCGATAACCTAAAAATCGATTTTGACATACGTCACGTGACCACTGGTATAGCGTCAAATTAAAAAAAAATTGTTAATTTACAAAAAGTGAGGTTAGTTGACGAGATATCAAAAAAAGTTATTTGAAAAAATTGCTTAGAATTAAATTCTAGGTCCTTGTGCAAAATTTTAAGATTTTATTTAAAAAAATTGGAAAACTCAATTCTTTTAAATATTTTTTTATCGATTTACAAATTTCCGGTTTTTTTCATTTAGATAGCTTGGCTAATGTAAAGCCCATGTATCTGGATGAAAATAAACGAATGTAGTAGTTTTTTCTACAATTGACAGGACAAAATTAAAAAAAACAGGGTTTCGCCGGACGCTAGCTGTTGCAATGATTTGTATCTAGCAGCAGTGTCAAAATTTTAGAGACATTTCAATGAGATTACATTGAGAAAACCTTAATCGTCTTAAATATATCTGAAGTTCGACTTTTTGTAAAGTTAAGGGGATTAAAATAGATAATAAACAAAAAATTACCTGTTTATTTAATCGAAATTTTATAAACGAAAACCAATGTAAGAAAAACTTAAAAGTAGTCAAACTCTGTACTAACAACACAAAAAATCATTGTTTTTCCTTGGGTGCACAAAATTTAAAACTCAGTATGACCACCATTTCTCTCCATACATACTGTTGTTCTCGAGCGCAACTCTCGATTAACATTTCGGAGCATTTTACGATTTATTTGGAATACACAATTTATAATGACATTCTCTAAATTTTGTATATTCCTAAAGGGTCGATGTTTGTACACAGGGTTCTTTAGGTATCCCCACATAAAAAAATCTAACGGAGTCAGATCTACAATTCTACAATTGACAGGACAAAATCGAAAAAATAGGTGTTCGCCGGACGCTCGCTGTTGCAATGGTTTGAATCTAATGAAATGACTGTATCAAGATTTTATTAAGATTTTTCGCACATAAATTTAACAACCAGGTCTATTTAGTTGTACTTAAAACTACCAAAGCAGGCTCTGAAATTAAAACAACCAAATAATCTAGTAGGTTAAAAACAACAGAAAAATGTCAAACAAATTATAATTTGTTTGATTTCAACCTATGTCATTGGTTTATGTCTCGCATCTTACTAAGTTTGATATTTTACATAAGTTTATTAATATTTTATTCCTTAAAATGGCACCCACACTACTTCTTCAGGAAAAGATAGAAATTATTTTAATTTCTGGAGATAATTACAAAAGCCATAGAGAAACAGCAGCAATTTTTAATGAGAGGCACCCCGATAAATCCCTCCATTATTCCACAGTATCTCGTCTAGTCAATAAATTTAAAGAAACGGGATCGGTAGAAAATCAGTATAAAGTTTCCCATGAAAAACCGGTAACAGGTGACGAAGGTTCTCTGGATGTGTGTTTGTCGATCACAGAAACACCCCAATTAGCAGTTAGTCAAATATCGGAGATCACTAACATTCACGAAAGATCTGTGCGGAGGATATTAAAAAGAAACAAATTTCATCCGTACAAACCTAAATTTGTACAAGTATTAAAAGATAGGGATTATGACGCCCGCTTCGATTTTTGTGCCTGGTTCCAGGGTATGATTGAGGAAGATTTTAATTTCCCAAAGAACGTTCTTTTCTCGGATGAAGCTACATTTACCTCTAACGGAACCGTCAGTTCACAAAACTGTAGATGGTGGGCCACCGAAAACCCAGACTTTGTAATTCAGAGTAAAGACCAATATAGTTTTAAGGTTAATGTGTGGTGCGGAATTTTCAACCTCAGAATAGTGGGACCTTTTTTCTTTAGAGACAATTTAAATTCAGAACGATATTTAAAATTTCTACAAACTGAGATATCTGACTTTTTAGACAATTTGTCATTAGCCGAAAGAAGAAATTTATACTTTCAACAAGACGGAGCTAGCATTCATTCCACAAATGAGGTGAAGAGATGGCTGGATCAAGAATTTGGAAACCAGTGGACGGTTTTCTGAAAATCCGTGGCCTGCGAGATCACCAGATCTGACTCCGTTAGATTTCTTTATGTGGGGATACCTAAAGAACTCTGTGTACAAACATCGACCCTTTAGGAATATACAAAATTTAGAGAATGTCATTAGAAATTGTGTATTGCAAATAAATCGTAAAATGCTCCGAAATGTTAATCGAGAGTTGCGCTCGAGAACAATAGTATGTATGGAGAGAAATGGTGGTCATACTGAGTTTTAAATTTTGTGCACCCAAGGAAAAACAATGATTTTTTATGTTGTTAGTACAGAATTTGACTACTTTTCAGTTTTTCTTACATTGGTTTTCGTTTATGAAATTTCGATTAAATAAACAGGTAATTTTTTGTTTATTATCTATTTTACTCCCCTTAACTTTACAAAAAGTCGAACTTCAGATATATTTAAGACGATTAAGGTTTTCTCAATGTAATCTCATTGAAATGTCTCTAAAATTTTGACACTGCTGCTAGATACAAATCATTGCAACAGCTAGCGTCCGGCGAAACCCTGTTTTTTTTAATTTTGTCCTGTCAATTGTAGAAAAAACTACTACATTCGTTTATTTTCATCCAGATACATGGGCTTTACATTAGCCAAGCTATCTAAATGAAAAAAACTGGAAATTTGTAAATCGATAAAAAAATATTTAAAAAAAATTGAGTTTTCCAATTTTTTTAAATAAAATCTTAAAATTTTGCACAAGGACCTAGAATTTAATTCTAAGCAATTTTTTCAAATAACTTTTTTTGATATCTCGTCAACTAACCTCACTTTTTGTAAATTAACAATTTTTTTTTAATTTGACGCTATACCAGTGGTCACGTGACGTATGTCAAAATCGATTTTTAGGTTATCGGACATGCAGAACCGATCCCCCGGAAAAGTTTTTCCAATACTCACCTAATAAAAATTTTTCCCATATGTTGCGAACTTTTTGCCGGTCACTGTATATATATATATATATATATATATATATATATATATATATATATATATATATATATATATATATATATATATATATATATATATATATATATATTAACCGGCTCTGCCAAACCCGGCATATTAAAAAAGGCCACCTCGAACCCACTAGAAATAAAAACGTGCGGGGAGTGTATTTCGTTTAAAAACGAACTATTATGAACAAATAAACTCATCAGTCCCTGAGGGGTAATATTTGTGCAAAAAATAAATAAATTATATATTTAATAAACGTTGACAAACCCAACATAATAAACAGAATTCCTATGCCCGTTCTCTTATAAATTATATGGCCAGCCGACGTTATCAGACCCTGCTGCGTTGCCATTACTACTTTCATAGTAATGCGTTCTGAGAAATCGTTTGGCGCGAAAAGTCGGTGAAGTAAGGTCATTTGTGTAAGCGGTGCAGACTGTAACAAGTGTATAATATAATGTCTCGTGGAAGAAAATGTGTGGAATTATCAAAAAAAAAAAATGTTTTTATCAGGTAGGTACTTTTTAGTAATTTTTCTTTAAAGTGGTGATGTTTGTGTGGATAGGATGATCACCTATAACCTTCCCAATTTATTTTTCTAAATTTAAACGATTGTTTATTGATAAATATAATTGATATATTGGGTAAAACAAATATAAACAGATTATACAGGGTATTAATTAAGTTACCAAGCTTTAAGATATAGTTTTTTGGCTCATTTTAGGGCAAAAATTTTAAAAGTTAAACATAGATCCACTACGGCTTCGTTTTTACGCTACAGGGTGTTAAAGTTTTAACAAAATTAGGGTACTTTATTTGTATTTCGGGAATGCCAAAAGATATAGAATTTAAACTTGACAGTCCCTAATAGATATTTTAATTCTATATTTTGAAAGGAAATAGTATATTGTACAACGAGCATGGAATGACATGCATTTCCTACGAGTATGACGTTTGCAGCATGAGCCGCAGGCGAATGCTGCAAATCATACGAGTAGGAAATGGTCATTCCATGCGAGTTTTACACTATACTTTTTCTACGAATGTTACTGTTACATAAAATGGGATTAGTAATATTTTTCCTTTTAAGATGTCAAAAAATGTCAATCTGACATTCCACAAATAAAAATTATAAAGATTTTGGATGTCAACGCCACCTTTGTAATAAATACCCGTGCACAATGGGAACTTTGTAGTTCAATCACCATGGTGATTGAAGCACAATGAAAATGTGTAAAACACAATGCATCATGTTCCGAAATTACTATTGAACATACAATAAAGGTTTTTATTGACATTCGTAGAAAAAAATAATTTTTTAACTTCGTCATGGCCGTAGATATGGGGAACCATCTTATATTGTTTAAAAAAAAACTAGTACGCTGTTTTTGTCTCAAACTAGTAGTTCTATTATTATATAAAGCAAGAAAGACTAAAGACAAAATTCTTTCTGAAGATGCTTGATGTGACCAAGTTTTTTCGAGAAAATTGACAATTTCTCTTTTCACGCCTATGGATGAATTTTAGACATATCTGAAGTCGCTCAAAACCAAACCAAAATTGGTAATACGATAAGTCGATTAAAAATAAAGTTATGCATGTTTATTGCCAAGCTCTTAATTTTTGAGATCCGAGGTGTACCGAAAATTCGGATAATTCGTATAATTAAAATTTTTTCAAACCACTTATCTCGAAAACTGAGCGTTTGGCGACCAATATTTATAAAAAAACATTTCTTTATTTAAAAAAATACATAGAGAAACCTAATCATCAATTTTGGTGTAATATGGCGAAGTTACAAAAAAATTCTTTCTTCTAATGTGTAGTTTTTAAATACCTATGCATTAAGAACACATAAATTTACTAAAAAAAAAACAATCTTCCATTAAAACTGATTTTTCTTAGGGCCCCCACAGGCACACTTGCGGTGCAAAATACTTGATTTTTTTTATTTTATTTATTACTTCTTACCCATGCCAATAATGTTTATTACACTTGTCAATTTTTTTTAAACTGGGAGTACGGCAGTGCGCAACTACCTTTTCTGGAATCAATTCAAGCCCTTTATAACTATTGACTGAAAAGAGATAAAAACTCAAATTTTTCGGTATCGATAGATGTGAAATATAACCTAGTTTTGATAATTGTACCTTTTTCATATTATTTCTGTCAGAACATTTTTGAAACCTGCCTATTTGCCACTCACTTATTAGAATTCTGGAGCACTTGTAATGCCCATGAGCGTTCAAATTTTCCATGCAGGCAGGATTAGCAATGCAAGCTAAGGAACAAAAATGCTTTTACCAACCCCAAACTACTTTCAATTTAATTTTTAGATCATAGATTGACGGAAGTAGAAGAGGTAGGGTGCAGTGACCAAAACGCTAAAAGTGTACATTCTGAAGAGTGCAGGTCTCTTCCTGAACGTAGTAAATATTTCGCCAATGAGGTAAGGTAAAATTATAATAACTATTCTCGCAGGCCACAAAATTAATTTAATTTTCCTATGTGTAGATTTCAGAGACATTGCCTGATATATCTACGAGGGAGAAGGTATTTAGTTATTTGCAAAATATACAAGAAAGTTCAAATAGCTTTGACCCATATGAGTTTAGAGAAACAATCAATGAAGATATCAATCCGTTTCGGATTCAAGCCAGTAAAAATTATGAGTCTTCGTGCTACATCCCTTACCTTGAAGTACTGAATACGTCTTCAGAGATTAATCCTGAAAAATTAACTTCCGATATTATACCTGAATGCAGTCAGATAGATAATAATGAGCCAACGTTTTCTCAAAATGAAGGAACAGCAGAAACTCAGAATATTACTATTGGGCCTATTAATCTTAAATCTGAAAATAATGATAACGCCGATGACAATAAAGACTCATTAAAGATGACTTTTTTTTAAATATACAACATTAAACACAGAGGATAAAAAATCTAAATCAACTAATACTGATTTAAAAGGAAAAATACGTATTTTAGAACATATAACAATTACAGCCCCATTTACTTACAAACCTGTGGACAATGTAGATGATATGTCGGCTAATGGACACAAAAAAGACGGTAATGCTAATTCTCGGTTCAGTGATGAACCTTCAGATCAAATATCAGATGATTCTCTTGACACAGATACACTCCATTGTCCGATGATTTAGATTCTTCTTTGTCTTCAGCTTCAAGAGGCAGTGCAGATGAAAATATTCTATGTCATGTCAAGGAACGTGAAGATATATGCAAGTCGGAATGTCATTCCACTGGAATAACTCCAGTTATAATTCACAACGATTCTTTGGCCATAGACTACAAGCAAACCTCAGATGATTCAGGATTTTCAATTTCATGCCCTGGCAAGAAACAGGTAAGGAAAGTTCTTAAAAGCAGACGGTTCTGTTTTAATTATTCGCGAGAGCGAAACAGTTCAATTCCTTTTTCAATACATTTTTATGTATGGAATTTAACTAAACAACTTTAATATTAAAATAAGTAGAATATTTACTGATTAAATACCCATTTTAAGCTTAGTTAAATTCCGAGTTTAAAGTCAAAAAATAGTTAAATACCCAGTTAAAATAGGAATTTAGATAAATATTCAATTATAAAAATAAATATGAAAACATAACCTAATAAATACATTTAAGTAGTTAACAGGATTTGTAAAGTTGAATTTCTTGTTCCCAGCAAGTTTTTTTTACAAACAACTAACCGAAGCTAACCCAACCTAATCTAATTACGCAAAATAACCTAAGCCAAAACCAAACTTCTTCAATGTTTGGGTAATGGGGTTACATTGGGTCAGCCTCTGGTAGTTTTGTTTGTAAAAAATACCCTGGCTCGCTTTATTGCAGAACCAACGAGAAAACCCAAACAAAGTAGCCCATATTGCTGATAACAAAGATCTGTGCCCATTTTGCTTTGAAGGCGTGGGACATTTTTCCCGTCACTTATTTAGAAAGCATACTGACGAGAAAGCAGTAAAAGCGATTTTTAATATGAAAAATAATAGTAGAGAAAAAAGGTCGGCTATAATAGCTCTGAGAAAAAAAGGAAATTTTATTCTAAATGCAGAAAGAAATGAACTAAAACCAGTCAGAAAGCCTCCTAAGGAGACGGCAAACACAGACAGAGATTATTATCCGTGTACAACCTGTTTAGGATATTACAAAAAGACTTATTTATCCCTTTGACTCCTGAGATTATTTTTTTTATAATTTTAACGTTTCCTGTAGGTTTTATGTTATATATTAAATTAATTAAGATATATTAGTACGAAAAAATTATGTGCACCAACTCCCGCAGGACTTTAAGGACTTACACAAATGTGACCTCCGGGAGTCAACAGTGAAACACACAATTGTGTATAGAACATATTTATTTTTAAAAAAGTACACAAATAAACTTCGATTCTCAAAAATGAACAATAAGTAACATTAACAGTTTGTAATAGAAAAAGTAATTACTTTGTATGAAAGGATATAAAGCAATTTTTTGATTTTGATAAACATAAATAAACATTGCATTTCATGCACCTGATTCGGGATCGGCTGTCACAACCACGTGCTCTACAGCAAAGTGGATTCTTCAAATCGTCGCTAACTGGCCAGTGTTCAAACCCATCGTACCTTTTGTCTTCGCATGGTAATGCAGCAGCTGCTCTTCTCTTTTTTAGAAACAAATTGTCGCCTTCGTTTTCTTTCAGCGCATCGTCCGAATCGCAGGCATCTTCTTCTTCGCCATATTTACGTTTTTTTGATCCAGCCACAAGATATTCTCCTAGCTGAAGTCTGAAGTCCAACAGTCCTAGTAACTTTTGCTTGGATTTGGAAGCTAAATAATCATCTTTGTACTCTTTCCAGCTGTTTACTACTGCCATGTCAAACAAATGTAAAATTACTTTTATGGTCCACTTCTTAGTTTTGAAAAAAGACCTGTAATATTCCAGCATTTGGTCACAAATGTCAACTCCTCCCATATTTTCGTTATAGGCTGCGACTACTTTTGGACAAGGTACTTCAATTCTTTGTTTTTTACTCTTATCCCATCTTTGGACGGACGTTGTTGGCTGTGATCCATAGGCTGTCGAACACATTAGCACAGATCTGCTGTCTTTCCATTTTGTAATTGATATTTTCTTATCTGTTCGAACAAACTCATCCGATTCACCACGTTCCAGGTCTTTGTCTTTTTTGAAATCACATCCTTTTACCCTATTTGACATTATGGTTCCGGTTCCATAAAGTTCCATTTGTGCTAACTTATCCATAAGTGCGACAGTAGTAAAATACCTATCAAAAAATACAAAGCCCCCTTTTGGTATTGTTTCAACCAGCCGAAGTATTACAGATGGTCCTAATCCCAGCTCCCTATTTGGCAAATTTGTGGTAGTACCCTGATATATTTCAAAATCTAGGATAGTTCCGGAGCTTGTAGTAAGCACAAAATTTTTGAGTCCTACAGGACGTGGTTTATTTTTGACAAATTGACGAACAGGGCATCTGCCAAGAAACGGAATCATCTGTTCATCAATGGAGTATGTTTTTCCGCGCCTTGGAATTTGTAGGCACCTGGTTTTAACTAAATTAATCATGGGCTGCACCTTCCACAATTTGTTTAATTTTTTTTCTTCATCTGTTACAGTTAAATTGTCCACTATGTGAAAGTTGACACGTAGCTGGTAAAATTTATCTCTGGGCATCGCATTAGCTACTAGTGGCAACAGAAATTTAGATTGCCAGTACATATGAATACGAGGAAATTTCAGAACACCCATAATTGCATGCATTCCGAACATTTTCTTAATGTGTTCGGAATTAACACTTAATGTCTTTCCAGTCTGCTGGTGATAATATCTGGCAGTAAAGTCTGCACCTATTTGGAAAAAGTCATCATTTAAATATTTTTCAAAATACTGCCACGGTGTCGCAACTGTAACTGGAGGCAGAATGTTATCCCCAGATGGGCCCGGTTTTGATTGAAAGGATCCCCTTTCCCAACTTAACTTTTGGAAAAAAGATAACGGAATATCGTCCTCACTATCTGAGCTGTCGTCAGGTTGAGCATCATTGTCTGGGTCTTCAAAGTTACCCTCTGGTTCTCTGATTTCATTTTGCTCGTCTTCCAAATCATCAAAGTCACCCCATCCATCATTCTCTTCAATATCGACTTCTGAGCCGACTTCGTCAAGTAGGTCATAAATGGCGTCCGGGTTAGCTTCTAGCTGTAGTAGGTCAATAGATTGTTCTGTAAAGAAAATTAAAAAGTACACTCCTAGACCTCACAATTGAGTCATGACGTAAAAACTAACCCCCAAAAAAAAAGCACTTCCATATTTTGCGCATGTTTTGCCACATATTAAAAATGTAACATCTTTTTATTCGTTTACATTTATTTTTTATACATATTAACAAAAATGTATGCAAAAAATTGGATACTTACTTTTCGATCCCATTGCAACAAAAATCGGACCACGTGCAGCGCATGAAAATCGAATGCATACTGAAATTTCGCGAGAACAACATTTCCAGCGCTTCGGTAGCACACTTCACAATCGTACGATTCCGGAGCAGACCAAGCTTAAGCGAAGTTTAGCTCTTATTTTTCATGTATTTAAAGACGTCACAATTGTGAGGTCCTGGAACGAAAGGGATATGGAGACACAAAAAAATGTGCAATGCACTAAAGGGTAATAAAAATGATGAGCCTCGAACCAACCATCTGAGTGAAGCCCAAACTTTCATTGCAGCTACTGGTTTTCTGGGAGCTTATTTAGAAAAGAGTCGCTTGAGAACAGAAGTGTTTCCCGTCATGAAGCCTGATGAAATTAGTTTTACTGCAAAAAGCGATCCACTTATATGTCTTTATGGTGAATCATTTTTGAACAAACATAAAAGAAAACAAATGAACGTTATTGCCTCAAATAAAATAGGCGAAATTGCAAGACTCAAGCTAGTGTTAGAAAAAATTACAACGATTAGAGATTCTATGGATTTTCTGAAACCTGAGCTGTATGAAAGTATTGTTGCAGCGACCAAAATTGTTTGTGGCTTCAACGCAGAGTCGAAAACATATAAAGCTCCATCGTTGGCGCTACATTTTGGAACAAATTTAAAGTTTTTCTGTGATATCGCCAAAAAGGCTGTAGTGACGAAAAATCCATTATTTCATTACATTAAAACTGATGCTAGAGATAAAAAAACTTAAGGAAATTTACGAACTTCGTGATATGATAACTAACCATTGGTGCAATGATGTATCAAGCTTGGCAGACAAGGTACTAAATGAAGTAAAAATAAACAAGCCTAAGTTAGTACCCCTGACCGAAGATATAATTTTTAATAATTACATTCTGAATCTGGCATCTGAATCTTTTACTGGACTTAAAGACACTAAAGATATAAAAAAATAACTATAAATGCCTTGCAGAGTGTACAATGTGCCTGGTGTTAGTTTTTAACCTAAAAAGAATAGGCGAAGTACAATTTCTGGATATAGATAGTTACGAAAGAGACTGTTCCACTTTAAACCAAGAGGAATTTATGAACTGTCTCACAGAATTGGAAAAAAACATGAGCTCATTTTTTAAAAGAGTTGTTGTATTTGGTAAAGGAAGTAAGCCTGTCCCCATTTTGTTTACAAAACAAATGCAAGTATATATCGACTTTCTTCTTGAGATTCGAAGAAAAACAGACATAGTTCCAAAAGATAACATATATGTGTTTGCAAATCCAGGATCAAAGGACAGATGGATGTCTGGATCGCAGGTGGTAAGAAAGTTTGCATACAGATGCGGAGCAAAAAAGCCAGAACTGCTGACATCCACCAAATTTAGAAAACAGATTGCTGGAGCAAATTGCAAAGTTCATGGGCCATACGGAGAAGACGCATACAGATTTTTATAGGTAAGCCTGTAATTACAAGAAAAGCTGTTAAAAATATAATATTCTAAAGTGTAATATATTTTTCCCTAAACTGTTTCGATTTTATAGCTTGTCAAAGTTAGAAATTCGAATTATTAATCAGTCTAACGACAGCGCAGAAAGTCAGCATGTGGTGTTAAAACAATTATTTTGTCCTTAACATTTTATCAAGCCTAATTATATTAACGTACCATCCTGATAAAAGACACTGGGACAATCAATTTTTTAGTGTTTGGGAATATTACAAAATATATTCTTGTAAACTGGTGCTAAGCTTGTCATTTTATTATTGACATATTCTTTGTCAATAAATCAACAAACTAAACTGACAAACTTAACTTCAAAATAGAAGAAAATATTGTAATAAGGAGATTAAATTATACAGCGTATCCCACGGAGTTCTTGGCATATGGGAAAAAATTTACTGAAAGTTGAAAAAAATCACTATGGTGTACTACATATTAATAAACTAAGAATCCTTATGGAAAAAATCTGAAAAGACCCATATACACAGGGTATCGACAAAAATGTGAAATTTACTTAAGAATAGAGTACCTTTATTTAGCAAGATATAAAAAAAAGTTATTTTAAAGAATTATTTGCAATCATTCTTTCTCTCTAAATACGAAATCACAGCCAACTACGAAAAAAAAAATGTTTTTACATTTTTACTTTACGTTACGAAATTAGTCTTAGTATAAGTTAATAAAAAGTGATTACCTTTCACACAGGTACATTATGCTAGGAATGACTTTGACATAGATATTGACATTCTTTGAAGTATAGTTTGAGTTTTGTAAATTTATTCTTTCTTAATAAGTAATAAATTTGTTTTGTATTAAAACTCTTAATTTTTTTCATAGGTGGTTGTGATTTTGTAATTAGAGAGAAAAAATGATTCCAAATAATTCTTAAAAATAACTTTTCTTTGTATCTTGCTGAATGAAAGTACTTGATTCTTGGGTAAATTTTATATTTGTGTCGCTACCCTGTATACTATGGGTTTTTTAGATTTTTTCCATAAGGATTCTAAGTTTATTAATATGCAGAACTTGTCTACACCAAAGTGATTTTTTTTTAACTTTCAGTAAAAAGTTTTCCCATATGGCAAGAACTCCGTGGGACACGCTGTTTGTATTTCGCTGTCCAAGTTCTTTTGGGCGCGATGGTACATAATATATCGTATATTTTTTAAAACACATTTATTTGAGTTCATTGTATTTATTTTAGGCTAACGGAAGATACCTACCAAGCAGCAAAGGTAGCAAAGGTTTTATTACTTTTAAATCCAGGGAAAGGAGAGGAATTCAAAGGTAAATGTTTGGGTGACATTGAGGTAGGAAAAGATCTGGTCGAATTCGATGAAAATGATGAAAAGGAAGGCAAAAATGAAAAGAAAAACAAAGATGAATCCGACAAAAATGATAACAATTACATTAATATTGATGGAAACGAAAGAGGTTAACCAATACTTCTGATAACTGCGAAACAAATCAACCTGTGGTTAAATCTCCTAAAATAACCGTTTCCTCGTTTCCAGACCTGACAACCGCCAACGTTGGTCTACTGAAGAAAAAAAATTAATATTGAATTTTTTCAAAAATTTATCGTTAAAAAAATAGTGCCTAAAAAGCGAGATTGTTTAAATTTCATCCACCAACATGATAATTTATTTTTAGAGAGCGATTGGGTACGAATTAAGACCTTGGTGTATAATACTTACCGCTTAAACTAAAATGAAAAAAAAACACTAAAAAAAAGGGGTTAAATTAAGATCAGTTGACGATTTTGCGAGTCAAAATGTGAAAAAAAAATACAAAGTTTGAACAGACTGACCAGATCTACAAATAGTTTGTTTTGTGTTTTGCATAAACAGTTTTACAATGTACATCTTTTTTCAAATTATGTTTAGTAGTTTAATTTGTTTTCCTTGGATATTAAAAATTTAAGCATTTGTTTACAATACTTTTTAAAATTTAGTGTGGGTTTTCGTGAAGCCTACGTTTTATTTTCTGTTGTACGTTAATAATAAAAAAGAACAAATGCAATTGCTTAAATTTCATTTTGTGTCACTTAATGGCAGTATTCATCGATATTTGGTTTAAGGTTGACAGGACTCCTTCATAGTTTTACAAATGATCCACCAGCAAAAACATCGGTGGAGCTCATAATGCTTTCCAGATTTTTAAAAATTGTATTATTAATAAGAAAGTCATAAAAAGTGAGTTTCTTTTACTTTTTTTTAAGAGAGTTTTGGTATATATTTATATTTTATAAAATATTTTATTCTGTTTTTATATGTTGTATTTTATATCCTTTTTAAATAAACAAATGGGTATAACATAAAAAATGTATTCAATGCCTTTGTTTCTCTATTCAGGTTTTGTAAACATAATGGGGCTTACTTCCTTTTTCAAACACAACAACTGTTTTAAAAAATGAACTCCTGTTTTTTTTCCAATTCTGCAAGACAGTTCAGAAATTCCTCTTGGTTAAAAGTAGAACAGTCTGTTTCGTAACTATCTATATTCAGGGACGTTCCGAGAGCATTGTAATTAGGGGGGGGGGAGAGCAGGAAAACTTCCCAACTGAGTCAACTCGTGAATCTCAACTGCAGAACCAAAAGTTTGGCAATGTTATTTTTATTTTTTTTGTAAATACAGGAGACCTTGCTTTTCCCAACTTTCCCAACTGGATCGGCATTGGGGGGGGGACGCTCCCCTCATCCCCCCATACGCACGTCCCTGTCTATATCTAAAAATTGTATTTTGCCTATTCTTGTTCGGTTAAAAACTAACACCAGGCACATCGTACACTCTGCAAGGCATTCAAAGTTATTTTTTATATCTTTATTGTCTTTAAGTCCAGTAAAAGCTTCAGATGCCATATTCAGCATCTAGCGTTCAGCAATTTAATATCTTTAGTCACGGGTACCAGCTTGTTTATTTTTATTTCTTTTAGTAGGTACCTTGTTTGCCAAGCTTGATATAACATTGCACCAATGCAATGGTTAGTTATCATATCACGAAGTTCGTAAATTTTCTTAATTTTTTTATCTCTAGCATCAGTTTTAATGTTATAAAATAATGGTATTTCAAAGATATAGAAAGACAACCCTCTCTCCCCGCTTGTCGTGCGGTAGATTTTGAAATTTTACTTTCGTTTTCGAAATATGCATGACTTTTAAATCACTAAAATAGCCCAACTTTACAAATTATTTTCTTTAAGTCAAAGCCTTAATTCAAAAATTCATTACACGAAAAGCATCGTATGAATAACTTATTATTCAATAAAAATTACTCGAGCTATTATGTACCAGCTAAACCATTGCAGCGATTTTTGAAAAATCTATTTTCCCAGATAATCCAAAAACCAAAGCCAGATTTAAAGAAGTATTAAAAAAGTCGTTTAAAAGAGGGTATACTTTAGATATTTTTTAAATTTGAGTCGATGGATTTGCCCATTTTCAAATAACCGTCGTCCAAAAAATCGCGAATTGAAAAAACTCAAATATTGTTAATATATTCTTCAAGGTGAAATGCATCAAATTATTACATATTCTAGTTTTCGACATAGAAATATGTCTGCAATGCAAATGCGCGGTTGCCAAATTATGGGACGGTCAACGTCGGTAATATATGAGTGGCGTGTAAATCCAGTTTGTATAAAACAGCACTGACCTCTAGGCGGTAGGTCGCTCGAACTAGATCTGTATAAAAACGCAAGTTTTGCCGATTTTTCAAGCCCACCAAATCTTTGTTCCCCTCTCATCCCCACACCCCTCTTAACACTTCTATATACGTAAACGTTGTCGAGCCCGACGCTTGGTCTGACAACGTAAATTTTGGCTTGGCAAGTCGGTAGCGTATAGCGTTTTGGGTCTGTATAGTCGGTCGAACAAATATATATATATATATATATATATATATATATATATATATATATATATATATATATATATAGTATATATATATATATATATATATATATATATATATATATATATATATATATATATATATATATATATATATATACCCAATCAAAGTATACATAAATAAAACTAACACTCTAAACAAGTCTCATACGCACATCTACATGTAATAAAGTCCATAATTTTCCGTCTAAAAAGTCCTTGACTCCCAATAATTATCAAGCAGAAAATTGTCGAAACGAAGACACTGATCCCGTGGAGATTTGTCACTATGTACTAGACGGTGGGTTGGAATGGCTAAATTATTTCGGCCCCTAGTATGGTAGCTACGAAACAAATTATTTGTCGGCAGTCTGTGTTTGTTCAAGTGAATGCACCCCAACAAACCGCATATATAGAGCCCATAAGCCCCCTACAAGAGTGAACCGGGCAAACACCTGCTATTGACTTTAAGATAGGCTTTTGTGCCAGAAATATCTCGGGTACCATGCATGCTACTGGCACCCCAGAAGCATATTTCGTATCTTATTCTACTGTCCACTTGGGCATAATAAAAAAACAGTAAACACCTTTCATCCAGCACAGTTTGTAAATTTCTTATTTTTTAACAACAATTTTTTAATCAATTTTTCACAATGCGAGTACTTAGCCAGATCAAACACTCATCAGTATATAGGTAAATGCCCAATATGCAAAACTTTCTCTTTCTTTTATCGGGGCAGATTTAAAATAAGCATCTATTATTATATTATTTGCTTTGGATCTGTTTTCTGTTTTCATTAAAGTACATTTTTAAAGTGATATTTAATTCCTAATGCAGTGAAATATTGACAGCTAACAAAAATGTACTTGGTAAATTTAGTTTAGAATTCACAATTTTTAACCGTATATAATTTCCTGTTATAGGTTGTTGGTATTACTGCAAACCACACTTTATGTAGGTAGCCCAAGTTCTGAAATCGGAGACGTGACTAGGATTTTGATGATTATTATCTATTTATCAAAATAATATTTATTTAAATTGTATATTTTTTTCGTTTTATTCGGCAGAAACGTTTTCATAGCAGAAATATCCATTTTTGGCGGTTGGCCATTTGGGTAAAATATTGCTTCTATCCCGAGTATAATTTGATTTACCTCGCATGCACGATCCCACAAAAGCCACACAAATCACAGGAGGTTGAACATTTAACGAAAAATATACTAGCCGTATCACACGTTACAGAGTTTTAGTTGATATTTTTATAAAAATTTGTGATTTTTAAAGTTAGATGTTTGTATTGAATTGCGGAACCTTTTTCAAAATAAATAACAGTTAATGGGGGGGGGGGGTATATCCTCGATCCGCCGTTCTTTTTGCTTGGCACAGCAGATCTTTGCGATGTTGTGAGGTTTTACCGCATTCAGTTGTATGCTGATGATATTCAACTGCCACTTGAGTTCGATATGGTTGATAAGCAGGACGGGTGCAACAAGATTATTCTTCTTCTTCCAGTGCCTATCCGTTACCGAATGTTGGCAATCATTCTAGCAATGTTAATTTTATTTGTTGCTGTTCTGAATAGTCCTGTGGTGGATGTTTCAAACCATGTTCTTAAGTTCTTTAGCCAGGATATTCTTCTTCTGCCGATGCCTCTCTTACCCTGAACTCCTCCCTGCAGAATGCATTTCAGTAATGTATATTTGGTTTCGTTTCTCATAATGTGTCCCAGATATTCCAATTTTCTACGCTTTACTGTGTACATTATTTCATTTTTTTTATTAAGTTTTTATAGTACTTGGGTGTTTGATACTTTGTCCATCCATGATATTTTGAGGATTCTTCTATATGTCCACATCTCGAATGCTTCCAGTCTCTTTGTTATTGCCTCAGTTAAGGTCCAAGACTCTACCCCGTATAACAAGATGGAGAATATGTAGCATCGGAGCAGTCTGAGTTTTAATTTTAGATTCAAATTATGTTTTGAATAATTTGGAGATTTGAATGAAAGCTGCCCTTGCTTTTTCAATTCTTGATTTTATTTCTTGGAAATGGTTCCACTGTTCGTTTAGTATTCTGCCGAGATATGTGTATGTTGGCGCTCGTTCTATCACTGTCTCATTAATGGTAAACTGTACTCCTCCAATTCTTTCTTTGCTGATTATCATGACTTCTAGGCCATATTTCTTACTAATTTCAGTTACACTGTTCATTAAAAGTTGTAGTCTCTGTGCAGTGTCGACAAAGATTATGGTGTCATCGGCATATCTAAAATTGTTTATTCGTTCGCCATTTAATAGTACCCCTGCTTCCGTGTATTCTAGGGCTTCTTGGAAGATTGCCTCTGAGTACATATTGAATATGCGAGGTGACAGTCTACATCCCTGCCGTGCTCCTCGTAAAAGTTTCACTTCCTCTGTTTTCTCATTGTTGATTCTAACAGGGGCTGACTGATTCCAGTATAGGTTTTTGATTATGCGCAAGTCTTTGCTGTCAACTCCACTATCTTGTAGAACTTCCATCATTTTGTTGTGTTGGACCCTATCAAACGTCTTTTGGTAATCAATGAAACAGGCACATACATTACAATTCATATCTCTGCAACGTTGGAAAAGCACCTGAACACTGAATAGGGCATCTCTTGTTCCCAGACCTTTCATAAAGCCAAATTGTGTTGGTGATACTTGTTCTTCACAGAATTTGTATAACCTCCGATGCATGATTTTTAAAAATAGTTTCAAAAAGTGACTCATGAGGCTTATTGTTCTGTAATCACTGCACTTTTTGGTCCCCTGTTTTTTTGGCCGAGCTATAAACTCTGATCTCAACCATTCTTTTGGTATTTTTCCACTGTTGTATATTTCATTGAAAATGATAGTTAATTCTTTTTTGAAATCTTCATCGAAGAGTTTGATGATCTCTGATCACTTCATCTGGACCAGCGGCCTTTCCATCTTTGAGGAACATTATTGCTGCCTGAACTTCACTTAAAAGGATGTCTGGTCCTGTTATGTCGTTCGTTACTTGTTGATCTGCTCTTAGGTCTGAGAATAATTCTTTCACGTAGTTTTTCCTTCTTAATTTCATTTGTTCGATGTCTACAATTATTTCTCCTCGGTCATTTGCCATTTTTCCTATTGATCTCTTCCTGAATTTTCCTGTCATCTCCCCCACCTTCTTATATACACCAAATGTATCGTGTCTTGTTTGTGATATTGCAATCTCTATGCATTTGTCTTTAAGTTATTTTTCTTTTGCTTCTCTGATTTTACCTCTAATACGGTTGTTGATGGATCTATAATTGCTCATGTCATTACTTATCTTGTATTTTCTTCTTTCCTCCATCAATCCCAGGATCTCATCAGTGATCCAGGCTTTCCTCTTGCCTATATTTGTTGTTAGTATTTCTTTCTTTATTTTTTTCGTGACCTTGACTATTTTGCTTATTTTTTCCTCAACTTCTGAGCTGTTTTTTACATCAAGTAAAGCGTTACCTAGCGTGTCCATGACTTGAGTTCTTACCTCTGGTTCATTGATTTTTCTCCTATCAACAAGATTAATAGAACAAATTAGGATGTGGACAGATAGTAATAGTCTTCTTTTGAATCCTTTAAATTTTGAACATATTGGAACGATTAAGAATAAAAAAAATTTGGTTGATTTGAAATCAAAATAGATCATCAGATAATTCTGGAAATTAACTTTATTCAAAATTTGGGCCTGTATATATCGATGATCAATTTAAATTTAATGGCCATTTCAATCAAATCTGCTAAAAGATTTATCTGAGTCTCAGAAAGCTTTTTCCGTTTAAAATGTTGCTAGACAGAAACATAAGGAAATCTTTAGCTGTCTTGTCCCACTTCAACTATATGGATAAACAAGAATCGCCTCCAAAAAATGCAAAACGAAGCTTCCCGTTTTATCGTTGATGTTCCTCGCTTCTCACGTAATATCACTCTCTTCATCCGTGATCTAAATATGTTAAAGCTCGTAGAAAGTAGATTTATACACTTTGCATGTTTTATTCAACCAATTTTCGTTAACAGGTCACGTAATTATCTATCCAATAAATTAACTCCAAGAGGGTGTATTCATCGTCGGGACCTGAAAGACATACTGAGAAGATTTGAGGTGCCTAAGTATCGCACCAGGTCTTTTAGGTCCAGGTTTTCGTACCTTGCACCACTCATAGGCAACAGCATTCTCGCGCGTTAATCTCAAAGGTAAAATAGGTCGTGAAATGTTGGATGATACGTTTTCTCTTTTCACCCGAGGCATCGATTTTAAGGGCTTTTTTTAACAACTTTTTTAAGTGTCTAATTTGGTTTAGAGTCAGCTTGGTTGTATGTATCTAGTTTTGATTATACTATTTCCTAAAATACTTAACTAGTATTTAGAGCAAAATTTTTAATAGCACATGAATGTAGTTTGTCTTTTTGTGAAGTTTGACACAATAAAATTATTAGAGAGATGAAAGGGACTTGGAATCTTTCTGGCGTCAGTCTGCACTCAAGCAATCTTTCAGCTGCCTGGAATACCCTTGTCATAAAATAATTCCATATAACTTTTTAATAAACATATTATAGAGATTAAACTATTTGTTCGCTGTGTCATTGTTTATAACGGAATTCTTTTACTGTTACTAGTATAACGAAAAAATGCTATCTTTGAAATTACAATATGGCCCTGGATAGAAAAATGTGATGAGAATGGCTAACTACTTTATGCATGACCTTTTTTTATTAAATCTTTTAAATTAGATATTGGGTACACAATATGGCCTCACAAATTAGTTGGACCTAAAGTTAAGTACACTATTAATACGCTTCGTTCAAGTTAAAACCAAAGTTAAAATAAACTCAGTTTTGGAAAGCAGGAGAGCGGAAAACATTTTTATTGTTGCTCTTTGTCGAAATAAAGAAGGTATGTATATTGTAACAAATTAAGCAAGATTTGACTTTTTGTATTTATTTTTTATTATAGAACATGAATTGCACCTAAGAACATCAAAAGAAAACAACGGCAATTGCAGCTTCTGTGTATTACCAAAAACTTTTAAAACTAAAAAAACTGAAATTAAGAGGTATAGCGAATAAACTGGCACAACTTTTTTTTTTAAATCAAATAAACTAAAAGGGTAAAATTGAAGGTAGTTTTCCTTTATATTTGCCGGATTTTTCGGAAACCTTTTAGACTTCTGTCTGGTGCAGTATAAAGGTTCTTTAAGGATACAAATAACTATCTTAGACCCATTTTAAGAAAAGAAATGTAGCAACAGCGAAACAGGCGTTAATATGTTCACGTATAATAAATTGTAGACAGATTTCTTAAGTGACATTTTTAGTTTGATCTTACCACCTTGCGTTGGACGCAACTGTATCGCGTACACCCTTTATTGTCTTTTTTTAACATTTTGCAAACCATTAAAATCCGATAACCCATATGAAAAAATTTGTCCGCGTTATGTCCTTAACAATATATTCTGAATATATAAAACAAGCAAGTAAGTAGACCACAACTAGGTGAAAAATGATATTTTCGAAAAGACGTGTATTCAAAAAATTGTTTTTCGAAAAAAATGTTTTAAAAAAATGTTTTTCCAAAAAAAGATTTCGAAAATTGGTTCTAAAAAAATATTTTTGAGAAATTTTAATAGATTCTGAATATTTTGTGACATCTATAACTAAACATAAGTAGTATCTGTTAAGAGTATTTACATAAATTTTCACTTACAATATCCCTAGTGCTTAAATTATTATTATTTTTCCGAGAACACAATCCCGAGCAGCAGGCAAGGGATAATTTTCTTAAAATATTGGCAAACCAGGAAGAATATTCGGCAATTAATTTAAGCTCTTGGGACATTTGGTAAGAAAATTTCGCACCTAGTAAAATTTTAGAAATATTTTAACAAAATTGAAAATTTTTATCACGGATAGCAAAATTGAAACTAAATTAGTTAGCCATGAACAACAGAAAATTTTTACAACTGTCAGTTTTTACTTGTCATTGCGTCAGGTCAACTCATTGATTTATAAAATAACATTCCGAACCACTACGCATAATAAAGTAGTACCAAATTTCTCAGCAGAATAAAATGACGTTTTCCAACTTAAGTTGAATCAAGCTTTTATAAATAACTTAAAGACATGTTATATTTTCACTTTTTATTAACATTTATTAACTTATATCGGCATATTTGTGGAAAATCATTTATTTTAATAATTCTGGCGCACTTCAACATGACATTTTTCAACTTTAGTTAAATAAAACCTTTATAACTCACTTAACGTCATCCTATTTTCCAGTTTTTTATTAACTTTAATCTACTAAAATCGGCAGAACATCATTTAGTACTTTGATAATTCCGAAGCACTACAAGATCATGTATAATAAAGTACTAAATTTCCTAGCGTTATAAAACGACGTTCTCACCTTAGTTAAGTAATACTTTTACAAATATCTCAATAACATCTTATAAATATTTCTGTACCAAATAGGCTTTTTTGCATAGGCAAATAACTTTAATTGTAGACACTCTGATTGCCGCGTTAACATTTTTATGTTTAAAATGGCAGAAAAATTGCCAGGGTAATTTTGCCGGAAGCTGAAGCAGGATGAATATTTACGGAATTTTTCTCGTTGCCATGGGAAACGATTCAAAATAAAAAGTTATGATTAGTTAGAAAAAGTGGGTGCGAAATTTGTTAGTATTTTCTTTGTATTTTCGTATGATATTGTATTTTCAGATCTTCCTGGAAAGCCTTCAAAAAAAAAATTCAATGCACTCTACCTCAGGAGCCCACCAAATCATTTTTCAACAAAATAAATCTTTTTCCTGCAAGTCTTCGACCGACATTCGCGAAAAGAACAATAAAAAATAAATTACATAGCACAGGGTTTTATCTCAAAACGGCTGCGGCGTGATTCGAGTGTGAAATGAATTTTTCATTTACGTTCCAATAACCAGAAAACAATGAAACGACGAAATAAAAACAATAAAAAAAAGGGGTCTCTTAGCCCTGGTATTAAGATTTTTAGATACGGCCATTTTTCTGGCATTAGTTTTTATTAGTTTTTCTTTTTATATTGTACATTAAAATAGCGTTTTCATTTCGCTACAATATGTTGCTTTTGTGGTACTAAGCTATAATATTTACTACTTGTATAACTATAAAAATGTCCGGATGGAGTAGTGATTTTGAAAATTCGAAAATTACCCAAACAGTTTGAACGTTTCACGATTTTTGATGTTTTTCATTTAAATATGAATACGCATAAATAATGTATAATTATATGTGATTGTAGCGATTTCGTACTGAAAAGATCTACACATATTATTTGGGTCTTACTCTTAAGAAAAAATTAATATTTTAAAATAAGCCTTGAAAATACAAAAATAAAACAAATCCTGAAAAGAAAATACGCTGTTCACTGTCAGCAATTTTAATTATAAAATGTATGTCCGACCCTTATCTATCACTAGTATTAATATACAGGGTGTCCGAAAAGTCTTAGTATAAGCAAATATCTTTGCTATTAGTAAATATAGAGACATCAAATTTTGGGGTATCCTATCGCTTAATATTAAATCTACTTTTTAATGTAATTTACCACTACCCCCTTGAGGGTAACTAGAGAGTGGAGGTAAAAATTATTAACACTATCCCGCTAAGGTCTTTAACAAGAAATATTTTAAGGCAAACCCTCGGTCGCTATCTAAATAATTCGTTTTAAATGGCGTTAAAAATCGTGAAAAAAAGTAAAAATTTAAACACCTTTATTGCTTCTATTACTTTAAAGTTGTTCAAAAATGACCAGTATGAACTTCTTAGCAGTAACAAAGTCAATTTTAGAACTCACTTCTCAAATTTGCTATGCAAATTAGATGTCGCCTTAGTAAATTCCGTGCTGTTTTGTCCAGGATCTATTTGATTAACTTTCCCTACACGAGCGCTGCGAGTAACACATTAACGATAAGACAATATTTAAATTTGACAGAAAAAATATAGAATTAAAATTATCACAAAGGAATACCGCACTTAAAGTAAAACTATTTATTTTATGGCCTATATTATTTAAAATGTATGTCCGACCCTTATCTATCACTAGTATAATATACAGGGTGTCCGAAAAGTCTTAGTATAAGCAAATATCTTTGCTATTAGTAAATATAGAGACATCAAATTTTGGGGGTATCCTATCGCTTAATATTAAATCTACTTTTTAATGTAATTTACCACTACCCCCTTGAGGGGTAACTAGAGAGTGGAGGTAAAAATTATTAACACCTATCCCGCTAAGGTCTTTAAAAAGAAATATTTTAAGGCAAACCCTCGGTCGCTATCTAAATAATTCGTTTTAAATGGCGTTAAAAATCGTGAAAAAAAGTAAAAATTTAAACACCTTTATTGCTTGTATTACTTTAAAGTTGTTCAAAATGACCAGTATGAACTTCTTAGCAGTAACAAAGTCAATTTTAGAACTCACTTCTCAAATTTGCTATGCAAATTCGATGTCGCCTTAGTAAATTCCGTGCTGTTTTGTCCAGGATCTAATTTGATTAACTTTCCCTACACGAGCGCTGCGAGTAATCACATTAACGATAAGACAATATTTAAATTTGACAGAAAAAATATAGAATTAAATTATCACAAAGGAATACCGCACTTAAAGTAAAACTATTTATTTTATGGCCTATATTATTTAAAATGTTTTATATCGGATACACTTTCGATGGATAAGGCTCTAACAAAATCCTACGTCCACCTTACTGTAAACTATTTCCGAAGGAGGCTGGTTCAATTTCATCTGGTTGCGCAATCTCTGGCAGCTGCGATTTGTAGGCCGTGAAAGACATCTATTTCACTAATAAAAAAAAAACAAAAAAAATAAAAAACAATAAACAATTTGTATTAATTGCTTGTAAATATGCACAACTATTGGTTTTGACAGTAGTAAAAATAACGTGTATTCCTCATACTCTGTTGTTACGAGATGTTATTATTGTACAATGGTAAGTTGTTTAAGGTATTGGTGTGGGTACTGTGGCCGAATGGATATAACTTTCATCTGGCACTGATGGCCAGAAGAAGTATTGAGATATTGGACGTAACTTACTTCGGGCACTGATGGCTAGAAGAAATATTGAGATATGATCAAACCCAATCAAAACCAGAAAACAATGAAACGGACGAAATAAAAACAATAAATAAAAAGGGGTCTCTTAGCCCTGGTATTAAGATTTTTAGATACGGCCATTTTCTCGCATTAGTTTTTATTAGTTTTTCTTTTTATATTGTACATTAAAATAGCGTTTTCATTTCGCTACAATATGTTGCTTTTGTGGTACTAAGCTATAATATTTACTACTTGTATAACTATAAAAATGTCCGGAAGGAGTAGTGATTTTGAAAATTCGAAAATTACCCAAACAGTTTGAACGTTTCACGATTTTTGATGTTTTTTCATTTAAATATGAATACGCATAAATAATGTATAATTATATGTGATTGTAGCGATTTCGTACTGAAAAGATCTACACATATTATTTGGGTCTTACTCTTAAGAAAAAATTAATATTTTAAAAATAAGCCCTTGAAAATACAAAAATAAAACAAATCCTGAAAAGAAAATACGCTGTTCACTGTCAGCAATTTTAATTATAAAATGTATGTCCGACCCTTATCTATCACTAGTATAATATACAGGGTGTCCGAAAAGTCTTAGTATAAGCAAATATCTTTGCTATTAGTAAATATAGAGACATCAAATTTTGGGGGTATCCTATCGCTTAATATTAAATCTACTTTTTAATGTAATTTACCACTACCCCCTTGAGGGGTAACTAGAGAGTGGAGGTAAAAATTATTAACACCTATCCCGCTAAGGTCTTTAACAAGAAATATTTTAAGGCAAACCCTCGGTCGCTATCTAAATAATTCGTTTTAAATGGCGTTAAAAATCGTGAAAAAAAGTAAAAATTTAAACACCTTTATTGCTTCTATTACTTTAAAGTTGTTCAAAATGACCAGTATGAACTTCTTAGCAGTAACAAAGTCAATTTTAGAACTCACTTCTCAAATTTGCTATGCAAATTAGATGTCGCCTTAGTAAATTCCGTGCTGTTTTGTCCAGGATCTAATTTGATTAACTTTCCCTACACGAGCGCTGCGAGTAATCACATTAACGATAAGACAATATTTAAATTTGACAGAAAAAATATAGAATTAAATTATCACAAAGGAATACCGCACTTAAAGTAAAACTATTTATTTTATGGCCTATATTATTTAAAATGTATGTCCGACCCTTATCTATCACTAGTATAATATACAGGGTGTCCGAAAAGTCTTAGTATAAGCAAATATCTTTGCTATTAGTAAATATAGAGACATCAAATTTTGGGGGTATCCTATCGCTTAATATTAAATCTACTTTTTAATGTAATTTACCACTACCCCCTTGAGGGGTAACTAGAGAGTGGAGGTAAAAATTATTAACACCTATCCCGCTAAGGTCTTTAAAAAGAAATATTTTAAGGCAAACCCTCGGTCGCTATCTAAATAATTCGTTTTAAATGGCGTTAAAAATCGTGAAAAAAAGTAAAAATTTAAACACCTTTATTGCTTGTATTACTTTAAAGTTGTTCAAAATGACCAGTATGAACTTCTTAGCAGTAACAAAGTCAATTTTAGAACTCACTTCTCAAATTTGCTATGCAAATTAGATGTCGCCTTAGTAAATTCCGTGCTGTTTTGTCCAGGATCTAATTTGATTAACTTTCCCTACACGAGCGCTGCGAGTAATCACATTAACGATAAGACAATATTTAAATTTGACAGAAAAAATATAGAATTAAATTATCACAAAGGAATACCGCACTTAAAGTAAAACTATTTATTTTATGGCCTATATTATTTAAAATGTTTTATATCGGATACACTTTCGATGGATAAGGCTCTAACAAAATCCTACGTCCACCTTACTGTAAACTATTTCCGAAGGAGGCTGGTTCAATTTCATCTGGTTGCGCAATCTCTGGCAGCTGCGATTTGTAGGCCGTGAAAGACATCTATTTCACTAATAAAAAAAAAACAAAAAAAATAAAAAACAATAAACAATTTGTATTAATTGCTTGTAAATATGCACAACTATTGGTTTTGACAGTAGTAAAAATAACGTGTATTCCTCATACTCTGTTGTTACGAGATGTTATTATTGTACAATGGTAAGTTGTTTAAGGTATTGGTGTGGGTACTGTGGCCGAATGGATATAACTTTCATCTGGCACTGATGGCCAGAAGAAGTATTGAGATATTGGACGTAACTTACTTCGGGCACTGATGGCTAGAAGAAATATTGAGATATGATCAAACCCAATCAAAACCAGAAAACAATGAAACGGACGAAATAAAAACAATAAATAAAAAGGGGTCTCTTAGCCCTGGTATTAAGATTTTTAGATACGGCCATTTTCTCGCATTAGTTTTTATTAGTTTTTCTTTTTATATTGTACATTAAAATAGCGTTTTCATTTCGCTACAATATGTTGCTTTTGTGGTACTAAGCTATAATATTTACTACTTGTATAACTATAAAAATGTCCGGAAGGAGTAGTGATTTTGAAAATTCGAAAATTACCCAAACAGTTTGAACGTTTCACGATTTTTGATGTTTTTTCATTTAAATATGAATACGCATAAATAATGTATAATTATATGTGATTGTAGCGATTTCGTACTGAAAAGATCTACACATATTATTTGGGTCTTACTCTTAAGAAAAAATTAATATTTTAAAAATAAGCCCTTGAAAATACAAAAATAAAACAAATCCTGAAAAGAAAATACGCTGTTCACTGTCAGCAATTTTAATTATAAAATGTATGTCCGACCCTTATCTATCACTAGTATAATATACAGGGTGTCCGAAAAGTCTTAGTATAAGCAAATATCTTTGCTATTAGTAAATATAGAGACATCAAATTTTGGGGGTATCCTATCGCTTAATATTAAATCTACTTTTTAATGTAATTTACCACTACCCCCTTGAGGGGTAACTAGAGAGTGGAGGTAAAAATTATTAACACCTATCCCGCTAAGGTCTTTAACAAGAAATATTTTAAGGCAAACCCTCGGTCGCTATCTAAATAATTCGTTTTAAATGGCGTTAAAAATCGTGAAAAAAAGTAAAAATTTAAACACCTTTATTGCTTCTATTACTTTAAAGTTGTTCAAAATGACCAGTATGAACTTCTTAGCAGTAACAAAGTCAATTTTAGAACTCACTTCTCAAATTTGCTATGCAAATTAGATGTCGCCTTAGTAAATTCCGTGCTGTTTTGTCCAGGATCTAATTTGATTAACTTTCCCTACACGAGCGCTGCGAGTAATCACATTAACGATAAGACAATATTTAAATTTGACAGAAAAAATATAGAATTAAATTATCACAAAGGAATACCGCACTTAAAGTAAAACTATTTATTTTATGGCCTATATTATTTAAAATGTATGTCCGACCCTTATCTATCACTAGTATAATATACAGGGTGTCCGAAAAGTCTTAGTATAAGCAAATATCTTTGCTATTAGTAAATATAGAGACATCAAATTTTGGGGGTATCCTATCGCTTAATATTAAATCTACTTTTTAATGTAATTTACCACTACCCCCTTGAGGGGTAACTAGAGAGTGGAGGTAAAAATTATTAACACCTATCCCGCTAAGGTCTTTAAAAAGAAATATTTTAAGGCAAACCCTCGGTCGCTATCTAAATAATTCGTTTTAAATGGCGTTAAAAATCGTGAAAAAAAGTAAAAATTTAAACACCTTTATTGCTTGTATTACTTTAAAGTTGTTCAAAATGACCAGTATGAACTTCTTAGCAGTAACAAAGTCAATTTTAGAACTCACTTCTCAAATTTGCTATGCAAATTAGATGTCGCCTTAGTAAATTCCGTGCTGTTTTGTCCAGGATCTAATTTGATTAACTTTCCCTACACGAGCGCTGCGAGTAATCACATTAACGATAAGACAATATTTAAATTTGACAGAAAAAATATAGAATTAAATTATCACAAAGGGATACCGCACTTAAAGTAAAACTATTTATTTTATGGCCTATATTATTTAAAATGTTTTATATCGGATACACTTTCGATGGATAAGGCTCTAACAAAATCCTACGTCCACCTTACTGTAAACTATTTCCGAAGGAGGCTGGTTCAATTTCATCTGGTTGCGCAATCTCTGGCAGCTGCGATTTGTAGGCCGTGAAAGACATCTATTTCACTAATAAAAAAAAAACAAAAAAAATAAAAAACAATAAACAATTTGTATTAATTGCTTGTAAATATGCACAACTATTGGTTTTGACAGTAGTAAAAATAACGTGTATTCCTCATACTCTGTTGTTACGAGATGTTATTATTGTACAATGGTAAGTTGTTTAAGGTATTGGTGTGGGTACTGTGGCCGAATGGATATAACTTTCATCTGGCACTGATGGCCAGAAGAAGTATTGAGATATTGGACGTAACTTACTTCGGGCACTGATGGCTAGAAGAAATATTGAGATATGAGTTCTTGAGCTCTGATGGCTCGAAAGAATGGCGCACTGTTGGCCGAAAGTTCCTTGAACACTGGAGGCTCGACAGAGGAACAGGAAGTTCTTATGAACTGAGAAAGGGGGAGATTTCCCACACTGAACAGGACTATGCCTAAGAAAAGGGGGAGCTTCCCCGCACTAAACAGGACTATGCCTAAGAAAAAGGGGAGTTTTTCCCGCACTGATTACACACCGAATTTGTGTATTTTCCGGTCCTACACTTGACCGACGCTGTTCTGTTATGCCAGGGGCACAACAGTCTTACTTTGTGGTGTTTGGTTAACTACTACTCTGTTCCCGGCGGGAACCAAGTTGAACTGAAATGGACCACCCCTTGGCGATCAGGCCCGACCACTCATAGTCGACTTCGCGATGACGTGAGCCTTCTTCGACCATTAAAAATTAGTAAGAGGCCAAGCTTGTACCCGGTACGGTTAAGAGACGTAAAGGGGTTGATATTTGTTGTCATGGTTACTGGCCTTTTTATGCATTTACCAGAATATATTTTTAGAACGTTACAGTAATAAACCCAAGAGATAAAAAATTTTCTAAGGGAACTAAGCCTTTGACGGTCGCCGACAACGTGCCGGTGTTTTAGAAGAACTACATTAAAGGAAAGATTTTATTTAGATATTTTAGCCGAAATGGTCTTTGTATTTTACCGATAGCTGCGTATTTTTATGCAAGTTAAATTTACAAAGGAGACAAGTTTGAGCTTGTTTATTTGAAGGGGATTTTATACCTGCTTGGTTATTAATATTTATTTTGAGTTGAAAATAAAGTTATAGAAATTAATCGAACGGTTGGGTTTCCCCAACACACTTTATTCAGAATGTTTGTCCGCAGTTATTTTATTAAAAGAAATTTACAGGATATAGTAAAATTTCAATTAATTAAAATACCACAGAAATGCTAAGAAATAAGTTCTTTGACCGCCAAGAAAAACTCAAAAGGAAAGGACTATCCTTCTATCTGGTCAGGTGCCCTCCTGCTATCGCAATTTCTGGACCCTTAACCTTTATCAGGCAGGCTTACACCTGCGGTGTCTGAAACACATTACCAGAATTAAAATCAAACCCTTTACATCAGGAATCGGCAAGTAATTTTTAGTGGGGTCCGGAAAAATTTTTTCGAGATCCACAGAAAAAAAAAGAAAAATTTCAAATGGACCGCAGGTAATTTTTGTTTCTCAAAAAGGAACGTGGCTTTTAAAAACTCATATCATTAGTTTTTAATTTTTATTTTTACTCTTAAAATTAATATAGGATAGATAGGTATTTGCTTTTACAAATAATTAATTGCCGACAGTCGCTTTACATCCATTAATCAGATTTGTATGGGTGAGATGTAGTGACTCTTGCTAAATAGTTCACCCAGAGTGTGTGCACCGAAATTGCATTCGGTTGCTAACATATATCGAATTTCCTGGACTCCAGTACACTGGACACAAAGATATGAAAACTCATATATTTAGAAACATGGTGAAGGTACCTTTTAAAATATGTGTTGAAAAGTATGTGAAATGAAATTTTGTGTTTTCTAATTCTTAAATACTACCCATCCAATACTGTAGCGTTAATACTATCCATGGGTCATACAGACCCACAGTTTTAGGAACTTATTTAAAAACCGATTCATATTACAAAAAAACTACCTATTTATTAATAAAACCAAACTACAACGTGTAAGTCAAATAGGAAATAGTAAATAAACACAAATTTTGGACACATTTTTTTAGAGCATTGTTGGAAAACTGATATTTTACATAAGTAGGGTTGCCATCCATCCCGATATATCTTGACAGTCGCCGTTGTTGGAGTTCATGTTCCGACGTACCGACAAAGGTATCAAATATAGCAAGAGTCCCACTCGAGGTTATCAAGATTTTCTTAATTAATAGGATAGATAGGTATTTGCTTTTACAAATAATTAATTGCCGACAGTCGCTTTACATCCATTAATCAGATTTGTATGGGTGAGATGTAGTGACTCTTGCTAAATAGTTCACCCAGAGTGTGTGCACCGAAATTGCATTCGGTTGCTAACATATATCGAATTTCCTGGACTCCAGTACACTGGACACAAAGATATGAAAACTCATATATTTAGAAACATGGTGAAGGTACCTTTTAAAATATGTGTTGAAAAGTATGTGAAATGAAATTTTGTGTTTTCTAATTCTTAAATACTACCCATCCAATACTGTAGCGTTAATACTATCCATGGGTCATACAGACCCACAGTTTTAGGAACTTATTTAAAAACCGATTCATATTACAAAAAAACTACCTATTTATTAATAAAACCAAACTACAACGTGTAAGTCAAATAGGAAATAGTAAATAAACACAAATTTTGGACACATTTTTTTAGAGCATTGTTGGAAAACTGATATTTTACATAAGTAGGGTTGCCATCCATCCCGATATATCTTGACAGTCGCCGTTGTTGGAGTTCATGTTCCGACGTACCGACAAAGGTATCAAATATAGCAAGAGTCCCACTCGAGGTTATCAAGATTTTCTTAATTAAATTTTAAAAGGCATAGGAACAAAGGCGATTTTGAAAAGTTTTTAAAAAGAGAGCTAACGCACTATAGTAGCGTGGTGCAGTAAACCTCTATCTTGCGGATTTGTACGTAGCTTCGCGTCGGTATTCTTTGTAAGTCAGTTCACTTGACGTCGAGCGGTTACAGGGTCCAAGTCATTTCTAAAATTCAACGTTTTCGACTGGATGTCGCGCTGAAGAGAAACAATTTCATATCGTAAATTGAATAGTTTGATAATTTTAGATCACTGTTCTAAAGAGCATTTATAGTTTAACAATTTTATGAATGAAAAAACCCTTTAGAAGAGTGGAAACGCAGTTCGATTGAAGGAAGATTGTTAAATTTCTTAAAAACCACAGAACATTTAGATCATATATCGGAGTTACTTAAAATATATGAACACCTGTTCGCCATCCCTGTGCATAATGCATATTGCGCAAGAATTTTTTCCTTAATTCCCATCCAGTGTTCAGAAGAGAAATCGTTTATTAGCTGAGTCCGTTGAGGCCATTCTGCAATGCCAGTATAACTTTAAATTATCACGTGTAGAGTTTTATAAATACATTAAACATAAGAAAGATGTTCTAAAGAAAATCATCTCATCGAAGAAATATAAAACTTTTATAGCCAGATTCCCCAACGCTAGTCCGATCTAATTTGACAACCAAAAGTTTTAAACTGACACGTGTAAAAGTAAGACAACTAAGTTTTATACTATGAATTTATTTTTGAGGTTTTTCGCAAATTGATAAAGAAGATGGCAATTTTAGTACGTACTTTCGACAATAATAGAACTACATTCATTACAGCAACTCGTTCCAAGATAAAAATCATTTGGAAACCAAGAAAACCGCCGAAATATATATAGAATAATTCATAAGTTTTTAATGACGAATTATTAACAATGACAGGGCAAAAACCTATCAAAACATAACTAATCAACTAAAAGATCTTAATTTAAACCAGCAGTAAATCTTAAACCTTCTTAGTGAATCTGAAAGTCAAATCCTAATTCATTTTTTGATTTAGTTTTAAGGAATGTCAGTTATAATAAAGATTTTCGTTCCTAATATAGTTGTTTTTGTGTTTTGGTACTTAGAGTTAGGTAAATTTTTAAAAAATTAACAATTGCACCGGTGCTGACAGGGGTATTTGACGGGAAAACCTGGTCATAAATCGATTTCTTAGTTTGTGGAGGCTACCGTTTGTGGAATATCCGAGCCGAGCATCATTACTTCTAGGAACTCCTAGGTAGATTGCCGAACTATCATCACCATTGTTAGGTTAAATCCAAGTACCAGTAGTTAAGAATTATTATAATTTATTAGTTGTTTCCAAGCTTTAGAAACAGAAGAGTGATTTAGTGAAAGTGGTTTTCGTATATTTAGTTTTTGTTATTGTTGCTTATTTATATTTCCTGACTAATTTGGGATCATTGTCTCAACAACTGCAACATTCCTTTAGCTGCTTTTTTGCAACTAGAAATTGCTACTGATTGTTGTAAACAAAACAGACATTTAGGAAATTGAGTTGGTTGGTACTTAGTTAATTTGCCGATACAAAAAAAACCGGAAGTTCAAGGATTTGGATTTTATAATTTTTTAACTTATTACTGGTGATAAAGGATGCGAAAAAGGTATAGGAAAAGACAATTTTCTGAAAAATCACTAATGAGATTTCAACGAAATTTGGTACAGGTGGATAAAAAAATACGGTAATTTAAAAAATAATATTGGCGGTGGTGCCAAGTTTCTAAATTTTCTCTGAAGCTACCTAACTTTTTTAGTTTAACTACATTTTATTTATTTCATAATACCTTTCCCCACCAAGTATAAAAACATATACAATACACGCTTTTATTTTATTTTAAGACTGAAGGGCATTCTAATCAAACCATTAAACTTTTATCAATTATTCTATGACACTCATTGTCCATAACATTCTCGTTGATGAAGCAAAATGTATATCAGAAGCAGTTCTTCCTATTGGACAGCTATCAGAAGAAGCTTTAGAGGCCCGTAACAAGCACTTTAGGCAATACAGGTTAAGCTTTTCCAGGAAATTCAGTAGAGAAGCATGCAACACAGATGTGATAAACAGATTATTACTCACATCAGACTCTTTAATATCAAGCTTAAGACCCCGACATAGAACATCGAGAAAACCCTTTTCTGCAGGAAGTCTGAAATTGCAAAATATGACTGTAAAATTACAGTTTGGTTCCACAAGATATTGCTTAGTTTTCCTTAATAAATTATGCTATTTTATTGTCACAAAATAAGTAATGCAAATTGAATTCCTCAAATATTTAATCTCACAAAGTAAAGTAAAATTAAAAATACAGTTTATATTCCGAACTATTATACGTCACCAATTAGCGTCAATTTTTACGTTATATGTTCTGTAAATCTGTCACGCCCGGCTATACAAGTCAATTGTTGACGGAATCGCATACCTTATTACTGAAAATGCGGCCAGAATAAACGCGAGCCTGCATTTACTTACGGTCATTTCCTTGTGAATCTTCCAACAATAAACAAGCATTTTTTGTAGTTCTTTGTTAGTTTGATAAATTTTGTGTTTTACAAATAAAGTGATTATATTATTTAACTATGTATGTCTATGTGCGGACTTTGTAACATTAGTTTAAAAACAATTAAGCAATATTTTTTTAAAGTGTATCATATAATATGTTTTACTATGTTTGTTTTAAATGTGTTTTATATGTTTAAAACCAAATTTATAATTTTTACTCTAATAAAAACTCAACCATATATTTATTTCATTTATTTGTTTATATTGCCTTTTTTCCACCAGTATACGCTTAGAATTCCAACACTGGTATCTTTTCTTTTATTACCTATCGATTTCCTGTTTTGTAAATAGTTTTTAAACTCAACTTTTTCTAGTAAAAAGTTATCAAATACAGCAGTGGAACTATCTACGTAAATTTACTTTCTCTTTCTTTCTGTTTTCTAGTTTCTTATTCTGTAATGAGTTCTGCTTTATCCGCAATTATTGTCGATCCAAAATTAAACAAATATTTTTAGTTACGAATAAAAAGTAAAAATGTTTTTCCGTTGCCAACAGGTTTGTATTTAAGATCCACAATTGTGTACGAATAACTCGTTTCGTAATATTAAGAAATTAGAAAGAAGAAAGAAATATAATTCTACCAGCAGCTGTAAATTTTCTAAATATGTGCAGCAAAATTGGATTATAAAATCAAATATTACACTACGCAATTTTAAATGGTAAATATAATCAGTTTATATTCCGATTACGGAAATTAATGTATTTCAGTAATATATAAAGTAACAATAATTATTATTATTATAAAATAAAAAAAACTATAGTCTCCTTAAAACGGTTGCTACGATAATAGTTACTATGTAAGATGTGTATCATCCATGGTATTACCTTAGCAGCGGGTGTGGTGGACCAGAGGAAAGAAAGGTACCCACATGGAAATAAAATTAGATTAGGAAGAAGATAGTCTTATTAGTTTAGAGATTTTCTTGAAAGAAGACAGAGCTGACAAATTAATAAGGATAAAAATCTACCAGATAATTTTTTTTAATTCTAAAACGGAAAGACGTATTTCTAGAGCTCGGTGGAAATTTTTAATTTAGTCTAATTTATAGTCACAACTATAGTTTGTTTCTTGATACTGTTCTGCTTTACCTATTATTAGCATTCCCACTGCGAAGTTCTCAGATTTATGATGTTTAATATAAATATTTCTCATTTATTTAAAATAGCAATATTGTGGCATAGGTTTGTTTATAACAATATAGTATTATTTATTATGCCTAATCCAATAACACTGTAAATTTAATTTGATATTTTTATTTTAAAATTTTAAATACACAAACAATATCCCTATTCAGGTGCATCCTTGTGCTATATAACCATCCAGATTGGAAAACTGTTGGATGGCCAAATCAATACATGATTTAGATCCTTGTAGAAGGGCCCTAATACTTGTAATAACGCCTTCTTGAATCTAAAAACAAACAATAAAACGGAACAAGGAAATACACACCTCAAGTTTTAGTGAAATCCCTTTGACAGTCTTCAAAATTTTGTATAACATTTTTGTGCCATCTGCTGGCATTGTGAATTTTTTTCCTTAGACATAATAAGAAAACTTTTAAAAATCTTCTTCCTAAGTAATATTGGTGAATTCTTTATAATCAAGGGTCATCTTTTTTACATTACAGAAACTGTATATTTTTTTAGTAGTTCTAGAATTACTCGAAAACATTAGAATTTTGTTATTAAAATACTAAATTTTAAAATAGAATCCTTTGAAATTAGAAGATTTTTTTTTGATACTTTATATTTATTACAATAGCTTTATTTGTTTCATTATAACAAAGTGAATGCTTGATTTAATTACACTTCTTCAATAAGGAATATGCACATTTTCTTTTATCGCATAAAGCGCTTAAGGAAGTCATTACAAACCCAAAAAAAATATTTTTAAGAAAATTACTAGGATAATTTAGCTACAAAAAATGTTTACTTTTCGGAATAATTTATTTCAATTTAAAAAGCAGCCATTTGTCTTTAGTGAAAAATGACGTCAGGAGATCAGAAAAAATCTACAAGTTAACATAAAGCTTAACCCAAAGTCGAACAGGTTTGATTTTCTCGGAAACAGTCAGAGGGAGAGAAATCGAATTTTTTGGATTGATAGAGGAATAGTTGGACTAGCTTCGTTCAAAAATTCAGTTATACAGGATGTTTCGTTTCGGAGCTATTAAATGTCAAAGTCGAAATTTCCGCGATTTCCGTTGAAATCGGGTACAGGTCGCAAATGTGAATTAACTCGATGTAAATTTTTGGAGGTTGTAGGGGACCCGGAGCTTCAGAACTCTACTGAAACTGGTGAGGATCAGAAAATAGCAAGTAATTCTTTTGAATCTTTTTAGGTCGAAAAATGCCATTTCCAGACCCCTCTTTTGTACTTAATAACTCGAAAACAAAACGTCAAATCGAAAAACGGATTCATAAGTGAAACTTTAAAATCTCAAATACTTTTTTTGCAATACATTTGCCTAAACCTAAAATCCCTGGAAAATGGAAATATTTGGAGAAAACTGGAAATTTAGATTTTTTACCCAAATATTTCACGGTTTTTAATTTTTCGTGGGGTCAAAATGGTCAAAATAAGATCCCATGTACGTCATCGGAAAGAGCTCGCCAAAGTATGTGTTATCCGTGTTTTTTAGTTTCTTCATTCTCTATAGGAAATATCATATAAATCGCCGATTAAATTTCGATTTTTTCCTTTTTTTTGCTCTCGACATCGGTACATTTGAACCACTGTATTTTTACCAATTTTTTAACACTATCTTATAAAGGGATAATCACACTGTAAAATGAATACCTAATGGGCGATCCAGGAGCGTATTTAAGGGGTAAAAATAGAATTTCCTTGATTTTTTCCGACAAATCCTATTTTTAACCCACACTACTCCGCACTATTTACCTTATTTAGTAATTCTTTTTAGGTTTATTTTATCCGTTAATTATCTAAAAATACTTCCCACCAATTTAAATCGGTTATTTTTTCGTTAGAGTTATAAATAAATAGGTTTATTTGCATCGGGGACGTCTAAAATTTGAAAATATTTGAATTTTCGAAGATTGCCATGAAAATAAAGAATTGCAGTTTATTTACTCGAAATTATTGAAATGATAATATGTCAAAATTTCGCAGAAATGCCAATTTAAAAGGTTCCTGGACCGATTTCGGCTTGAAGTATACATGAATAAGATTTTAGGAACCTTCTACTTTAAGTGCAGGGATATTTCATTCTATGAGTTACGCATTAAATACCATTTTTATTGAGATTTAGATGGCTACAATACTGGAATTTGCCATCTACACCATGATGAGTCATAAGTTCAGTTTTGACGACACAGCCAATGGGATCACGCTTTACAAGTTTCGAAATTCGCGCGAAAATTAGCAGTTTTAAATCCTCTTTTTTGTTAATAAAGACCAAAATAAATGGATAACAGCAACCGCCATAAACATTTAATTTATGTAGAGAATATAAGAAAATATATTTCAGATTTATTTGGGTTATATGCATGTTCCCTATTGAAGAAAGTAAAATGTTTGTCTTGAAGTTGGAAAATATCTTGCGAGATGAAAGTAGAGACCATCAATCTACCATAAACTAATTGAACATATTAAGGATTTCGCTATTGATTCTTCAAAACCTATGATATAGTTTCCTCTAAAATATACATACCTGTTCTGAATGATCTTGAAAATATTTAATGGAATGTAGGAGACATGCTGTGATATTATGGTGGGTAAATTGCTTGCATTCAGGTGGTAGTGACACCAAGTAATCCTTGGGTATCTGTGTCTGATTTCTTGCAACAGCTAGTTGGGTTGGATCAAAACATGAAGGAAGTTTGGTAACATGTACTCCCTTTAGTTGATTTAAAAGTTTGTCCTTACATTGGTTAAGGTTGGAATCCAAGGAGTCTATACTACAAATCTAAAAAATACAGTTAAGCCGTATACTTGATGTAATTCCATTTTAAACACTAAGCTAAAGCTCGTTTCAAGCTCTTTGGTTGACCTATTGCCTGCATTGCAGGCCCTGTAATAAACTATTATGAACACCAGCTGTAATAAAAGCCGGTAAATTGCAAGAACTGGAAACAAGGCCGCCCTAATAAAATAAACGGTAAGGATACTTTTATTATAATCAGTAAAGGGTGTGATTTACCTGGTTTAATAATTTCGAAATATCCTAGTTTAGTTCCTATGCGTTTGGTAAACTGTGCAGTTGTTACATGATTTCGATTGAATTTTTTATTATTCCGAACATGCTAAAAAATGTGGCTTCCTTGGAAAGACGTTGATCATAGTGCCTCCGGTAGTGCTAATTTAAGAAGAAAGTAAATGCAGCTGCAGCAAAAACGTCTTCATTAACGACAACTCCTTAGCCTACAGTTAAAGATACTGTGACAAAACAAATTAAAGACAAAAAAGTACGTAGTGATGCTGGTGTGATGACGAAAGCGACAAAGACTTAATTCGTAGAAAAATGTATGGTATGTTAAAAGAGCATATCGTGCCTACGTTGGTTTTATTAATGCAGCGACTATGGGAAGATGAAACCAACAGTTCTTGCAGCAGAGCAAGCGTCTGGAGAGTATTATCTCAAATGGGTTTTACATGGCGGACCATTAATAAAAGACCAATACTAACGGAATCACAACGATTACGATAGTGGCGGGTTGATTATTTAAAATCTATAAGAAAGTACAGATTAGAAAATCGTTCCATGGTCTACCCCGATTTGGAGGTAGGTATTTAATACATATGACATCCCAGCAAAAGGTTGGGTGGATCCATCAGCAAAATGCCAAACCAAAACCCCATCGAACATGGGAAAGATAATTATCATTTTACATGCTTGTTCCGAAGATGGTTGGGTTCCAAATTGCTTGTGGTTGTCCTCTAAAAATATTAAAGATACATCTTTGGACTGTAATGGAACCACAGAAGAACTGTTTGAAGATTGGTTTAAAAATCACCTTTTGTCCAATGTGCCTAAGAACAGTGTAATTGTAATGGACAATGCTAGTTATTATAGCCGTCAAATAAATAAAATTCCTAATTCAAATACATAACACCAAATTAGAAATTCAGAACTATATGTTAAAAAATAATATATACTTTAAAAATACATCTAAAAAATGTGATCTAAAAATTTAATATTATATAAGAAGAAATAGGTATGCGCAGTGGCGTAGCCAGGTGGGGGGCAGGGGGCGGCTGCCTCCGCCCTTTTGATCAGCGTATGATCAGCGCCCCCGCACATATATTTATGCCAACTTGCCAAACTACTGTCATTTTTTGGTTTTCTTTTTTACTTTTATCAATTTTATATTTATATTTTTAATTGTTTTATTGGCATAAATAAACATCTTTATTATTATTATTATTATTATATACATAACCAACAGCTATTTTTTATAACACCCTGTTGTTACCCTCCCCCCGCCCTAAAATGTTGGCTACGCCACTGGATATGTAATACCATTGCCGCCATTATGGGACATACGGTTTTACGCCTTTCCCCATATTACAGTATTTTAACTCAATCGAGATATAGCATCAAGTAAAATTAAATGTTAGAGCAAAAAACACTTCTCCTACTTTAAGTGCAAGTGTGACATTAATTAGAAATGTTGTAGATGCATTCCTATAGACAGTTGGAAATTTCATATTTTTCATTTGCTAAAATAACATACAGCCACTTGTAGAGCGAAACCAAACTAAATCTGTAATTAAATTTAATGAATAGTTTTTTATAATACAACTAAATCGAATTACATAAATCAATAAACCATCATTCGTAATTTAACACGATTTTATATTTTCCAAAATTATTCCGAATTTAAACCACTCCGACTCTGGCGCTTTTTAAGAATCTTGAAATATTTATATTTACATTTATTGAGGTACTTACCATTTTGTCAAAAGGCAACGAAAGAGCTTGAAACGAGCTTTAATAATAGCGTAAAGCTATAATTTCTTATTATTAATAAAGCCAACATTTAGGTCTATACCTTTACTTCAGTAGACTTTATACACTATCAAATTTGGTAATCCTATTTAGTATAATATCATCTGAAGGAACACAGTGTGTCAAAACAATTAATTGTCATGGTCTAAAATCAATTCTTTAGTCTATAATAAATAGTGGAAGTTATCTTTACGTTGTTTTATTAACTTGATGATTCTGAAGTAGGTGTTACAAGCTGCTTGTTTTGTTGAGGCAGTAATAGTTATATACAGGGTGTCCGAAAAGTCTTTGTATGGGCAAATATATTTGCTATTGGTGAAGATATAGATACATACACCAAATTTTGGGTGTATCTTATTGCTTAGTAAATCTACTTTCCTATGTAATTTAACTTTTTCAACCCCCTTGAGGGGTGACGTTAGGGTGGTGAGAATTTTTAAATGAAGCCCTATACCGTGTCGTACCTCATTTTAAAAGTCTTCAAAAAAGAAACATTTTACCGCAAATCTGAGGTCCGTATCTTCAATCAAACAAATCTTTAAAAATTAAAAATTGAAAAAGAATTAAAAATTTAATACCTTTATTTCTCTTATTACTTTAAAAGATTTTTTTTAGTTACCGCCATGACCTTCTTGGCAGTAATAGAGTCGATTTTGAAACTTCCTTCTCACATTTTCGAGAATGGCATGTGTTACTTTGCTGCCAAGAAGTTCATGGTGGTTATTTTCAGGGGGGGGGGGGTGAAGAAGTTATATCACATAAAAAAGTAGATTTATTAACCAGTAAGATACACTTAAAATTAGGTTCCTCTATCTTTTCTAATAGCAAAGAGATTTGCCAATACTAAGACTTTTCGGACACCTTGTATGTAATATTAAAGTCTTAATGATATTTTGTCTATGTCTATCATTTAGAACAACCTATAAAAATATTTAACCCGTCGTACGATGAAACATATTTCTATTTTTTTATTTTGTTCAAGATATTTGCCATAGCCTATCTGAAAAATTTAATAATCGCAATTTAATATTCTTAGTCAAGTCTAATATTAGGTAAATAAAAAAAAATTTCAAATTATCCAGTTAGAGAATAAAATAATATTACTACCTGGAAAATTAACATAACATAAAGAACGCCCAGATATTCTCTTTTAGCCACTGAAGAAAACATATTAAATTTTATCTTTTTACTGTTAAAGTAACGTCTGATTTTCGCTGAAAACTTTGAATGACTATTTTTTCATATTAGAACATAATATTTTTTTATCAAATAATGAGGCTAATAATAATGTTTGTTTTTATCAGTTGCCATTTTAATTGCTTTACTGAAAGCAGTAGTAAGGACATTATAAGTGTTTCTAATGATAACGTGAATAATTGTTTTAGTTTTTGAATATTAATACAGAAGTCATTACCAGTAATTAAACAATATTACAGCACCTAATCAACGGCAAGACTGCACACAGAATACATGACGTAGTTGTATACCCGCAAGTTATGTTAAGCTCATTGCGAGAATTAAATTTTCTCGGGATATTTTATTGAGCAGCGTTTCTTAAGACAGGAAAGTAATACTTGACAGAAATATTCTGTCTGAATATAAACAATTGCGGAATTACATAACAGTTGCAGTTAAAAATGAGAAAAAAGCTTATCTCAATCATAAATTTAGAGTGAATCCCAAGAATTTTTGCCAAGCAGTGAAACACCTCAACATTAACTCTTCGTCATGCAGTTTCGATACCTCCTGGCTGGACTGTGGAGGTCTAAATACAGTTTTTGTTAACAGTGTACCATCTGCCAATGCTAGCAATAGTAATTTAATTCAAGATCTCTATGCTAACAAAATACACGATGGTCTTTTTCGCTTTTCGGAGGTAACAGAAGAACAAATTGCAAAAATAATATATTCCCTTAAATCAAATACAACAGGGATTGATGGCTTCAATCTCAAAACAGTAAATTTATCGATCCCTTACTTAGTTCCTCATATAGCTTTCCTAATTAATCAGTACATTTCCACTAATACATTTCCTGCTTTATGAAAAAAATCCAATATAATCCCAGTCCCAAAAACCAATAATCCCTCCCAAATGTCGGACTTGCGGCCCATTAGTATTCTTTGCACTCTCTCGAAGGTTTTGGAGGAAGTTATGTTTGAGCAGCTGTCTGTTCGTATTATTGAAAGTAAAGTGTTACCTTCTAGCCCAGAGCCCAACTACTGCTCTTTTGGCAGTTGCTGATGATATTTTTCGAAGAGTTGACAACAATTGTTGTTGCTTGATCCTTCTCGATAATAGCAAGGCTTTTGCCACTATAAGCCACTCCATTCTTTTAAAAAAGTTGACATATTTCGGTCTTAGCCAATCCGCTATTGAGTTTATGGAATGTTAGTTAAGTGGAAGAAGCCAGAGAGTTTTATTAGAGTCTCAGTTCACGTCAACTTTTCTATCAACAAGTAAAGGAGTTCCGCAAGGAAATATTTTGGGCCCTCTTTAGTTTTCAATTTACACGACTGATTTTCCAAAACAGCTAAATTGTAGTACTCGTCAGTTCGCGGATGACATTCAATCGTATTTTTCCTTTTCTCCGGCCGAGATTGATAGAGCAGCAACCTTAATTAACAATGACTTTATAAATATTTTGAATTTATCGCAAGCATAGGGTCTTATTCTGAATAAAGCAAAAACTCAGTTAATGCTCTTTGGTTCCAAAAGAACTTATATTCTATTACATAACACTTTTAAGATTTGTCTAAATAATTCTACCATCACTGTATCTGATTCAGGTAAAAATCTTTGCGTTTTCTTCGATAATCATTTACGTTTTGACAAACACGTGTCCCATTTATTACAAAAATCTTACAATAAACTTAGGATCCTATGCACGTATAAAGATTACGTTACCAATGACATCAAACTGAGACTGGGCGATTCCTAATAGTTTCTTACTTGACGTATTGTGACATACTTTATTGGCCTGCTTTGACTGTTCAAAGCAAATATAGTTAGCAAAAAATTCAAAATAGCTGTCTCATATTTAGTCATGAATTACGAAAGTATGATCATCTTTCATCTCACTATATATCTTCGAAATCGTTAAATATTTCGGATAGATATTTTCTTCATCTAGCGACTCTGGTTTTTAAAATTTCTCAAGCTAGACAACCTGACTACTTATGTAATGAACTAATCAGAGGTAGCGACGTGCATCAAAGACACACCCGTCATAGAAATCTTTACCAGGTTCCGAGGCACAGTACGACTATTTTCCAACGCTCCTTCACATACACGGCAATCAGGGCTTACAACACTTTGCCCGAATACATTAGGTGTTGCTCGTCGGTTAGTACTTTTAAGAATTATTTAAGAAATAATGTTCTTTCTAAACTCACTGGGGTCAATCTTCTGCATGTTACATTACATTTTTAAATATTCTTATACAGTTTCTACGGCAATTTCATCCTAATAGTAATATTGTATTTTACATGCTTCTTCTCTCTACTATTATGTACTTCAATATACTAACTCTATTCTTTAAATATTTTAATTTGTGTTGGACTTTTGACAGGTTAAGTCTCTACGTTTACTGTCGCTCTATTTATTATTTAGTATAGTTGGCGTGGTTAGATAGAATAGCTATGCGAAATCTCGCCACCCGGTTTCAAAATTGTGAATTGTAAAATTTTTTCCAACTTAAATAAAATTTACTTTATTATTATCATTATTATTCCTTAAAACAGAAAATACATACTAACCATCCCCCTATGTCATCTCCGTTTCTTGAGCTCTAGACTCATCTTTTTCTTGATTCGATCGCTCATTCACTATTCATTATTTCACAATACTAAGGACTTTCCACCACGTACTTATTTGATATAGCCTTTCCTTTTAAAATCTCTTTATTCATACATTTTATTTTACATTTCACCCTATGCTACATACATAATTATATACAATATACATATATTTACACGTTCGTGACACTGTATCGCGCTACAAGAGTGCGTCCAACAAGTCAATGCAGCCAGGGAGTCTGGCAGTGGCTATTCTTGGTGGAATAATGGTGGCTTTGATGTTATAATGCAGGCCTGCTTCGGCCATAAAAGATTTATTATACAGTGTTTAAATGAATTATGAAGAATACAGTGTGCTCATTTAATGGGTATTTATTATTGTTATTTTGCTGGGTTTGATATAGATTTGTTAGAATGCTCATTTCAAAACTATTTATTACTGAATAATATATACAACGCCATACTTATTACTAAACTTAACTAATGTATACATACATATATATTTACATCGGCATGCGTTACGACCCCTAGACGAGGAAGTCCACCGCGGAAACACGACCGGAGCGCGGCCGGGGCTGATGGAAGCCCTAGGTAATCCAGTGGCGAGGATATGGGGGGACGACTCTTCTCGACAGGCTTACAGAGTCAGGGGAGGGGGGCGGTGATTTATACTAGGTTTAAAAAATTTAAATATATACAAATTGCTATTTACAAAAATTAATTTATCATTGCTGGAAAAATACACAGAAAAAAAACAGCTTCAGATGATCATTTCATTTCAAAGGACTTTATTATTTCAAAAATACTATTTACAATTCATTCCTTCTTAGACTATTTACAATTTACAATTATGAATTTTCGATACAATATTTACTTTGAAAGATATTTATTATTTTAATAATACGGTCACAACGTCACTTAACTACAAACTTAATTAATATGTACACGTCTAACATATACACATTTACAGGACACACATTACGATCCCCATTCAAGGGAAGTCCTATGCGGCAACGCGGCCAGAGTGCGGCCAGGGCTGCTTACAGAGTCAGTGAGGGCTTATTTGCTACAGACGCTTGAAGAGCGTTGTGGGACTGTTGTTAGGATAAAGTTTAAAATATATGATCGCTGGAAAAACAGTGAAAAAACCAGCTTGAAAGATTGATACATTTCAAACATATTTATTAATTCCAAACTTACAATACTTCTTACTGACTAAGTTTACAACAAGTATTTCCCGGTACAATACATATTTATTATACATCCACCGGGAAGACTCAGCCAGGCCATGGCTGGGGCTGGTGTGCTGGTCTTTTACGGCTATGAACAAATTTGGTCTTTTTTACAAAAATAAAGTAAATATGTATAGTTTTTTATTTACAAAACTTCTACTTACTCTGGTAATTTTATTTTACAAAAGTCTGATTTTGGCTGTCCAAAATCACCCAAAACCTTCAAATCCGGATCCCAGTTCTGTCTTTGTTTATCATGCGATAAACAAGGAAAACGCCTAACTTAAACTTAACAAAACCAAGGGCAGGGTTTTGGACCATTAAAATTCACCGAAAAGTACAAAATAGCAAACATGAGATATAATCGAACGAAACGGGTATAAATTATACCCGCTTTCATATAATAATAAAAATTATAAAAATAAAAGGAAGAAATAAAATAAGTGATGATGAGCCTAACTGCTTATAAATAACAAAATATGTATTAAGGATAAGTTATTTTTATTACACAGTTTCCCTTTCAGGCTTAATATATTTTTCAGCTGAATAAGTTTTTTTTTAGAAAATCAGTATTGTCTTTAATTTTATTCTAAAACATTTCACACGTTCCTGATATGTTACATTTTAAGGTAACCATTCATATCAGAGAAGAAACTGTAAGCTGTGTTAGAAATAACAGTATAAGTCATGGTTTTAATGGCAATATATTTAACAATGACCGAAAAACTAATTAATTAGAAAATCTAAAGTTGAACCTGTATTTACTAAGGCCTAAACTTTTACGCCCAGGTTCTCCAACAGTAGGTCAGTCTAATTCGACAACCAAAAGTTTTAAACTGACAAGTGTAAGAATAAGACAACTAAGTTTTATACTATGAATTTGTTTGGCAAATGGCAATTTTGGTACGTATTTTCCACAACAATATAAAACTAAATTCATTCTAGCAACAATTTACAATATGAAAATCATTTGTAAACTAAGCAAATCTCTGAAATACTAGTATAACTTATAAGTTTTCCATGACGACTTAACTTAACAATAACAGGCAAGAACCTGTCAAAACCTAACTGACCAACTAGAAGATTTTAAGTTAAAACAGTACTAAATCCTAAACCTTTTTAGTAAATCTAAACGTTAACTTTTTTGGGAATCCTGCGTGAAAGCTTAAATAAAATAATAACACTATCTTTGGTGAAAAAGTTAGGTGTTTTTATATTTTCGATGGAATATCGTTAATTTCCTACAATTAATTTCAGGCGTCATGTTTCTGATAGAAGTTCATTGTAATTTAATTTTATGATGTTAAATTTGAACAATAGTCACCAGATCAAGTTATAAACTTATTTTGATAAAATCAAGATTCGTCAAAAAATTTAAAGACTTACTGTTACTTTAGATTTAGATCTTCTAATTGATCAGCTGTGATTGGTAAGAAACGTAATTAAAATAGATGAGTTATTTATGAGTTAGCAAACGTCTCCAGCAATTCATTCAGTGTACAAAACTTAGTTGTCGCTTTGCATAGAGAAAATATATAATAGAGAAATAATGTCATTTGCGAATGTGGCAAATTTACCAAGCTGAATCCGTAAACACAGACGGTCTTCTGCGGGCTTGCGCCTTGTCGAACGTTTGCCTTGTGATAGACAGGACCGTACTTCAAAATTGATTTCACATGACGTGAATCTTTTATCCAGTAATAAATGCTAAATATATTACTTGTAATTATTCTTTTTATTAATGATAAAAATGTAACCATTAGTGAGATTTTAACAAAAATTGTATAGTTTGTTGGCTTAAATCTGAGTTTTCTTGCTATACAAAACTGTCGATAATTCCTCGAAAATAGCTCAGTTTATACATATACAGTGCGTCTCTTTAATGTCCCCCCTCTTAATTTTTTAAACGTTACATTTACAAAATTGAAAGTTGAAATAAAATATAAACATAGTATTCTAAACAATAGAAAAAAAATATGCAACTGTTTTAAGAAGTAAAATAGTAAATAAAAAAATTACCAAAACTATGTGTATATTTTATTGGATTGGCATCCCATCCTGTATAATTATTGAACAAACCAAGTTCTATGGTAAGATGTAAATATTTTTGCACCTATTTACAGTGTGTGCACTTGATACTTTGGTGAAAGCGCTACTTACTTACGGCCCCATATCAATCTAATCCACTGATATCTTAGCGATCCTTTGGCGAAAGCGCTTTTTTCTTTTTCCATCCCTTTTAAAATACTCCCCTCTACCCTAATCCACTAGTATTTTTAGTGCCCCTTTGACGAAAGCGCAAATATGCCTTTTGGACACTCACCCTTCTAATCCACCGATATCTTAGCGATCCTTTGGCGAAAGCGCTTTTTTCTTTCGCCATCCCTTTTAAAATACTCCCCTCTACCCTAATCCACTAGTATTTTTAGTGCCCCTTTGGCGAAAGCGCAAATATGCCTTTTGGACACACCCTTCTAATCCACTGATATCTTGGCGATCCTTTGGCGAAAGAGCTTTTTTCTTTCGCCATCCCTTTTAAAATACTCCCCTCTACCCTAATCCACGAGTATTTTTAGTGCCCCTTTGGCGAAAGCGCAAATATGCCTTTTGGACACTCACTCACCCTTATGCAATATAGGGGAAGGAGGCATTGACACTATATATGACCTTACACCATCTTACCCCTTATACAATGCCCCTAATACACACACACCCCATCAGTGCCTTTCTGACACCTTGACCACACTCAATATACGTCACTGATAAATATTTCTACTTCTCCGTGTGTGTGTTCACTTCAACACCGGGGTGCATTTAAGATAAAAGTTAGAAAATTTATTTGGTTAGAGTTAATCTTAATAACTAAAAACTTAAAAGTATTTTTGCAAATGGAAATAGCAACTTCAGCATTTACAACAGCTGTATTCCCTGTGTTTCCTTCAGTGATTACAACTGGGTCCGGTTCTGATCGCCGAGTTGCGTCATTGAGTTCAACAACCACTTTTGCGAGACGTTCCCGAGTGCGCATGCCTCGAGAGAACCGTCGTTTAAAATCCTGACTGGCGCCATATGCGTACAAACGCACTTTTTCGCCCATACATTGGACGGATTCAGCTGGTGTCGCGAATACGTTGTGATGGTCTAAATATATTTTGTCTCTTTCTTAAGGATTCCACAGGCCAACGCGGCTTCGCTGCCGCAGCGGCTGCGGTTGTTTTTTATTATTGTCAACGTCAGTGATAAAAAAAAAACGAAGCCGCTGCGGCAGCGTAACCTCGTTATTGGTCTGTGGGATCCTTTTTACTTGTACACACATAAACCCTTGAGTGTCAACTTAAACCGATCTAAGTAATAGTGAATCAGAATGATACAACGTGTATGATAGAGCCAGTTTAATGGTTTTATAACAACTGCACTAAATTTCGTAATCCGCTTTACGGCAAACCACTTTCTTCGTCACTTTAATTTAACCTTTCTTTATAAAGAATTAAAAACTAATTGCTAGAAGCCAATTTATATGCTAACTACTATGTCTATGCCTTTAAAGTTTTAATGGAAAACCTGGTTAAATTTAATTCGGTGTGCAAGTATAATCACAATATTTTTATGCTATGTAGTTTTTTTTTTCAGTAAAAACATTATTTTAAATGGAAATTAGTTTTACATACGCTGTGCTTTCACATAACGTAAGATAAAAAAAAACTACCTCGCAGTAAGCTTTAAAATTTTTCCGCTTGGCGTTGATTAACTCATTTTAGAAAACTACCCCTTAACTTGTTAGCATAAATTCGTATTACATGTAAAATTTTGATTGATTCATAACAGGCAGTTTACATTATTTTAATAATACAGGGTTTAAAAAAAATAAAGTTTTTACTTGCATCGATACTTTTAAATAAAAAACAATTAAATTTTCTTCTACAAAAATATATAATTGAAATAAAATTTAAATTGTGTTAAAAATTAGATCTGAAGATATTGAAATGACATTGAGAAAATATCAATTTTTTGGTGGTATTCTTATCCTCGTTCGTGGTGGTTCGTGGGGGTGGGGGAGGAGTTAATAATATTTTTTTAACCTCTTGGAATCATCAGAAGCGTATTTTCAAATCACCGGTTAAAAAACTTCAGCAATATTCTCAACATTTTATTTTAAAATTATTTGTGTCAACAAGCCGTCATTTTGTTCTCAGGGCGAAGAATGACGTAATATTATAGGTTCATAAGGTACTCAATGATACCTTCAAAATAATGTATCGCACGATTTTAAGGGTTGGTCCCACCCTCTCTAGGGAGTTGAAGTTGGAGGGTTGAAAATATAAGCAAAAGGTTTCGCCTTCCACACAAGATATACATGTCAAAGCGTTTTTTTTTCTTAAGGGACGATAATTATGAAAAATCAGGCTGGTTTCGTTTTCAACTGCCCACCCTGTTATTCAAAAATTGCATTCATTTTTCGCAACAAGTCTCTGTGTAGAGCAAAAAAAAGATTTTAATTGTAAAGGCCACTTAAAAAAATTCTACAAAATTCCCCCCTAACGTGTCTAAAAATAAATTTGTATTTTACTTATTTTTGTTTTATATATATATATTTATATATATATATATATATATATATATATATATATATATATATATATATATATATATATATATACATATATATATATATATATATATATATATATATATATGTATATATATACCTATATATATATTTTTTTTTTTGAAATGGAATGTCAATGTTCATATGAGTTTTTAAATAATATCATAAATCATGTGTCCATTTTATTAAACAACAATTCTCTGTTTCTACGAGCATGCGAAAATAAAGTGTCCAAAATATTTCTTTTTCCCGTTAAACACAAAAATAGGTTACAGGATTCGTACTAAGATCAAAAGCCAAAATGACGTTGAAGTTTTGCGCTGGAAGTAGTAGTGGAAGAAGATATCACTAAATTTGGGCTGCTTGAGGCGTTTCTGGTCGCAAGTGATGGAATTTTAGTAAGATCAGTTAAGTTTTTTATATTTATTTCTTTAAGTAAATACTGTGCCACACTTGTTTACAAATCCAGAAACTTCATTATTGTTGTTGTATGCCTTCTTTCGTCTCAATACAAAATTCAAGAATTAGCAATGTCCAAGTTAGATCACTATAAATAATATTCTTTACGGTCTATTTCTTTATTCTTGTATCATCTGATATAACTCAGTCAAATGATCATTAGGTCCGTCCTGGTTATATCTAATATCAGGAACATTTACTTTAACACAACAAAAGTACCCATTTTTTTCCAATATACTCGAGATTTTTGTTTCTCAAGTCTCTTTTTCATTTTACTAAGCGCTTCGTTATCTGGGTCATCTTCAGCCGACGAATTTGTCAGACCAGTCTCTGTTCAGTTTGGTTGCTAATTCCTTTATTATTTGTTCCATTTCTTTTTGCCATTGGTATTCTATAGATGGTTGATTAAAAAACACATTCAGATTCACTAAGAAAGTTTAAGATATACCTAGTACTGGTTTAAATTAAGATCTTATAGTTGATCAGACAGGTTTTTATCCTGTCATTGTTAATAAGTCGCCATTAAAAACTTGTGAATTATTCTGATATTTCAGCGATTTACTTGGTTTTCAAATGATTTTCATCTTGGAACGAGTTGCTGTAACGAAGTTAGATATTATTGTTGAAAGTGCGTACTAAAATCGTCCTTTTCTTGATAAATTTGCGAAACAGCTCAGAAATAAGTTCAAAACTTACTTGTCTTATTCTTACACTTCTTACACTTGTCAGTTTAAAACTTTTGGTTGTCACATTAGACCGGACTAGCGGTGGAGAATCTGGCTGTCAATGTCTGAATCATTTTGTTTATGTTTTTCAATCGTAATATTCTTAGAATTGAAGTTTATCATTATCTTTACCTGGCTGCAAATACTCTTTGGTACCAAAAACCGCGAAAATAAGAAAAATACCTTTCGGCATAACGACCTGATATACATTCAAATGGACATTATCGTTTAATCTTAAAGACAAAATGAAAAAAATATTGTCAGGCAAGATATATTGTTATACAAAACACCTTAGTATCAAATACTTACTGTCAATAACGGAATGTCGCCTTTTTAACATCTGCTAATTAAAAAGATGAACTCCTTCTAAGGATTATTGGAACTTCGGCGCTATAGTCAGGTGACTTATTAGACTAGAAGATTTAAATCAATAAATTTAGATGGTAAGGAAATGAAGAACTAGAACTACATGTCAACTTAAATGAACATCAGGTCTTAGGAGGATACACAAAAGTTGAAAAATACACAATATTCCATCTAAAAAAATTAAGTTATTTGGATTAAAAAAACATGAACATGTTGTATAAATACAAGCACTTCTCCAAGCCCAAATTATATGTATTCAAAACTTTTAATCTATACCACGTGGATATCCCAATTAATTAATTTGCGGACGTTATCGTCCAGCTACCGAGACCTTGACAGTTGGGTTGGGTTTGATATAAATTTTGATATAAATTTTCGGAAGCCAAACACTCGTACAGATTTCGAAACTTGTAAAACGCGTTGGTATGTCACATTACATGCGAATAAAAGTGTTATTATGGTTGCTGTACAGTAAATTTAAGTGATAATTTTTTTATTATTATTTCTCAAAGATTAGAATCTTTTGTAGATAAGAAACGTTACATTTGGTTCCTGTTTATCCAGAAGGAACCAAGCGATATTTGAACATTCAAGGCCGTGTTACGTATTCTTTGATAGGCACGTAACTAATAGTTGTAAACAATACGATTGATAACATGGCTGTTAAAAATTCCGAGCAAGAAGATAAAACGTTTTGAATTTAACAACGTAGCACACCAAACAGCGATGGTGCATAATATCTGACATTATTTGCCATTGCTGAAATGGCTGCTGTTTAAATTGTAATGAATTATATATAAGTAAAATCAAAATTAGTTAAATTATCCTAGTCATTTTCTTCAAAATTACATTTTTGGGTTTGTAATGAATAATTTATGCATAATAAAAAAAACATACATATTCCCTATTAAATACAGTTGGTTTGTGACTATTTTCTGATTCTTCATATCTGCTCAAAGCATGCACATTATTAAAAATAAATAATCACAACAGGTCACTAAGATCAAACTGTGTAAATTTTTATATAATTTGTTTAAATCAAACTGTAACAAAGTTAATTACACGAGCGAAGCTATATCTATTCTAATTTTCCTTGGTTCAACACACATTGTAACTTTTATTTAGCCTGGATATTAGTATTCACGAACATCTCCTTTTACAGAACGCAGTTACGGTATGCACACTGGGAGTTGGAGCGACCTTTGGAGAATCCATTCTCCAGGATTTGCCAAGGGACACGACCGTTGTTACTCAAACGAACTGCGAATTACTCAGAGTTGAACAACAAGATTTCAAACTTATTTGGGAGGTAAGTGGCTAAGGTTGGATCTGGAAACGGATGAATATGATATTGTTGCGAACATTTTTTTTACAATGACAAGCGGCATTCAGGCAGAACAATTCCTAAAAAAAAACATTTGTGACACGTTTGTTTGTAGTACAAGCGTAAGTAATTTTATTTAATACTATTTCTTAGTATGTTTTTGTCAATAATTTCAGTATAAGGTTGTTAATAACCGTGAAAAATTATAAATTTGTTTATTTATATTTTCAATTATGTATACACAGAGCTTACACACGTCAATAAATGCATACACGGGACCAATAAAAATAAAGTTACTAATTAAAATTTAAAATATAAGTAAAATTCAACATATACTATCATTAAGGACATTCAGCGCCGGCTCAAGGGGTGGGGGGCTAAGGGGCTATCAGCCCCGGGCGGTGGGCTAAAGGGGGCGGTGAGTGGAGTAAAGAAGCAAACCCAAGCTGAAAAACAATATCAGTTGTACAAAAAAAATTGACACAACTGACACACAAAACAGTTGACATTTTCTGGCGTGAAATTTTTTATGGATTGGGGGGGTTAACCACCCCAGCTGTTTGAAGAAAAATATTTGTATTTCTATTTTATGACGAACTTTGGGCGCGGCACCGAAAAATTTTCCATTTTCCACCTTCCCACTTCCCATTTAGCAAAACAAAATGCTGAATACGCCACTTTCGCCACTGAACAGCCAAACTGTGTGCTTCACACAGGCTCATTCTATGTGAAAGATCTTTCGTTTTGTGGATTCAATTCCAGAAAACTGTTAACAAGTTTTGAGATGATGTAGTATCCAAAATTAGGCAACGATCCAATATTAGGCGACTTTCCTCTACATCTTTGTGTTTTTACGTTCATTTTATTCACATGGATAATACCTAGTGGAAATAAAAATTGGAAAATTTTATTGGCGGGGGGGGGGGGAGGCGGAAAGCTTTGGATAGCCCCGGGCAGTACGCAGCCTTAAGCCGGCACTGAGGACATTACAGCTGGAATTTGATTAAAACAATAAACCCCTGGCTATTTCAATCTGAAACTGAATCAACTGATCTTTGTGATCTGATATGACAGGGTCTATACTATCTCAGCATTTATAGTACACGAAAAAACATTATTCTAAATTATTTCGTGAACATTAGTCAACCAAATATTTATTTTTATAAAACACATTTTACCATACACAAATCTAGGATGGTAGCGCCATAACATTTAATTTCATAAAACCTACAAGTGGCAGCGAATGATATTATAACCTCATTCCTATTATTGAATAATATAATAGTTGTTATTGTAAAGGCCAAGATATAGTATAACAAGCTATCGACTAGCTCTAAATCGGGGCAGTTTACTTGAGGGGGTTTAACTGATTAGTATTCATTAATGCCAGATGATGACGACTTATCAATGTAGGTACTTACCGAAAATAAATGAACACTCCTTAACATCATAACCAAAACTTAATCAGCAATTGAATTACTTAAAAATATACATGTCTAACAGTAACGGATGTTACAATATTAAAATTCAACTTCGTTGTCCGTTTTGACTAAATTAATACTCTTAGTTAAAAATAATCAATTAATACATTTTCATAAAACTGCATCATTAATCCATGTTGAATTTCGTTAGTCATCGACTTTCTGCATTGTAGGAAACAATATTCACAAATTTCAAATATTGGTTGATGACGTCGGTGTTTTTTGGTTTATTGTTAATTCAGTGGCGGTTGGTGAAATTTCAAAGTTGTATATCTCTGGTCCTACTTACAGGACCCGTACCAAATTTAGGGGTTTTAATAGTGAGCCCACTGGGAATGTTTTGGTAAGGAAAAAAAAACATTTTGTAATTTGCGAAAAAAAGTTGAATTTTTGGTGCGCCCCTCCTAGGAAAAAAATGAACGCGCCTAGGTGTTTTATTTATTATTTTTTCTAAACAAATTTTACATCATTTTGTCGACAGTTTTTAAATTTTGAGACAAAAAAATGTGTTGGTAGAAAGTTATAGTCATTTGACTTTTTCTGTAAATTATATTTTAGGCTTAAAAAAATTCAAATGACTATAACTTTTTACTAACACATTTTTTTGTCTCAAAATTTAAAAACTGTCGACAAAATGATGTATAATTTGTTTAGAAAAAGTAATAAATAAAATACCTAGGCGCGTTCATTTTTTTCCTAGAAGGGGCGCACCAACAATTCAGCTTTTTTTCGCAAATTACAAAATGTTTTTTTTTCTTTACCAAAACGTTCCCACTAGGGTGGTATCACGATAACATTTAATTTCATAAAACCTCACTATTCAAACCACTATTAAAACCCCTAAATTTGGTACGGGTCCTGTAAGTAGGACCAGAGATATACAACTTTGAAATTTCACCAACCGCCACAAGGAATTTCCTGTAATCTGGCTTTTTAGAGTGCAATAAGTTCAGTAATTTTTTTTATAATACTAAACTTGAAATATAGTCTATCAAAATCGAACACTGTTGGGTAGTACACAGCATTTTATCTACAGCCACTTTGATAAGAGAAAAACTAATAAAAATTGATTTTCGACTAGAAATTTTAGATTTGATAGTTATAAATTTCACACCAGCAAAAGTCATTGAAACCCTTTCAGTGGTTCTGTTTTCTTGTTTAGTTTTAATATTACTGTTAAACTAGTATTTAATGAATGAGATGAGAAAGGTTTCTTAAAAAGTCATAGATAAAAAAATTAAGGATATTAGAGATAAATCTGCTTACAAAAGCGCGTGAAAATACTTCGTCCATCGTGGTCGTGTATATGTGGCGTTTAGACCGACACAGAATGCGCCTGCGAAACCAAAAACCGGGACTAATTAAAATGATAATGATGTGCAGGTTTTTCTTCTGCTTCATGTTAATTAAAAATAAACATTAGGGGCCGACTAATCGACTTTTTTACTATTAGTTAGCTTCCCCGACTAGTCGGCAACTAGTCGGTACATCTCCAATGGGAATTTTAAATATTTGAATTTTTTGCACGAATCACAAACTATGTTGCATTCACGACAGCATCTCAACATATTACTATGTTTAGTGTATGTGCGATTTGTTTTGCATTAGGGACACGATATCGATTGAAAAGTATCGATACCCTACTTGGTATCGAAATGTAAACATCGATATTCCATAATATCGATACTTACAACCGAAGAGTAAATAAGTGCAATTTTTTTATGTAACTCTCAATATGACGTCATGGTATGTTACAAATGTTAAAAATGTTCACTTAAAATCGGCTAGTGGCGTAAATAGTCATTCGCAAGAAACACAAAAGCCATTTTTAAATCAGTGACCAAGTCATGACCTAGTCAGACCACTGGGCAACACTGTCTCATTTAATCTTAATACTTTGATTTTTTAGGTTAAACACTGAGTATTATGGAGCAACGTTGTCAAATAAGGTGACGTAGTCATGACTAGGTCACTGATTTAAACTCGCCTAAACGGTCATCCTCGCATTGGTATAAGGATGTATTCGTATCGATACTAAGGATTTAATTTAAGGCCATGTCAGTATCGATACTGGTAAAGAATCGGACAAAAAGTATCGATCCCGAAAGTACTCGGAATCGCTAGTAAAGTATCGATACCATACTAGCATCGAAGTATCGTTTGTGTCCCTATTTTGCATACAGAACAGAAAGTTTCCAAAGTTTTCTGCCAAAACTTTAGAAGCATAAACTATAGTTAACATAAAAATTAGCTTTTGCTAGTTGCTCTCTGAAGTTAATTTCTTATTTACCTACTATAAATAAGGACTACATTATATTACTAAAGAAAGCGACTACGCAAAAAGTTTAGTGCAAATAAAAATACCAATGATCGGTTTCTCAAAGCATTTCATTAAGTAATAAATTTAAGTAAATAATTAGCTTTTCGAGTTACATTTGACAATGATATTAACATATGTATGTGCTGTATCACTCCAAGTGTCCAAGGGCTTACCGTTACTAAATTGCTTTGAGAAACCGACCATAAGATGTATAAACACCGAAAGTATAACATAACCTATAATTATAATTTTTTATTATTGAGGGTTTGTTTTAGAGTCATTCGACCGAAACAAAAATATCTAAATTAGAGATACAGAGCGTAAATGAACCTATATTTCTTATTTTAAATCTTGTTTAAATTTTGTGCAATTCTAAAGCTTGTATTTTCATTTCAACTTTGCTTCCGGCGGTGTAATTATCTGGTTTAATTTGCGTATAAAAATGAAACTTATTTTTCTTTTGAGATAACGGCGTCTTTTCTTTTTAAGTAAATCTTCAGGAAAAAATGATGAAAAAATAATATTACAAAAAAATAAAGGCGAAATATTAAAAATATATTTGTAAGATTTTCTGTTCTTTGTGGAATGCTGACAGGTCTACTAGATGATCGACTTCATAATAAATTATAATGTGGGAAAAACAAAAACTTTTGTAGAATAAAAGTACACTTACACTACAGTAAACAAAGATACAAAAGCTTCTGCATGAAAATTCGTTTGGCACCTAATACTGGATATCCAAATTATCTGCAAAATTCTTTCTAAGGAATAATATTTGTCCAGACTGTATATTAGATAAATCGGGCACCTAAATTTAGTAACCAGAAAGCTTCAGATTCAAGCATCATTAATTAAACTCGGTTCCTTAGGTCATAGCGAAAATGGATTGTCTAAGTTGTACCTACACTCGGTATGCTCGATTAAAACTGATATTTTAAATGGCCATCCCAAGCTATTATCCCAGTTTTATTATTTATAGTTAACTGTTGTCACTTGCCAATACCTATCCAATGTACTTACCTAAAACAAATTTACACCCCTTTAACATTATTGGTGTAAGTACATGAACATGTCTAATTTGGCGCCACTTAGAGCATTCCAAATGTGTCAAACAGCACACTTCCAATAATTAAAGCTCCTGCAAATAAGCTTAAAAAGCGTACAAAATAAAACGACTGTAAAAGAATATTAGATGTTTAATTAAAAAAAACAATAGGTGGGAATTGTGAAATACATACCAGTTGAAAATAATAGGGGAAACGATGATCTTTTAAATCGCTCTAGGACATTGCAATACCTTTACTTACATGCTAGAACTCTACGGTAAAACAATTTTCTATATGAAAATACTCTATCGGACATTTGGCTCTTTATGCCACTAAAAATGTAAGTAATAACCTTGAGGTTCCTTAAAGCTTGAACTCTGGATCACCAAGAGGTGTTCCTTTTCTCCAAAAACGTAAACGGAACACATCTCAGGAACTTCTTTCAAACTAAAGGAAGTTCACAGGCTAGAAATCACGTCCATACTATATATATATATATATATATATATATATATATATATATATATATATATATATATATATATATATATTTGACCAGAATCAAAGAGAGTCCTTATATCCAAAATGTTCGGAAAGGATGGGTAAGATGTAGTGGCTCGCGCCAACTAGTTCACACATATATATATATATATATATATATATATATATATATATATATATATATATATATATATAAGAGAGGAGAATTATTGTGGGCATGTCCGCTAGCAATGAACAGTAAAATGAAAAGTTAGAATGGTAACCCGTACGACACGTGTTTCTGCTCATTGGCTTCATCAGGCCCACGTATGTGACTGTGCCTCTCAACATAAGTCGAGATGCACAACGTCACATACGCAGTTACGGGTGTAACCTTAAGAAAAGGGAAAAAAATATATTTAACGAGGACCACAAACAGGAGCCAGTGCACCAATTTGTGGCTTCAGCCAAAAGACCCCTTTTTTGGGGGCAACAATTAGCGTCGCCGACGGAGGCAACTATAGCCAACTGTTGTGGTATCGGCGACGCTAATTGTTGCCCCCAAAAAAGGGGTCTTTTGGCTGAAGCCACAAATTGGTGCACTGGCTCCTGTTTGTGGTCCTCGTTAAATATATTTTTTTCCCTTTTCTTAAGGTTACACCCGTAACTGCGTATGTGACGTTGTGCATCTCGACTTATGTTGAGAGGCACAGTCACATACGTGGGCCTGATGAAGCCAATGAGCAGAAACACGTGTCGTACGGGTTACCATTCTAACTTTTCATTTTACTGTTCATTGCTAGCGGACATGCCCACAATAATTCTCCTCTCTTTTTTATGTATCGATCCGCGCTAGTTTCTAGCATTTATATATATATATATATATATATATATATATATATATATATATATATATATATATATATATATATATATATATATATATATATATATATATATATATATGTGTGTGAACTAGTTGGCGCGAGCCACTACATCTTACCCATCCTTTCCGAACATTTTGGATATAAGGACTCTCTTTGATTCTGGTCAAATCGTGGTCTGTTCTTCAGCCACCCCGGGTGTAAGCCTGCCCGCTGATGGGTAAGGGCCCAGAAATCGATAGCAGGAGGTCACCCAGACCAGAATCAAAGATAGTCCTCATTATTTTTATTTTTCATTCACGGCCTTTTCGCTGCACTAGCGAAGAAGTAAATCTTCACATTTACAGTTATATATATATATATATATATATATATATATATATATATATATATATATATATATATATATATATATATATATATATATATATATATATAATCACCAATAACCCTTTGGATTTCCTAACAAAAGATCATCTCTACAGTTAGGAGGGATGAAACTAGATTTTATTTAGTTATTCTCAAAAAAGGCCAAACGACCACCCAGTCACCACAGTGACAATATACGAATGATGGACAATTGATAACTGTCAAGTCAAAAACGTCAAACAAGGCGGTGTGTTCGATATTTCTATCTTAAGTTCATGCTTCGGTGAATCCAACCGACTAAACCGGACAACCCGAAAATGTCATTACAATCGACACCACTACTACCTAGAATTCAAAATCTCGCGAATCCACGTGATTCATTTCAACAACTTGAAAATACTACAGTAACGAACGCTACAATGTTTAGATTGGTAATTATTTTTGCTTATCTTCTGACGTCACTTGGCAGTGAGGGCTAATGGCTGCTTTTTTAAATTGTAACAAATAATACCGAGAAGGAATAGTATATTGTACAACGAGCATGGAATGACATGCATTTCCTACGAGTATGACGTTTGCAGCACGATGCCGCAGGCGAGTGCTGCAAATCATACGAGTAGGAAATGGTCATTCCATGCGAGTTTTACACTATACTTTTTCTACGAATGTTACTGTTAATAAAATGGGATTAGTAATATTTTTCTTTTTAAGATGTCAAAAAATGTCAATGAAATTATAAAGATTTTGACGCGGCACCGGTCAACGCCACCTTTGTAAAAAATACCCGTGCACAATGGGAACTTTGTAGTTCAATCACCATGGTGATTGAAGCACAATGAAAATGTGTAAAACACAATGCACCATGTTCCGAAATTACTATTGAACATACAATAAAGGTTTTTATTAACATTCGTAGAAAATAGTATATTGTACAACGAGCATGGAATGACAAGCATTTCCTACGAGTATGACGTTTGCAGCACGATGCCGCAGGCGAGTGCTGCAAATCATACGAGTAGGAAATGGTCATTCCATGCGAGTTTTACACTATACTTTTTCTACGAATGTTACTGTTAATAAAATGGGATTAGTAATATTTTTCTTTTTAAGATGTCAAAAAATGTCAATGAAATTATAAAGATTTTGACGCGGCACCGGTCAACGCCACCTTTGTAAAAATATACTCGCGCACAAAGTTAACTTTGTAGTTCAATCACCATGGTGATTGAAGCACAATGAAAATGTGTATAAAACAATGGACTATCTTCCGCAATTACTATTGAACATACAAAAAAGGTTTTTATTGACATGAGTAGAAAAAAACATTTTTTTTTTGTTAAATTGTCCTAGTAATTTTCTTAAAAATAATATTTTTGGGTTTGTAATGACTACCTTAAACGATTTATGCAATAAAAAATACATGCATATTTTTTATTATTAATATTTTTGGAATTTAATTGCCTGACATTATTTTTTGTATATCTGCCTTTATAGGAAGGTGGCAGAGTAATTCTTCCTCGACCGAGGTGGTACCACCCCACACATCGTCTTAAAGGGCTGGTGAAATTCCTACGGATGTTTCCAGCTCTGGAGTAACCCACGGTAAACCCACGGTACATATATAGTACTTAGACTTCGGTCTTCGTGGGCTGTCAGAAGATAACAAAAAAAATAATCAACAAGTTTATATGGAACTAAACATTTTTTTTTTTAATTTTGTTTAAAAGTGAAAATAGAGTCTGTCTCTTTTCACAATCCTGCGAACTTAAACGTAACCTTACGTAAATGGACAAGGCCCTTCCACGAAAAGGAGCAAGGTCGTGCTCACAAGTCAAGCGTTAGTACTGTACAGGGTATATCCCAGTTTTACGCTATTGCTGTTTGTTAATTGTTAAAAAGTTTAGAAAAGGCCAAGTACACTAATAAAAAATATTATAAGCCCCATATTTGATAAAAAACAGGAATCTAACAACGAAATTAAAATCCATAAAGAAAAAAATGTTTCATTTTTAAAGAACCAAAATTAAACCATACAATTTCATTACCGCGAACAAAATGAAATGTAAATAGAAGATAATTGTGTTGGTAAAACATGGCATGTTGGCCGATGAATGTTAACTGGAAAGCTCTGGATCCATGATTTAAAGATATAAATTCTGGTGCTAGTAGGGAAACTTTTTTTTTGTTCATGTGATGATTTTTTAATGCTTTAATAATAACTCATGTTTACGATTTTGTTTTTCCTTTGTTTGAGTTTTTAGTCATTTTACATAAGCCGGTGTAGAGAATGAAAATATACTGTTACCAAAATAAAATGTTTTTTTTATGAAAGGGTGTAAAGCGCAATATAATTATTTTCATATGTTCAGAAAAGGATAAAATATACTTAGTAGTATGTAAACAAAAGTACTGATTGTTTTGCTTGTTAAGTATTGATGAAACGCCTCTAAAAAGTGGAATACAGACTAGGTCTAAAGAATTGCGCACGCTCGTTAAAGGCAGGTATGAAGTATTTTTTTTATGCAGTATATCCACGGATGGGGTTTAGAAGAGGGCCAATGGACCAAATTTTTGCAAGATACGTAAAAATGTCACTGGGAATAAAAGTTTCTCCTTATAAAATGAATAAGTTTCACGTTACGAAAAATTAAATTTTTTAACAGGGAGCATAAAAAATACGAAAATTTTATTTTGTGTAAGAGTAAACATACCTTGATTTTTATTTCCTACCAAACACCAAATCGTCGGGTTACTGCTAAAACAAGATCTAAATCTAACTCCATCTTATGCTGTTTTTGAGTTAGCTACACTACAAGATTAAAAATTGTTAAAAACGAATTAAGATACGGACCTCGGGTTTGCGGCAAAATGTTTCTCTTTAAAATGGTACCTCATTAAAATGAGGTACCATACGGCATAAAGTTGCATTTAAAATTTTGAACGCCAACTCCCTAGTGTCACTGCTCGAGGGGGCTGAAAAAGTTAAATTACATAAAAAAGTAGATTTATTAACCAATAAGACACATATAAAAGTTAGTGTCTATCTTTACCAACAGCAAAGATATGTATCTGCCCATACTAAGACTTTTCGGATACCCCATCTTTTTCTTTTTCATATTATTAATAAAGCGGGAACTATGAAATCCGATCCGATAGGATCACAGATTACTCCTACCAGATGCGAATCTTACGCTTTCGACGGTGGCCCAATATAGAGAGGTGGCGATGCACCCTATTTAGTCTGTCGCCGAACGGCGAATTCCTCGCTGTTAGCGTGTGCGAGCGTCTCGGTGGAATAGATAGCAGGCTAATGTTATTACATCAGTTTTGTTGCGTTGATTTTATGGTTTAAATTGTGGCCGTACTAGGTTGTAGTGTAATTTTAATAAACGATATACGTTTTTGTATTTGTTAATGATATAATTTTATATAAAATGCCACACAATATCATGATTTAATATTTTCAAATATAATCCATAAATTCTCTAAATTAAAACCTACAAAACGCGTGGAAAATTCCATTCACGGCATCGACGCTCGCGACCGGCCGCTCTGTCCTTATCGCCAAGACCGCGGAATCTTGATATAGGAACTTTATTAATGATTCGCATCTGGTAGGAGTAATCTGTGATATGATCGTAAAATAGAATTCAAGGGCATTGTTGCATGATTGTGGCACTTGACACTTCCGGCGTTACCACTTGCAATTTTTTATTAGAACAAAAGCGGCACAAAAGCGGGATTCCTGTAAAATCAGGACTGGTCATTTAAAAGCGGGATTGTCCCGCCAAAATCCAAACGGATGGTCACTTTATAGTAAATCTAGTGTGTATTTTTTTGAAATCCTGCTATAATTTGGTTCTCTTCATGAACTCATTCATTTGTACGAACCTCGTTTAGTAGATTAAATGACTAAATAGTTGGAGCCCCCCAAACAAAATGCTATCTACGCCACTGTTTACAACAGGGTAGCTTAATACAGTAAAGCTTTTCTTGTTTAAATTTGTGCTGTCAACTAGTTAAAACTCTTTCTCTTTCTTTTCGAATTTTCCGGGTTACAAGCATACTCTTAATTATTATTATTTATTTATTTATTTTGAATTCGAATTAGCCCATCGATATATTATTATTTAACAGAACTACAGAACGTTTTACTGTTCATAATCTCAACCGAAAAAGACCAAAATATCTCTTGACCCGCTGGTGAAAATGTCACGTTCAATAATGAATTGTAGGGTGAACGGTGAACAGTATTTTTACACTGTTATTAAATAGAAATTACGCTTAGACTGCTTAAATCAAATTTAAATTAAAAAAATGGAAAAATAAATAACAAAATCTGATTAAAATCTACAAAGAACAAAAAAATGTTTCATTTTTAAAGGACCCAAATTAAACCATGTAATTACATTACCGGGAGCAAAATGGAAATAAAAATACAACGTTTTAATTGAGTTGTTAAAAATGGTGTTTTAGCTAACAACATTTAGCGGGAATACTTTGAATTAGTAATTTAAATGTTAATCGGTACCCTGATGATTCCGATTTTTTAAATTTGATGATTTAGTACGTGTTTGCTAACCTTTTTTTTTTCATCTTTTAACGAGTTGCTTAGAAAAGGGCATACAAATAATTTATTAGTATTGGTTATCTCACAGTATCTGAAGAAGAGTTCAAAAAATTCAAAAAATAATACCAATATGTTGAAAAAGATTAAAATTTGTTAAATGAACTGCAAGTACTCTAAAAAAAATATGTAAAGAAAACAAAATACATCACTCATTGGATGTTTGGTTGGGCTGAAAATGGATCGGTTTACCACTATTTATTGACAACACAAGTGAATTTCATGTAATTTAAAAGTCAGTTTTATTCAAAAATTATTTCATGACTCTATTCAACAAGAAAATGTTTCAAGAAGTTTAGAAAAGCCATCAACGAAATAATAAGCCGATTGGTGCCCTGAGAAAAAGGTATTATTCGGTTAACAAAAACGATTTTTCCAATTAAAATATTTAATTGAAGACGAGCAACAATAGCTATTTATCACTAGTAGATAATATAGGGCTTTATTGAACGAGTCTGTTGATGGTCGAGCGAGCAAGGCCAATAAAAGGATTATGTGTATGTGCCATGTAAGATTTTATCATTTCATACTATACTATTTTTTGCAACTTTTCGGCAAATTTTAGCTAAACAGCAACAATGAAACTATCGGTATTCATTATAGTAGAGATTGCTTTTTATTGCTTTAATAGCCCAGTGGTCTAACGCGCTGGGTTTGTGACGCGTCTCCGGCACTAGACCAGGTTCGAATCCCGGCCCGGCCGCACGCTTAATAAAAAAAGTGTGGCCAGACAGTAGGACTGTCACAAAAAGTGGAAGGTGGTAGAGGAATTCTTCCTCGAGTGAGGTGGTACTACCCCACACATCCTCTTAAAAGGGCTAGTGAAATCCCAACGGATGTTTCCAGCTCTGGACGTGTGAGTCGATTCCCCAGTACACCCACGGTACATAAACTAAATACATACATAATAAAACTAACTAAATACATATTACATCTACACTAAAACATAATGAACAGATTATTTTTGTAACTGTAACTCCCCAAAAAAATCAGTTTCTTTTTAATAAATGTTCGAATAGATATCCTTCTCGTTCAATACACACGTCAATTATATATATATATATATATATATATATATATATATATATATATATATATATATATATATATATATATATATATATATATATATATATATATATATATATATATATATATATATATATATATATATATATATATATATATATATATATATATATATATATATATATATATATATATATATATATATTATTGTCTGACATATACCCCTAATCCCATTCTCCATGTCCTGCCTTTTCTTAGGTGGTGTGACATATGTGGGGTACATCCCCGATCTTTTATGTAGCCCCACAGGAAAAATCTAACGGGGTAAGGTCACAAGACCTTGGTGGCCATGCAACAAAACACCCGTGGCTAATCCATCTTTGAGGGTAGTGCTAATCCAAATATTCTCTGACTTCACGATAAAAGTAGGGGGAGCACCATCTTGCAGCCACATATCTTGACGTTCATCAAAGTCCACTTCTGCAAATAGTCTTGACAACCCTGTTGCAAGAAAAGTAAACAAGTAGGTCCGTTTAAATGTTCATTAAAAAAATTTGGCCCTATAATTCTGTTGTGAAGAATGCTGCACCACATTAACCGACAAATAGTTTTGGTGTTGAACTTCAAGGACCCAGTGTGGGTTCTCCGTTGCGTAATAATGCATATTGTGTTTATTGGCAGCACCATTACTTTTAAATGTAGCCTTATCTGAATACATTTTTAAAAATTTTGGTTTACTTCAGTTCGGGCACGTAAACGTTACGCGCCTTCATTGTGGAGTTTCTAATGTAACTCAATATGGTACGGGTGGTATTTATACTTGCGCGTTGTTCAGTTTGCTGTTGCCTGTGATGTATCACACAATAAAGCTAATTTACGGCTACTAACGTGCTTATATAGGGTAAGGGCCCAGAAATCGCGACAGCATGAGGACGCCTGGACTAGAATTAAAAATACTCCCTTTCTCTTGAGTTGTTCTTGACGGTTTTTTATTGCGCTAGAAAATAATTTATTTCTTTGCATAGACCGAAAGCATTTCGTTAGATATTGTCAAAGTAATAACATTGTTGAGTATAAAAAAATAGGTTAACCAAAGACACTGGGTCCAATTCATATAAGCTGCTATACTTTTAGTCAATTAACACTGAATAGCAGCAAGATCCAGAATAACCTGAATTTCCGTGACCACCACCTCGCCCACCACGAATGTGATTGACTACTTTCAGTCACGTTTGAAATAACTTTTAGAATACAATAAATAGGTTTAATTATAGGTTTGCAGTTAACTATGTCCTGATGATGATGACGCTATTACCGATCAAGCACGCGTTTAATTCAAGAAATCTTATTTTGTCGTGTAGTATAAAAATCTCTGTCAACACCAGTAATTTAGGTCGAAAAGAAATCACGCCAATCTTGCCCGCTAAATGCCGGAAAAGCTATTAAGTTTTAAACTTTAAAACGCAACGCTATGGAACCTAATGTCAAAGTTAAAAAAGTAATTATACCTTTGTTAATGTTAGCTAGATCGAGGTTCGAAGTAGCAGCACATAAACATAAGTGTAGGTTAATATTTCTATTTTTATATTGTTTTCAACGTCAATGTACTATTGATTTCTATGTTTTGGCATTTGCTAAATAAAAGTCAAAGCGCATTTACACTTATTTAAAATAATAGAATTAAAACACAACAAAAACTATATTTAAAAATGTTTATTTTAATAATTTTAAAATAACATACGTTTAAAGTGAAGTTAAACATAATGTGGTAATGCTTTCAATACTAACTTGTCGTCTTTGTGGATTTCAGAAAAACAAGGAGTTGATGAATGACTTGGTGGCTAACTGCAAATTAAAAAATGGTAAGTTTTAAAAATTAATTTACTGAACTGAACGTCATGTAATTTACTAAATAAATATTCTTTAGAAACTACTCCCCACCTGTATTTTGAGCGTCAAAACTGGTAAAAAATGTAAATTCCCATCACCTGCTATAATTTGACACTAATAAAATAATATGTAGATTTGTGACTTGTGCCACAGCTTACAATAACATGCAGTGTGTAACAAAAATATGGAAACCTCGAAATTTTTTGCGCACCATTGCCTGAAATATACGAAACAAATTAAATAAACCATCATTTAATACGTTTTGAAACGCACATTTTCATTTTCTCATTTAAAAGCACAATTCGAATGTAATTATTTATGCGTTCCATTAATAACTCATTATATTTTCAAAGTGAATTGTAATTGTTGTAATTGTATTTTAACCATAAATACCGGTAACTCGTCATAAATATAATTGGTGATCTATTCTCTGCATCAGGTTTAATCAAAAAGTAAACCAGTAAAAATATATAACAAATTATTTTGTGTTAAAGTTAAGACAGTATACAGTAGTAGATAGTAGTAGACAGTATTAGACAGTAGCAGACAGTAGTAGACACTAGTACACAGTATTTTACTGTATATGGACGTTTATAAGGGATATACAGCTTGCATATGCATGTGACCTGCAATATCTTATACTAAATGAGATTAAAATCTAATCCTGGGATTCACTATGGCTTAGACCGGTCTAATTTGATAATAATCAACGGTTTCAACTGGCGTTTAAAATGTATAAGAATAAGTTGGATAAAGCTTTTTGAAAATATTTATTTAGGAAGTACTTTAGAATTATATTAAAAAATATTTAAATCCCCTAATCAGTACATAGAGTACTAGTCTCGACGACACTTATAATACGAGGGTACTAGACAACAGCATTAAATAATTATTGTACACATGGTATTAATAATACTAATTTAAAACAAAAACATAAACGGCAGCAAATCTTTTTGGTCATTTGCCAAAAACATTAAATAAAACTTTGTAGAAACACTTTTTCTTTCTTGATCTCTGGCAACAAAATTAGCTTCACATCTAAAGGAAAAGCTGAACCATTTGCCAAGCAATTAGTTGCCAATTCTACCCTTATTTCTTCTGCCAATTTTGCTCTTTCAACCGCTACGTCTATACTCCACAAAATGTCCGACATAATACTTAAGGTTAAACAAGTTCAAAAAAGTCTTCTATTCCTTGACACCAAACAGTCCGCCGGTCTGGATGGCATACCAGCAATTGTTCCAAAAAATGCACTTCAGAACTTGAAGTATTTGCACCCATCTTAAATCGTCTTTTCCCGACCACATGTGCCAAGCGTACCTTCCCAGATAGCTAGAAGACTACTCGTGTGAGTGAAGATCCACAGCTGATCTCCTTACCTTTGTCACACTTAACTGGCACAAATCTCTCGAATTCTATGGCGAATCCCAAACTGTTGCTCTTGATATATCCAAGGCATCTGACCAAGTATGGCATGCCGCACTCCTTAACAAACTACTTTCTTATTATGGTCTTCCTCCCTAGCTATAGCTTTCTCTCTAACTGGCGCATATCTGTCATGGTGGACGGTCACTCATCTAACTTTCATCCTATCAATGCTGACGTATCCCAGGGTTCAGTCCTGCCACCAATCATATTTCTTCTTCACATTAATGACCTGCTGTCTTCAACTACCAATCTCATCCACAGATATGCTGACGATAGTACTCTTTACTCCAACATTATTTTTTCCAGACCACGTCTCGAATTAAGAGCTGGATAGTAAACGCAGATCTATGTCATATATCTTTCACAAGATCTTTAATTAATCTTAGACTGGGGTGCTAAGAACCTTGTTCCGTTCAATGCCTCCAAAACCCAGTCTTGCTCTCTGTCATACCTGATGTCCCTGAGAAATTGTGCTAAACATCTTCTAGAAGTTGCGAAAAAATCTCATATTCAGAACATGATCTTAAAAGAAAATAAATTCTTTCCGTTCAGACCTCATTTTAACCAAACATTGGATGACGGAGACAAAGCGAAAAGACTAGATTTTTGTTTGTGGGTGGGAATATCCATTTTTATAAATTTTAAGTGGAAATATCCATTTTTATAAATTTATTATGTTTTCTGATGAATGTACATTTTCTACTAATGGAACTATAGCATCCCAGCATGTCAGGTACTGGTCATGAGGAAACCCCGAATTTAAAGTAATGAGGCGAAGACAATATTTTACAAAAGTGAACGTGGGGTACGCGCTATCTGTCCATGGCATTATAGGCCCATATTTTTTAAATAAAACCAGCAATAGAATAGCTTACTTAGAAATACTGGATACATTTTTTAGCGATGAACTCGTAAATTTGCCAGTATATTTTTGCCAAAAAATTTATTTTCAACAACCATGGACACACATTGCGCTCTCGAGGTAATAGAGTGGCTTCACCGCAGATTTGGTTCAAGGTGAATTGGTAGAAATGGCCCAATTTTGTGGTCCCCAAGGAGCCCCGACTTAACGTTGGCCGATATGTTTCTATGGGACCGTTTAAAACAAATTGTTTAGGTCAATCCCAAAGAATATTGACATGCTAAAAGCAGAATTACCCAGGCTGTTCGTTCAATATATTATGGAGTTTCTGAATTTTTATATTTTTATTGTATTGCCTAGTTTATATCATATTCTTTTTAATTTAATTAAATATTCGTATAATTTAAAAATTGCACTTGAATAATAAGTACCTATTTATTTTGAATTAAATAATTGCTTCACTTAGATACCTATGGACAAATATGTCGATAGGTATCATTATTGTTTAATATGTAGAAACTATACGCTAGTTAAAGGTGTGACAGAGGATAGTTGGGAACATGGATTTATTATAATAATGAATACGGGATGATTTAACATTCTTTGAAGACAAAACAAACCATTCTAAACGACACTGTAAACACAATTTGTAAACACTGACTACATCTTATTTTACCTTGTATTTTTGTACAAAAAATACGTTAGAAGCATCACAAGATTTACTAAAAGTAATAAAAGCCCTAAAATATTAAATTTTCTGCTAAATAATAATAAATTTAAGTTAAAAAGGTTTTCTTATTTATAGGTTATGTTATTTCTAGAGATCGCACGATGTGACTTTATTTTGCCGATACCTATATTTTACATGCCGATATACCGATACCGATATATCGTATCGGCAAAGATATACGTACATATTTCAAGGTTTAGTTTTTGTCAGGGTGGGAAAAAGTCATGACTTTTATAAAAAGAAGTCAAGACTTAAATCATGTGAATTAATTCAGACCAACCCTGGTTTTTATAACGTCGAATATAAATAAAAAAATACAAAATACGGTTCTGAACCTCCAATTCGCTAAATGCTGTACGTATTCTGTATCAATTTCCGTTTTTCGTTCGTGCGTTTTCTGTTTGGGCGAAAACGAAAATCGGGGAAGTCCCGGTTTAACATTCCGTCACGCGGTAACGCGGTATAACGTTTCTGATTGGTGAAGTTTCGGGGAAGTCCCTGTTTAATGTTTTCAGTATTGCTTTGTGAAATTCTTAATTTATTTCTCAGGAAAAAGGCCTTAGTTATACTACAGTTATGTTATAAATGATTAGATATTATGAGTGACATTAGAAGAGGTGCAGGTTCGTAGGTATATGCAGTAAGAACCCAAAATTCTTCGTTTTATATGTGTGCCAATATATCGGCAATTTTCCTACCGATACGATACGATACCGATAATCGGCAACAACCGCCGATATGCCGATATAACGATATCAATATCGGTCTCGTGCGATCTCTAGTTATTTCTAAAGGTGTTTATTGACAGTCGCTCCGAGTCATTTATAAATCTATAAGTCGCACTTTTTTTTTCTAGTTCATTAGACAAAGACGTACCTGTAACCGAGTGTTCAGACCGAGGTTCAGCCGTTTTCCTAAGCAACCAGGGCAGATAGCAACACTTCTGAGCTCGAACACTCCATGATATTTTATCTCTTTCTACTACCATTCTTGATTCAATTACGTAATAATTCGTAGTTCGTATACTCCTCTCACAAGAGAAATAACAAAGATAATGCTTCACGGTCGATACGCTCACAGTATACGGACATCGAATCCTTATTATAATAAATCCATGGTTGGGAATTTAAAAAAATATTGTGATGAAACTTGTTACTTTTAATATTTAATTTTTTTAATGAAATCTTGTACTTGGGCTTATTATTTAATTTATACATATTTCATATTTGTTCTTTTGATAGAAAATTATAAACAAGGTATGTATACTCTTACGCAAAATAACGTTTTCGTATTTTTTATGCTCCCTGTATAAAATATTAAATTTCTATAATGTGAATCTTATTTTTTTGCAAGCAACAACTTTTATGAAAAGTGACATTTTCACGTATCTTGCCAAATTTGGTCTATTTGTCCTCTTCTAAACCCCATACGCAGACATACTGTATGTTAGGTACCAAATATACTATAATATATACCGCATATATCAAAAAGCGCGAACGTTCATATAATAGTATATAAATATTCTTTTAATTTATTTTTTTAGTAAACAGACGGTTAGATTTATTAAAAATCTGCAATACACGCATGAAGGGGAAAAGATAGTTCGTATTTCAACTGTTAGTTGGTAAAGTTATGTAACGGTGCTTTAAACACCCCCACACCCTTCCGTAGCGGCTAGTATCGACCGGATGAACCCTCTCCCCCCAGTCAGCGTTACGTAATTTATGAATGGCCCCCTAGTCGTTAAAAGAAGTCTTTTGAAATTTTATTCACCCACACAGAGAGCTGTAGGTTCGTCAGTATAGCAATTACGATATCAACAATTTGAAAACTTTTATATATTTAACCCAAACTGAAACCAACTTTTTTTTGGTTTAACTTCAATTAAATTTTTAATTACACGGTAGATAAATTGATTGATACGGTTCGATCTTTGGTGAGCGTGGGCGGCCTCAAATATTTAAGTTTCTTATTACAGAAACCGTATCCTCGGTTTTACTGGAATTTTTACGGCAATTTATTACAACCTCCTATCCATTTTTTACTTAAGGCAGCAGAAGTGGATTTTAATTTAAATCTAAATTTATAATTCTTAGGTCAGACAAGAACATTAAACAGAAGTCTAGCATAATTTTCAAGGGAAACCCGTTTATATATATATATATATATATATATATATATATATATATATATATATATATATATATATATATATATATATATATATATATATATATATATATATATATATATAGTAGAAAAATGGAAGATTTCTTGGCCTATAGGTAATATAATAAATGTAAATGCGAAGTAAGGTAAGGGCCCAGAAATCGATAGCAGGAGGTCACCCAGACCAGAATCAAAGATAGTCCTCATTATTTTTATTTTTCATTCACGGCCTTTTCGCTGCACTAGCGGAGAAGTAAATCTTCGCATTTACATTTATTATATTACCTATAGGCCAAGAAATCTTCCATTTTTCTACTATTGTTGTACAATGGTGCATTTGTACCGTCGACGTCGAGAAAATCGACATTCGACATACTTTCGAGTATTATTGTGTTAGGTTAGCAGCCAAACATTTTTGGAGCAACACTGGGTGAACTAGTTGGCGCGAGCCACTACATCTTACCCATCCTTTCCGAACATTTTGGATATAAGGACTCTCTTTGATTCTGGTCAAATCGTGGTCTGTTCTTCGGCCACCCTGGGTGTAAGCCTGCCCGCTGATGGGTAAGGGCCCAGAAATCGATAGCAGGAGGTCACCCAGACCAGAATCAAAGATAGTCCTCATTATTTTTATTTTTCATTCACGGCCTTTTCGCTGCACTAGCGGAGAAGTAAATCTTCGGATTTACATTTATTATATATATATATATATATATATATATATATATATATATATATATATATATATATATATATATATAGCATTCGGTTTTTATTTATATTCAGGTTATTTATTGTGTACAGCGTGGGTAAAAAGAATGGAACACTCCAAGAATTTTCATAACCATGTATAATTTAAAAAAACGCTCGAACCCTTCAATGTTATTTTTATTTTTTACATATTTTAAGAATTTTTTAGTATTATACGGTATTGCTCAAAGATCAGAACACACGTCAATTTTAGTTTTTAAATGGAATACCCCAATTTTTATTCGATATTTGAATTCTACTTAAAATTTTGAATATTTTTTATGTAACATACCATATGCCGATCTTCAACTTTTTTCGAGATATCACTACATAAACTTTATTAATTGACAAAATTTAAGTGATCTGCCTATTACGTCAAAACAAAATAAAACAGCGATTTAAGCATAAAATCTAATTCTAAAAAGAAGTACTTGATTAAATGTTTAAAGTGATGGCCATTGATAAAATTTGACAGTGTCCTAAACGCAAAACAAATTCGTTTTGAACGTTCTCAATAATATGTTAAGAAATTTGTCGAATTTCATATCGTATTCTCTCTTTTAATGTCTCTAAGTCAACTGCCCTGCTTTTGTACACTCTTTCAAATATCCCCACAAAAAGACATCAAGGGGTGTTAAGTCAGTTGAGCGCGCGGGCTATTCTATTTCTCCCCTTCTACCTATCCACCTACCTATGAAAACCTCGTTTAGGTATACGGCATAATGCGGCGGCGCACCGTCTTGTTGCAGCCAAATGCTTCTTTCAGGAGTATCTGAAACATCGTGATCTGGATGTAGGGTAGCTAAAGCAGGAACTAATTCAAACTGCAAAAAGTCCAAATATCTGGCTCCGTTTAACGTTTCTTCGAAAAAGAAAGGTCCTAATACCATATTCAAAGAAGGCTTAAAGAACGTCTATTCTAGATTTAATAAGTGTTAAAGCGCCTGCCAAAGTAATCCCATTTTGCTGCCTACTTTGGCACCCCACAAACCAATTTTTTTCTTGGTTGTCTTTTTAGGTTTTAAATCCAAATTATGGCGAGGTACTTCCCAAAGAACACAAGGCACTATCCTATTTTTAAAAGTTTAATATTCCTTCTCATTTTTGAGTTCTAATACTAAACTAGGTCAAAACCTACCAAAGTAACCCAGTACTTTATGTATTTTTATTAGAAATTCTATTCTACAAGGTATTAGTAGCTTTTCTTATGCTTCTTTGACTCCGGCGTTCCCTAACGGAACTTCATGCTTCTTCTTAATGAATCGTCTTCACAAAATACGGTGCTGAATTGCAATTTCTGTAAAACAATTTTCCCATAAATGATTCGTGTCCTATCTCTGCTTGAGGTCTTCCTTGTCCTCTCCTCCCATACACGTGTCATTACCTTTCTGTCAATATAATATTAACCACTCATCAAAAGCCCATACCACATAAATTTATATTATCATTATTAACATGTTACGGTTCAGTTTCTTACTTTTTATGTAGGAATTAATATCAAACAGTGCCAGTACTTAGTGTACTTGCAGTAACAGGTATAGTCGAAAAAAAAGAAATATGTGAATAATAAACTGGAATCAAAAGATTCCAAACAGCCGAACATCATAATATGGTTTAATTTAAAAATTTTAAAATATTTTTATTATACCTAGAAGTATGAAAAATATGGAGAACAGCCCTTAATGGACTATAAAGTAATAGTTATATTATAATCACACTGGATATACTTTAATTATAATAAAGCAGACTGTAAAACATTCTAAAATAATTTATCATTGTCACATCAAACAAAATTTTAGGTTTGGCAATACTGATCACACCCTGGTCTTAATGGAAATTTTATCCTTTTACTGCCTCAATTTAATTAAACCTTAAAGATTTAAAAACTTTGGGAAAATCTGAAATTTAATACTCTAGGACAGACCTTCTCTTCTCACTTAAGTACTTCTTTTTAGACAAAATAAACGAGAGCTTTATCCTCTTCTTTTCGAAGAACTTTCATGCAAAGTTTGAAGTGTATGTTTTTGAACTTTGTGTCAATTTAACTCTACTCTCGCCCTTTTATACTGAAGTGTGCAATTAACTTACTGCATTTAATTAGTGGTTTTACGAGTTAAGATAAACTGCGACCCAAAATTTAAAAAGTTTAAATTTAGTTGTTTTTTACTGATCTTTTAATGATATTATGCCTAAGCGACAATGCAAAGTTTTTTACCATTTTACGTTCAGATTCACAAAGATTTAGTATTCGTTTAAATTAACATCTTATAGTTGATCAGTTTTGACAGGTTTTTGTCCTGTCATTGTTAATAATTCGGCATTAAAAAATTATTATATTTCAGCGATTTTTTTGGTTTCCAACTAATGATTTTAATCTTGGAACGAGTTGCTGTAATGAACTTAGTTCTATTATTGTCGAAAGCACGTACTAAAATTGCCCTTTTTAACCGACTTCACGAGAAGGTTATCAATTCGACCCGGATGTGTCATTATCATTTTTTTTATGTATGTTCACGCATAAGTCTTGAATTTCTGTTATTTTTTTTGTTTTGTACAATATTTTTAATTGCTGCATCATTAATAAACGTACACTCAAATGTGCTTACTTAAATTTGGCGATACTGACCTTCAATGTATACCTATTTATGACAATTTTTTGATTAACTTTGCACTAGGTATGTACTGTCTTCCAACATAGGCTGTTCTGGGCACATGAAAAATGAGCTTTTCAGGGCACTTACAGCAGGTGCGGTCCGTGAATTTTTTTACAGGTGGGTCAAAATTTGGTGGGCAACTAGTGATATCAAGCAAAATACATTTTTTTAATTAATGAAGGTTTTTTAATAATGTGCCTAGTTTTGCCAAGAAATTATTTACCTACAAATGAACACCGCAAAAATCATAAATTAGGTACTGTAGTGTATTGAACATTGGTACTCTAGATTTTTATGTTATGACTTTTAGTATTACTTTTCTATGTCTAAAGCCCGCATTACACGGGGTATGGAGCGACGCGCCTGGCGTATGACTTGATGCACCAAACGCCAGCTTGACGTCGTGTGTCTGTTCCCGTCGATGGGCGGTAAATTTTGCACACTTCAAAGGAATAGCGCCGCGCTCCTATACGGAGCGACTCGGGTACATAGTTACACGGCGCGAAAAATCTACAGGCCGAGAGATTACGATCGTTCCAAAAGGGCATAGGCGTGGCACTCCGCACTCCACACGCCTGTAATGTCACCTTAAGATTGCTCGCGGCTTCCCGTTTTGATACAGCTGCGTCTCCTCAATAGAGGACGCCCCTTGTATTAAAAGTATGATACAGGCTGCCAGTTGCCGTAGTAGATATGAGATTACCAATAATTTTAAAAATATTTTATCGAGTAACAAATGCTAAACTTGTTGCCAATACACCTTTTACAGCCGATCTAATTTTTTAAATAGCAAAAATTTTAAAAAAAGTTACCCGAACACCCCACGACCTCTTGGTTTACTAGCTGAGACTACCTCCGGACCACGTTGCTAATGTAAGAAAACCCGTGCCGATGCCGATATATTAAATAACTAACATTGGCGTGGCGTGAGCCCGTAGTATTTCTATGTTTAGCCGCTGATTAATAATACATTAATACAATGAAAATACAATGCGCATATTAGGTACCTAATTAGTTTTTCTTTGTCCAACACAAATGTTTGGAAAAAGTATATTTCACGGGGCCGTTCGAGTGTATTTCCTTCCAATGTGGCTTGCGGTAACAAGGGGATATTGTGTCTGAGAAAATACAATTTTGGGGCAACGCCCCTCTTAATAATTTAATTTTTAAGACTCAAAAGAGATGAATAAGAAATATGTCATCTTGCGGTGATTATTAGATAAGAAGATATCATCATGACAATGATATCATGCGTCATTTACAAAACTTATTTAACTGTACATAGAAATAAAAATAAAATATCATCATCCAAAAAGCGTATACTGTCTCCGGAATGATTTGCTAAGACCAACATGGCCTAATTTATCAAAATATTTAAACAGTCAATTCTATAGGGGAATCGTTTTGTATAATATGCTTCCAGAAAGATTTATTAAAGTATTAAGCATAAAAAATATTTAAGCATATCATTCAGTTGTTGACTAAAAATACATTAAATTTACAGTTTTCTGGAATTGGAACCTTTTTTGGGTAATATATTTTTGTTCTCAACTAGTGTTTGGCTTCCATTTAAGAGTTGTGTACTTTCACTCCAGTAACTGTTGCTGTCTGTAGGTTTGGTACTGTAATCTTAATTGTGACTGACTTGATTGTGGTTATAGGTACATATTATGTGGTTTACATTAAATTATTTTGTCCCATATACTACACTTAAGTGTTAATAATGCAAATTAATTTTATATTGAAATTGTTTTAACTATTTTACATTTTACACTTTTTCATTCTATAATACTTTAGTATTAGGGTTTTTAAATGTACAATGCTACATTATGCAAAAAGAAGCAATAAACAATTTTGAGTTTGAGTTTGAAACTAAATGCCTTTTTTGTCACTCATTCCTGTATTAAAGTTCAAAAACTAAAAATTTGCGCTTGTATCCCTTGTTTTCTAGGGACCTTAAATGTATTTTCATTTGAGGGATTTCAAAAATTTATTTCTACTACTTAAGACTACAAAAACTGTAAACTAATCCTGTACAACTGTAATCAATTTTGTTTTACCGGTAAATAGCTATACAGAAAAAATTTCACAACTGATAAATAATGTCAACAATGAATGAAGTCTACTTGTCAGGGGTACATATAAATACTTAAAATTGAGACTAAGTTCTCTAAACCACCTGAAAATTCCTTATACAATAAGGATTTGAACAAATCATGGTAAAACAGCTATTCTCCGGGCTATATGCCCCTCCGAGCGCTGGATTACATACCAAAATTTGCCGTATTTTGACTAACACTGTTAGACAACAAAATACTTGGTTTGACTGCAAGAAAGTACCAGGAAGAAGGAAGCTTTTTCTTGAGTTAGGATATCGTTACCTGCATACCGGTTTCGAACTCTTTAGTTCTCGTCTAACAGTGTTAGTCAAAATACGGCAAATTTTGGTATGTAATCCAGCGCTAGGAGGGGCATATAGCCCGGAGAATAGCTGTTTTACCATGACTTGTTCAAATCCTTATTGCATAAGGAATTTTCAGGTGGTTTAGAGAACTTAGTCTCAATTTTACGTATTTATACATACCCCTGACAAGTAGACTTCATTCATTGTTGAAATATTTTACCTCACGGTAAATTCTACTCCGAGTGCTTGACACTGCTAATGGATGGCGCTGCCTGTGTTATACTGCTTATGCAGTTCGACATGGTTAGCTTTAAGGAAATGTTGTTTCAGAAAGTAGGTATGTTCGTTGTTCGTTTATCCTGTACTGACGAGAACTAAATAGTTCGAAACCAGTATGCAGGTAACGACATTCTAACTAAAGAAAAAGCTTCCTTCTTCCTGGTAGTTTCTTGCAGTCAAACCAAGTATTTTGTTGTCTTACAGTGTTAGTCAAAATACGGCAAATTTTGGTATGTAATCCAGCGCTCGGAGGGGCATATAGCCCGGAGAATAGCTGTTTTACCAATATTTTGTTCAAATCCTTATTCTTATTGTATAAGGAATTTTCAGGTGGTTTAGAGAACTTAGTCTCAATTTTACGTATTGATAAATAATGTAATTTATAGGCTCACTACTTCTAGATATACTGTAAATATTTAGAAGACCCGATAAAATCTTTTTTATATCACATCCTATTTGTCTGCTGAAAGAATTGTTTTAGCTTTTCCAGCGTTCGTGCGGAATTATTCATACCTGTTGATGCACTTTTGCTACTTACTCGACAGTTATTAATTTATATTGTATATACATACTTAGTTTAATTAAATCAGATTCTTACTGCAGTATTTTCTATAATATTTGCAACAAAGGTTAACGCGATATCATTAAATTTTAATTAGAGTAAATGACATAGATCATTAGAGAAATAAAAATATAAATACCAGGCGCGGCCCGTGGCATTTTAAAGTTGGATATCTCTGTTGCTACTTATGGGACCAATGCCAAGTTCAGGTTTTTTAATAGTGAGTCTACTAGGAATGTTCTGGTAAATAAAAATAATATTTTATAATTTGCGAAAAAAAGTTGAGTTTTTGAATTGACCCACCTACGAAAAAAATTAACACGCTTAGGCATTTTATTTATTATTTTTCGTAGTGGCTATATGTCCGCCGGCGGTAGGTTACAGTTAGACTTAGAATTCCGCCGCAAGGCGGACTCTTGCAAATAATAAGAACTTATCTGCCGCAAAAATTATAGTGCGGCGGAACGCAATGGTTGATAATTCATTTTCCGCCTTTCGACGGATTTTACTGCATAGTAGCTAAGATCCGTCGACAAAATTTTGGCAAGCTTTATAATTTATATATCTATACAAATAACACTCCAAATTTACAAGTTGTTGTTCCGACAAATTTTTATATCAGAGTTAAAAGGTCAGGTGAGGAGTTGTAAATACGTCCTCGGACAGGTTTGCTCAGTTTTAGGTTTCAGCAGTATTTTTTCAAATTTTTTTATTTATCTTTGTTGAGTTTGTTACTGTCAGGTAGTAATAACACAGAAGGTCTACTTCCTTGTCAGGTAGTAATTTTAAAATAACGTTTTCGGACAGGTATGCTCAGATTTCGGTTTCATCAGTATCTTATTTAATAAAATGTCAATTGGATGCGGTGTTGATAAAATTTTATACCAACATGAATCATGCAGTCGCAGTAAAAAACTCAACAAAGATAGATAAAAAATTTTGAAAAATACTGCTGAAACTTAAAACTGAGCAAACCTGTCCGAGAATGTATTACACAACTCCTCACCTCACCATTTAACGCTGATCTAAAAATTTGTGGGAAAAACAACTTGTAAATTTGTAGTGTTATTAATATAGATATATAAATTATACAGCTTGCCAAAATTTTGTCCGCGGATCTCAGCTTACTATGCAGTAAAATCCGTCGAAAGGCGGAAAATGAATTGTCAACCATTGCGTTCCGCCGCACTATAATTTTTACGGCGGATAAGTTCTGATTATATGCATGAGTCCGCCTTGCGGCGGAATTCTAAGCCTAACTGTAACCTACCGCCGGCGGACATATAGCCACTACGATTATTTTTTATAAACCAATTTTACATTATTTTGTCGACAATTCTTAAATTTTAAGAGAAAAATGTGTCAGTGTTCAAATGACAATAACTTTTTATTAACACATTTTGTTCTCTTAAAATTTAAGAATTGTCGACAAAATGATGTAAAATTGTTTAGAAAAAATAATAAATAAAATACTTAACCGTGTTAATTTTTTTCCCAGGTGGGTCAATTCAAAAATTCAACTTTTTCCACAAAATACTTTTTTTCTTTACCAAAACATTCCTAGTAGGCTCACAATTAAAAAACCCGAACTTGGCATGTGTCCCATAAGTAGCAGACATACACAAAGTAACAGAGATATACAAAGTAAAAGCATATAGGTTGTTCTATTTTAAAATCAAAATCTAATAGCAGAAACCTGGAAAATAAACAAAATTTGACAACACTGGCATTACAAAAAATAAAAACTACTGTACCCCATTCAACTGCTTAAAATTTTCTTTTGATGTCTTGTCTAGGAAAAAGTTATAAGGGTGAGTCAGGGGGTGCCTTTGTGGCACCCGATAAAATACCGAAAACATTTTGAAGTTCTTTCTGTCCGTGCTTCTTTCCGCAAATCCGTTGTGCAATATATAGTTCTTTCTACAGCTATTTAAAAAGGCTTAGCTATCTTTGATTTGCCCTTGTATAAGGGATAATTTAGTTTGAGATTTAAATTATACATATTCATCATTTTCTCTTTGATTTAAATAAACATTTTTACTTTGGACCTTTATTACTCATTAAACAAGAGTTATAAATGTAGTCAAATAAACTTATCAGAGCCGTCCCATAGAACAAAGGGTCCAACTTAAATACATATTTAGTTTCCTGTTGTAAATACCCCAAATAAAAACAAGCAGCTTTACAAACAGGGCTGACCCATGAGTAATGAATTCAATCCCACAAATTTAATCAGTGGAATTAATTCCAGCGGGTTCCCGCGTTCAACCCTGTTCGTGTTGGGCGTTTTAGTTCAGTTTTTATTTGAATTTGTCGGTATGTTGTGCGGTTGACTAATAGGTTTCATGTAACATGTGTTAAAGTGTATTTTTCAGTGCATTTCTCACATTTAATAAATTTCAGGTATTGTAGATATGTATGTGAAAAACATATAGAGTGTGTCCAAAAAAGTATGCAATATATGGAAAACTTTTTTATTTGTGATTCTTCAGAAAATATTTTCCTTGATAAAAGTTGGTGCTTGCCTTAAAACGGTCAAATAATATTTTAGATTTAATGTATTGCTTATAGTAAGGGAGGAAATGCCATTTTTTTAAAATTGCTTCAGGGGTAAAGTACCTTAATTCTTAAAGATAGAACAACATTCGATTAGAAAAAGTTGTTGCAAATTAAAAACTTAGTCAAAGTTCTAAATTTGAGTTTGGTATCTTAATTTTTAACTTCTTTTATTCTTTTGCGATTTTTATTAAAACGGAACGCCACTGGTGAAATTTCTATTCATGCGATATTAGTATATTTAGTAAATAACTTAAGCATTGGTCAAAACTGAAATTAAACGGTATTTATGACAAATATGTCATTTACTTTTAACTGAATTGTTTTCACGGTCTACTGTTAAAAAAGCAAAGTACTTACATTTTTATACGTCTTTTTAGAGCTCCCCCCCCCCTGGCCAGTCCCACTCCCAGACGAAAGTAATCAAGCATTGGCCATCCACGTGCAAAAGAGATTTTATTTTTTTAAATGACTGATCAATAGCCTTAACACTCTTTTTTTTTATAAATAATTTTATTTAAAAGCTTTATTAGCTGTTGCTCAGTTTCGCTATCCACCAGAGGTCAGGCAAATATAACTTTTTTTCTAATTAGTGCATAGTAAGACCTCGGCGGCGAGATTATTAAACAAATTATTGGAAAACGTCTATTAAATTATTCGCATTATATCACTGACGTCACCCGTTAAGTCAATGGATTTCAGATCATAAAGATTTTAACAACGGACTGATGGATGATTGGGTAAAATATTATTTTCAAGAACTAAATTATTTATACTTTTATTTATTTGTTAAACTAGTGAGAACGGCATTATAACCTTTTTCCGGTTATAAATCGTATCTGAAAACAAAAAATTTGAAAGTTTGCTTAGGTTCTTAACCGCGCACTATGACAGTTGACTACCTCGCCACGCATCCATCGCAAACATCGGTCTTCAAGTGTGATAAATTCAATGAGCAATCTGACAAAAGTACGATAAATTTAAAAACGCAAAAATGAATTTCGGCAAACGTTCGTTGTTATTTTAAAAACGGTTTAATGAAAATGTGATTGATGCATTTTAGACATCGATGAATTTAAAAACCCGCCCCTACAGTCAGAATGCGTTAAAGTACCTACTTTTTGTTTATTTTACATGTACAATAAAAATTAAACTTGCTCTTTTGATAGTTTTGGTTGTATTAACTAAAAGACAGTAAAAACAGAGACATCAAATTTTAGGCGTATCTTATTGGTTAATAAATCTACTTTTTTATGTATTTAACTTTGTCTAGGTGGTTAAGGACAAAAATTTTACATGCAACCCTATGCCGTGTGGTACCTCATTTTAAAGGTCTTCAAAAAATAAACATTTTACCGCAAACCCGAGGTTTGTATCTTAATTTGTTTTTAAATGGCGAGCCTACAAAAATTAAAAATGGTGAAAAAAAAATTTAAATAAGTACCTTTATTTCTCTTATTACTGCAAAAGTTGTTTAAAATGACCATCATTAACTTCTTGGCAACACTAAGGTCGATTTTGGACTCTGCCAAGAAGTAACACCTACCATTCTCGAAAATGTGCGAAGGGAGTTCCAAAACCGACTTTATTACTGCCAAGAAGTTCATGGTGGTCATTTTGAACGATTTTTAAAGTATTAAGACAAATAAAGGTATTTAATATTTTTTACGATTTTTAGTTTTTAAAGGCTTGCCATTTAAAAATGAATTCAGATAAAGACCTAGGGTTTGAGGCAAAATATTCCTTTTTTGAAGAAAAAGATGAGGCACTCCACAGCAAAGAGTAGCATTTAAAATTTTTGACCTTAACTTCCTAGCGTTACCTCTCAAGAGGGTTGAAAAAGTTAAATTACATAAATAATAGATTTATTAACCAATAAGATATATCTAAAATTTGATGCCTGCATCTTTACTTATAGTAAAGCTGTTATCTGGGGTAAAGATGCAAAATGTTTTTCCGAGTTATGTTATATACGAATTTTGATGGGTTGCTTGTTTCTGTCACATTGCAAATTCATTATCTCCGGTTCTAATGGCATCGGATTGATACCGTTGTCTTACCGTTGTATTTATTGTTGTACATATTAGCGTTCTAACTGCATGCAGTGGCGGATCTATGGGGGGAGGGGGGCTTAGGGGCTCAAGCCCCTTTAAGCAGTCTTGCACTAATTGCTTGCTTCTAAACATTCATGGATTCTTTTACAGCAACTGTTTCGAATGCGAATGAGACATGCATCATAAAAATAGACCCGTGAAAATTAACAATGATTTAAAAAAAAGTAATACCTACAACTCGTGAGAACACGTTTGAGCTTCAATGAGTGTGATGGTCATACTTGCCTTGCTTGTGTGAGAAACCTCACACTTGTTCAGGATCGAACGCTTTTTTCACTCGTTGTACAATCTCTATTATCATTTTTTATACTGCGCTGAGAAAAACTGGCAAAAATTGCCCAAATAGTAGTAAACACTTGATAAAGGCATCTATGTAGCATGATTTAGTCTAAAACGTAGAAACATGCTGTACGTTTGGTAAAAATTTCTATAAAAATGGTAAATATAACAAAACGTACAGCATTTTTTTTCTCATTTTAAAGTACATCGTGCCACTTAGATGCCTTTATCGAACATTTACCGAAGTGAATAGTAATTTTTGTTTTTAATTTTTCTCTGTGTAATCGAAAAATAAGAAACGAAATCATCTAAAATTTTATGGTAAAATTTCATTTTTCACTAAAAACTTGTTTTTAAATTGTCAAAAAGTTGAAATACTATTATTTATGTTTCATTCCATTAACGTTTTTATTTACAATAAATAATACTATCGCAATCCTAATGTTAAAGGAGTTTAGAATAAAAAAAATGGATGAACATGAATATAATTTAATATTTGTAATAAAATTTATATAATTATTATAAATATAAATTTATTTCAAATTTCATAATATATTAAACTAAAATCAGAGCAATTAACTACTAATTTATTAAAAAAATGAGTACTGATGAGCAATTCTAAAAAAATTATTCATTTTTGGTAATAATGTAATTAGAAAAAATGTGTAGAAAGTCGTAAGGTTATAACTGTGGCTTGTTTGATTGGAGATTATCGTTGTTTTTGTCTTTTAATGATTTGATCAGTCGAACGCGACATGTGTTGAACATTTTGTTTCAAGCGACTCTTTTGTTATAGATATATTTAGCGCTGATACATGCTGCTTCGAAACTTTTCTTAAACTCCCTGTATTTCGGATTGTCGGATGTGGAATCAATTCGAATGAATTAAAACATCTCTCCGTTGGAATATTTGATCTTTTTAGCAATTTTGATGGTTTACGAAACTGGACACTTTTAACTTAATTTAAATGTGGAATATAGCGAAAACAGCGATGCCTGTGCTTAAAATTTATTCACGACTGCTGAACTGTACATCGTGCCCGACATTTGGCGCAGCTCGTAGCGTTCGGAGCGCCACACGCGCGCGAAGTTAATAAATATATCTTTCGACGTAATAGAGACTCCACTTTTATTTTTTGATGGATTATTAGGGTAAAACAGAACGCATATAAGGGTATTTTTGCGATTTTTTACGCTGGGGGGGCGAGCATGAAAAATATATTTAATCTGTTATGTTATCAATGTTTATTAAACAATTTTCTAAAATTATTTTCAGTTTGCAATCAGAGGCTACACAACAATAAATAAAACGGCGGCGGTGGGACAACAATACCCATCCGATAATTAATACCAGAGAGAATGAATTTACAATGTGACAGAAACAAACAAACTATTAAAATTTATACATAACATGCATAACTCCAAAGATAAATTTAAAAAACAATTCGCGATACACGTGTCGTCTGAAATAATGAATAATACTAAACAATTTCTTCGTGACATTTTAAAAATTGCAACTTTTTTTTTTCACCCAAATCCGTACGATTTGTAAAAGATGACGATACGTTTAATGTTAATACCTTTAGTAAAATAAAAATGAGCGAAACATGGGTTTAAATTTCGAAGCCCAGTTTTTTTCGTCTATAACTTTAAACCGAATTGATAAAAAAATCTGAAAAATAGGTATCATACAGAAAATATGTATCATTCTATTGAAAATAGGTTTCTTTAAATCGGTCAATATTGACGGCACCTAGACATTACAAAATATACTGCAACAACTGTCTTAATATTTGGTTTAAAAACTAAGAACATACTTTTTAAATCTGTACTAAGATTGCATGAAGTTATGAGAAAAATTAAATAACTTAACGCGCTCATTTAAGTTGGCATTCCTACATTAAATTATTTTAATATTTGTTTTTATTTTCAGGATTTGGTTCAGCAGTATCAGGAAAAGGGATGAACTCTTCATCACCACCTCCCAGACGATCTCTATCACCAGATCAATTTAATCCTGCTGAACCCATAACAGATCAACCCAGTCAGCTTATGGGACGAATAGGATGGGCACTTAGAACACTACTTCTCTGTAAGTAATATAAACAGAGAATACAAATTTAGTTAATTTAATTTGTAGTTTATTCGCAGGATTAATTTTTATCGCTCACATATTACAACTTAATAAGTAGACTTGGCCAGTTGGGTCTGATACCAGAAGCGTCGATGCCGAAAATTAAGTATGTACATATTATACGGTATTTGACGAAAATAATTTATTTGATGGGCGTTGCCGTGATTGTGTAAAATAAAATAAAAACGGTTCAGTGCGAGTTCGACTCGCTCACAGAGGGTTCCGTACAGCGCGCAGCGTGGCGTGCCGTGCCGTAATTTTGAAGAATTTTTTTTCTATGGAGTAGTCTTGCAACATTCATTAAAAAGACGAAAATGGCACACAATTTTACCGTCCGGGCGAGGCATAAATCGACAACCTAGGGTTGCCAACCGTCCTCTATTCCAGAGGACAGTCCTTTTTTTTTGTCTGACGCATTGAAAAAGTACTCTTTTTATAGATACTAAACTCAAACTAAAGGAAATGCTGCAAAAGTCTATTTTTATTTTGAATTTTAAGAACGTAAAAACAAGAGACAGAGAGAAATATTTGTGGAAGTACTAATATTTTGTTAAAAAAAAAAAGGTTTTTAGAAAGTATATCACGTTTCATTCATAGGCGTGCCCACGCAGGGGGACAGCGTTGGCCATGCCCCCCCCCCCCCTACTACCATATCATAAAGATAAAACAATTTTAAAAAATAATATTTTTATTACATGATCTATTTGCAATTGCTGCAAATCGCACAAAATTAAGAAGTACTGTGTCACAAGAGCGACTGGATTCACTTTTTTTGTGTACAGGATGACTCGGGAGGAACGCACCAAATTCTAGGAGTGTACTCTACGCGAAAATATTAGTCCAAAAGTTGTAATCACATTTTTTTCCAATTATTACAAAGTTTTAAAAATATAATAAAGATGCTTTATTTTAATTTTTTGTTTTTTTTTTGTCGGTGTATAGATGATAAATATGCCGTTGTAAAGGGTGTCTTTGAACATTTATTAAAAAAATTGTACTTAATTAAAAGAAGTTGTGAAAGGTATTTTTTCAAAACGTTTTAATTTGAAAATAAATGAAAATCAGATTAGAACTTTTGGCTTTTGTCGACTTATATTTACGTGTAGAATACACTACTAAAATTTTGTACGGTCCTCCCAACTCATCTTGTATAGAAAAAGGCAAAACAAAAAATGTTAATTATGACTCGGTAATAGATGAATTTAACACTCTTATTCAAGGAACAATAAACATGAGGTTGTAAATATAAAAATTTAAATACTAGAAACTTTTTTAAATTTATTTTTTATATTGTAAAATAAATGTTTCAGTATTTTGGTTTTCATATTTTTTACTTTTATAATTTTAGAAAATAAAGCGTTTGCTTTCAAAATTTACGTTTTCCTTTTTTATGAACAATTTGGTGCTTGACCCAGTTGCCTATTCAGGGGGAGGGGTTTGGATAAAAAAGAAAAAGATTTTTATTTCGAAATTAGATGGATGAATTCTTGACGAACTTTGGGCGTGGCCCCGAAAAATTTTCACCTGCCAGCGGCACTATCCCTCTTCCCGTTTTCCATTTAGTGGCTGACACCCCCCGAAACAAAATCTTAATTACGCCACTGCTTTAGCCCTCCCTAATTAGAAAGTCTACGCACGCCTATGGTTTCATTTAAATGAACTTTTATGTATGTCCTCTATTTTTATTTTTAAAAGCTGGCAATCCTACGAGAACCGGTAGTCGAGCTCTGGTACCAGGCATTACCAGCCTGCGCAATACATGTGCGAGCGGCAAAGTGCGATCGCACATTTTTATTTTATTTTTGTGGGGAACTTTTTTCCCAACTTTTGTTTTCGACTTTCTCTTTTTTTTTTTCATCTGCACAGTAGAACAAAATGCGTACCATGCGCAAATCGAGCGTGCTTGACATGCGCACGGAATTTCAGGAGATGTACTTTAGAGTATACATTCAAACCAATCCCCTTTTAAGAATATATCTCCAATTGTAAAGCTACAACTAAGTATTTAACTTTTAAATTTTTTTATCAGCTTTATTTCCCCTTTTTGCTTTTTCGTTTTTTGACATCTGCGTAGTAGACCAAAGTGCGTACCGCGCAAACCGAGCATGCGCAAATCTGGGCCAGACTCAGGTAACTGCTTTAAAAGGTAAATGAAATAAAATTAATATTATATTTTGTCAACAAGTCATAGGTGACAATCTGTTTAATAAACATACCTGGTGCAAGTGAAAAGTTAACCGTTAAATTTAATAGATAAAAATTGTGAACCATATTAAAGTTACACACTTTTGTTGTCGTACCTTTCAGCATCCTGAGGGCATCGAAAAAAATGAAACATTATGACGATCACTAATATTACACCCATCGACACTACAATATCAAGGATGAGACGCCATTAGAAAAATATTTGCCGCACTCAGTACTTCCCTTTTAGCGCCACGAATTTCACGTGCATAAACTACCCTGTGTAACCCGCGCCTGGTTTTGCCAGAAATCGAGCGCTACGGGCACAGTAGAACAAAATGCGTACCATGCGCAAATCGAGCGTGCTAGACATGCGCACGGAATGGAGGAGATGTACTTTAGAGTATACATTCAAACCAATCCCCTTTTAAGAATATATCTCCAATTGTAAAGCTACAACTAAGTATTTAACTTTTAAATTTTTTTATCAGCTTTATTTCCCCTTTTTGCTTTTTCGTTTTTTGACATCTGCGTAGTAGACCAAAGTGCGTACCGCGCGCAAACCGAACATGCGCACGGAATTTCAGGGGATGTACTTTGATGTCTACATTCGGACCCATCCACTTTAATAATATATATCCAATAGTAAAGTTATAACTACGTATTTAACACTAGAGACCGGATTTCAATATTACATGACGCAAAAATCTGGGTCAGACTCAGGTAACTGCTTTAAAAGGTAAATGAAATAAAATTAATATTATATTTTGTCAACAAGTCATATATAGGTGACAATCTGTTTAATAAACATACCTGGTGCAAGTGAAAAGTTAACCGTTAAATTTAATAGATAAAAATTGTGAACCATATTAAAGTTACACACTTTTGTTGTCCTACCTTTCAGCATCCTTAGGGCATCGAAAAAAATGAAACATTATGACGATCACTAATATTACACCCATCGACACTACAATATCAAGGATGAGACGCCATTAGAAAAATATTTGCCGCACTCAGTACTTCCCTTTTAGCGCCACGAATTTCACGTGCATAAACTACCCTGTGTAACCCGCGCCTGGTTTTGCCAGAAATCGAGCGCTACGGGCTTAGGCGAGAGGGAGCAAAGGTAGAGGGGGGATTTACAGCGCGATAAGCAAGTGACCATACTATTTGGAATATCTTTCGACGATGCCACTAGTATTAAGAATTTTCGTTCCGTAAGAAATTCACAATATTGTATGTGGTACGGAACCCTCTATGCGCACTCGACCGGTTTTTTTATTTCACACAATCAGGGCAACGCCTATAAAATAAATTATTTTTGTCAAAAACCCTATACGTGCGTACTTAATTTTCAGCATAGACGCCTCTGGGAACAGATCAAAAGCGGCCAAGTGTATTAATTAGTTAAGTAGAATGAAGATGTATTTCTCTAGAAAGGGAATTTAAAATGAATGTTCAAAGTAAAATTGCAAGCAATTATGCCAAAAAGTCAAACACAAAGAGATCTCGATAAGCCTCTTCACAAAAATTGAAATAAATACAGTGCCTCGCAATGCTTACATTAAAAATACCTTTTTTTCAACGAGGAACAAATTCCACTTAACATGCTCTAGTTCGAGAAAAATTGCTTTAAATCCTACTTGGAAACTATTTCAATAGAAAAACAAAAAAAAATCTTTGCCGTTTATTTAACAGAACTTCCACAAAGAGCACTTCACAGCCCACAGGGCAGTGAATTTTCTATTTTTAACGATGAAGTGTCTCTATGGCTGTGGTTTTCCAAGAAAAGCATTTTAACTGGTTTATTTAGCAAAAGAGCAACTCAAAAGATCTGCTAAAAGAAAAAATCGGGTTCTTTATAAAGAGGCCTGGTTAAAATAATTTACTGTTATATTTCTTGTTTTTGAATACAATTCAAATATAAAACTTTGGACATTTCCATTTTTGTTTCGTAACATGATTACAAACTTTTATTTTCCAGACTGTGAAAGAATTTTAGGTCTACAACATTTTTCTACAATTTATGAAAAGTCATTTTACAAAAAACATATTTTTTTATAATGATGAGTAATCTAAAGCCTCAAAGACTGGTGGAATCCGAATTTTAATTTTTTTTTCTGGAAATTAAAAAAAAAAGTGTGCCCCAAGGCCATGCAAGTAATAACTAAACCTTAAATATTACCTTCAACAAGAATAATTAATCTTTGCGGATATTTTTATAGGGGATTTTTTTAAAGTTATGTATTCTTTTTTGTTAATTGAAAACAAAAAAAGAAACTATTATTTGCTTGGATTTAAAACAAAAAATATCTACAGAATTGTTTTCTCTGTTTCTGGACTTACGGACTGGGTGTTTTATTCACGAAATAAGAAATGTCGGGTAAATTAGTTTAACGAAAAAAAAATATTAATAAAATTATAAAGTAAGTTCACTCCAACTAGCCGTTTTACAAGAATTTTTTGTATAAATTAAATCATACTACTACGCATTCTTAGGAAATGTAACTTCCTAGCAACATTTATCCAAGAACACTAGCTTATCTGAAGAAATACAATTATAGTATTTTTTCAGCTCAAAATACATGCCTTAAAGATAGAAAAGTTTCGGGAAGACTAGTAAGAAGATGTGCTCCAGGTACGGAACTAGTGGACTGGTTAATAAGTTTGACGCCCAGTATACACACCAGACCTCAGGCCGCTGGAATGTGGCAGGCATTATTGGAAGAAGGAGTTATTTCACATGGTATGTATGTTATTCTAAGGGTCGCTTGTGTATGTGTACATAATGTGAAGCCTTTAAATAGCTATTTACTATGCCAGCAAAGACAGTCCATTTTATATTACCTTAATTTTTTTTTTAAGAAAAATCCTATAAGATTGTGAAGATACTTGCGATGCGTTTTTTCTCTCACTCGCCTTCCGAGCAACTTCTAATAAAGAAGATAATTTAATCCCATTTTGAGAGCCTGAAATCGGGTATATTTTTTAGTATTTTAGTATTTTTCTCTTGGTTACTTCTAAAAGGAAAATATTTAAGTTATAAAATAAGTGTATGTACAGGGTTTTCTCTTATATTTTGAAAGGGGTCCACAGTCCTTATTTTTAGAGATATGGAAAAATGTTTAATACAAAAATTTTAGGGTTTTATCTAAGTCATGGGAATTTTCTAAAAAAATAAACAAATAATAATCAGAATGTCAAAAAATAGATATCAACTTTAATTTTTTAAATAGAACACCCTGTATATTTTCAAACATTTAGAAAGATTTTTCTAAGATTTCAAAAATATATTGTTTGTTTATGTTTCTTTAAGCAGTTTTTAAAATATTTAGATTTAAATGTTTAAAAATGTTCAAAGCTATACGTTTGCGATCAATGAACAAGCGATTCCAAAGCCTCCTATGCTTGAGCGGCTATGACTTAAAACTGAGCATTTTTAAATATTTAAATCTAAATAATTTAAAAACTGCTTAAAGAAACATAAACAAACTATATATTTTTGAAATCAGAAAAAAGATATCTTTCTAAATGGTTGAAAATATATAGGGTGTTCTATTTAAAAAATTAAAGTTGATTGCGATTTTTTGACATTCTGATTATCATTTGTTTATTTTTTTAGAAAATTCTGATGATTTAGATAAAACCCTAAAATTTTTGTATTAACCATTTTTCCATATCTCTAAAAATAAGGACTGTGGACCCCGTTCAAAATATAAGAGAAAACCCGGTACAGTCACGGCCAAAAAATCGTACCTCTATTTTACATCCTAAACGTATGTTAGTGAACTTTCTTAGGAAAGTGACAGATTGAAAATTAGATGTACGATTTCTTTATCCACTGGTATACATGTTATAGCAAAAGTGCATATTCCTTAAAAACGATTCTTTTTATTGAAGTTAATAAAAGATATATATTTGCAGTTTACTTGGCTCAAAAATAAAAATTATTGTAGTAAGCTTCGTAAAATAACTTTGTCTAAGAAAGAAATATCTTGGTTTAAGATAAACCAAATCGATATTTTTTAAGAAAAAAAAGATTCAGCAGAAAATTAGTCCTGTATTTTACTCACCCAAAGTAAGTAAATACCAACGCCAAATATATCTGATAATAAGACGTACTTGGTATGCCAAAAACTGTTTTTAAAAAAGAATTTTTAAAAAAAATGTATTTTCGAAAAGCATACTTTTAAATTAGCGTTTTTGAAAAACAATCGAAATATTCTTTTTTAGTGTTTCGGGAAACGGAACACTTATGGAATCACCTCGGTGTTCGTCCGTCCGTCCCTATGTCTGTCACATGCGATTTTCCCTGAAAATATTCGACGTAAAAATTTGAAATTTAGCACAGAGAGTGTTGTGGTCCAATTAAAGACGTGAAGAATAAAAAGTTGAATTTTGATTCTGGGGGTTAATTTCACGGGGTAAATTGGGAAATGGAAACAAAATTTAAGGGCATCATGAAGGGTGTCAGATAAAAGCTTATTGACGCATAAATTCAACAATGTATATGAGGTGTATTTTTTATGCATTTTTTTAAACATCTTTCGGGAAAAACGCTTAAAAATTGCTGTCTCCCACCCTTATTACCAAAGGAATCGCTCAGAAAAATCTGAAAAGGATCATCAAGCATTCAGAATTAGGTGTGGATTGAACCAAAATTGTCAGGATTGAAAATCTCTAGCGTGATCAATTGTTATAAACAATTTAATTGTTTATTTCCTTATAACTGATGAACCCTTAGTTTTAGAAAAAGCTTTTCGACAAAAAATATTTCTTGCGATATAAGGAACAACTTTTGTTCTTACACATTCTTCAAAATCTTTAATTTGGCTCAGTCGACACGCTCCCCACTTGGTTCCGCGCATACGCGATGTGATACGGCGTTGGTGCCGTCGGCGGCGGGTAGCGCGGCAGATGGGCAGAGATCGGGTGGCCAAGGTTTGCTCAGGTTAAGTGGCTGATGCCCCGGAACACTAATTCTGCAAGTATAGCTTGCACTTGACCGAATTTTTTTGAAAGAATCTCTATAGGTATTTAAATCGCAAGGATCATATTTTCTCTCCCCTATTTTGCAGCTTCTACAAAACATAGCTTAATGATTCTTTTTTTGAAAGAAAGGACTCTTCTTCCTACTGAGTCGCCACTAAGAATTTTGTGTCTAAACGGGGCATAAAGTACTCAAAATGGATATGACAAATGTCGGATTTCCGTCGAATTTTGACGGGTTCAAATTTGCTTCCTTAAAATTTTTAAAAATTAAGCAAACCTGAACTAATAAGTACTTTACAGTTTGCTCATTATTTCAGGTTCGCCCTGTATAAATAATGCATGATGTAAAAATAGATCCAAGTTAATTTTACTATAGGTAAAACATATTATACGGTGTATTAAATCTTAGCGAAGCAGGTTATTAGGTGCCAGAGAGCTTTACATGCCGGTAATAAAATTAATTTGAGTACACAACTCTGGATATGGAATTCCGAATCATGGAGGGTTTATATATGTATTTATGACCAAATTTTGCTATTAATCAGATTAATCTCTTAAACTTTATTTTTAAAAGTATGGATTTATATCTTTACATAAAGAAATTATGGATGTTAAAAAACTTTCATTGCGTTTCTACATTAATTTTGTAATATAAATTTTACTTTATCTCGATTTATTTCTGTTCCCATTTAATTGATTTTTTAGACTATCCTGTTCTGTTTATACTTTAAAATAACTTTTTTCAAAAGCGCAAAAAACCTTTACAGGTCCCAGATAAATTAAAAGGCATGAATAGCCTACGAGAATTGGCAAACAATTTCAGTCGTCGACCTACATATGTATTATATAAAATTGTCACCAGAACAAGAAACGAATTTCAATTAAATACGGCTACAATGGTGGACTTAATTAAACCATCATCAATAGGAAATTACAATTTCGCGTAAAATGCTTTGGGGCTCAAAAGAATAATCCTGAAAACCTGTTTAAAGAGCTTATGGGTAACCCTACAACCGAATACGGGATTTATTAAATGGCATAATATGTATTATTGCTTCTTGATGTGATGTCTAAATAAAAAAATATACTTTAAAAAAAGATAATAACAGTACAGAGTATGTTTGGTGCGGTATACTGAAAAATAAAGTCATATGTCCTATATTTTATGAAGGTTCCCTTTCTGGACGAAGATACCTGAAATTTTGTGATAATGCAGTAGAAGCTCTATTAAAGGATTTGCCAACCACAAAGTACCAGCAGATAGTCTGGCAGCAAGACGGAGCTCCGCACATATCATTTTTTTGTCTTTGGACAGCCCACGAAGGTCTAAACCTAAGTACTCTATGTACCATGGGTGTACTAAGTGTCCCACTCACACATCCAGAGCTGGAAACATTCGTATGTATTTCACCAGTCCTATAAGCAGTTGTGTGGGTTGGTGCCTCCTATCAATGCTGGCGTACCCCAAAATTCAGTCCTCGTACCAACCCTATTTCTTTTTCACATTAACAACCTGCTCTCTTCAACTACCAATCCCATCCACAGTTATGCTGACGGCAGTACTTTTCACTCCAACATTTATTTTTCCAGACAAGTCTCTAATCAAGAGCTGGTTAATAGACGCAGATCTAGAACCTTGTTCAGTTCAACGCCTTCGAAACCTAGTCTTGCTCCCTGTCACGCAACAAATCCGGCAACACTAACTCCATTTACATGAATGGCCAAGCCCTGCAGAACAATGAAATGTTCGATCTTGTCATCGCTTTCGAGCATGATCTTAGCTAGCACAAACACATTACTTCAGTGGCCACATCGGCAGCAAAAAAGCTTGGTTTTTCTTTTCGAGTCAAAAAATACTTCTCCCCTTCCAATTTACACACTCTCTATGTTTCCCAAATTAGGCCTAACCTAGAGTACTGTTACTACATCTGGGGAGCGACACCACCCTCGACACTTAACAATCTTGATTATCTTGAGAAATTGATTGACTGTACGTTTCCCACATAAGAGCTAAGCTAGATTACTGTTCCCGCATATGGGGACCGGTATCAACACTTAATATCCTTAATTCTAGTCAAAAGAGAGCCATTTGACTCATCAATGACCTCGCAAGAAAACTTCCTTCGCTCGCTCAGGGCCGCACTGTGGGGAATTTATCTCTTTTCTACCGATACTTCCACGGATTTTACCCTGATGATCAAGCCGCTATAATTCCTCTCTTGCCTGTTTCTAACAGGATAACAAGAGGCGCGTTACGTATGCATCCCTTTACTGTCCAGCTACAAAAGCCTAGAACATTCCACTTCTCTCGCTCATTCATACCTAGGGTCTCCAGATTATGGTACAAATTGCCTGCAGATGTTTTCCTTCCCCTCCCAACCTCCAATCCTTTAAATCCCGTGTCAATAGATTACCTTTCCCTTCTCTTCTGACGCCCACGATATGTTAGTACTAAGTTTTGAAGTCTACATGGGCTGTCTCAGATATAAAGAAAAACAAGAATCTTAAATCAACATCAGTGTTTAAGTGACAAATCCGTAACTTTTTTATTATGCGTTTAGACTCTAAACAGATCTTAATTATTTTGCCTGCTGGAAGATGATAAGTTTTCTAACAACTTTTTTAATTTTTCTATTTAGCCGTTGTACTGTATTAAAATTAATTTTATCAGCTTAAACACCTAAGCAGTTAACATCAAAGCAAGTGTTTTTTTCTCCTTCATACTGGAAGTTATGCACTTAAGGAAATTCCATTTCATCATAACGCACATTGTCACTTAATATATTAATTATAATATGCCACGTACCCCTGTATACATAAGAATCTTACATAGATGCTGGAAGATGATACATTAGGTTTGTTCCAACCCGACCAAAAACCGTACTTAGTACGGTCAGGCGCATGCGTATCAAACAAAATGCGTTCCAACCTTAAATTGACGATTTATAGGACGGTTCTGTAAGTGTTCCAACCAAATTTGTCACCGTTCTTGAACTGGTTCTAGTACCGTCATTTCGATCCTTGCCCAAACATCGGAATCGTTTGGGACGACCTGCGCACTAACCTTTTAGTCAGCTGGGGCTGACACTTTGAAATTTCCATTTATTTTTAAATCTTTTTCTATGTATTTATGGTTTTTGTTAATGGGCATTTTTAGTCGAAGGGTTTGAGATTTTCACAGCGTTTATTTTTGTTTAATTCGATTCTTTTACCATGAGTGACGGAGGAGATAGCGATGTTCTATCGGACATATCAACGAGCGAGGATGATTTGGAGCAAATGCTGAATGAACCGAAAAAAAAAATGCAGAATCCTACCGCCTTACCTCCTAATACTGTATTTTCGGTCATTATATTGTTTATATCCATAAGAGATTGATGATCCTTAAATCCTCAATTGACAATTCATTGCATAAACTACGGTTATGTTATTAATTCGATAACTAAATCGGTTCACAAAGCGTTCCAACCCGTGTTTATTTTGCACCGTCACGGAACTGTGAAAAATACACGCCTGCGCACAACATCAGTACGAATGATCCCAATATCCGCTCGGGAACGATACAAAAATTGTTGGTTGGAACAAACCTATTTTTAACTTTTTTACTGTCTCTATTTAGCCGCCGCGCCGCGATGTTTGAAAATTAATTTTATCTGGCTTAAACATCTTAGCCATAAACATCAAAGTGATGTCTCCTTCATCCTGAAAGTTATGCACTTAAGTAAATTTCATTATCGCCATAATGCATTATGGCACCTAGTATATCCACATCGCTTGTATTTTAATAAGCAACATACATTGTAATTTGGACGCTTGTGCTTTAATTACGGCTGCTATTCTATATTTAGTCGAAGTAACAGACTATAGAGTGGCTGTACAAGAACAATGGCATAAGGGTTATTAAATTTCGTCATTACGGTTTATTTTGCTCTTAACACGTTAACTGTCGCACGGTATTTTTAAGAATTGTAAAGTTGACATCCTGTACAGCCGGCGGTCAACTGGCTATATCATTTTTGTGCCACCTGAACCGCCGGCGTACAAGTGGAGAGCTGTGTTTTTAAATAACTTGTAAGCGGGCGGTTCAGGTTACGTGCAATTCCCCGTATAAAGGTGTTGTTCGGCGTACAAGTAAACATGTGCACCATTGGTACGGCAATCGGAGCATGCGAATGTGAAAAACATGGATGAAAAAAACCAAAGTTTTATTTTTATTCACTATTTGGTACACACTATAAAAGTGATTACCGAAATATACTTCAAAATGACCAGGAAAACACTGAATACAAATAAAAGGTTTTTCGGGATAGTTGTCGCAATAAGTACTTACTGTTTTCGCTGATTTTGCTGCTAGTTTCCAACCTTGCTTCGCCGCTAGTTTATTGTAACAGTATGTACAGTCATGGAAATAAAATTTCGTACACTAGGGTTAAGATTTTATGTCAATTTTGAATATTTTGGTAAACTGTGCTTTTTACCTTTATCTCACTCTTACCTTTACCTTTATACCTTGGGTTTGTTATTTCAGTAATAAAAGAAAAAGGCTACGTTATAATATAAAAATATTTATTCAAAGAAGGCGCACATACTTCAAAATGAAATATAATACAGGTTATTAAAATATTTAAAAAAAAACACACTGGTTTAATATTTTAAAGCGGAACCATTTTTTTCCACTAATAAGTTTAAACGTCTGGGCATTGATGCTACCAGCATTTGCGCGTGATGAAAATTGTAGTTATTCCAGATTTCCTCAATTTTATTCCACAAATCGTCACTGTTTTGAGGATGGAAATCATTGCTCTTGTTAATTTCTTTCACGATATACCCCCAAACGTTTTCCATTGGATTGATATCAGGGCTTCTTGAGGGCCAAAGTAACAACGTAATGTTATTTTCCAATAGCCAGTCAGAAACTCTCCTTGCTGTATGGACGGGGCAGTTGTCATGCTGGTATATAAAATTTCTTTGTTGAAATATATTGTTTACTGATGGCAATATAACATTTTGGAGGATGTGTATATAAGCTTGAGTATTAAATGTTTCTCGAATACGGTGGCATATTCCTAGCCCTCTGGAAGACATATACCCCCATATATTAACAGAAAGTCTTCCACTTTTTTTAACATGTTGGGTATATCTTTCTTCGTACCGTGTATTTGGCGGTCTATATACTCTAATCTGCCCGCTGTAATAAGATTGAAAAATCGTCTCATCGGTAAATACCACATTTTCCCAAAAATCCATACCTTGCGCTAAATATTCCAGTGCAAACCCCATTCTATGCTCTTTATTCATATTTGTCAAAAATGGCTTTCTAGCAGCTACCCTATTTCTCAATTCTGAATTTTTCCTTATACGATTTCTTGCCGTTCTTACTGTCCCAGGAAAATTAGTTTGGTTGTGTGCTTCAACAGCTGTCTGAAATGGATTGTTTCGCAAAAAATCTATAAGATCATTATCTTGATTTTCGTTTGAAATTTTTCTTCTGCCACTTCCAGCCCTTCTATCCAATGATCCTGTATTTTCCCATTTAGTTCGAAGGCTTTGTATAGTGCTTCTTGGTTTCCCAACTTGCTCAGCTATTCTTCCTAGAGAAACACCTTCTTCGAATAAAGTAATTAATCTCGCCTTCTCGAGTTCATTCATATTCACAAAATTTTTTGAAATTCAATATAATTTTCAAATCTGATGACACCTATAAATATTTGTCAAAAAGTGAAATGTATTTCCAGATAATCTAGGTATGTTCACAAAAACCGACATAACATTGGGAAAAAATAAGTGTACTAAATTTTATCTCCGTCACTGTACATCTTTTTCTGACTTTTCTATTCCTTTTGCACTTCTCTTCAGTCTCTTTTATTTCGTGCTGTATTTTTTTCCGCTTCTTATCCTGTTGTGGAACTTCGCCTTCATGTGCAATTTCTAAAAGCGACACCACCAAAGCTTCCCGAAATTTTGTAACAAAAATTTTTGATGTTGAATGCACCACTTTGTTTACAACTAAGGCATTGACTACAGATGTCCCCATCAATAATTCGATGGTAACTTTGTGGTACCATCTTACCGATTTTCGGACAGGAGAAAAATATGCGGTCAATTGATCGGATAAATCAATTCCCGCCTTTCCTGCATTGTAATCGATAATGCATTACGGTTTTTGTATCTCTTCACGCTTTCTGTTTAACTTTCCTGTATTTACTACGTCCAAAGTGTGACAAGTAGAGAGCATTAAAACATCTCAGTTGTCTTTCCACTTAGAGACAACGATTCCGTCTTCATTTTCTCTACCTATTATTCCCCTCTTTTTAGTTTTTCTGACACAACTTCTTTTGGTAGACCTTTTCTGTTTTTTCGTTTTTTTCCGAGACAAACGGTAGTGTCGATTTCGCGCCTATAAATCCCACGCGTTTTATACATCGTAGTGGGGATAATGCATGTCCACCGGCTGTACAAATGGCAAATTCGAAATGCCAACTTTACTTGTACGCCACCTGTACAGCCGGCTAACAATACAAAATAATGCCTAAATCATTCTACCATTCAAAAATATTTTATGTGTATCTTAGTTTCATAACGATACATTGGTGTATACTAAAAAAAATCATAATAGTATTTTCGTAATACGCCGTATATTTCGTTCGGCGCTTTAGGAACTATGTCAGCTGACAGCCGGCTGTACAGGTGGCGCTTAACGTGTTAAAAATTTTGCTGAAAATAAAAGGCTGTACCTTTATCACGTGGAGATACAATATTTAGAGAATGGTTTGTTTTTGTTAAAAGTTTGCAAAGTGCTTACTTGCCCTTATATCAAATTTAATAGACATAGCGTTATAAGGGTCCTATAATCAGCAGAAAATAATACGACAACCGTAGTATACGATCACTACCTATTTTTTGCAGTTTTGTAATTTTTTGGAATTATTATTCTGATTTATTATAGTTGACATTTGAGGATCTTTCTACTCTGTACTTAGTATCAGGTATCAAAATGTTTTGAAATCAGTCAAAATAAATTATACATTGGCATACTATTGCCTCTTTCTCTAAATCCTATAATAATCCCTTAATAAAATTCTCAAACGTGGCTACCAAAAAACTAAAAGTTGTATTTCCTATCCCTTGGTAAAGCAGAACTTCAATTTTCCCCAAATTAACAGGACAGCTGGTAAACATAATTTCGTATCCTGAATAATACATTATTCTCATCCATATTCCTTGTAAACGTTTACATGTGCCTAATTGGTCTGGGCTTTAGTGGTAGGAGGAATTTCAATAAATTTCTTCAAACATCTTGTTACACACAATGGATTTAGGTATATAGTTTTAATTTACATAAATAGCATTAAATTTTTTTTAAGCGAGTGTCACAACAAATGAAGTTTTACGGATCTATTAACGTCCCTAAAGTGTATCTTTTTTGGCCGCTTTTTTACTTTACGGCCGCTTTTTTACTTTACAGCCGCTTTTGCAAACAAAGTCATTATGAGGGCAGCCTACTAGACACATTTAATTTGCTTATTTGAGTTATTTCCACGTCCGATGTTAAGATTGTCAAATTATGAAGGCGGCCTACTAGACACACTTAATTTGCATGTTTGGATTATTTACCCATAAAACAAAAGAAAAGGTTCCGTTGCCACGCTATTTATTTACAAGCTTTCCGTTTCTGTCAGTGAAATGAAATTTAAAATAAATAACAAATAATAATAACCCAACCGAACCACATTATACGGGATATACTGTGATTTTGTGTTTCGTCTTTGTTTAGAAACAAAATTGTAAAAAAAAGTTGTTACCTACTTGATGAGACACTCGCTTAAAAAATTTTGTGTGCACCTCGGCCGTATGATCTTTTTTGTCCTCACCTGAGATTTCAGATTCGGCCAAAAAAGATCAACCTTGGCCTTGGTCCACAAATAACTATTTTAACTTGATGCAAAATATATTAAAAATATGTGAATATTCTGGCTTTTTGCTTAGTCTGTTATACAATATGACAGTTATTCATTATTACCGCATCGATTAAAAACTACTTATCTTTTTCAATTTAATTTTTGACAATCTCTATTGTCTGCTTTAGACTTTTATTCACTTTAGATTTATTTCTATTTATTTTTATCTGGTGCTTGCCCATTACTGCTTCCATTTCTTTATGTATCTTGATTCTTTTATCTCCTGCTGGGATGGTTATATGGTACACAAATTTAGTCCTATATAGTATGTTTCTTCAGCTTTATGGTTTTTATGATTTCCTACTTTAATAATTGTTTAACACATTTTCAAGATTCTGCTTGTAACTTTTAAAAAACTTTGTGCATTAGTATTTTTATGAAGCATATTTTAGATAAGGTTCAATAAAAATTACTAAAAGACTGTTCTCATTGTATTTCATTGCTTTATCTGTTTTTTAAAGCGCCAAGTGTTGGTTTGCATAATGAACCAGCAAGTTCGAACTTTTCCTTTAACGATCGTTATATTTTGGGCTAAGTAATTACAGCATAGGATTTTACACTGCATAGGTTTTCGCATGTTACATTTTTTCTATTAAAATATACAGACAAAATTTGACGCATGTCAGAGTCTAAAGCTCAACAAACACCTAAAAATGTTTTCCCCCTCCCTGTATTGTAAGCAACCTATTTTGACACTGCTTTGACAGACGGAAGTGAAAGTTACTCAACAAGGTATTGGTTGCCCTTAACGACAGGATGTAAGTCAACTTACATCCCTAGGGAAATAATAATCTGAAATTATTATAACAATAACTTTAATTTTTGATTTCATCAACATATTACAAAAATCCGGTGATATTAATTGAAATGAATATTAATGGTACAATTATTACAATTATTCACATTATTAACAAAATTTGGAAACACGTTTTCTCGTTTCGTCTTGATGTGTATTACATTTTCTGACTCCACAGATCCTTCATTTCTAACCAATGTTTCTGTCACTGTTGAAGCACTGCAAGAGACTTCTGGCTGGGTCTTATTGTATAAAATTTTATAGGCTACTTCCTTTTTATTGTTGAGGCTCTCAGCTACGTAACTTTCCGCAATAGTAGCGGATTTCCATCCACCATGTCGCTTGATAGCTAATACATCAACTCCAGTATTTGCTAATAAAGTTGCCGACGTTCTTCTAAAAGAGTGTCCAGTATACATTTTGAAGTTCTCAAACTTTAGAAATTTCGCAATTTTACTTGGAATTGACGAAAACGTATTTTTCCCAACAGGCTGGTTTAAGCACTTTCCATTTTGATATCGCATAAAGAAGCGCGGATTAATAGTCGTCATGTGGGATCTTATATCAATGTACTTTTGAATTATTTTGAAATGACAAACCTGTCGTCACTTTTTGTCACTGTAAATGTACGTGACATTCCATTTTTGGAGTCAGGAATGGTCACAATTATGACTTCTTGACTTATTTTAACATTGTCCATTTTCATTTCACAGAGTTCATTAGAACGGCACGCCCCAGCAACTCCCATTGCCATTACGACCTTCATCAATAAGTACATATCATCGGGGGCTTCAAGCATGAACTTATTCACATCTTCCCTGTTAAACACATTCGATTTTTTGGGTCTGTAACCATCATTTTTTCTTTTCAATAATGCTCGAAATTTTGGATACTTAGAAATATCTATATTTTCCTCTATAAAAAGGATGGACTTCAACATCGAATACTCACACCATAAGCTTGATGGGGACTTCAGTAAAGCACTTTTCTCGTGGAAATACGCCAAAAACAAGGCTTCTGAGACTGCAGTAGCCGTCTTGCTTTGGCACCAATTCTTAAAGGATTTATATGCTGCTTCATACCTTTTTTTCGACTTTTCCGGTAGTAGAGATAAACAAGCAATATTTGCTGATTCTTCTATGTCTGAAACATCCATTTTGTCCACACAGAATCAAATAATTCGACTTCTTCAAGCTTTTCGCTATGAATTGTCAACTTGACGTTGTTGATAAAATAAAAACTGCTTATATTGCTCTGGCAAAGGATCACGGCTGCCTTCATAATTTAATGAGAATGCTATCGAATGTAATGATAATAAAAATCCAAAAATATATCCAGCATTTTCTGGTAACCATACAATTCAGGGAGGGGGAAAAATGTTATATACTATATGGGATGTAAGTACATTAACCAGTCTCGGACTTTTTTGCCAGCCCTCGCTATCGCTCGGGCGCAAAATTCGTCCTCGACTGGTAAATGTTACTTACATCCCTTATAGTATAAATAACTATTTCCTAACGTTTAGAATTTCATTGTGAGACTTTCGTTTAAAAAAATTCCATTTACCCTATACCTAAATACACGGATTGAAATAGCTATTTACCTAACAAGTGCGGAAACTGATACTTTTTCGCACGCGACTGCAGTTAGTCGGGTCTTTCAGTCAAGAGTTCACAACAGTTCAGTGCAGAACGGTTGAGTGCGCACGTATTGGGTACAATGTTTTTTCTACGAGCGTGTGGAAAATTATCTCTGTACCTCAGAGGTCAACTGTACTAAGTCACATTTATCTAATTTTATAGGAGAACAGTTTTAAAGAATTATTCATAACTAATTGGTTGTCATTTTTTAAATATTGTTTATGTTTTTTTAATAATGAGAACATTTATATAAGTTATTAATAGGTACAACATGTTAGGATTTAAAAATCAAAAATCCGTAAAATTTTGGTTTTACTGGACTTAGTATAGGTTACCACCAAAAAGGAATATTTTTTTTTGTGGACTTAGTATTAAATATTTAAACTAACGTGACTTAGTATACCTTATTTTGTAATGAGTAGGAGTTGGTATTTTTGTTAGGAATATTATGCGAAAAAATAAAATAAAAATTTTAATTATTTAATATTACATACGAAAAATGGGCCTTATAAAATACTGACAACAAAAAATAATGGTTTTACCAGTACAGTTTATAATGTTTCCAACTAACTGTTAGTTTTAAATTCTACAAAAACATTATAATAAAAAAGCTTCTCGTTTGCAAAAATTTACAGGTATCTACTTATATCTTAGATCTTTACACATGGAAAGCTTTTTTGTTTTATAACGAAAATATTTTTTTGAAACAACTGTAATTTGTCGAACTAATAAAGTAAAAATAACAAATTAAATTTAAAAACTTATTAGCTTTATCCACCTAATCTTCATCACCAACAGCATCACTGTGTGGAAGGTTTTGGTAGAAGGCATGAAACATTCTTGGCACCCACTTTAATAAATTTTGCAGATGTTTGTATTTCTTTTCTCCTATTGGTTTTGGTACGTTTCTTATCACTGGTATTTCGTCTGGAAATACTATTGATCTTCGTGTATTTCTATTTAAATCAAGGATATCAAAATCATTTTGATCGAAAGAACTCTTGCAAAACACCTTGCCTGGTTGGTCAGATCGAAGCTGTATGTGAACCAATTGAGATATTTTAAAGTCTTTTCCATTTTCACACTTTTTCCTATGCATAAGTGGTGCGTTACTGCCATTAATCAAAAACAAGAAATCTTTAAAATCTGTAGTCTCCATGTTAACTACAGAAAATCTGGTACTAGCTAATCGCACAAGCTGTTGCCAGTCCCATGGCGTCATAATCTGAAATTTAGGCATCTTTTTTGTAGCTCTCTCTATAAGAGAATGATCACTATCCACTTCAAGGTGTGTATGCCCTCTTAAAAGATATTTGTGATTTACTACTTTCAAAGTTGGAATTAATTTTAAAAAGGCAATATACGCCAAAATTGCATTAATGTTCCGATTCTGAGACGGGCAATTATCGGACCAAATAGTAACGTCTTCAGTAGATTTCTCAATTTTTGTTGCTAGATATTTCATCAAGCATGAGGCGATTTCATTGCCACCTCGCCCTGCTACACTTTCATCCCACATACAACATGATGTGATGTTCTTAGTAGTATCTTTAATTGTGAAGTTAAAAGTCCATAATTTCAATGAATAAAAGCTTTGAGCGTTTGTCAGGGTGGGTGTTGGTAAGCACTTTTCGAGGTCTACTGTTAGGCACTTTTGATTTGTGGAATTTTGAGCATTTTTTTTATCTTTGTTTTTTAAATCATACCTTTTTGATGCTTCTTCTAAATGTTTATCGTATTGTTCTTGAATATTATGTCTTTCTTCCCCAGAAGAATCCTTTAACTTTATTAGGAATTCATCACACTGGTCGCATGTATCGTTGTCCGGAAGTTTAAAAGAATAGTTGAATTCATTATTAAATATTTCATAATACAACCACGCTTTGGGGATTTCATTTTCAGCAACATTATTTACCAACATTTCTTCTCTGTATATGTCGTACATTTTGGCAATGGTTAAACTACTATCAAGATATTTTTTGGATGACCGCTCTCTACTGTAGTGTGATTGTATCGTAGGAAATTTTGATATGTGATTTCTGATACTGACTTTGGCGTCAGCAGGTATTTTATTTGGTGGAACTTTTTTTCCACGTTGATCAGCTTCCGTCATACCACCAACCAGCTTTTTGGACAATGCTGTCGAAACAAAAGTCTGTGAGATAGCCAGTTTATTTAAAAAAAATACCTTGCATACTTCTGTCTGGACACCGTCAATACTAAAAGTAAACTTTCTGTTGCACGTTTTTTTATTTTCTCTTTCTCCCGTTCTCGAACGTCTTCTTTTGACATCAACTAAATGGACACTGGAAGGTACGAACTGACGTTTTAGTTCGACTGACCTTGATGGCGACCAAAACATTTTAAAAATATTTCGGCGTTGTTCCGGCGTAATATTTAAGAAACATTTAAATCTGCACGTGTCTTTACAAGGAGGACCCAGGGACTTGGCTTCAATTAAAGTTTTACGGCTGCAAATATATTGTTTTCCAGAAAGGCGTTTGCGTTTTCTTACATTGCACTCCCAGGAGTCAGGATTCCTTTGACGTTTTCTACATTTTTTGCGAACCATTTGCTCTCCGTTCGAACCTAACTCATTTAAATTAGCGCTTTCATCGGAACTATCACTAATGTTTTCTATTGGATTCTTTAGAAAGTTTACTGCCGGTTTTTTGTTTCCCAGAACGCTCTCATCACTGCTACTAGAGGAGGTCTCGTAATCGGGATCGTTTAGGCTATCATCCGAATTAACTAGTAGATCAGCATTCACAATATAGCTTGATTGAGGCTGATTGTCATTTGCATGACATTGCTGAATAAAATCTTCATTTATTGAAGACGTTTTGACTTGAGGCTTTGAATCTTTTACAGTTGCATCTGGTGTTACGGATAAAGTAGCTTTCTCGTTCCCAAATTTGCTTGGTTTAACTAAGGAACCGCCATTTAAAGATAATTCCGCAAGACAGAGCCTTTCTTCAGATAACTCCGGGTTTTCTTGTTCCACATCTGTAACATAAAAAATACAAGGCTTACATAATGCAAACAAGGGCTTATTACAGACGTTTACCACTTACTTAAAGTTATTATATTTTTATAATTAAAATACGGTAGGTTTTTTTTTAAGTGCCATCTAATAAACTCTTTAGAATTTAGCAACTAGACAAAACTAACATTTTCTTAAAATATATCGAGAGTTGCTTTACCAAACATACTAAACCGGGTAATTTCTACTTGCACTCTATATGCTAAAAATTTTAATGTTTTCATTAGATCTCAATAAAAAGTATCTAGCTAACTTACTTATCAAATCGGTGGATACAGGGCTCAGAACGGATTTAGGACTTCCAACTAATAAGTCATCAAATTCACCGTAATCTTGCGGAAAACTTGGACCATAATATGTCGTTGAAGATTCTAAAATAAAACGAATTTTATATAGCCGGGTTAAAATTCTATAATATAAAATTCCTAAGATCCAGTTGTATCATTTTTATATAACAAATCTCGCAAGTAATTAACATAAAATTACCTCTGGCCACCTTGATCATTTGGTACTGATTACTTACTACATTACAATGTCATCTTTCCATTGTGTAACGGAACTTACACAGCCGGATAACCAAAAAAATAAAAAACTTTAGAAATACTCACCATTTTGTTGCACGTGTTCGTCTGTTTCCAATGGTTCAACCGCTTTTAATGCAGCAAATATTTTAGCCCTTCTAGAATTCATTATAGCATAGTAACAAAACACCTTATCTTGGCAAGACACCACAACACACTAAACAAATTATTTAAAACAACAAATGTCTTCCTGTTCTAACACGTTAGAGGATGTACCTACTGTAAATATTTTTCGTTTTATACCAAGTCCACGCCTGATGGACATAGTATTAGGGCATATTGCTTTTTGTACCAAGTCCACTTGTGATGGAAATAGTACAGTGGTACAGGGATACTATGTCCACTTATTATAGTTTACCTCTCAGTGATTTTGTGACTTAATATTGTTTAACACTGGCTAATTCGGTACTTTGTCTTAATTTGAATTTGCAAATATTTTTTCCTAAATGGCCACACAAAGTTATGTCACTAGCATTATAAACCTCATTTTGGGCAAAAATGGACTTAGTACAGTTGACCTCTGAGGTACAGATCTAGTTTTAGTATTGTCGTTCGAAAGCGATGCCAACAAGATCGAATATTTCATTGTTCTGTAGGGCTTGGCCGTTCATATAAATGGGGTAAGTGTTTCCGGATTTGTTGCGTGACAGGGAGCAAGACTAGATTTCCAAGGCGTTGAACTGAACAGGGTTCTTGGCACCCCAGTCTAAGATTAATTGAAGATCTTGGGAAAGGGATAGGTGCATGCGTCTGTTATCCAGCTCTTGATTAGAGACTTGTCTGGAAAAATAAATGTTGGAGTGAAAAGTACTGCCGTCAGCATAACTGTGGATGGGATTGGTAGTGGAAGAGTGCAGGTTATTAATGTGAAGAAGAAATAGGGTTGGTACCAGGACTGAACTTTGGGGTACGCCAGCATTTATTGGATGGAAGTTAGATGAATGCCCGTACACCACGACAGATATGGGCCGAGAAAGAAGAATCAAGGAAAGAGAACTACATAACCCTTCGAATTCAAAGTGACGGCAATTTAACGAACGGTTAACTATTTATATATATATATATATATATATATATATATATATATATATATATATATATATATATATATATATATATATACATATATATATATATATATATATATATATATATATATATATATATATATATATATATATATATATATATATATATAATATATATATTTTTAAAACCCTTACTTGTTCACAAATTAAATATGCCGAACTATAAAGTTGTACGGGAGACATGGACAAAATGAAATACGGTTTTGTTTTTTAAACACTATTTTTTTATACAGAAAACTAGCTACATAAAAATCAAACTTACAATTCTTTGTTATCTTCTACAGCCTAAAATATTATCTTGTTAGAAAAAATAAAAACTACATTGTTGTGACTACTTAAACAGAGATCTACAAAAAATCACTTTGTCCATTCTATGCGCACAAAATGACATAATGTCTATTTTAAATGCAGAAGTCACAAACAAATATCTTAGTTTTCTTCGGTTTATCAGCACATAATGCATATGCCCAACGTCCACATGTTAAGCAGCGAAGCCAGCCTCCTCCGGGCTGAGATCGTGAGATAAGTCATTATTACAATAAATACAAAGACAATCGTCACCCTCCGCTTGTGCGTCATCTGTAAAAATATTAAGAATATTTTCTTCATCATTTTCTGTGTCTCGATCAATATTCTCTTAACTGATCTCCTCTTTTTCTCAACTTGTCCTTTTGGTTCTTTTTTATAAGGGCCTATGGACAAAATGACATACTATGTCTTTTTATCCATTCGAACTTCATGTCATTTTGTCCAAAACACATTATATTTTATTCATAACCTAAATGTCGGTGTAAAAGCAAAAGACATCGTTAAAATTCTCAAGTTACTAGGACAGGGATGGCGAACCTTTTCACATCCAGGTGCCAATTTTTTTCAAAATATATTCTGTGGCCATGACGTGCCAACAATGCGGGTAACATATATGTGGACAGGTATTACACTGTAATAATTTATGGTACCTCAATCAATGCCGTGCCGAGAATATTCTATCGGGTGCCATAGGTTAGCAACTGGCAAAAATATTGCGACACATCTACGTTAAACCGCTGCGTTTTAATAACTAGCGCATGCACAGGTTGTAAAAAATGCCAAAGGTCACTTGACACAAGCCTTTCTCTCTACCAAGTGTTTATAGTATTTGATATACGGCTAATATATTTCATTTCGTCCATATCTCCCCTATATATAAAGCAGATAAATAATATAGAATCTGTTCCCCATTCATGGGAACAGGATGGTGTGCTATATTGGCCTCCAACGTAAAGTGAGATGAGGACAATAAAATGTGGTGCTACTTCTGTGCCAGATCCATTTAAATGGACCAAATATTCCTGCATAGTAAAAGCACAAGGCATAACTCAGTTCTTTAGTGCATCAAAAACGGCAGATTTATTATGCCAAGAGCACCCTTCAACTGAAGATGACGAAGATGCAGAAACAAATAAACAAACCAGTTTTAAAAGGGCCTCAAAACCTCGCACTAAGCTGTTCTTGGAGGTGCTTGGCTCAGTTTCAATTTTTTTCAGTAATATGTCGACGAATATTCAAACCTTGTTGTTTATTTACGCAATTTCTTGAATTTTTGACTTTTTAAACTTACTTATTGTCATTTGACCTTAATGACAACCTTTGACAGACAGGAACAAGAAGAAGCAATTTAGTTGGCTGTTCCAGCGTTGAACAACGTTCTTGTATGTTGGATTTTTCTTCATAGCAACAGGCGACGTTTGGTGACGTTAATGTGTGCTAAGTTTACTAACCTGACGAATTTTGACCTCGCCAATGGTCTTTCTTGGGAGACGTTTTAAGGGTGAACTTACATTTTCAATTTTTAATGTCACGGTGATAAGCTAAAACATATTAACGTAAATATGACGTTTATATAACGTCGGGTAGCGTAGGCTTTGTTGGCAACGGTTTTTGGAAGCACAACAACGATAAATTTTGTAAAAAATTAGTTGCAAGTCGGAGAATTACTAAAAAATGTTACTTGGGTGACTTATTCGAGAATGTCTTCCGGAACTCCATCAATCATATTCTCTTTAATTTCCTTCTCGATCTAAATTTTCTACTCAAAAGTTGAATAAAACTCGAATAACCTTTGTACTTTCACTTTGACGTCTAGCCTGGCAATCAACAAATAGGTAAATATCACAAACTTAATTGCATTGCAACGACATAAGTAGGAAGGCCCTGTAATTCTTCGGTGGAGGTATAATGTTGGATGGTTATTTTACTACTACAATATTTTACTAAATATGTTAAATTGGACCTCTTCGGTTCGGGTCCAGTGACGTTAATTAGCACACGAAATCTAATTAAGTGATTGTTGATGCATTGTTATCCGCGTCAGTGTTAAAAGTATATTCAGAACTAGTGCGGGAAAGTGCAACTTTCCATACGCTCGCAGAAAAGATTTTTTTTGTATTCATCATTCTTGTTTTAATTGTCATAACCAAAAATTAAAAAAAAAGTTAACTAGTGACTATATATTTTTAAACATCACACCACGTAGACGTGGCACACATTTATGTCATCTTTACCTGGTAGTAGAGGTAAAAACAATGACTACAAGGGGGGATGTAAAAAATTAATGTTTCTCAAAATATAAATGCATTTTAAAGGTATTTTTTGAACCTTTTTGGCTTATTTAGCAAATAAACATAAGCTTAGGACTGTGAAATTTACGTATGTTAAATTTTATCTCTGTACTTCTAATAGAAGAGGACCTTGGTGGAGGTGCCGGGTATAGCAAATCATCCCTTTAATGCAGAACTAGCCCAAGTCCAAAATCTGAATTTTACAGCAGATAGTTCTTTTACTTTTCACAATTTTATTATTCTTTAAAATAATTTAACAAAAATTGATGAAGTTATTATAAAATATGTTCTGGTATAGAATACATCATTTTGTTAAGCAGAAAAGGCCCAAATATTATATTAGGCAATTTTAAAGGATAAATATAATAAATTTATAGGTATATTCCGATTCCGGAAATTAACGTATTTCGGTAATATACAAGGTAATTGTAAAAGGAAAATTTTAGGTATACCTACGTTATTAATAATAAAAAATAATGAATATATTGTGTACAAATTTATCTAATTTATTAGTGAATTTTACCAAAAATAAATAGAGAAATAAAATCAGGATGTTTCTGTAAATTTACGGTACTTTACGTGGGTCCACGTGTGACCAAAGTAAAACAACTGAAATTTACCAAGATATTTTTTATAGTTTAGGCTAGTGCTGCATTTAGGGACGAAATACAAACCAGACATAGACAAAACATATTTTCCCGGGCCTATCGCAGTGCATAGCTTCACGAGATCACTGCGAGTTTCCCGGTCACTTCCTACACCGTGAAAATATGATAAACTATGAATACACGACATGGAATTAATTAAACTGCTCATTGGTGTTTATCATTATTCATAATGGCACGGTATTATGTATACCTACCGTCCTTTATAATCATTTAGCTTATAAGATAAACACTGAATTGTGTAAAACTTTACATATACTGTAATATTCAAGTAAAAATATTTGGTCTAGCTTATAGCTAATTAAGTTTAAGTTAGTAAATCAAGAATTTAAATTTCCTTTTAAGCTTAAAGCTGAAAACGCTCGTTTAAATTCGATAAGTAAAGAAGATGCAAATAATTTCAAACTTTAAAACAATCTGCAATTACAATTACCACAATAAATAAGTTCTAGAATAAAAAGTTTTTGCAATTAAAGTCTCACCAATAAAAACTTATGGATTGTTAAGCAAGAATTATTACGGCAGTTTAAAACTTAGTTCTCACTTTTGTAAACGGCATTCGGAAACTGGAAGAAGATATGCTTATTAAAGGAGAATTTTTGCGCGTTAAAATACTTTAACAAGTTTGAGCTACCTTAGACGTATAATTAATTGAACTACTTAGACGAAGTAAAAAATTTAAGAATGATTAAAAATGCCATGAATGCCAACTTCATTATTTAAGCTGGAGAAAACATAAATAGCAATAAATGAAGTACATTGATCTAGATGTTAGACCTGAATTATAGGCCAACTTTTTTCCTGTGTACGCTTTCAAAAATTGCTAAAAAGTTGGTTAAAGTGAGACTGACGCCTAGGGTGTCCGTTATGTACCAAGTTCATTTTTTTTTCTTGCGACCCCTCCTAAATTTTTAGTTTATCGTCTAAAAAAAATGTCAGATCAAAATAAGCTTTAATATTCATAATAAACCTTGCCCTAAAAACGATACATTTCCCATTTAAATTACATGAGATTTTGCCCCTTTTTACAATTAATGTTTCTCGGATAAGATGACTTATAGCAATGAGACATACATATTCTTATAGGAAATTGAACGCTCTACAAAAAAATGGTATCTTATAATTTTTCGATTCGACTCTTTCAAAAGTTATTCAAGGTACTAATTGCGACTTAGCGCGATTGCGTGAATAGAAAATCCGTGTGTTGGCGGGAATGCTTGTAAGTGTAATTTTGAGTCACTTACTGTATTGAAGGGAAATTTCATGAAAGTATACAAAAATTTATGAAATTCATTAAAAATTAGTTGACTGCATGTTACAAATGAATAGTCTCAAAAATGATTCAAACTAGAACCAGCTACCTGTTATGCGATATATTATATTCTGTTTAAATTTTTTTACCCTATTACCACCAGAATTATCTATTTTTAGAAATAAACTAATAACTTTCATCGAAATAATAATCACTTTGCCGTAAAAGTAAAAAATCTGAAAATTTATACAGAGTTCAACTTTAACCTCCAATAACTTTTGAAGGAGTGAATTAGTCGAAAAATTATAAGAGACCTTTTTTGTAGAGCACTCAATTTCCTATAAGAATATGTATGTCTCATTGCTCTAGGTCATCTTGTCCGAGAAAAAAAAATAATTGTAGAAAGTGGCAAAATCCCATGTAATTTAAATGGCAAATGTATCGTCTTTAGGGCAAGGTTTATTATGAATGTTAAGGGCTTATTTTGGTCTGACATTTTTTTTTGGCGATAAACTAAAAATTTAGGGGGCGTCGCAAGAAAAAAAATCAACTTGGTAAATAACGGACACCATGAGTAATATTAATATTCTGTGTAGCAGTCAGTTTGGGTTTCTACAAAACAGTGGCACCAATGATGCAATGTTTAGGTTGTTGAAGAGTTTATACTGACACATTAACAGAGGTGGCGTAGCTGCGGCAACGTTTTGTGACTTGCCTAAACTCTACCTTTATGGTTTTAGGAGTGAGGGGCTCTCTTGCCTTAAATCATATCTTACTGGACAGTGTACTCTATCAGAGGGTTTTTGTGTGGAATAATTATTCAGTGAGTGGAGGCATCGACTGGGGAGTGTCTCAGGTGTATGTTTTGGCCCCCCTGCTCGTTCTGCTTTTTTATAAATGATTTGGCCTCTTTAGATATTATTGTCTAAACTGACCAATGTGCGGACGATACAACTAAATATATTGTGGCACAGTCTTGATTCTAAAATATCAGTTCCTATTATTAAAATTAAAACATGGTGTGACTCGACCTTCTGATGCTTAACTAAAGCAAGTATTTTTGGATTTAAATATCACCTTAAGGGCTATACACCTATTGAAAGCCGCTCAAATATTAAGTTTCTAGGATTAGCTACAGACAACAAGCTTAAGTTTTATTCCCTTATAGTTCACCGTTAATGAGTAGCGTCCTTTGATGGGTAGGACCGTCTATTACCCGCTTATAGAGTCTCATCTTTGGTATGGAAGATCTTTCTGGGGAATGTCCTTCCTCTTTTTACTTAACACCATTTTTGTTATACAAAAGCGTGCTGTAAGATACCTTTTCGTGCCAAACGGAGGGATTCATGTAGACCTTCGTTTGTTGGACAGAAACTCCTGACTCTTTGCACCACGACTGTAAATAGACTGGCTCTTTGCCGTTACTGCGTATTAGCTTTCTTTACCCGCTATTAATGACTGTTACATCACGGAAGTGACTCCGCAGCCGACGCCGCGCGCCGGTTCCCAAAATGTTGATGCATGGATACCGGCGCCGGCACCCGGGTAAAAAATTTCTCGGGTGCCGGCGCCGGTTCAGTAACGGCCAAAACGGAATTCCGGCAGTGCTAACCTAAACTAATTATAGTAGTTACGTATTTTAAATGATATGTAAATATTGTGTTGTTTTGATTTTGCGTAAAAACTATAAAATATGAGCGTGATAAATTTTCCTCATATGAAAATTTTAATTGTGTTTTGGTGGAATACAAGAATGCCACAAACAATGAGTTTTGGTTGTGTGATAGCAGAACAAATGACAAAGACAACGAAATCCTAATAGTGTGGTGGATATTAATCCGGTTCTGAAATACTATTATCTGCGGTTAGCCTGTGTTAAATGTGGAAGACCATTCAAGACAAAAAATAAAAAGTCAACAAGGAAGTGTTCCACGTGTAAGAAAGGCTGCCAAGCTAGTATTTTCTTGAAAGTAAGCGAGTGTAAACAATTTCTATGCATCCTGGGGATTGAACAAAATCACAATCATACTTCATCCAAAGCTTATTTCAATTTTAATAAAACAGAGACACAGAGTTACAGATCCATATGCTCTGCTAGTTATTTCTACCTCAAAAAATGGCAATATGTCCATAGAAGACAAGAATTCCAATCAAATTGATATCACAGAAATTGAACACTCTTATTGAAGATATGAAAAGTTTGATTACAATACATACATATGTGCGAACCACGATAAAAAATTTCAATTTAAAATAGGCTGCAACTTAAACATTTTCTTCAGTGGAACGTTTAAGTTCAGAAATGGGAAAAAGGGTATAAAGAACAGCCTAACTTTGAACTACGAGACATACAGATACCAGGAAAGGTCAAAAAACGTGGACGTCCGAAGAGGGAAATACAGTAGGTAATAAGGTTGAATCGCAAAAGGACTAAGAAAGCGAAGACTTAATTTTAGGAAAAGTTTGATGTTTATTTTTCTTATTTCTACCCTTAAATTCGCAGAATAATAACAATTGTTATATTTTTGTAGGGATATTTAAGTTTCGTTAGATTATATAGTTTACACTATAATAAATTATTATTTTTTTTATTGAATTAAGGTATTTTGATTATCATCTTATTTTGACACTAATTTTCTAATGCTGCCGGCTCCCAGCTCGGCTGCCGGCGCAGGCAGCGGAGTCACTTCCCCGGCACCCAGCTCGGCTGCCGGCGCCGGTATCCATGATGGCTGCCGGCGCCGGCAGCGGAGTCACTTCCGTTACATCACAAATGAGCTATTCGGGTTTAGTGTGGTGAGTACAGGCAACTAAATCTACACTTGAAGCCGTGCTCCTTGTTTTTTATTAGGCACGTGACTAATTGTTGCAAACAATACGATTGATCACATGGCTGTTAAAAATGTTGAGCAAAAAGATATATAAATTTCAATTTCTTATACAAAACAAATACAAAGTACCATAATAACTAACCTGTATACTCATGTAACTTAAAATAAAAACATATGTGATGAACTCTTATTTATTTTGCACGTGAGTACAATACGCACCAGAATCATATTTTGTCGGCTTACGTTACAAAAAAGATTTTTCAGTTAAGAAATATGCGGGAAAAAACCCTGAATGTGTAATATTTATTCCGCCGGCATAAATTCGTAACGTGAGATGCGTATATTAAATTCTTGTTAAGGACGAATCTTTGGGACGAAGTTAGTAAATAATGAAAAGAGCAAATAAAAATAATATTTGGATATTTTACAATGTCGAACTTAGGTAGTCAAAAGCAGGAGTAAATAAAAGATTGTGGACTGAATATTTAACATTAGATATTGATTATATTTTAAATGCTTAAGGTTTCTCTGGTTATTGCTGTTAAGACCATTAATTAGCATGCATTACTAATGCTTTCTTTAATATTATTGCTTAGTTATCTGCTTCAAAAAAACAGTGATTTTTAGGTATAATTTATTACTATCCCCGGCAAACTGGGAGCGTTGGACTGTTATTCCAGAGATGGACTACACTTATTTATTAATATCAAGTATTTATAACTAGCGTTATTATAAACGATTTTCTAGGACAAAGAAATTGAATGATTATTATTGGCATTTATATAATATAATTGATAAAAATTTAGATTTCATTTAAATTTAATATTTTGGTTCTCACGGTGCTCTCTAAATTGTTTGTGAATACCCCCAGCGGTACATGACAATTTTAAATTTGGCGCTTTTTTACCGATGGTGGACAGAAAAATGATTGGTTGCTGTTATCTGTCGAAAAAAGGTGCCAGCCCATGCGCAGTGATTTAGCAGTCGATAGTAGGGACAACTGTAACGGTAACAGGCGAACAAGAATTCTGAAACAAATCATAGTTAAAAAGTCATTAAAAATGGGCTACTTTAATTAGAATAATAAAACTAACATCACAGTATTTTTTAACCCTTCATTGCCTATAAGTTTCACGATCAAGGAAACAAAAGAAATAATTGTCGTCACTCTTGTAGTACAGTTATTGCCACAACCGTCCCTGCTTCCTTCATGACGCCGTCTTTGATAACAGCAAATGTCGTTTAATAATAGTTATTTATGATATAAGTGTTAAAAGTATAATTTTACGGCACGAATTTGAAAGTTTGCAGAATGAGCGAAGCGAATTCTGCAATTCAAATTAGTGCCTTAAAAGTACTTTTAACACAAATATCATACAAAATTTTTTCTACAAACGACAATAAAAAACAAAAATACAATTACAATTTTTAGAAAGTTTAACATATTCGAAACACATAGTTTTAAGTAGCATCGTAGATATAATATAAAATTATGAAGTTGACATTTGTCAAAAAATCTAACAACCATTGTTGGCGTCGTAGTTGCCATAGTAGTACTTTTAACACTAGTGCTATAAAGTACTTTTAACACTAGTGCCATAAAGTAACATTTTTAAGGCGTCTGCGGCGTGTTAAAAAATGCATTTTTAACACGTTTGTAGAAAATAGTTATTTATGATATAAGTGTTAAAAGTATAATTTTACGGCACGAATTTGAATATTTGCAGAATGAGCGAAGCGAATTCTGCAATTCAAATGAGTGCCTTAAAAGTACTTTTAACACAAATATCATACAAAATTTTTTCTACAAACGACAATAAAAAACAAAAATACAATTACAATTTTTAGAAAGTTTAACATATTCGAAACACATAGTTTTAAGTAGCATCTTAGATATAATATAAAATTATGAGTTGACATTTGTCAAAAAATCTAACAACCATTGTTGGCGTAGTAGTTGCCATAGTAGTACTTTTAACACTAGTGCTATAATAGCTATTTATGCCATCAGTTACGAAATGCCTAATTTTGTGTAACGCGTGAGATTTTTGCGGAACGAACGAAGTGAGTTCCGCAAAAACTCACAAGTTACACAAAATTTCATTTCGTAACGTATTGCATACAAGATTTTTTCTAATTTTGAAGAAAGTAATAAAAAAATAAAGTTTAATATAATTGATAAAAATTTTAAAACATAAATCTAGTTTGTTGCTGTTACTTCATGTTAGTTGTCAGTTTGACATTTTGTAAAAAAGTCTAAACGGAAGGTTTTTAGCGAGATTGATATATTTTTAGTTTTATTTTTAAAAAATGAGTGATTCAGGATCTGAAGAGCTACCAAGCGATATTGAAGAGGCAGCAGGTAATGCTTTAGTATCAGTAATTCCCAAAAAGTCAAAGGCAGTTTATGATTTGGCATACGAAAAATTTGTTACGTGGTGTGATGAGAAGAAAATTAAACATGTTAATGAGAAAGTTTTACTTGCATATTTTGAGGGTAAGAAAGATCTAAAAGTTTCCACATTATGGACACTTTACTCAATGTTAAGGTCTGAACTAAATCTGAAAAGGAATATTGATATTAAAAAATATACAAATTTGGTAGCATATATTAAAAGGCGAGCGGACGGGTACAGTGCTAAAAAGTCAAAAGTTTTTAGTAAAGAAGATTTTGCCAAATTTTTAGTGGAAGCTGATGACAAAGAATACTTAATGGCTAAGGTTGCAATGATTATTGGAATGGCAGGAGCGTGCAGAAAAGCAGAATTAACATTTCTTCCAGTTGAAAATGTTATAGACGAAGGAAGCCATTTTCGTGTTGATATCCCACCTTCAAAAACAAAAGTTATACGGCAGTTTGCAATTACCACTGGAGACATTGAAAATACGAATCTTGTTGAAATATTAAGAAAATATATTAAGTTGCGTCCCCAGATTCTTAAACACAACAGATTTTTTGTAAAATATGCGAATGGAAAATGTACCAGAAATCCTGTGGGAATTAACACATTTAGCAGTCTGCCAAAAGTTATTGCACAATTTCTTGGTCTTTCAAATCCTGTTCTATATACTGGCCACTGCTTCAGAAGAAGCTCTGCCACTTTCCTAGCAGACAGTGGCGCTGATATTTTAAAATTAAAGAGGCACGGAGGTTGGAAATCTAGCTCTGTTGCGGAGGGATATGTTGAAAATTCCATGAATAATAAAAAACTTATAGCGCAAGAAATATTTGGTCAAACATCTAATGCAACGTGCGTCGTCTCCCAAATAACAGCAAGTTCGAGCAATGAAAAAAGTATGTCGTCGGGAATTAATTTAAATAATTGCAATAATTGTGTTATCAATATTTATAATAATTAATTAATTTATAATTTATGTTGTTATCGTGTATTAATAATAATTAATTAATTTATAATTTATGTTGTTATCGTGTATTATAACAGTTTAATAAATAGAATAATTCTTTTTGTCACTAATTTTGAAATACATTTTTCGTCACCAATTGCATAAAATTTTACTTTATGTAACTAGTTACAAAAAGTAAGACGTTTCATAACGTCAATCAGTTTTACAAAGTGTCACTTTAAATGTCAAAATTAGAAAAAGTACTTTTAACACTAGTGCAATAAAGTAACATTTTTAAGGCCTCTGCGGCGTGTTAAAAAATGCATTTTTAACACGTTTGTAGAAAAAATATATTATGTGTAGGAGCGTGAATTTTCATTTGTAATAAAATAGCAACAGATTGTATGCATGTATAGGTACTTAAATATTTTTTTTATTAACTTACTGTTTTTCAATGAATTCTCAAGATAATAAAAGGACTTTTAGGGAAAGGGCTTGATCACGATTGGAAGCCAGGAAAAACTGTAGATAAAACCCGAAGAATTTTTTTTTTTGAGTAATATTAGTACCCAAAGCCCACGTAAAGTTCACCTAATGAAACAACGTTAAAAGTAATTTAAATGTTTAATTTAGAAAAAGAAAACGTCGTAAAATATGGATTAAATTTTATTGAACTGATTGTGATAATTTTGTAACTAGAGCTCGAGGAAGTTGCAGCGCCTTTACAGCGCTAGGATACTATTTAAGTCGATTTTCCCCATAAAAATAATCATTCAAAATATGTGGGCTATGCATGTGGGTTATGTATTATAAAATTAGGTACTTATCTGGACATCATTTAAAGCTTGGACTCTGAAACATCAAATGTCGACTCAAAGATCAACAACTAATCTTTGTGAGGGTTACTTCTCCACTCCAAAGACTTGGAGAGGAATATAGACCCAGGACTTCGGTAATTATTTAGATTAGTGGAAACAGCGAATTTTTTCATGAAATTTTGCACAGACCCTAATTTTGGGGTCGTAGAACACGAATCCGAAGTCATTTTTTGGCGGTCTCGTATGGTTTTCCAAAAAAAAAATTTTTTTTTGGAAAACTTTTAGGTTAACTTTTAGGTTACCTTTTTTATAGATTCCTTTAAGTTTCGACACTTTCACTTAAACATATCTTTAAACTTATAATTTTTATTTTATTTCGTCACACAAAATACCACATTTAGGCAAAAATAGCCAAGAAAATTGCTTTTTTCGATAGAAAATTCCATTTTAGGCTAGTTGCCACCATTATTTTCCTACCCTGTCATCAATATATTTCTGTGTCCGGAGTTGTCACGTTTACTTATTTTTTTATGGAAATGCATGCTGATGAATGCAACCATATCTGAACAAAAAGGTGTATACCCAACCCAAGCAAAACTGAGCAAAAAGGTGGTCAGGTTTGCTCAGTTTTGATTGATATAGATACTTTTATATCTACATCAATCAAAACTGAGCAAACCTGACCACCTTTTTGCTCAGGTTGGGTGAGCAAAAAGGTGGTCAGGTTTGCTCAGTTTTGATTGATATAGATATATATGTATCTATATCAATCAAAACTGAGCAAACCTGACCACCTTTTTGCTCAGGTTTGCTTGGGTTAAAATTGTTAAAATTTGCGGGAAAAACGATTTGTAAATTAGGCAAGAGCGCGTCTTTCCATCACAAATTTCGAGAATGTGGACCTCGGGCTGCGTGTTTATTTTCTTTCAGTTTTTGATATTTTCTCTGTTTTTTTAATGTGTTTTTACATAAATTTGCCTAAATATAGTTCACAAAAATAGTGCGTAATGACTTGTATAGATGTGTTTAAGTAAAAGTGCCGAAATTTAAAGAAATTCATTGAAAAAGCTAACCTAAAAATTTTGCAAAAAAAAAATTTTTTTGGAAAAACCATACGAGACCGCCAACAACTGACTTCGGATTCGTGTTCTACGACCCAAAATTAGGGTCTGTGCAAAATTTCATGAAAAAATTCGCTGTTTCCACTAATCTAAATAATTACCAGGACTTCTTCGAAATACCAAAACGTCAAAAGGCTGACTTCCGAACACCGTGACTCAATGAGATAATTTCATTGAGTAAATAAACCGAATAATGGTAATTATATAGTATACGGTTTTCAGCTATTTTTGCGTTTTTTGGGAAAATTTTTTATGGTCAAATTCTACTGTCTTTCCTGATTGCAAATATAAGTGCGCACATAATAAATTATGAGCAAACCTGACCACCTTTTTGCTCACCAACCTGAGCAAAAAGGTGGTCAGGTTTGCTCAGTTTTGATTGATATAGATACATATATACCTAAGCAACCTGAGCAAAAAGGTGGTCAGGTTTGCTCAGTTTTGATTGATATAGATATATAATAATATGTATCTATATCAATCAAAACTGAGCAAACCTGACCACCTTTTTGCTCAGGCTTGCTTGGGTGGTGAGCAAAGAGGTGGTCAGGTTTGCTCATAATTTATTTGTGCGCACGTATATTTGCAATCAGGAAAGACAATAGAATGTGACCATAAAAGAATTTTCCCAAAAAACGCAAAAATAGCTGAAAACCGTATAGTACATAATCATCCGAATAATTAAATAATAATTAATCCGGTTAAATAACTAGACTGGATTTTTTCTAAAAAGGAAAATATAATCAGATTCCAACACATGAAATTATAGGTTAGCATCCACGTCCATTCAAAATATATAATAAAAAGAGAAATCGTCCCTACTTACCCCTTCGAGTACTTAACAAAGAATCATCTGTAAAAACGGGAGGGATGAAACTAGATTTTAGTTTCCTCTAAAAAAGTGTTTCTTCTTCAGCCTTTCAGAATGAAATCGGACAAGTAATAACTCATAAGCCATAACCGTCAACGTCAAACGGTATGACTGACACTTCTACGTTTAGTTAATGCTCTCACGAATCCACGCGATTTATTTGACCTATTTGAAAACATAACAATAACGAACATTACAACGATATGCAGTAATCTTTTTTAATAAACCTTACACTGACACTGGAATCGCAAATATTGTTCCCGTACTCTAACTTTATTTAGGCATAACATACAACACATCTATTCTTATTTGCTGTTCCAAGTTTGTGTTTATCTTCATTATGGGGTGTGGTATTTATTATGGAAACGTCGTCTACACGCCGTAACTTTAGCGTGTTTCAGTTCTCGTGGTAACAACGCAATACCTCTTTTTATTAATAAAATTAGACGTCAACGTCATGGAGTTACTGGGAAAAGTAAAATACATACATATATTTATCGGAAATAGGACTCTTTTTGAGACAATAAATTTCCAGTAATATAATTCACAAAAAATATCTCGTATCGGGACTTAACGTGTTTCACTGCGCCCCGAAAAAATTCGACACGACCCACAGTGGTCCCGGGGTGATCAATATGCCGCCAAAATTATGTCCTTGGGTTTTTCAAGAATCTGTTAGTGGATTTGTTATGAAGTGGATGGGATTTGAAATACAATATCGATGAGTTAAATAAAAAAATGAATTTTATCCAGAGTAGACCAAAAATAAAGAATTTTTACTTTAATTAGCTAAAATTTTTATGTTGTACATAGTTTTTTTATTTGAAAACTCATTCCTGTAAATATACCTAATGCAATAAAAGTTTAGTATCATGTGGTACTAATTATATTAATAACCTTTTACCTTGAAACCAGTTGAAAAAGGTACCTCTTTTTAACTGGCACTACATATTGTTATGAAACCTAAAACTAACTTGGCAGCAGTTCAAAGAACCTTAGACAGAAGCCCAATCTTTACTTATTACTATCACTAGAGTCGCTAGGTACTTCAAGTCTTTCTTATTGTGTACTACTTTCATCAACACTACGTAGGCCTATGACCTCTGCTGGTAGAATTTTTCTTTTGGATTTTTAAATATATTTTTCAGGAATCACACAGGTGAATTTCTCATATTACCTGGTCAAAACTCTCTGAACTCAGGTATAAAATGTCCCCAAATATTTAGGGCGCATGCAAATCGGGCACCAAACAGGTAGGTACCCTTTGCGGTCAGTTTCGAGGGATTATGAAAACTGCAATTTGGGCACCAAAGATTTAATTACGATTTAAGTACGTATTAATGGTCAACTCGAAATCAACCCTTCCACATTGTTAAATATTATAGTTCCCAGAATAAGTAAGGATATTGTTCTCATGTAACCTATATAAAGCCCCCCTGCAAAAATGAAACACATTTTATTATTCTTTGGTTATTTAGATTGTTATAGCGCGGATCGTGTATAGTTGCAATGGAAACCAAAATAATTTCCAGTAATAGAGGAAAACCATTGTTAGTGTTTGATAATTTTAAATTTAGTTTTACTAAAGACATAAAGTCAACGAGCGAAAAGTTTTGGAGGTGTACTAATCGGCAGTGCAAAGCGACGGTACATACCCTCGGGTCATCAAACGACATCGTAATAACTAAACATCCAGGAGAGCACAACCACGAGGCAAATTTGGCAAGCCTAACACGACAAGTTGTAAGTGCTGCTTGCAAAAGGAAAGCTACAGAAGACCTTGCGGAAAAACCTATGAAGATCATACGCCAGGAGTTACAAAGGGACCTTCCGAGTAACTTAACGACAAGGGATGTCCAATACATAAGACACAATATGTACAACAGCCGCCGACGAACACTACCAACTTTGCCGAAGAACATGAAAGAGGTACATATAGCTTTATCTAGTTTGAATGTAGTTACGTCGCGAAATGAGAATTTCGTACTAATTAATAACGAAAGAGATAACATCATAATTTTTTCTTGTGATACAAATATCAACATTGTTAAAGACGTGTCACGCATTTACATAGATGGTACTTTTAGGTACTGTACAAAATTATTCTGCCAATTTTTCACTATACACGGTTTTGTAAATGGAAGATACATACCGCTTATTTATTGTTTGCTTCCAAGTAAGAGCGCGGAAATATACACAAAACTATTTCAACTAGTCATAGGCGCGTGTTTGTCAAAACGAATTGATTTAAATATTATAGAGGTACACTGAAAAAAGTCCAGGCAAAGATTTGCCTACAATTTTGTAGCACCCATTTTTCTCACAAATTGTCATACTATTATCTACAATTGTAAGTATAATTTCATGTCGGGGTTTTACTCATACTTTACAAATTTGTGACAAAGATTTGTAGGGGTGGGTCTTTACTTCAGGTTACAGAATATTCTACATTGTTGTAGAATATACTTTGCCAGTAACTTTGGACGTGGAATATACAAGTTGTAGAATGTAGTTAATTTTTTTGCAAAGTATTTAACAGCAAAACATAGCTTTCTTTTCAACATTCCATCATGTAGAATCCCTTGCAAATTGTTTGTTTTTGTCCTACAGCACTTTAGGATAAAAAAAAGCCGTGTTGCCGCACAATACATTATTTTCTGGATATTGCCAATAAGAAAATAACGTTAGTTATTTAAATGACATAAAATTATAAGGAATATTTAATTATAGATAATAAATACATATTTATGCAATGCTTATTATTTTTCTCTATCGAACAAAACAAAAAGTATAAGAAACATACCCCTTTTCTCCTCTATTCCTACATCAATATAATCGCTAAGATATGATCTGACAATGCTGCAACGAAAACCGTTCGTTGCGCCCGACGCGTTAGGCGTAATTAGCCGAAACACCCGTGTGTTCTGGTTGGAATTACGCACAGCCCACAGTTCTGCCTTTTCATCTTCCGATCTTTTAAAGTGATGCAATACTTTTATTTTTCTGTTTTTATTTTTACTATGTAATAATGTGTGAGACTAGTGCAGAATTGTTAGAATCCTGGGGCTTCCCCGAACTGGTAGAGATATTCAAAGGTAAGAAATTTAACTTAATATACCTAATAAAAGTAATGTAATGTAATAAATAATAATACAATCTTCTGGTGGTCGCGTCTTTGTACGTTTCTTAATTTGCAATATGGCGGAACATCTCTAAATGGAACTATACAGAGAAATAAAATTATAATAAGCAAACTCTAAGAAATGAAGTGCAATTATATTATTATACATATAACATATACATATATTCAGAAACTAAGCGTGAAAGTAAATTAAACTAAGAGAGATCCAACTTTAATTGTTCTTAATTTAATGTTAATTTTTAAGTTTTTGGGCCAAGTTTTCGGTCACATTTTGACGCATGACTGTTATTAAATAACCTGAAAACGTTTTTAGAATGTGTTTCGCCAATGTCATATTATTAATTTATTAAATTAAAAATTCTATCAAGTGCAAGCTATACCTATTTACACAATTAGTGTTCCGTGCCATCAGCCCCTCACTTAACCTGAGTAAACATCAGCCGCCCGATCTCCGCCAATCTGCCGCGCTACCCGCCGCCGACAGACGGCAGCAACGCCGTATCACATCGCGTATGCGCGGATCTGAATGGGCCAAATTAAAAATTTTGAAAAACGTGTAAGGACAAAAATTGTTTCTTACATCGTGATTAATATGTTTTGTTAAAAGACTTTTTCTCTAAAACCAATGGTTCAGCAGTTATAGGGAAATAAACAATTAAATTGTTTATAACAATTGATTGCGCTAGAATTTTTCAATCCTGATAATTTTCGCTCAATCTACACCTAATTCTCAATGTTCACGGTTTTTTTTCAGATTCTTCTAAGTGATCCGTCTGGTGGTAAGGGTGGGGGACATCAATTTTTAAGCGTTTTTCCCGAAAAATGTTCAATTTAAGATATAAAGTATGTATTTTGAATGACCATGTGTAAGTATTTTGGTTATTTTTGATTTTCATGTTTGTATTTATATTTTATAAGTTGATTAATGTGATATAATGACTAGTGGCACATGTTACCTAATTACAGAAAAATAAAAACTAAAAATTAAATTTTTGTTTTAGTAACATTTCGTATGCCTTTATAGCTTTACAAAAAGGTTTACACTTTCACAAGTTGGATGTCTCAGTTCCACCAATTAAGTATTGTGTTTGAATGGCTCTGTACTGCTCGTAATTTACGAAAGTATAAAAACTATTAAACAGGATTACATTTTGCCATTAAGACGGTACAAGTATTTTAATTTTTAAATAATTGCAAAAACTTAATGAAAACCAACGCAAATTATCCACTTGGTTGTATTTAAACTCATCTTCATCTTGTTTTTTAAAAGAAATAAAAAATCACAAATTCAAAGGTATTTCTGAAAGATTTTGAATAGCCTTAAAATAAAACTGTTACGCATCATATGTCTGCAATATGATAGTAATTTTTATATATAAAGAACAACTAGAACGGGTGTAATAATTACTACAATCTTGTGGAACTATGTATTGCAATTTACGAAAGCTGATACAGCAATGTTGTAAAGGTAGGTTAAATAAAGTATGCGACCATCATATAATCTGTCACTGTACGGCCTATAAAATGTAGGACTAGTCCTAGCATAATTTTTAAAAAATGATATAAAAATTGTGGTTCTCATACCTGCATAATTTGTTCCTACAGATCCTCCAAAAAGTAAAACCAGGTCTTACAATTTTACAGGAGATTACCTCACAAATTGCAAAATAACCTTACAATTTATCGCTCCAGTGGTTTGATATTGTAGGAAGAGGCCTTACAATTACATCAGGCTATTGCTTTAAATTTTAAATTTTATTTTTACAAGCAATGAATGTCATTATTACAAAAAATGATAGCTTGTTATTTTTATTGTAAAAACTTTTACTTCTTAAACATAACACTTACAACAGCAGTTTCTCAAATGATATCCTACAATTTGCTAATACTTATCTAACAATCAAACAAGTCATGCAGTAACAATTTTGTGCTATCTAGTTGCATTCCTTGTTACCGTCCCTATATGTCCCTTTTTTTGTAGAGTCTAATCTTACAATTTTAGTATTTAACCGTACAAATTTTTTTGCGTGTAGTTGTAGATTTTGAGAAAGCCATACACCTTGCTATATTAAACACTTGGCCTAATGCTAAAATTGTTGGTTGTAGGTTTCACTTGTCTCAGGCATGGTACCGAAAAATTCAAACTTGTGGTTTGGTACCGGAATACAAGCATGAGGCAAGTGAAATAGGCAAGTGGTTAAAATTGACTTTTGCACTTATGTATCTCGATCCGACTGAAGTAGGTGAGTGTTTTGCTCTTGAATTGTCTGAAAATATCCCCCAAGACCCCCGAGTTGTAAAATATGCCGACTATTTAGTAGATACTTATATTTCTGAAGAGTCACTTTTTCCACCTATTATCTGGGCAGAACATTCATCTACCATCACTCGTACAACAAATGCTTGTGAGTCTTTTCACAGTAATTTTAACAACTCCATATATGCTGAACATCCTAACCTATTCGTTTTTGTTGAAAAACTGAAAGAGTTTCAAACCGACACATATATTAAAATTCAAAGTCTTCAAAAACCTATACAAATCCATGACATGAAAGTTAAGAAAAGACAGAAATTTATTGAATCAATGATTATTAAATACCAAAATAAGGAAATCAATAGGCTACACTTTATGAAATGTTTGTCATTCCATTGTTATGCCAATAAATAAGATATTTAGATTAATATATTTTGTACAATAATAAACATATTTTCGTATGCTTTAAAATAGTTATGTATTATTTACCTATTAACCTACCCAAAATTATAATAATGACGAATGAATAATAAGCTTATATAAAATAAGAGGCTCGGTGCCCAAAATGCAATTTTTCTAATGAGGACCTTTTGGGTCGGTGCCCAAAATGCATGTTGAATTAGTCCATTTATTGCCTTGGTGCCCAAAATGCAAACTCCCAATATTTAGATGTAACTAAGAGCTTAGGTACCTGGGCATACTAAATCGACCCTAGGAAGTTCGAGAAATTCAAATTGTTTAAGTGGCGCTAGTTTAAATTTGTCAGTCGCTTTTTACTCTTGTTGGGAGTAAGCAGTTACCTGTCACCGACGTGCGTTTTCTGTGCCGCGTCCGTAATTTGTGTGTGGTGTTATGGATCCTGTATGTAATATAGAAAAATACTAGAAAATTTTTATTGTTTATGCACTTTAAAACTTAGATATTTAGAATGATCTATTCCCACAAAAGGTTTCTAATTTTTGCTTAAAGATTTAGTAACTGATTCCACGCAATCCCACCAAACATTTATAGAAGTAAGAAGCTTATACATTCCTTGTATTTACCCAACTAAAATTACCTGCTAGAAAGTGCGAACTTAAGAGAAAAGTTAAATCACGTAAAAGATGTCACAATGGAATAAAATGGGTATTTTATTTTTATTATAAGATATTTATGGTAGCTGAATATTTGTATTTATATTATAGGGTCAAGAGCAAGTTACGTTGCCTTTACCAGGCGCGTTACCTTTCATTTAATGCCCATATTAAGGGGATTGTTAAGAAAACGGTAGCCTGCCATCTTGTGGAGTCCGCCATAGTGTATTTAGAATGACGTCACATAGGTTATCGTGTTCTACTCGTCAAACCATGTTATTTGATACCCATGTCAAGGGGGTTGTGAAAACAAAATTTAATCCGCCATCCTGTGGCGTCCGCCATATTGGGTTTAGAATGACGTGACATAACTTATCGTATTCTGCTCGTCAAACCCTTTCATTTGATATCCATATCAAGGGGATTGTAAAGAAAAAGGTAATCCGCCATCTTGGGGCGTCCGCCATATTGGATTGAGCACACTATTAAATATACTATATTGCATTGTCACCGGACTCATACACGTGTATAAGATTTCAAAGCTCTAGCTTAATTAGAACTAGTCGAAATTTTGATTGCAATATTTGACCTAAACATACTAACATCCATACAAACATACATACATACATACTAACAGGTGAAGTTAAATAAAAGCTTGTAAAAAGGATGCAACTTCGTTACGGATGATTCCTACCCCACCGATGCAACCCATCTACTGCGTTTTTAGTGGGCGGAGCTGACCCTCAGGCAAAGCTATATTTGGCAAGCTGTACTATTCCTCTTCCACTTATGCTTTTTCGGGCTCAAACTGCATTCATGTGGATTTTTCCAAAAATTGTTATAATATAATGTATGAAAAAATCGAATACAGTTCCGTAAATTAAAACTGTATATAAGTCAATAACAGTATGGATCCATTAACGAAAAGGCAAAATAAAGGTTCTTTATGGATTTCTTAACATACCACCATAGAGCAAAACTTCGTAATACCGACAAGAACCTTTTTACCTCCAGTACTAGACAAGACGTCAGAGACACTATCCGTATGAAGCGGACAAGGAATGGATTTTGGCTGCTAATCCTACCCTAGTCAAGAAATATGTGTTGCCTAGATATAAAGATTATGTTGGTTACAGGCAAACGAACCCGTATCTATAGTTAGCCTGATATCCTTCTTTAGATACGTTATGTAAACAAGGATAGCACGCTGACCGACTGGAACCGGTTTGTCCACTTATGAGTTGTAAAAAATGCCCATATACATACTGCTCACGCGTACCTGTGGTACAGATTTTGCCCATGGTGAAGTTAAAATGTACCTACTGCGCAACCTATGTAATTATAAATGGAACTGTAAATACCAGCAATCCATTTTTATTTTCATGTTTCATTTTGGGATTACTCTGGAAAGTCACTGATTTTTACCAGCAAATAAATGAGTCACAATAATTAAAAAATAAAATAGTACTAATGAGTACTGACAACGCCTCTTACAAACTGGAAATTCTCTTTTACAGACTAACAGAATGCGTTATTAGTTTAGGCTAAAAGAAGAAATAAGAATAGAAAATTTTACCTTGAGTTTTATATAAACTTCATTGCAATCCTGTTGAAATTTAATATTTACTTTAGCTCTAGTTTTGAGGCACATGCTTTATTACATTGTACGACCTCGTCAATAAGATGAACCTATTTATCAATAACTCAGTTTTATATTATACCCAATAAGAGAAAAAAAGTGTTTTGGTTGTTTTTTATTCTTTTTTCAGGATATAATATAATATTAAAATTTTTATTGAAATAAGAATGTGGATAAAATGTTTACAGTTACCAAGCTACATATTTTCAAATTCACTTCTTTGGTAGACATAATGTTTTTTTAAATTAGTAAAGTAGTAAAAAAAAAATGCTTGCCCTATATAATATATAACACTTGTTATCTTAATGTTTACAGAAATTTCACTATACAGTGGGAAATTCAACTGACAAAATTTTACCGGTGATTATTAGCCAAAAATAAAAAAATCTATTAACATAAATTCAGAAAAGTGTTTTCGAGATACAGATTGATGAAATTTAATTTTTGCTCTCTTTTTCCTTATTTGTTTTGCACATTGTCATTTTCAAAGATATGTAGTTCCTTCCAATTTAACAGACCATATTAAAAGTATGTTCTGGCTTTGGGTCATGTTTTGTCCAATATCCTTCAAACAGTAAAATATCTCAGCAAAATATTAGTTAAATTAACGACCTTATCAACGTTATGGATCCTGGACAGTGACTCTGTTTGCGGATGACTCCTCGTTTATTGTCTCATCCGAGGGGAAGGAAGATATTGAAAATATGTGCAATAGTGGTATGAACGCATTATTAAAATGGTTTAACAACGATTTTTTATACCTTAGTAGTTCAAAAACAACGTACATAAGGATTCACACAGCTCAAAAGAGATGAAAACATGACCTTAATTTAATAATAGGCAAGGAGACTATTTCTGGCTCAATCTCTTCATAATTTCTGGGCATGACCATGGACCAGAACCTAAACTGGAGGAAGCACTGTGGTGTGCTGTATTCCAAGTTAAATAGTTTATTTTTTCTGATCAGGAATCTTAGGACCATCTTTCCTCTGGGGGAGCTTCTCTCTGTCTACAATGCCTATGTGGAGTCCCGGCTTCATTACGAAGTTTGTTTCTGGGGTGCCCCGTCTGCATCAAGGAAAGTTTTTATAATCCAGGAAAGGGTGGTTAGATGAATTGTTGGTATTTCACAGGATGCCTCTTGCAGGTCATAATTTTCACGGTTGAAAATACTTACGCTCATCAGAATTTTGGTATACAAGTTGGACAAGTTTGTTTACTTGAATAGATCAAACTTTATACTGACATTGACAGTGGCATTCACGATCATTTGAGTCGAGGCAGGGATTACATACATACACCAGTAAATAAACTAAATATTGAGAAGTCCTCTCCCTACAACTTGAGACGTGTTGTGTTTAACAGACTGCCACAGCATGTTGGGGCAGCGCAGAATTTAAATGTTTTTAAGAAACGTCTTAAAAAGCATGAATTTTATAATTTGGATGAATTCTGGTCACATGTGTAATATATATTTTGATTGGGATTGTGTTTGTCTGCTGTCTTTTGTTTTATCTTATTTTTTATTTCTGCTTTACACTTGATGGATTTCATACATTGGAAGTTGTCATTTTGGAAATAACCATATTTTTAATGTTTATTTTATTATTTTAAAATCCATGATACCAAAAGTTAGGGGATAAAACATGAATGTCTTTTCACAAAAGGATAACGGTGGTGTAGATTTTTAAATGGTAATAAGAATATTCCCTAGGTACTCCAAAAGTATTGTATGTATGTAATTTAAATGGATTATCTTTAAAAATACTGGGTGCCTAAAAGTTTTAGTATGGGAAAATATCTTTCTTAAGAATAAAGATACAGACACCAAATTTTAGGTATATCTTATTGGTATATGAAACTATTTTTCCATATAATTTAACTTTTAAACCCCCTTGGGGGGTGACGCTAGAGAGTTGAGGTCAAACATTTTAAATGCAACCCTATGCTGTGTGGTACTTCATTTTGAAGGTCTTCAAAAAAGAAATATTTTTTCGCAAACCCGAGGTCCGTATCTTGATTGGTATTTAAAACCCAAGCAAACTCAAGCAACCATTCGTAAAATTCGCTGACGTTTACGACATTGTTCGAAAGTGGAATTGTGTTGTTTTGTGTTTGCAAGAAGCGTTAAAGTATTTTTCTTTGAAGAAGCTGAAATTATTTTGTGCAAAAACATTTAAATATGGTGCGGCAGTGTCAAGTCTGCAAAAAATTGGACTATTTAAACCCATAGGATTCTTTCCACAAGTAAGTAAGGTTATATTCACTTCTATCGAACCAATTAGTGTAGTTTTACATCATATTAGTAATATTAGGGTCCCAAAAATTTAATAAAATTAGCACGCCACTAGTGTTGTAAGAGGCACGCCAGGAATGCTGGACAATGTTGCCATTTTTTCCGCTGTCTACATCTCTTAGCCGCATCCATTGCATGTTTTAAACGGATGATTGATTTGGCGCGAAAAGATTTTATGAATGAAATGCTTTGTCAACAGTTTTTTTAATGTCAATGGTTTGAACCACTGTTTCACCTCCTTAGGGATTGAATTTTGAAAAACCCGTCCTTAGTACACACCTACGTTATATAAGGAACCTCTGTGCAATATTTCAAGTTTTTAGACCCAGCGGTATGGTCTGTGCGTTGATCTGTCAGTGAGTCAGTATCTTCTTTTATTGCAAGCAAATTAAAAATCTTTAAAAATTTAAAAATTTTAATACCTTTATTTCTCTTATTACCTACTTTAGAAGTTGTTCAAAATGACCACAATGAACTTCTTGGCAGTAATAAAGTCGATTTTAGAACTAACTTCTTATATTTTCGAGAATGGCTGGTATTACTTCTTGGCAGAGTTCCAAAATTGTTTTTTTTTACCTGCCAAGAAGTTCATGGTTATCATTTTGAATATCTTTTAAAGTAATAAGAGAAATAAAGGTACCTACTTAAATTTTAATTTTTTTTCACGATTTTTAAATTTTATATTTTTGCACTGCAAAAACGAATTTAAAATTTTTGACCTTAATTCCCTAGTGTCACTCTTTAAGGTCGTTAAAAAAGTAAAATTACATGAAAAAGTAACCAATAAGATACACCTAACATTTGGTGTCTCCTTCTTTGCTAATATCAATGATATTTGCTCATATTAGGACTTTTCGGTCATCCTGTATGTAACTTCTTTTAGTTTTGGTGTGATATTGGCAATGATTCTTGGATGTATAATAAATATAAATATATAAATTACACATAAAACACCTTAAAAAGTCTACATGAAATATATGAATTAATTTTATATTTTGTATTAATGTCACAATATTTACTGGTCATATAAATTACAAAACTGCAATTGCCCTTTGATTTTCTGCTAAAACTCCATGTTTAAGGATTCCTGGTTATCAATTCCATCCGTCTGTCATTCTGTCGGCCTCTTTTATTAAATCAAGCAAACCCAGCTTGAAAAAAGATATACTTTTAATTAAAAAGTGGAAACTCTGAAAAAGAATTTCTGATGAAGATATTAAATTTTAAAACACATTAAAATCTTCTCTGAAAATGCTGAATCAAGGAGATAATAAGGACCAGTTATCGCGTAGCAACAAACATGTTAAAGTATCATACCACTAGCGCAGTGTTCCATGCACGGTGTGTTTAAAACTTAAGAAAAAGAACTTTTACCGTTCATCAAAATCTTTAAAAACGGCTAAAAAATCGAGGAACTACATAATTTTAGTCATCTAACTTTTACTTAAGGGTTTAATTATGAAATTAGACATAACATATTATAAAAATAACTTTAAAATAATCAACCCTGATCAAACCCAAGTAAAATATAAACTCTAATGGCAAACAAATATTAAACGTGAAATGATGGAATTTTATGGTTACTACTTTTATAAAAGGGGTTTAGTGATAATAAACATGTTATGACATAGATAAACGGGGCGGTATTAAAGGTGCAATTTTAAACTTACGATCCGAGCGGGAAATCATCTCATTGTTCACCCAATGGCTCTATTTATTAACGGATTAAAAAGATCTATAGTCCAGATATGTGAACATTAATATTTAAAAAAGCATATAACACCTGCCATTCTCGAAAATGTGAGAAGTAAGTGCCACAGTCGACTTTGTTACCGCCAAGTAATTCATGGTGGTCATTTTAAACAACTTTTAAAGTAATAAGAGGAATAAAATAATTAAATTCTTAGTTTTTTATGATTTTTAATTTTTAATGACTTTCCATTTAAAAATTAATTAATATACGGACCTCGGGTTTGCAGTAAAATCTTCCCTTTCTGATCTCAACACCCTTGCATCGCCCCTCAAGGGGGTTGAAAAACTTAAATTACGTGAAAAAGAAAATTTATTAACCAATAAGATACATCTTAAATTTGGTACCTATATATATATATATATATATATATATATATATATATATATATATATATATATATATATATATAAGAGAAGGAATAAGCGGGAATGCGGTCTGTTAAATAAATTAGTTACTCATTTCATTCTTAATCCTCTATATTTCGACTTGATTTAAGTCTTCATCAGGAGGTCACAGCTAAAAACACAACAGTGTTATAATTACCAAGTATTATGCTAATTTATTATTTTGTTATTCTTTATGTGAGGAATTATCAACTATATATAATACTAATTAACTAAGTTTTACTTACAATTACGAGTTAAAAGAAGTCACAAACACTCATAAAACGAAACATTTAAAATTCCTTAAAAATATGCATCAAAACAACTGCACACTACATATTAAAATCTGTTTCTGCATCCTATTTATGGTGGGTAAAAACAATATTTCACACAGCTCAAAAAAATTAACAATCCAATTTATTCTTTTTTTCCTTTTTTTTCTTGCGTTCTATCTGTATACCAGGACATCTTCACAAGTTTAATTAAAACATTTAAACTTGTGAAGATGTCCTGGTATACAGATAGAACGCAAGAAAAAAAGGAAACAAAGAATAAATTGGATTGTTAATTTTTTTGAGCTGTGTGAAATATTGTTTTTACCCACCATAAATAGGATGCAGAAACAGATTTTAATATGTAGTGTGCAGTTGTTTTGATGCATATTTTTAAGGAATTTTAAATGTTTCGTTTTATGAGTGTTTGTGACTTCTTTTAACTCGTAATTGTAAGTAAAACTTAGTTAATTAGTATTATATATAGTTGATAATTCCTCACATAAAGAATGACAAAATAATAAATTAGCATAATACTTGGTAATTATAACACTGTTGTGTTTTTAGCTGTGACCTCCTGATGAAGACTTAAATCAAGTCGAAATATAGAGGATTAAGAATGAAATGAGTAACTAATTTATTTAACAGACCGCATTCCCGCTTATTCCTTCTCTTATAAAATAGTACGGTCGATAATTGTATATAACTATATATATATATATATATATATATATATATATATATATATATATATATATTTACTAATAGTAAAGATGCTACGACTTTTCGGACACCTTGTTTGTGTTAACGTCCAAGGAATCAAAATTTTTGTTCATAAAATCTGTACCTTTGTTATAAATCAAAATACTTTTCTTTTGTCTATCTTTTGATATCAACTCTCTATGTATCATTCAGAAATATCTTCAATAAAATGTATTAACGGTCCTACTAGCTGATCTCAAATTTCGTACTTTCAGCAAGGTCATCAGGAAAAAGAGGGACACGGGATCTCGTGGCCAGAGATTCCCGAGATTACTCGAAATTCGTAACAATTTTTATTACTCAAAGAGAAAATGAAAGGTAGTTTTCGCTACAGCAACCTTAAATTCAAGTTATGTGTTTCGAATCTACGCGCTGAACTTTTTGGTGGTCGATAAAACTTTTATGACAGTATTTGATCCTTTCTAAACCACCAAACACACTTATCCTGTATGCTGGTTAATTCTTTATACATACAGGATGAAAGGGGTATGCAATTATTTTAAGGGATAGTAGCATGGGCATAGTGAAAAAAAAAGGTCTTATACAGAGTGCCCAGAAAACGCATCAGAATATTTGGACTGGTGATCCTATGTGGTAAAGTACAGGTAGTAAGCCATTTAACAAAAATTCAAAATTTCAATATTTTACAAATCAAATTACATTATTTTTATCATTACAAAACTGAAATTTTACTTTTTCCATGCCTTTTTTATTTTAAAAATACTACAAAAAAGATACTCTTCATGCGAGTCCATAAACCTCACGGTTTAGTCGCAAATTATAATTAAAAATTATTATCATTTAATCAGTTTTTCAAATGAAAGCAGAACAAAAGTTACCAGGGTTTAAATCTAGTTAAATGTGACAATAACCTAATCGAAGTGTTATTAAAAATTATATGATATCTAGAACGCTATCGGATAACTAAATAACAACGATAACGATTTATTTGTTTTGATTTATTTCTAATTTTAATAAATGTAATAAAAGTTTTAACACTGAATTAATACATTCAAAAAGGAAATTAATCATAAAACATTTTCAAAATGTCCTTCCTTCATTTATATACATTTAATGATGTTTTTTAAAAATGTTGTCTAACTCTGAAAAAATACCGGCCATATTTTGAATAACTGCAGATCCATTTATTATTCTTTGACGCAGATAGGCTCTATCATTTACCGGCGTTTTATTGACCAAAGCCTTTTAATTTCCGGAGAAAAAAATTCATAGGATAATGTCGGGCGAGCGCGGTGCCCAAGGCAATAGTCCGCTTTGTCCTAGTCACCTGTTGATAGGATATATTTTCAAGTAAAACTGCCTTGTCTGTCTTCTGATTTGCATTTTCACTTGCTCTCCCATAGCAAAAACGCATGTCAGGATATTTAGTATTTCAATATTCTCGAATCATTTCGTAGTAAATACCGTTTTAATTTCAAGAAAATTTTCACTAATTTTAAGACTGTACTAATACCGAAGAACGTCTTACTTATTATTTATTCTTTACCTGTCAAATAACATTTCGATTGATTTTTTACCATGGCAGCTTAATTTTTTGCTTCCATTTAAAAAACTGATTTAATGATATTAAATCCTTTATTTCTAATTTACGACTAAACGGTGATGTTTATCGACTCGGATAGTATCTTTTTCTTTAGTATTTTATTATCTTTAAAAAAGTATATTATTCGTTTTGCAATATCTGTCGAAACAAAAAATATATGCCAAAAATAAAATTTGGGTTTCAGGAAACGTGCCCTCTGGTGGTGGCACAGTAGAGAAATATTTTTGCAACAGAATGATATAAATCACGAAGCTGAATCTCTGTGCCAAATATCAGTTTGATCAGTTAAAAAATAATCGAAATATGTTAAAAATACGAAAAAAAAAATTATACTTGGATAGGCTATAAGTCGGAAAATATTGAGATTTCGAAGCTTTGGTACTACTTTTATTTTACCACGAATCACCTTTCTAAATATTTTGGTGCATTTTTGAACATTCTGTATAATGGGGGGGGGGGGGGGACCAACCGTTTGCCTAGAAGTTATGTTTCACTAAAACAATTTTCTGTAAAGTTTTTAGCGAAAACATTAAGGAAATATTAAAGAAATTTCGCAATGGTATAAGGTAAATTATTTCGTATTGTAGAGAATAGAAGAACCTTAATTGCATCGTTTATGTTTGAGAAAGTTGATATTTTCTTTACAGTTTTGCTAAAAAGCTTTAAAGAAAATAAAAAATGTAATTACAATTTTACAAGGAAACGGATGGCGGCAAGGTAAGATTTTTTTTCTACTATGTCATGTTATCTTCCCGTAAAAGTAGTGCCCTCATCTTAAATACATTGCACCAAATAACAAATCTGAGCCATGTTTTGTAACTTCAAAAAGCACATTGGTACGCTAGCACAAATGAATTATTTGTTCGATTGCCACGTGTTTATCGTTAGGTTAATGTATTCTTTGGAACAAGCGCTCAGCGTTTTAAAAATGGTTACCACTTTCTGATTGTTTGATTAACATTTTATTTTTCTGCACAGCATCCAACTGCTTCTTCTAAGTTTCAATCTGAACCATTCTGCAGTTTAACTTTTGGATCTTTGCCAAGTACTATTTAATGTTTCTTTGTCAGCTTTGGACTGCAAAACGATATCTATGTCGTAGGCGTTTTTACAAAGCCTAGCGCGGTTTCCAAAACATTGAAACTAATTGAAAGTTTAAGTCATTTGCGATAAGCGTCTCAAAGCGTTTTGAAGTTACAAAATACAGACCCATTGGACTCCAATTTTTTATCTTCTCCAATAACATTTATGAAAATTAATACCTTTATTAAAGTAGTGGTTACTACAAATTAGCCTTGAAGAATGGAGAAAATGTATTTTTAAAGACATACTGTGAACCATTGTTCATGACAAAAACCTCTATTCTAAGAACCACAACATCAAACGGAAGAAAAAAAAAGATTTTTGTTTCGTTTGATGTAGTCCAGTTATATTAGTCCATATGTATATTTTACGTTATACCTAGTGAACACATGATAATTTTAATACTTTTATTCAAAGAAACGTTTTTTTTTTAGCTTAGAGACAAAATATTCAGTACTGTTGTTAACACAAGAATTGGGCCCGTATACGGATTTAAAAAATATTAAGAGACACATGTGTTATTAGTTCCCAAAAAAAAATAAACCTTGATCTTTAATCAGTATTATTATTCATAATATTTAAGCTAAAGTGCAATACAAAATCTTTTAAATTTGCGAAAACTCTTCAATGAAATTGTTCTGACTATAATGCGAAAGTATTTTGTGTCAAGAAGCGTCCATATAAGATTGCTAGTTTTATCGTAGTAATAGAGAAGTAAAAAAAAACTTTCCACGAAAAGTTCCGTGTAATAAAATCCTGTTCCTACAATCACATAAAAAATAAAAGAAAATAATGAATAAATAATAGAAATGTTTAAAACGAAAAACATTGATGAACTTTAAAATTCACTCCTTTGATCTTTTAAAATAATATGCTGAATATTTAGGGCAGCTAGGATTTCGGTACTGTCTCTTATATAGGTAAAAATTCCTCTCAATACCAAGTTGAAAAAAGCGGATTACTTAATAACTGGAAAATTTGCCTCGAACCATCACTTCCGATGATTTAGTCCATTACACGCTTTTGTCAATTTTTGCACGAATTTTCCATTTTATTTAACACATTCGAATAACTTTCGACTTTAGGAAAAAATTGTTTCCAACTTTGAAATATAAGATTGACGAGCATTTTTTATATTTTATTTGACTGCTACCCAATTATGTTTACTTTAAAACAGCTTTTTATTGTTGTAAATATGAGAGGAATGAAAAAAAATTAACATGATGCAGAAAAAACAGGTTTGGTCATATGTGACTTAGAAGAGCAAAATCACGGTAAAAGGAGATACTAGATGTATTTTCAGACAGAACAAAGCCCTTTTGATTAAAAATTTAAAAGTAAATTGATTATTCTATATGTATTTTGGTTTAGTTGACTGAATACACACAGATTACATTCTCCCCTCAAGAGCCATACATATAAACTTTAATCAGGTAATAAATTTTATTGACGTTTAGAATCATCTTTCGTAATCGACTTAATATAAAGTGCTGTCACATTACACGTGTCCAATTCGATTATTCTTGATTAAATTGCCTTCTGCAACTGGATGTGAGTGATATAATGTATGTATAGTTCGTCGTTAGGTAAATAGGTAACTTTAAAGCAACTTCTTTTCTTAAACATAATCTAAGTAAACCAAAAAAGCTGTCATTATTTTACAATTTATTGTGATATGATGCCCACTTTGTTATAATGTAATACTTAATGATACTCAATTCTTTATGATGCTCACAATTTATAATGATATGATCTGCCAGTTTATATATTAGTAATGAAAACACTGATCTATAGAGAATAAGTACTTTACGAAATACATGGACAAAATAGAAATACGTTTTTAACGTTAATTAACCAGTATTAGAATGATAAAAAGATTATGAAATTTTTATCACTAGCACGTTTCGTGCCTGTATACAAGCTTTTTTCGTACTTCTGAGCTTTCAGATGACACTGATGAGTGATGATGACTACTTACCAATTTTCTACGCCACCAACTAATATCGTCTAAATGCACCAAGGTATAAATACTACAAGGAGGGAGATCCATTAACATTTAAAAACGGTTTATTTGACAGTCATGAGGTTAAACAAAATAAAATTAAAAACTAAAATATTTCAAAAATAAAATATTTTTGCAACATTGTGCTAATTGAGTCATTATGTCGAGAAAGATACCATTTTCTGCTTAAGCTAATTTTTGTTTCCCATTCTGATGCAATACGAGCTAATAACGACAGACAGCAATATTAATTAAAGTATCATAAAGCAATATTAATATGAAATCTAAATCCTTGAATTAAGTAAATTTAAATTAAATTGTATCTTAATTTCAGTAAACAAGGAGCAGCCATTTAAAGACAAATGCTTTTTATACCGTTTTTGGCAGGATGAGGAGGGTGCGACAGCACTGCCGCCTCCGGAAGATGTGGTAACCGCGGAGGACCAACTGCTGGAACATTTGGGGACTTTAATAAATAGAGGCCCGGATGCACATCTGCGAATGATACTTAGAAAACAGTAAGTTTTCTATAATGTTTTTGTATAGATTTTAAAACCTGCGACATAATTAAGTCATTTATTGGAAATAATAGTCTGGTTTTATTGTGAACTATTTGTGTTTTGCCCTAAGTTGTTTTTTGAGTTTATGTTCCTATTCTAAAAAATTTGCAATTGCATTTTACAAAATTTCACATTCTGTGGTAGAGATTTAAAAATTGTATTGTTTGTTCGCTGTGGTATATATGTACCTTTTATTGAATACAAATCTGTAAAACGATATATTTAATATCATTTTTTGTTTGTTTCTGCACTGCGGCACTACACATCTTTTTACTTGCTAAAACTAAAAAAAATCAAACGAATTCAACAGACCTTATTTACACAAGGATAAATCCAGACACTAAAATATGGACACTGAAACATATATATTTTTTAATTTTTCTCCTTATTAACACTTAAAGAGGCTTTCCAAAAATCATTTAATAGTTTATTTTATGGCATAATAAATATTAATTTTAGGTGTAATCGATATACACTTATGATGCTTAGCTTGTTTTATCTACGATCTATAGAGTTAACATAATAGGGCGCCTTGTCGATATTAACAGTTGTTTGAATCCTTGTTTAACTCAAGGACAATCAGGGTTTTTCTAAAATTCTTTACAAAGCTTTAATACATAATTCTTGAATGAATTTTAGGTAAAACTTTATATAAAATGTGGTTAATAATATTAGACTTTTATAGTAAAAGATCATTTATTTTGAATATTAATTCCTTAAAATTAATTTGCCTATTAATTTATGTAGTGCCGAACAAAACAAAACAACTATTATATCAAATAGTCTATAGGGTTATTTGCTTTCTATGTAATGCTTCCCTGGACCATATCAAACGATGTTTTGAAACGATAATAATTTAGCTGAATAATTGCTTTATATTTCTAGCTTTACCCGTAAACTTTATTGTTCCTTGCACCTTTTTAATATATTGCACTTTTTACAATTTTTTTTGAATACAATATCTATCTACAAAAAGTAAGATTCTTTGCGCCAAAAGCATAGTGGATCACATAGACATATTTTGTTAAATAATTTGTAAACAATTAAATATATATACAATCCACAACACACACGTGCAAAAATGAAGCAAAAATGCGACTGTGATAACAAGCTAAGTCACATGGGCCAGAAAACATACCACCTTCCAAATTTCGAGTATATTTGATTGGCATTATTTCGTTCATCATCATCTATTTCAAAAAGTTAATAAAGATTTTTTCATCAAGTTTATTTTAAGAAACATCTATATAAAAATTTTAGATTATTTTGGAAACACCTTGTGGACAGGACTTAGATATTATACCTATAATACACATATATTTCAAAGACCATTAGTGCATTTCTTATTATAAATGATCTTAAGGACTTTTAAAAGTCTTAATTTTAAAACAAAGATTTTTCTTGAGTTATCAAGAGCCACCATGTAGTAACTTAACCTACCAAGCAATTTATAAAATTTTACGATTTTTAAAGAAATATGAAGTTCTAAATTCCCTCTGACTCAAAAGATCGGATATGAAGTTTTCATAAATTTTAAATAACTGGAGAATAAACGAAGACCGACTTCCGAATTGTTAAATATTAAATTTATATAGCATATCTGACATGAAATATCGTTTCTGGAAATCCGCCTTTACAATACTCAATAACACATCTGTGTGCAGTTCCTCAAGACCCTCGATATTGTGGTTTCAAAATTGCGTCCTTTAAAATTGAAAATAGGATTTAGGATTTACAAACTTAATTGTTGCGTTAACAGCATTAGAGCAATAATTATGCCGACTAGCTATTTCACTGCTTCCAAGAAATTATTTTTTAGTCAATTCTAGAAGACAGTATTGTAAGCATGAAAAAATTACCGCTTAAGGTTTTTGCAAATGTTTACATTTTGGCATTCCTAGGTTACGAAAAACAAGGATTCCCACTTACGTTGGGGCTTGCTCACAACCGGATACACTTCGTTTCAAATGAACACAGAATAGCAAAAAGTAATATTTTTTATCTATTCCTATTCTTGTGTGGTTCGCTGTCACTTTCTTCCGTCTCCTTTATTGTTTCAACCTGATGTTCAAATGAGCTGATCGAGACGATTTCCTAACTATCGTAGTGGCCGCTTTTAGGAAGAGAGTTTCCTAAAAGAAGTTGCAGAATCGCTAAGCCATATACGATAAAATTTAGAGTGGTATTTTAATCAGAGTTGTCACCTCATTTGCTAAATGACTTTATAAGCCTACCAAAGATCTTAATTTTTTTTAATTCTTAGATTTTTTATAAATCATGTGATAGAAACACCTCTTTAAATTTTATTGTTCATGCGTGTTTGTTATTTCTAGTTGCAAAATCTCACTATGCAGTATTTGGGCTTGCCTATGCGTTCTCGCTAATGTCATGTTTATTAAAACTAGGCGTTGTCCTTTTTAACAAGTAAATAAATTTGTAATTTTCAGTTTTTCTGTAGTGCTGATAGTAACAAATACCGTGGAGTTTTTAAGCTTTGTATTCAATTAGTTAGTGGAATGCTTTTTTCATTAAAGGAATACCTTCTGTTTAGTTAGTATTGTGTTAGTAAGTGTGTGAATTTCGTAAATTAATGAAAAAAGGTCAATTTTAGTACTTTCCATAATAGAATTGAATTAATTGTGACCACACGTTCCAAGACGAAAATCAAGCAGATTGCTGAAATATTCTTTAGGTTTTAACAGCCTTCCCGATGTTGTTCCCTAGACAGAGTTGTCTCTGTCTTACAAAGCACATCGAGAAGGCGAATAACGTCTTATTTACAATGACAGGATAAACACCTATCAAAACCTAACTGGTCAACTATACCGTATCCAATTTGATTTGAGAATGATGACAGAAACCCATTTTACAAGAGAGAGAATTAAGACTTTCAACTTTTACAGTTAAAAATTGTGAAACTACTTGGTATATTCGATTTATCAATTTTTATCGCATCTTTAACTCTCACAAACGTCACTGTTCGACGGTAGGCTGTATTATAGATCCATATACATTATATCGGAGAATTGGGAATACTTTTTTTAAGATAAATTGTTTATCTTAATAAAAATGTTTACTCCTTTTTGCTATTTTTTTTTTATTTGTTAAAAAACTTTTTCTCCAATTCTTTTATTGCGAATCATTGGTTAGAGGGAGTATTGTTTCCCGGACCGGTAAGTAGGAAGCAATTTTAAGTAGTATAAAATAAGGTTATTGTGGCTATGCTAATACTGTTTTTGCTTGATAAAAACGAGATTTTTGGAGATGCTCTTCGTGTTTAATAAGAACATGAGGTCTTTTGCTATAAAATCATAAAACTTACATACTACATTTTGCCAGATTTGGAATTTATTTTTCATGAAAATCTTAATATAACTTTAAAAGTAGACATCCAGAAATACTTGCACAAATAAAGGCGGCTGTGATAAAATTTTAATTTTTCCTTCTTATTTGTCTTTACTAATGCCTCTTTTGCTAACAAGGAGAGAATGAAATCGGATTCCGTTGGGAATTTTATCAGGAAAGAAAATAATTTTGCTAATCTTTTAAACTAGATAACCTGCAATACTTTCACAAGCTACGAAGGTATGATAAAAGTTTTAACATATTTTTTTATTTGTCTATTTCTAATGCACTTTCGCCAACACGGATAAAAATAGATCTGGTTTCTCCGTGATCATCAGGAACGAAAAGATGAATATTGTGATTGCTAAAATATGTTCTATTGTAAACTGTCCATAGAATTGACCAATAGGGTGAATTCTTGTTCAATTGTTTTTTCTGTCATCATTCTCAAATTACATTGAATAGAATATTGATCCCAATTTGAACCGGTACTAAATGTTAAACATGTTTATTAAATCTAATTGTTAATTTTTTTATAGTGAGAGTTGCTTAGATTTCTATCTCGTTATGTAATATTTAGGTTTATTCAAATATTAGATACCGTGGCTGGTTTAACTAAGGTAAGAAAAGGAAAAGCACCGATATATCGAGAGATACGTGTATTATTTATTACATAAAAAAGTTCGAATCTGTGCAAGTTTTAATGTATTTTACTTCATACAAAAGAAAACAATTTATATATATTTTAAAATAACCTAGCAACTCAAAATAGCATTTTACGTTAGCGAATATAATATAAAAGTGATGTTTATGAATCATATTTATCATCATAAAATGTCTTCAGAAAAGATTTATGTTTTACAAAAAGCATATTTTATTTTTATATTTTATTTTAGAAGTCACGAAAGGACTGCAGACGATTTGGAAACCATCTACGAAGAACTGCTTCACATACGAGCCTTATCCCACCTGTCAAATTCCGTAAAACGAGAACTTGCCAGTGCAATTGTTTTTGAGGCGCATCCGAAAGCAGGAACTGTGTGTAAGGAAAAATACTTTATTGTACATCGATTAATGGATCTTGATCGTTACGTCACACTTAAAATTTTTACAGATTTTTCCACATGACATCCCTTGTTTGCTGTGACATGGGCGTAACAACTTTTAGTTTTCTTTTTTTAAATTTATTGCCACATTAGTAGTTGTTTAGAAAATTAACGGCATAAATTCGAAATTTTTAAAAATTTGATCTAGTAAGATAATTAAAATTAAAGAAATCATGTACAATAGGAAAAGCTATTTTTTGAAACATAATTAATATCTACGTAGCTATAAATTTCAAACAACAGTTACTTGCAAAACTATAAATATGAAAAAATCCTACCTTTTATACATATTTTTAAATACTATATATCTATGATAATGACAGTAATATCTATTTGGTCCCTTCTCGTCCAGAGTTTTCACAAAATGGTAAAATTTTTAAATTCTGTAATGTTTGTTTGATGCTTAAAATATATTTATTCTAGAACTTGTAAAAAAATTTAGGTGATACACAAATAAGCGTGTCATATTTGATACCAGCAATATAATATATAACCAAGTTAGGAATCGGAATCGAAACATCTTTTACAAACTTCAATTTTGTGGACAATTTTAATTCTAACCAATCTAAAGGATAATATTGTTCCTGACAGTACACCTTCCTTTTTCGAACACTGATTTAACTTGATAACTCAGCTATATTTCTTAGTGGGGATTAGATTCAGCGTGAGTTATGTTCCTTACTTCATTTGTAAATTTTTTCTTCCTCAATTTTTTTGTCTTGCACTATTTAAAAACAATTAGCAAAATAGCAGTATCTTAAAGAACCTTGTTCATTAATTTTTAAACAAAGAATGCCTCATTTTGTTATTAAAACGTATAAGTATCTACCGTTACATCTGATTTCATATTGTGAATCTTTTGCAAATGTTGGTCAAATAACTTAATATTTAAGATTTCTGTCCTTGAACTTAAAAATATACTAATTTTCTTCTTATTCTTAGGAAAATGTATTGATCATGTTGTTCAATGTTTGCACACTTTTTTGTTTACCCAATTTACAATATTTGCTCATAAAGTGAAAATATATGTACTTACACCTACACACTCGTGTTACATAGGCATTTTATTTCATGCTGTCTGATACCATATCCCTGTTTATGTCATAAATTGCAGTCTAGTAAAAGTATTATGTAATACATTGCCACAGTAAGTATATAGTTGTTAGTCAACTAATTGTTTTTATAAAATGAGCAAACAAACCAAATACATATACCGTTGCTATGCGACAAACACAGTCCACTTAATTTTATGGGGAGCAAAAATGAAATGCTGTCAGGTAATAGGAAGAGCCCAATATGAAATAAATGTTAGAAGTGACTGCTATAGTACTCAGATTGTAAGAAAACGCCTAGCGGACTAGTAAGTTCAGTATACAATACAAATATAAATTCAAAATGTAGTTTTTCGATAAAATTTCGTAGATCAGTGATTTTTTAAATAACAATAAATCGTCATGGCAAAAAGCAAGAAAAAGCGTCGTAATTTAAATTTTGAATATTCCCAAATGACTGACGATCCATTTCCATTATTCACCTATCTTGATTACAAAATAATAATAGGGTAGACATCAAAAATTAAATTAAACATCTTTTAAAGGTAGTTATTTAATATGATTTTAACATCGAAAAATGGCCTTAAAGACATTTTAATACGTTAACTAAATGCTCACTTTGAGGGGATTTATAACATTCTTACGGGCTTTAGAGATAATTGGGTCGCTGGTTTCAGACTGCAATTGTTACTTTTAACAGTCAACATGTCCAAGTGTAAATAAGTATTATTAGTAGTAGACATATCGTGGAAAATTATTTATCTTTTTATAGCAAGTACAAAACCATGTGCCTTATATTTCTAAATAATCAAAATTTAAAGTTTGTTAAATCAATTAATAAATATATTTGAACGGATTTAAAATCAACAAATACCTATTTTCGGGGCTGAATTTAGGCTGTGCTTATTAGGACGTAAATAACCAATAAATTCTCTTTGTTCAAGTGTTTCATCAGGGTGATGAGGGCAGATCTTGGTATATTATAGTAAGAGGATCCGTGGACGTTGTTATTCATGGTAAAGGAACTGTAAATACCCTTCATGAAGGCGACGATTTTGGAAAGCTTGCACTAATTAATGACGCACCAAGGTAAGGACCTCTTTAATTTCATTAGTGGGTTAATCAGAACCTGGCCTTGCCAAACTATCAAATGAATAAAGAAAGATTAATATAAAAATTAAATTAAATACAGTATAAATATAATTCGGCTATAATATATATTTTCTTTTCAAAACTAAATGTAATTTATTTTTGCAATAGTAGTTAACAAATATAACAGCTGTTATTTGCCGAATATTATATTATTATTTCAAATCATACATTAAATTTAAATTATATTTACATGTACGCAAAAATAAAACAAAAATGTCATTTTGAAAATTTATGAGAACGAAACATTTGTGTTAACACAAATTAGGTAATATTTGTAAATTATCTTTATTTTAATATCTCTGGGGATAGAAAATTAATTTAACAGAATTAAAATCCTTATTCGTCGTTGCCGTTATCAATATCGCCTTTCACTATTTTGTAGTATCATGCAGTTAATAACAAAGTTTGCGTGCCTTCTGTATAATTAATTTGGTTTGCGTATATTAATTTTAATATTATAATAGTCTTTACCCTTTTAGCAAATTTGTTTTCAACACGAAAAACACGTTAGATGTTAGGTAAGGTCAGATATCTAAAACATATGATTTAGGTTGCAATAAAACATTTTTTCTATTTAAATAATAGTTCAAGCAGCTTAACAAGCAATTAAATTTTAAGGTTTTGGCGTTTGGATATTGTTCCAAAATTGAACTTTTGTAAGACAGTAAAAAAAAACAATTAAAAGGCTAGAACTGGTACAGAGACAGAACTGTTACATTTATCTTAAGATGTAACATAAACTTTTACCTCTCGGTTAGTAATAGTTACAGTGCGACCCACGAGTATTGATATTTCGAAGTATAATTTTTTAGTTGTTATTAAAAAATGGGTACAAAACTGTGTTTTTAGTCAGATCTTGTATTAATGTGTGCTCCTTTGAGTTTGTCTACAGAAATATTTGAAAATGAGGCATATTGGTGTTTTCGATTTACTGTCTTCTAGTGATAACTATCCTATTTGCCAAGTAACAAATTGTTATTACCAATAGGTTGACAGCTACTTATTTAACAGTTAAAGCAATTTATTTGTTTGAGTATTACTTTACTATAAAGGACCACGCACAAACCTTACGGAAAATGGATCCCAGTCGAATGGGCTGAAATTTGGCTGCAGCACCCTAGACCCCCCCCCCCCCACCTGGGTGCGCCACTGTTATGTATCGCCCTACAGATTTTATGAACATGCACAGATTCTTAACTTCTCTGTGCCAGCACAATTCATTACGGTATGGTCAGCCGATTGAGGATAATAAAACCTTTTTTATTTTGAAGCCAATATAATTTTAACATTGAACATATTTATTTTGTGGCCCTCTTACTTAAAAAAGTTTTTTTTGTTTTTTATCTTTCCATTTGTTAGGAATTAGGGAAAAATTATGGAGATAATCCAATTTGTTGCTTGACAATTTTGAGAATAACATTTTTAACAAAGCTACGAGATGATAGGAGATTGGTTTTGAACAAAATGCCATGGGCGAATTTGCCAAAAAGCAACAAACTTGAATAATACAAGGAAAAACGTTTGTCTACAAAATGTTATCTCGAATGATATTCGACTTGACTATTTCACGAAAAAAAAGACGCTTTTAGGTAAACAGACTTATTTATTTAACAGATTAAAGCGACAATTTATCAACATAGCAATAAGACTTTCTTTAATTCACAGGTGGGTACCTAACAATAATTTTTTAGGGTAAAAAATTTGCCGCTGGAAAAACATTTAGGTTGTTCGAATTTGTAATATGATTGGTTCAGGTTAAAGCGAAAAAACTGCAAGGTAGATGTTTTTCCACTTAATAAAACTGATCGTTGCTATGTAATTTTTTCTGTGTTAAATACATGAGTGAAATAGTCATTTTAAAACAATTTTATTGTCAAATAAGTTTTAAATTTAGGTGCTTTCCGGGAATAAAAGGTTAAATATTTACTTGGGTTTGCTTGGGTGTGTGATCAGCAACCTAAATTCAATGCTAACTTTTATAAATTATTTCTCTAATCTTTTTTCTTCGTAGGGCCGCAACAATAGTCCTGAGGGAAAACACCTGCCATTTTCTTCGGGTTGACAAAGAGAATTTCAATCGAATCCTGAGGGATGTCGAGGCCAACACTGTCCGATTAAAAGAACATGGAAAGGACGTCCTCATTTTAGAAAAAATCACTACGAATAGTAAACAAGTATTTTCTTCGCATTTTAAGTAAGTACTTTTTAAAATCCTTTTTTTCTTGCTTCAAATCTTTGTTTTGCTATTTATATTTATTGAACATTGAATTGTCTATTCTAGACGGAAAGTATACGCTATTATTTTTTGTTTTTATAAAGATTTCAGCTTGTTAGTAGCATTATTTATTAAGAGCAAAAATGTTTTAGTCAGTAACTGCACAGTTGTTTATAATAAAGGAACACCTCCCCCAAGTGGTCTTAGTCACTGACGAGTCTTTAACCCTAAAACCAAAGCAAACCCTAAAACAACCCTAAGACAAAGTAAGATTTATGACATTACTTGCGAGATAAGCGTGGACATACTAACGTCAATGACTTGTAGGTCCTATTAATCCTGTGAAATCTTTAAAAGTGCCGCGTACATTGATATTTATTTTTGTCAAATGCTGCAAAGCTTTAGATTTCCAATTTAAAGATATTTTGTTGGTAAAATTGACGATATAAATATTTTTAATAACGTGGCAGATGGTTTAAAAGTTCTTTTTTTTTTAGTTTATCCTAAAAATTTAACAATCAACGAAAATATAGAAATAGAATTTCTTATAATACAGAACATGTGCCCCAAATCAATATTAAAAAATGTCGTCATTTCTGTCGATTACTTCGTAAGCATTATACTACTTTACACCACACTAAATACTTAGAAATTAATTGACTGTATGTTTCCCAAATAAGAGCTAAGCTAGATTACTGTTCCCACAATGGGGACCGGCATCAACACTTAATATCCTTGATTCTATCCAAAAGAGTCCATTTGATTCATCAATGACCCTGTCCTCACAAGAAAACTCATCGCAGCGCTGTTGGGGATTTATCCCTTTTCTACCGATACTTTCACGGATTTCGCTCTAAAGAACTAGTAACTATAATTCCCCCGTAACTGTTTCTAACAGAACAACAAGTGGTGCGTTACTTATGCATCCCTTTACTCTCCAGCTACAAAAGCCTAGAACATCCGACTTCTGTCGCTCATTCTTACCTTGGGCCTCTAGATTATGAAACAAATTACCTGCAGATTTTTTCCTTCGCCTTCCAACCTCCAACCTGTGTTAATAGATTAAAATTCCCTTTTCGTCAGACGCCCAGGGGGTACTTAGCTTGAAGTCTACGTGGGCTGTCTCAGATAAAAAAAAGTAAAAATAATGCGTAAAACAACATAAGAGTCCTCCTTCCCCGCCATCTGAACAGCAAGGCTCGTGCATTGTCACGATACGTACTACCATTGCCAAAAATTTAATCCTTGTAGAAATGAGCACAGTATTTTTACTGTTGCGTGCCTCTATAGGGAGTTGTGTATCGACCCTTAAATTTTGCACGCTTTTTTATTACAGATAACGCAAAAGTGATCACTTTTACATGCAGAGTTCATTTTTCTTACAAATTTAGCCATCATCATTTTTCCAAATACATACTAAAATCTAATTGTTAATTGGAATTTTAATTAGAATCATCATAATATATTATATTGACTGTATTTGTGTTTTATATTCCATATATTAAGCTGTATAGTTGGCTGGGAACAAATAAATAAATGGATTATTTTTCGTTTCAAAACTACGAGTCAAAAATGAATTGTCACATGTTTTTTTCGCCCTTTTAAAAGGGACAAGAGCGCCAAGTAGCACTGGGTTTCTAACTAACAAAATCTACCTGTTCTCAAATCTAGCTGGCCTAGCTAAAATTTAATTTTAATACCTTCGTTTATTGGACTATATGACATCATAAACGTCGACTGCGGGAAGCTGGGGAGCTTGGAGGCCTCCAGCCAGAGCCCCCCAAAGAAAAAATGATGAGGGCTCAGCCCCCTTAACGAAACATAAAAATTGACTGCAATAAAATTTAAAGGGCAGAACACCATTTTGTAGAGAATATGCCTCAGTTGTGGCAGGGTTGGACTTAGAAGCTAGAGTAATTTTAATGACTCAATAAAACATGGCGATAATAAAATTATTTCTGTCGTCTATTTATTTGTATTTAATATAACTTAAAATACAATTTTTAAATATTTACTAAACTAAACTAACTTACTAATTAAACTAACGAATGTTTAGCAGATCACGTTGTACCGTTTGATGCATTCACTGGCGGGATTTTTATGCTAATGCATGACAATGTTGTTAGGGTAGTCAGCGAATATCTAAATAATTTAAATATTGAAATATTAAACTGGCCTCCCCGTAGCCCCGACCTAAATTCAATCGAGCATGTGTGGGACATGTTAGGGAGACATGCCCGCAGTCGCCAACCTGAAACCATTCCAGATCTTCGGACATCCATTCTTGAAGAATGGGAAAGTATTCCCCAAGAAGCAATTGACAGTTTTGTATCCAAAGCATGCCATGTCGTATGTCGAAATTAGGACACGAGAGGGCAACATAAGATATTAGTAAAAATGATTAATGAGTAATGTGTTATTTTGAGTTTATTTAAGTTAGACTATTGAAAATCATTTTCATATTTGTACTTTTAATAAATGTGTATAACTACAAAGATTTCCGTTTCACTTTTATCTCATCTCGGAATAGTGATATCGAAGTAAATGGAAAAGCATAATGCTCAAAGAAGATACGGCTTTAAAACAAGACACGCCAGTACATTATTCCATTTCCCAATTTCTCCACAGATGTTAGAGCTGAAAACATACTTTCTGTTTCTCCTCCTATATTCACAAAATGGTGAGTATTTTGTGAAAACTGGAATACAGCTAGGGTTGTTTATGAATCGTTTCTCAAATTACCCTAAATTTTATCGAAATCGGTCTAAGGGTTAAAGAATGATGGATGATTAAACTTAACTGAAGTTTTTCTTGTGATCGGGAGTGTATATAAAAATAACCTTCAATTTCAGTTACATGTCTAATGGAATTTTATCAAACTTTCTGCAGAAACAGAATCTATACTTTTCTTAATTAATTCTATGACGCTGGCACTAAAAGTTGGTCGATTGTTTCCAGATCTTTCTTTTGATTTTACTTGACTTCACCTGTGCTCAACTGGATAAAAATACATTAATACGGAGAAAGACATAGAACGGTATGGACCGTTTGTGCCACAATGGGGATTGATACATATACTTAAATTCCTTCTTAATAATAATATAGGCAAATGCTCTTAGAATCTCCAGGTGCACACTTTTTTGTAAGGATTTTCGAACATAGATTTTTGAATATCTAACTTACTGCTACTTGCGGTGAGGACTTTATTTATTAGCCGGCTATGATAACTAATATTGTCCATTAAAAAACACTCTTCTTTCGTATGCTAGATACAATTACAGGTAAAATTTACATATCCTAATGACATTAAAAATGAATGAGAATAATGATAGGGAGAGAAATTTACCAGAAAAATTACGATTTGTCAAGTGGCAAGTCGATTTTGTTTGTAGTAGGTATTATTCCAGCAATATTTAATAAAAAAATATCATTATATTTTATAACGTATTTTTAGCAAACAAACTATCGCAATGATGAGAAGAGATGCGGCAAAAACATTACATCTTTCTTATTTAATATCTAATTTTCTTAAAAAATAGTTTTTTTTTGTACCTACTCGATGCCGCAGACCAAATTTCAGTCGCCGCTTAGACTGTAAATACCTTATGAAAAAATATTTACGAATGGCCGTTTCGTTGAAAAGACTCATATTTTTTTATCTCGTAGCGTTTCAAGGATAATTTGCCGCAATATGTATTCCAGTCTTACATGGAATGCTGCAATTTGGCGGCTCGTATAGTTATAGTAGGACATAAATAATATGTATACTTCAAAATTTCCATAAAAGTCAACAAGTCGGTACTTAATAATATGCTAGAAATGGTTTTTATATGCTGCCTTCAAGAACTGGTGAATTACTTACGTGATATTTTATTAGAACCGTTAATATTTGGATCATTGTTTTTTTTTTAATTTAAGATAAACTACTTCCAGTTCCAGAAGAAGCAGTGAAACTGAGCACACCTTCTGAAGGTGCCAACCGCTTGTGTTTGCTTGGGTTTGCTTGGGTCCATCCAAAGCTCATCGACGGATCTAAGACCTATTTTGATTCTTGTTAAAATGTAGTTGGTTTTCCAGTCACCTTAGGAATAAGCCTGTTTGATAAAAGGATTTGGAAGTCGCGATATTAGGGGGACCTCTGGGCCAGAATGAAAAATAGCCCTTTTTCTCGAGTTGTTGGACGATGCGATCAATTTTCAATATATCGATGGTTTTCAATTATCGTGCATCCCTATAAGATAGGCAAGCCTAACTGTAGGTACACAAGGAAGAAACCCCTTTTCTTTATCTAATATTCATGGCATACAAATCTAAGGATAAAGAATTTTCAAACTATGTATTTTGTTGCTCTAGTATAAACCAAATAGGTACCTACTCGAAGAGCAGCTCTTTCATCATCCAGGAACTGTTTTTTAAAAAACTAAATACATGCCTCAAGATTTTCTGGGCAGTAGAATTTCCCTGTAGGAAAGAAAGCTAAAAAAATATAATTTTCTTTACAAGAAAAAACAATTTTTAATTACAAATCAAAGATGTTTTATAGTATTAATATAATATTAATTTTTGGTATATCAAAAACTAATAAGTAACAAAATGACGTTAAAAAGATTTAATGACAAAATTTCAGTTATAATTTTTCTAACTTACTGGACTTGCTGTCTGGGAAGTGGATGGCTTAGAAAAAAAAACTGATTTGTTGACACCCCTACAAAAAATTAAATCTAGGATAATAATATCAGTTTTAAAATCTAGTTAGTTTTTAATATTGCAATTTTCAGTTTCGTCTTACTATAACTACTGTGCTTTCTAAACACACAGAAATATCCGGTATTGTATGTTGATATTCCTAAAAAATGTAAATTAATTTGCACCTCGGATGCAACACGATAAAGCAGAAATATCTTTGGCTCGAACTAATATCCCTAAAAAGCAAACAGTTATACCTGATCAAATGCTTCAACACCAATGTTGCAATAATAGTCTACAAAAGAACAACACAAATTAGGACAATATTTAACAAAACCTTAAAACCAAAATTTTCTAACTTAACCTTTAACCTAAAAATTATTTTGGGTCATTATAATACTCAACATTGACAAACTGGAGTCGCTAATGACATATTATGGGCTTTTTTCGTCCAAAAAAGTTAAAACTATGCATATTTTTTAGTAAAATTGTTGGTTACGTTTATTAGGTTTAAAACCCAAGTCTTTTTAGCTTCATCACAATTCTGAGATCCACCTCGAGTCTCTTCTCTGTGTCTCTTCTGGACTAGATACACAATTATTGTAATCCATATTCTAAAAAGTATTTATTCTTTATGAAATATTATTAATTTTTAAACAAACTGACAACTTACCCAAAACAGGATGAACTATGTATAAAAAATAGTCCACAGACAAAAAAATAACAATATCAAGTCTAATAATACAAAAAAAAAACAATTAAAACACTCAAAACCTCTTAAAAACAGAAGAAAAACGACTAAAAAACCCAAAAATTTAGGAAATCACACAAAAATAAAGGGTCTGTTTCGGAATGTTCCAAACGTCAATCAGCTGATACTGGTAATTTTATTTTTCAAGATGTCGGATAATTCCGTTGCCACTACAAAAGTGTTATATTAGATAAAGTTTATATTATTTTTATTAAATTCTTCAATATTTCACAACATCGAGTGCTCCTGTTATTTTTACGCTCCTAATCTTATTCCTCCTCTGTGTTCTCACATATCTCCGAAATCGCGGGAGTAGGAGAACGCCTGGATCAGAATCAAAAGCAGTCCTTTATCTTGACCTATTTGACGGTCCTGTATTGCACCTGCAAGGAAATTAATAGTTGTATTTTTCGATAAAATTATTGCTAGTCGGAGTACGTCACATTTATGTAGACACAATTTCAATAATGATTTGATCAGAAAATAATATCTTTTTATATTCTAACAAAAGAAAAAATTATTCTTCGTATATTTCAGATACCTATGGATCTCAAGTCTTAAATAGAATTGCTTTAAATAACTTCAGGGTAAATTGCTCTGAATATTGGAAACGCTTAAAAAATCGTACAGGGAAAGCACTTTATTTTAAATAAGACACAATTTCTCCTGCTTCGAAATTTATTAAATTTTTCTCCACATGAAATATTCCAAATCGAACGCGAAGATGATCGAAAGGTGTCTAAGTTTACGCTTAATCGAATAGGGAAGATATAAAAAATTCATTCAACGTCTTTTTGGAGGATTATATAGCTAAAAAATAATTTCAAGTAAAACCGTCACTTCAGAGGTGAGAAACGACAAACAGGCTGTAAGTAGACCACGATAAGATAACTGGATTTAAAACCAAATATTACTTACTATATCTCTGACATCTGACATCCACAAATGGAATAGAAATGTTTTAAACATTTAAAACAATACCCAAAATCTTACGAATTATTGCCCGTTGGTTTAAAATTTGATAAAAAATATTGCGTTAACGGCCAAAGTTTTGACTATATATAGCAAACAAATATATTTTTTCATCAGAAGATGACTGAAAAACGCATTATGAGAGATTAAATTAGTTAGAAAATGCCTGCAAAGGAAAATGTAATTTTACGATTAAATTTAATTTTACAGTTGTAAGATAGTAACTATTTTTACAACTTTTACAACTGTTGTAAAAGTAATTTTTCAAAATTACATTGTTTTGCTAGTAAACCAGTTTTGTATTTACCGGCCAATTACTGTAATTTCATGTAAAATTAAGACAATTTTACCCTTGGTGTTAAAAATACCTTTCTGATCCTATAATTTTGGTTAAAATATGGAAACCATTACCATAAATGTATTGTTATAAATACAAATTATTGGTAAATTTAAAGCCGAGGTTTTGTATTTGTTGCCGTAAATATGATCGCTATTGTAAAAATCCTTATTTCTACGAGCGTGCAGAAAGTAACTCCCCACTGATATGCGTGCTAAAAGTTGCACTTTTCCGCACTAGTATGGAAAATAATTAAAACACTAGTACTGACGGTTTTTTAATTTTTAATTAGACTTCGTGAGCTAATTAACGTCACTGGACCCCGACCGAAGAGGTCCAGTTTAACATATTTAGTAAAGTATTGGTGGTAAATACCCAAAATATAACCATCCAAAATTATGAATCCACCGAATAATTACAGGGCATTCCTACTTATATCGTTGCTATGCAATTAAGTTGGTGTTATTTGCCTATTTGTTTATTGTCAGTATAGACGTCAAAATAAAAATACAAAGGTTATTCGACTTTTATCCAACTTTTGAGTAGGAAATGAAGATCGAGGAAGAAATTGAAGAGAACATAATTGATAAAGTACCGGAAGATATTCTCGAAGAAACCAAGAATGTAAACGCCGAACTGACACCAGAAAAATCGAAATACCGTTAGAAAAAAAATTAAATATGAGAGGTGAACAGTTAAAGTCCTATCTTCCTTCTTATCAAATTTATTTGTTAAAGCCTACGCGTTTCGGCCTGAATAGGCCATCATCAGGGCGATCTGTAAGGTACCCAAAGAAATTGTGTCAAATTACAAGAAATCCAAAAATTAAAAAATTAAAAATTATTAAAAGTTAAAAAGTTAAAAAAATTAAAAATTTTTACCTTTCTTTTTAACTTTTTAACTTTTAATAATTTTTAATTTTTTAATTTTTTGATTTCTTGTAATTTGACACCATTTCTTTGGGTACCTTACAGATCGTCCAGATGATGGCCTATTCAGGCCGAAACGCGTAGGCTTTAACAAATAAATTTGATAAGAAGGAAGATAGGACTTTATATCCCTTCTGGATAGCAGCTACGACTTCATTATAGAAAAAAAATTGGAAACATTAAGTAAATGGTGTGCAAAAAAGAAAATAAACAAATTCAGGAAAGCAGAGGAAATTCTAGTAGCTTTTCCGACCAGTGGCGGTTGGTGAAATTTTAAAGTTGTATATCTCTGTTGCTACTTACGGGACCCATAACCAGTTCAGAGGTTTTGATAGGGTGCCTACTAGGAATGTTTTGGTAAAGAAAAAATATTTTGTAATTTGCGAGAAAAAGTTTAATTTTGCCCCGGCCTACCCTGGGGAAAAATTAACACGTTTAGGTATTTTATTTTTCAATTTTCTAAATAGATTTTACATCATGTCAAAAAATTTTAAATTTTAAAAGAAATTTTAGGTTTAAAAAAATTTAAACTTTCTACTAAAGCATTTTTTTTTTAATTTAAAAATTTTTGACAAAATGATGTAAAATTTGTTTAGAAAAATTAATAACTAAAATACCTAAATGGGTTCAGTTTGCTCCCAGGGTAGGTCGGGGCAAAATCCTACTTATTTTCGCAAATTACAAAATATTTTTTTCTTTACCAAAACATTCTTAGTAGGCTCATTATTACAAAACCTGAACTTGGCATGGATCCCGTAAGTAGCAAGAGAGATATTATACAACTTTAAAATTTCACCAACCTCCACTGGTCGGAAAAGTTATTAGAATTACCTGCCGCCCGACATTTTAAAAACTTGCAAACCATTCACGTTATGGTCAAGGTACTCAATGTTAATAACAAATGAAAATAATATAAGTTTGAATTTGTAATTGTATTTTCACTTTGACGTCTACATTAATTTTAAAATACGTATTTAAAAAAATACCAAAACTAGATCATATTCATCATGCTCGTAGAAAAGGCACTGTACCCAACACGTGCGAAAAGTGTCTTTTCCGCACTCGACTGCAGTCGCGTGCGGAAAAGTATCACTTTTCGCACTTGTTAGGTAAATATCTATTTTAGGGATGGAGTCAAAACATGATGACACTATCTAATGGCGTCCCAATATAGGGACTGGGAGGTCGAGGACGTTATTAAATGTACATATATCTTTGAGATAAATTAATTGTTGGCCAATGGATGCTATTTTAGTATTCTTACGTTAAGTAAGATCCGTTTTTTAAGAACTTTAAAAGTATTTGTATTTTATTATTACCTAAGCTATTAATAATAAAACAATTTTACATTTAAACTTACTTTATTTTTTTCTTGAAACTCGCATAATTAAATAACAATAATAATAATAATTTTATTGTGTCAAAGTTCACAAAAGGACAAAATACACTCATGTGCTTTAGAAAGGTTGCCCTAAAAATATTTACAGTGTTTTAGAAGATAGTATAAACAAAACTAGATACACTCAACTAAGCTAACTCTAAACTAAATTATATATTTAAAGAAAAAAGTGCTAAAATGCCCTAAATTTGAGATTAATGTCAGGACATCTGGCAAGAAGGCTATAAGTGGTACAAGATACGAAAAACTGGACCTAAAAGAGCTGATGCGATACGTAGGCTCCTCACATCCATCTTATCAGTATGTCTCTTAGGTCCCCTTAGGTCCCTATGATGAATACACCCTCTTGGAGATAATTTGTTGTATAGATATTTAGGTGACTTGTTAAGGGGAATTTGTTTAATAAAACATACAGAGTGTATAAATCTACTTTCTATGAGCTTTAACATGTTTAGATCACGCTGAAGGGAATGATATTATGTGAGAAGCGAGGAACATTCGCGATAAAACGGACAGCTTGGTTTTGCCTTTTTTGAAGGCGATTCTTATTTTCGACAGTTAAGCATGGGCCATATACGACATCTATATAGTTGAAGTGGGACAAGACAAGGGACACAGCTCAAGTTTTCCTTATGTTTATCTCCAGCAACCTTTAAAATGGAAAAAGTTTTCCAAGACCAGATAGATCTTTTTGCAGATTTGATTGACATGCCTGTTTAATTTTAATTAATCTGTCATATAAAGGTCCAAATTTTTAACAGTTGATTTCCCCTATTAGCTGTCGATCCGTTTTGATTTCAAATGAACCAATATATTTATTCTTAATAGTACATATTTCTACGTATATACATGCATATATATATATATATATATATATATATATATATATATATATATATATATATATATATATATATAATACTAAGATATGTTCACATTTTAACGGATTTAAAAGAAGACTATTTTTATCAGCCCACATCCTAATTTGTTATTTGCACACGTCCTGCTTATACTCACATCAAACTCAAGCAGCAATTGAATATCATCGGTATACAACTGACGGCTGCAAAGATCTGCCATGCAGAGCAAGAAGAGCAGGATACCGATAATCGACCCCTGAGGGACGCCAGAACTCGGAGGCCTCGAAGAGGAGGACAAAACCAACCGAGGAGCCTCAAAATTGTTCTCTGAGATCTATGATCTACGATCTACTTCGAAACCAATCGTGAATTACACCTCTAAATCTATAGTAGTGCAGCTTAGGCAAGGGGCAATTTCAAAGAGTCAAATACCTTAAACATGTCAAACAGAACCATAAAAGAAAAAACAACATCAAAATCAATAATATTCCAAGTTGAAGTTACATTTTTTCTTAGCAACTTTCCACCAATGCACAATCACATGCAGAGCATGAGCATGTTTGTTAAGTTGCCTTACGAAGGATGATAAAATGGCGGCCTTTACGAAAACCGACAAGGGAGTAGTAACATAAATTTACATTAAAGTGTAAGTTAGGTAGGATTACAAAAATTTTGTATACGAAAGAACATTTAAAAATATCCATTTATTGGAAAATCACATACTGGAACATATCTAGTTCTTAATTTTACAGTATTATGGAAATTTCAGACCTCTTTCCAAAACTTTGTATATAGACACTGCCAATGTAATTTTAATAACTATTTTTACAACAGCAATCAGTGTATTACCAGGATAAATTTACACAAACTTTTTTGTGTATGTATTTACTTTAATTAAAAATGTGCCAAATCACAACCTGTGACACGGTTTTTACATATTTTACTTTGCCTGTCGAAATATATTATGTAGCTAAAGCTGGTCCTACTTACAATTTTTTGTTAAATGAAAATTTTATTTAAATTCTCCATACAAGAAAAACATTGTGTTTCCTTTTTACTTTGTGATATCAAATTTATTGTGAAATGGAAATTTCGACTTAAAACTTAAATAACCTTAAACGTATGTAGAATAAAATTGAAAATACAAAAAATGCATTGAATAGAATGAGATAAATTTCCCATTTGTTATCGGCTCACAAAGGATCAAAAGAATAAAAAACTACATTTGAACAGACAACTGCCAGGAAATAGGTACGTTCACTCTAGAGTATAATAAAAACATAGACAAGAATATTCTTGTAAGAATTAACCTAAAAAGGTTCTTTGGCATTTCTCTCTAAAAGGGATAATGATTGTAGCTTTGAGTGGTAACTTGGTATAAAATAAATCTCCCACATAAAAGGATGATCTTGTTATGTAAAATTACTTTAGGAATTACAAATGTTTGCAAACTAAAGTTATTTTATTATGGGACCCTTTTTCGAGATTAGGCTGTTGAATGATGTTTAAACTAAAATATTAAAAATATAATGTTGTTAAAAGTCAAATGCATGAATAAAGAAGCGACACGTTAGTCGAAAAATGTCAACTCACTTCATTTGCACCGACGGACGGCTCTAACCCGGCTTGAAAGTTTCCGTTTCTGCGATTTCAATATACAATATGTCTGCAGACGGGGTTTAGAAGAGGACAAATTAACCAAATTTTGCAGGATACATAAAAATTTCACTCTTAATAAAAGCTTTTGCTTAAATAAATAAGATTCACGTTGTAAAAAAATTAATTTTTTATACACAGAGCATAAAAAATACGAAAATAATGTGATTGAAATGTAATCAATGCCATTTAGACAACGATGAATTAAAGAACACGTTCTTGTTTTTATCTTAAACTAGGTTTAAACAAAGCGCTGTGAAGCCAGTGATAAATGCGGCTTGAACCGTTTATGTTGTGTTTTGAGGCGGCTTTCGTAAAGTCACCCCACTTCATTTTTATGGTTGACGTGAATAATTCAAGCCCGATTTAAAGCGTTTACTTTACTTAGTTCAAGCAACTTTTAAAAATCAACCCAAGCCGTCGATATAAAAGCAGTGATTGTTAGAATTGACACAATCAAAACCATTTTTCCAATTTTTCCTGCAATAGCAGGGTCGAATTCTTAAATTCATTGATATCTAAAGCGCATTAATCACATTTTTATTAAACCGTTTTAAATAACCGATAAAAGTTTGCTGAAATTGATTTTATCGTTTTAAAATTCTTTATATTTTCATCAGATTGCTCATAATGCTCATCGGATTATTCTTGCAGACCGATGTTTCCAATAAATGCGTGGTCGAAAAGTCAGCTGTCGAGGTTTTTATTATTATTATTATTGTTACACTAATACTAGTCATAATTTAACCAACCAATAGTTTCATTTTGATCCTACCAACCTAAAAATTACATATGTACTCAGTGGTCCCGGGGACTGATCTTAGGTTTATTTATAATGTTAACTTGTTCACCTGATTTATACTAAAACTCTGCTTTACACTGCACAGCTTTTTCACTACACGAAATCAGAAGGTTTTACTCTTTTTAGTTTCCTTGAGCTGTAGTACTTTCTTGTGGTTGCTGCGAATTCCTCGATTTCTTCAATTAAAGTAGGAATATTTAGATCATTTAGCAGGTTGTGATTTCGCATATACCAGGGGGAATTTACGATGTGTCTAATTACTTTATTTTGAAATTTTTGTATATATGGCAAACTCTATGACAAAGCTACTTTGTTTGTCGCATCCCCAGAGCTGCATCCCATAAGTCAATACAGGCTTTAAGATTTGATTATATAACAACGTTTTATTCTATGTTATGGTTAATGGCGATTTTCTACCAAATAGCCAGTGTATTTGTTTATGTTTGAGGTCCTGCTCTCTCTTTTTAGTTTTTATATGTTTTTTCACCTTAGCTTGGCATCCATTTTTATTCCTAGATACTTGGCCGTAATTTTGTTTGGTATAATTTTGTTGTTGACTACTATTGGATTATCTTGAACTGTTTTATTAGTAAAATTAACATGTCATTGTATTGCTTTTCTTTCATAAATCTTAATTTTCCATTTTTTAGTATACTTTGTGACTCCTATTTCTCGTTGAAGTTTAGTTGTTCCCTCTTTTATTATAGTGTCTGTTGCTAGGACGGCCGTATCATCTGCAAAAGTGGCTAAACGGATATTTTCTATATTCAGCATATCATCGTATATATTAAGTAGAGGACCGGCCCCAGCATACTCCCTTGAGGAACTCCCGCCTTAATTTCCCTTATTTTGAGTATTCTTCTTCTTGCTTTATTCTATATGTTCTCCCTGCTAAATAAGATTGTACTATTTCTTTATATTGCACAGGGAATATTTTCTTAATTTTATTCATTAGACCTTTATACCAGACTTTATCAAATGCCTGATAAATGTCTAGAAAGATAGTCGAGGATATATCTGGATATTCGTATGCCTTTTCTATGATATCCGTAATTTTGTGTACCTGTTCAATGATTCTGCGTTTTTCTCTGAATCCGAATTGGTGTTCAGTTCAGGTATCAGCGGTAGTCTTTCTAGTATAGGTTTCATTCTTTTTAATATAAGTTTTTCAAGTTATTTCGAAATAACAGTTAAGAGAGATACGGGCCTGATTAAAAAGGTTTAATTTTCGAATTTGCCTGGTTTCAGAACCATAATTATTTCAGCCATTTTCCATATACTTGGTACATATCTAAAACGTATTGCAGCGTTTATTAGGTTGGTTAATTTTACTACCTCTTTCTTTGGTAATCAACACTTCAGTGATTAGTTCATATCCTGGAGCTTTTCTTGTAGTCAAGTTTTCTTAAATTTATTTAGCTACTTCATTTGTAGTTACTAACGATAGCTGTCAGAGTGTGTGGAGATTAACATAAGCAAACTTTTATATTATTCGGTTCTAAATATGATTTATATTATTAAAATATTATAATTGGGTCCCGTTTAACAAATTTATGGAAGTATAAATAATTTAGTTTTAGTTTATCCAACATCGCAGTGTTCATCAGTCCATTCTTAAAATCATAAAATCCATTGACTTAACCGATGACATCAATGACATGATGCAAATAAATTAATTAATGTTTTTCATCAAGAACTTAACAACTCGCCCTTTGTTTAATTATTATAAATTAACTAATACCTATCTCTGAGAACTGCAGTATTCTACTAAAATAGTCACTCATAAGGGATTTCGTAAAACCCTTAACCGAAATGCGGTTATTAAAGAAATTTACATTGTCAGAAAACATGGCATAGCGTCATTATGTTTTTTCTGTTCCGTTGAAAATTTAGTAATTCAGGTATTACATGACAGGATTTAGAACCGAGTGGGGATTTTGGAAAACCTTCGAGCATAAGCACACAAAATAAGGACACCACCAGAGTTCTGGCATTTATGATAAATGTTGCAAAGTATGATTGTTAACTTAATTTTTCGTGTCAAGATAGTATATTATTTAATGCCAATGCGATGAGGGTAAAATTTGTACGGTTTATGAGTGTGAGTGAAGTAATACATCGAATGATTAATAAACATTTAAACATCAATATCGGGATTCACTAAAAAGGTTTACAATTTAATATTGATTTAAATTAAAATATTTTGGTTGATCAGTTGGGTTTATTTATTAATTTTATTTTAAAAAGATGTATTTAGCAAGGCTTCCTCCTTACCATCCTGACTTCAACCCAGTCAAACTGGTGCCGGCGTACCTAAAACAATATGATGCTGAGAAAAATGTAGATTTTCCCTTTAAAACTGTGGACAGACTCTGTGATGAATTTTTCTCGTCATTTGCCACAGAAGAATGGAAAAAGCGATGTGAACATGCCAGAGGTTTTGAGAAATACTACATAGAAAGGGAACCAGCATTAGACTTAGATGTCGATCAAATAACAATCACGACGACAGCGATTCTGAATATCCTAGCACTAATAATAATAGTTCAGATTCAGAGTGACATTTCGGAATTTGAATCACTTAAAAAAAATTAATTTATTGTAAATGCTAGTTTAGTAATACCTAAGTTTTAAATGTTAAGGTAGGTATATTTACGATAATTTATCTAATAAAAGCCACTTCAATAGGGGATATGCACATATTTTCTTATTGCATAAATCGTATAAGGAAGTCATTATAGACCCAAAAAAAAAATATTTTGAGGAAAATTACTAGGATAATTTAGCTACAAAAAATGTTTACTTTTTGGTATAATTTATTACAATTTAAAAAGCAGCCATTTGCCCTAATGAATAATGACGTCAGGAGATCAGCAAAAATAAGTGTCAATCTACATGTTAACGTAAAGCGTAAAGCTTAACCTAAAGTCAAATAGGTTTGTTTTTCTCGGAAACACTTAGAGGGGGAGAAATCGAATTTTCTGGGTTAATAGAGGAATAGTTCAACTAGCTTCGGTAAAAAATTCAGTTATACAGGATGTTTAGTTTCGGAGTTATTAAACGTCCAATTCGAAATTTCTGCGATTTCCCTTGAAATCGGGTGCAGGTCGCAAAACTCAATTAAATCGATGTAAATTTTCGGAGGTTGTAGGGAACCCGGGGCTTCACAAGTCTATTGAAACTGGTGAGGATCGGAAAATGGCCAGTAATTCTTTTGAATTTTTTTTAGGTCGAAAAATGCCATTTTGGTATCTAATATCTCGAAAACAAAACGTCGGATGGAAAAACGGATTCATAATTGAAACTTTAAAATCTCAAATACTTTCTTTTTGCAATACATTTACCTACCTAAGCCTAAAATCACTGGAAATGGATATATTTGGGAAAAACTGGAAATTTCTATTTTTGACCCAAAGATTTCAAGGTTTTTAATTTTTTGTGTAGTCAACATGCTTCAAATTTAAATCCTATATACGTCACCGGAAAGAGCTCGTCGAAATACGTAATACACATATTTTTTAGTTTCTTTATTCTTTATAGGAAGGGAGCAATCGCCGATTAAATTTCGATTTTTTTGCCCTCGACAGCGGTACATTTGAATCGCTCTGTATTTTTTCCTATCCAATTTTTTCCCAATTTTTCAGCACTATCTTATAAAGGGATAATCACACTTTGAAATGTATACCGAAAGGCTCCTCCAGGAGCGTATTTAAGGGGTAAAAACCGAATTTTCTTGATTTTTCCCGAAAAATTCTATTTTTAACCGACATTATTCATATGGAAAAAAAATGGCAACCCCCATAAACATTTAATTTATGTGGAGAATATGAAAAAAATAGATTTATTTGGGTTATATGCATATTCCCTACTGCTACAAATGTGTTTAACTACCTATAATTAAAACCCCCACAACAACAACTAGGTACATTCAGAATGATTAATTATTTGTTTTTGCCTAACTACTTAACTTAATTCCAGGTCAAAATTTAAAAAGGTGGACATTCTTATGCCTGTGTTTATTTGTAACATATATCTATTGTAGTTTGCAAGAAATGTTAGGCATATTATTTGTGTATGACAATAGGTATAAATTTTGAAACTGACAGTACTGCCCAAGAAGAATGAGGTCCTACCGCGGCGCGTACCTGGCATCTCTTTTGCTCCGAATGAGTTCTTCGCTCTGTCTTATGCGCAACCCACAAAATCCTCAAGTCTCTTCCAAGATTTGACAAGCGGTAAGTTATGTTAATATTTCGACCATTTTTCTGGTTTTCAGTTGATGTTTAGCTGAAATAAATTTAGTCCTATATCCTGGCAAGAACATACTTAAATTGTCCCTTTCTTTATAAATTTTCCAATAAATTCATAGTTCCAAAATCTAGTTGTCTTTACAGCCTGTTACTCAAAACTGATAATGAAGTAATAAATTTAATTTACGTTTAGAGTCAGCTTGGGCAATGACAGTACCATGGGTGCTGTCAGAATACCAGCGTGTAGTTAGTCTAATTGTTGATTAAATTGTTTGTGCACGCAGTTTAAAATCTTGATGTCAAATTAGACCGATCTTATCAACAGTGAATCCCAGGGCAAGAGATATACATATTTTTTTTTGATCAGATTCAAGAAGATGAAAAATGAACATAAAACGAAAAAAATTTGAATGCTAACAAAAACAGTTAAGCTGAAATACCAATTATCTGAAAAAAACTTAAAGTGTACCTTTATCTGATTGCAAAAGGCAAACGAATATTCTTTGTATGACCTACATGATGTAGGTGGATGTATCTTTTTTCCTAAGGATATTGAGTTTCGGTCAATCTTTCTAATCACTGTCTATTTATGTATAAACAAATTACAAACAAAAAAACTGTTAAAAACACTAAAAAACCTTAAAGAAACAAGATTTCTACAAGATCGCTAACTTCTTTAAATTCTTACTATTTGTGGGTTGGAAAATATTTATAATATACATTCCAGCATATGGATATGCCTGATATTAAATTTAAGTAATGTTTGCGAGATTGAAAACCAAACGGATGATTTTACCGTGAATATTTTCTACCTTTGTTTTTTACTAAACACAATACAATCTGGAGGCAATGAACATTACAAGCATAAGCGTTGTAAATATACTATTCAAGGTGATTTTTCATTGTCATAAAAAATACTCGTACAAGGTTTTAATTTTTGGTTAAACAACGTGGCATTTACAAATTACTGCACCTTATTAATTTAATAGGGACGAAATTTTTAGATTAGCAAATATAGCAGAATTCATAAAAATATATCATTATTTTTACTGTCAATTACATTTACGCACTCTAGTTACTTGATATATATATATATATATATATATATATATATATATATATATATATATATATATATATATATATATATATATATATATAACAATATATAACAATCATACAAAGACACTGGTCGTAACTATTTTATAGTGTTTTATAGCCGACACTCGCATAGGTTTATATTATGTATTATCAAACTTACTTACATACTTACTTACTTAAACCACAATTTTTTAAAGCACACTGATATCATTCGGGCATTAACAATAATATTTTACATGACAAAACTATCAATAATTTTATTTTTATAATATAATATAAATAATATAATATAATATAATTTATATAATTTATTTTAGCAAACCTGTCAAGATTATACTAAAATAGTAGGCCCAAGACGGATATTTTCATATATAATATAAGGAGACCAATTTTTGGGAAAATCTGAATGAGTGCGGTTTGAGCCAGAAAAAGCACAAGTGCACGTAATGCACAAGTGCACGTAATGCATAAGTGCTTTTACTTGATCCAAACCGTATGAATGTCGATGCCGATTAAATCTCGATTTTTTAATTTTTTTGATCTTGACATCGGTACATTTGAATCACGCTGTATCCTTTCCTAGCTAATTGTTTCCAGATTTTCAACACTACCTTATAAAGGGATGATCACACTTTAAAATGAATACCGAATGACTCAACCGGGAGCGTATTTAAGGGGCAAAAATCGAATTTTCTTGATTTTTTCCGACGAATCCTATTTTTAACCCACATTGTTCCCCACTGTTTACCTTATTTCGTGATTCCTTTTGAGTTTATTTTATTCGTTAATTATCTAAGAATACTTTCCACTAATTTAAATCGCTTATTTTTTGTTGAAAATAAATAGGTTTATTTGCAAAGGGACATGCAAAACTTAAAATTTTTTAATTTTCGATGATTGCCATGCAAACAAAGAACTGCAGTTTATTTATTCGAAATTATTAAGATATGCGGTGTCAAAATTTCTCAAAATTGCCAGTTTTTGTTGGAAGATTGGAAGGTTCCTGCACCGACTTCGGCTTGAAATATACATGCATAAGATTTTAGGAACCTTCTACTTTAAGTGCAGGGCTATTACAATGAATGAGTTACTCATTAAATGCCATTTTTATTGATTTTTCGATGACCCTACAACACTGGAAATCGCCATGTAGTCATTATGAGTCATAAATTTATTTTTGATGCCACAGCCAATGGGATCACGTTTTACAAGTTTTGAAATTCGCGTGAAAATTTGCAGTAGAAAATCTTTTTGCTTTGTTAATAAAGACCAAAATAAATGGATAACAGCAACCGCCATAAACATTTATTATGTAGAGAATATAAAAAAAAATATTTGAGATTTATTTGGGTTGCATATTCCCTATTAGAAGTGAAAAGTGAATTGTAAGATTCCATTACAATGTTACAAGTCAAGCTAATAAAAGCGTGTTTAAACTAAAAAGAATATCGCGAGCCCTCGCGAAAAAACTTAAGGTTAGTTTAAAACTCACCTTTTTGATGTTTAATTGTTTTTTAGTTGCGTTACCTGGCAGTTCTTGTACAAATCTACACTTTTTCTAGTTTACATATTTTTCTATCTCTTCGAATAAAAAAGATATCTATTGGTCCAAATATAATCAGTAACCCTGTACATCTCATATATTTTACCATCCAAACTGGCACTTTGAAATTTTTATTTTTAATGTGATTATATCAATCAATATCAATTTTCGTAGGCAAGAAAACAGGTTGAATAACTTTCGGGGCAATCACCCATAACCTGATCCGTAAACAAACATTTAAAAATTACGTAATTACTGGCTTAACTACCATATCATCAATCACAATAAAACCTGATATGTTTTTGAAAAAACCTCGGAAAAACTCATTTAGTGTTATGAACGGTCAACTTTAGTAATACGACTCTTTACCAGGGTTATTATTGTATTTTGTAGTAGATTCAGGATTCCAATTTACTATATACGTGGCAAAGTAATAATAAAATATATCTAATTCCTACACGTGACACTGCTTCAGTATTTGACTAGTTTTATTAAGATAGTTTTTTATGGAAAATTCAGTAACCAGCAAATAAATAAATGTTTATTTGTAATAAGGACGACCTAAACAAGATGATGTGTTTTGAAACGCGGGCAAACCAAGTATGAAGGACAATTTTCTGGGTTTAAAAGAATAAAAATTCGGGCATATCGACCCAGAAGTTCGTCGACATTGATTCTTCAGTTTTTCTTGAATTTGTCCTTTTGAAAGTAGCTTTGCTTTTGGTCACCCACAGCTTAATAGTAGTCAAAATGAACATGTGTGTTGTCTTTTCTGGTCAAATAACTAGTGATAAAAATTACGTGCTGTCTCGTTTCTCTTTCTTGGCCGTAGAGCCTGCAGCTTAGGTCTTCATACATGTGGTTTGTACATCTTACTACATGTGGTTTTTCATAGCCATATGTCCTGTCAGAATATCTGCATTGATCTTAGCTGGTTGCTGCCTCTTAGAAGCAGTTTCCTGGTAAGTTTCGGCTCTGAATTTCCTATGAAAAAGTTCCAGTAGTTTTTGTGTTCTTTCCTGATCAATCGCCTTGTAGCATTTCGTACTGGTACAGTGGTACCTACTCCTACAACCGGTTCTAGACCAATGTATGACTTTTCTGATTCTTTCTGCAGCTTCACTGCATTTTTTCCCAACGAAATTTCCTTTGACATTTCTATACGTCTTGACTTTACCTTATGGCACATTAGCGCTGCTTGACCATATGAGTATATGTATGTACATCCTGTTATTGTTGTTTTCGTGCGCATACTGTAAGATGGTGTAGATTTCTGCCTGAAACGCTGTGTAATATTTCCCCAGAGAGAAAAACTTGTCACATTCTGGTATTACCCCATGTACCCCAGTTCTAGTACCGTCTTTGATTTTTGAACTCTCCGTGTACCAGATTATTGCTCACCCACAGCTTAATAGTAGTCAAAATGAACATGTGTGTTGTCTTTTCTGGTCAAATAACTAGTGATAAAAATTACGTGCTGTCTCGTTTCTCTTTCTTGGCCGTAGAGCCTGCAGCTTAGGTCTTCATACATGTGGTTTGTACATCTTACTACATGTGGTTTTTCATAGCCATATGTCCTGTCAGAATATCTGCATTGATCTTAGCTGGTTGCTGCCTCTTAGAAGCAGTTTCCTGGTAAGTTTCGGCTCTGAATTTCCTATGAAAAAGTTCCAGTAGTTTTTGTGTTCTTTCCTGATCAATCGCCTTGTAGCATTTCGTACTGGTACAGTGGTACCTACTCCTACAACCGGTTCTAGACCAATGTATGACTTTTCTGATTCTTTCTGCAGCTTCACTGCATTTTTTCCCAACGAAATTTCCTTTGACATTTCTATACGTCTTGACTTTACCTTATGGCACATTAGCGCTGCTTGACCATATGAGTATATGTATGTACATCCTGTTATTGTTGTTTTCGTGCGCATACTGTAAGATGGTGTAGATTTCTGCCTGAAACGCTGTGTAATATTTCCCCAGAGAGAAAAACTTGTCACATTCTGGTATTACCCCATGTACCCCAGTTCTAGTACCGTCTTTGATTTTTGAACTCTCCGTGTACCAGATTATTGCTCCAGGAGTAGTCCAGTTTCTTTTTATTTTATAAGCTTGCTAATCAATTACGATCTCGAGGGTTATGTTTTGGTATAATAATATAAATCCTATAATGTTGCCAAAAAACCACAGCGGTGGGGTAACATTAATTTAACCCCGAAGTAAAAACGATAATAATCAAAACTGAATTGGATTTTATGCGATTTTAAATACCATAGATCAAACATAAGCAGATAAGCACGAACATTCTTACTCGGTTTTACATAAAGGAGTCTTTCTTGGAAAATTAAAACGAAACTGCAGTTCCTTTGGTAAATGCAAGAAAATGCTTTGTAAATGCTATTTAATCCATAAAATTTCTTGGCAAAAAGATCGACAAACAATTTTTTAACACCAGCCTTAAACATAAGTAGCTCATAAATCTATTATTAAATAAGAGGTTTTTAAAATAGCGTTCAAGTAACTATTTTAACTACTTTGAAATATACATATTCAGATAGTCCTCTTCTAGAAGCATTCAAATAAGCTAGAGGAGGATTCAACTTGAAATCCTTGTCATAATTGAATGCAACGAAAAATTATTTATAAAATGTATATATACAGGGTGGACCAAAACTAATGGGATACAGAGCAACAGCAGATTCCCTATGTCGGAATAATGCGATTTATTCAAACTTGCCTAATTCCAAAGTTGATAATAAACAAGATACAAGGTGTCAAAGTTTATTTTATTATTTTTATTGATTTACCGATGAAGACATGAAGATCAGCAGAAAGAGGTATGTGTCTCACCACATTTTGCGCGACAAGTCCCCCGAAATGAAATGTTTGAAGATAGATGGATTGGTCATGGCGGCCCTGTCAACTGACCTGCAAAGTCTCCTGATCTGAACCCCTTAAATATTTTCTTGTGGCGATTTGTAAAAGCAAAAGCTACAGCACCAACAACACCAGGAAACATGAAAGACCGGATTCAATAAGCATGTTCGTTAGTAACTCCCGAAATGGTAAATCATGTACCTAGCCGTTTTTGAGATATTGCATTGTTACACTTTAAAATTCTTACCTGGTTTAATGTTTTGGATTATAATAATAATAATAATAATATTTATTTATTTGTATATATATATATATATATATATATATATATATATATATATATATATATATATATATATATATATATATATATTATATATATATATATATATATATATATATATATATATATATATATATATATATATATATATATATATATATATATATATATATATATATATATATATATATATATATGTTCCACGGGCTTGTTATAGTTTCTAAAAATTTATTTTGTAATTTAAATTTTAATGGTGTTTTATTGGATTATATTTTAATTATGCAACTGTGCGCGCAAAATTAAACATTTATGCATATAACTGCGTTTCAACTAATAAATAGATTAATTTCGTGTTGCCAGATGACTCAAATTAATTAAAATCTAATTTACCTATAATGTTATTAAAATGTAATTTAGTTACCATTTTATCATACAATTTATAATGAAGAATAGTGTCGGATATGATTAAAAAATGCGATTCCCTAGTTTAAAATTTATTATATATGTCAATGTGGTTAAGCAACTAAGATATCGATCATAATATGTGTAGAAGCTTGACATTTTCTTGTCATAGACTACCTAAAGAGAGAACAATTTAGGAGAAAAATGGTTTTGCCACAATTTAGTATTTTCTAAACCAGTGAAGGCATCTTTATTGACTATTTATAACCTAAAAGCATCAGTCTGAAAAATGACTGAAAATAAAATTGAGATTAAGTGAAGTGGGAAATTAGTTTTATTTAACAAAAGCACATAACGTAAGATCAAAAAAAAAACGTCCTCAAAGTAAGCCGTGGAAACAATCAAGCATGTTTTGAATTATTACTCTTGAAGGGTAACATAGATAAAAGGTACAGGTCAATGAAAAATAAAACGGTCAAGTTTTGAAACTTCTATAAATTTTATAAATTTGTTATTGTCATTACATAATACAGAATTAAAAAGCATATACAACCTAAAAATTATATATGTAGACTAAATGAGAGAGTCAAGTTTTGAAGTTTTTATAAATTTTATAAATTATATTATTGTTATTGTCATTATATAATACAGAATTAAAAAAACATATACAACCTAAAAATTATAAATGTAGACTAAATGAAAGACGTGTCCGCCTTCTACTTCCAACTTTGTTTGGGTGGTTCTTCTTTTTACAGCATCAAAAACATTGCTGAGCACTTGGTGAGAGAAGAGTAATTCTGAAATGTATTTGTATTTTTCACAAGAGGTTTTAAAAACCAAATTTTGAATGTGTCGCCATAAGAAAATGTCGCACGGTGTGAGATCGCAGGACCATGTTGGCCACCTAACTGGCAGATTACAACTAATGATTTGGTCTTAGAAAAATTCTTACAAAAAATTTCAATTTTAAGTGTTACGTGATTTGGTTCGCCGTCCTGCTGGAAGTAGCATCGTCGCATCTCTTAATCGTCTAATGCGTCTACAAAATTTTCTAAAATTTCCTTATGGTATCGCGCCGAATTGAGTGTCCCTTAAAAAAAAAATCTGTCCAATTAACCTTTTCGATATGGCCGCTCACGCGCCAACTTTCTGTGAATGCAGAGGCTTCTCTGTAAAGAAATGTGGATTTTCAGAACCCCACATTCTCATTTGTTGAGAATTTACATAACCAGAGATGTAAAATCATGCCTTGTCGGTAAAAAGGTTTTTTTTTAAATACGTTTCCATTATTATGCAAATTACCCATAAGGCACACTGGAAATTGCATTCGCTGAGGCTTGGACTGAGCTTAGACGATAAGCGTGCATATTCCTAGTTATATCTCATGCACAGCACCTGTACTGGTCGCACTTGCAGAACCTTAAAAGTAGAATAAGTGAGCACCTTTGCAAATCCTCGTCTGGCTTTGGGAACCATATTAAGTCTTTTAAACATAATTTTTCTCCTTCCTCGAACTCAAAAATCTTAAATAATATCAGGTCCAAAAATTCTAACCGCTTGGATTTTCTCGAAAGAAAAGAATTAAAAACTAACAGTAGTAAATTCTGATGTTCTTTAAATTTTTTTAATTTCGAAATTCCTTAATAACAAATGTGTTCTTTCAATTTTCTTATATTTTTTTGGGGTTTCCAAACCCTTGATACTTTAATGTTAATTTCTTTCTTCCGGGCGGAGATATAAAACAGATTCAGTTTTACACTGATTGCTGATTTAAAAATATATTCTAAAATCACATTGACATGTATATTTACAAATTTTCAGAGAAAGTTCTGAAAAAATAGAATATTGTATAATTAGAAACTAAATATATTTCAGTATGTGATTTTTCACTACAAATCCAATTAAATCAATTTAGTATTTCTAAATATTAACGAGATCCCCATACTAGCCCTCCTTATCTTGGACATCGTGAAGATAAAAATGTAAAATACAATTTTATATTTAACGCCCTATATATCCCTTATTATCAACTTTTGTACTAACATAAATTAGATTAAACCGAGCAAAGTCACTGCTAAGGAATGGCCCATTCGTTACCAAACACCCTGTATAGTTAAATTTCGAAATAAAAAAAATGCGAATCATTTATCGGGAAGTTGTGATATTAAGTCATGATAATCATATATAATTCCATTATGTTCAACAAAAATCACGGAGATATGTTATGTTTGGACAGTAGACTGTATTTATTTATATCAACAACATTATACTTGCCTTATAACATCACAACAGATCGAAAAAAAACGTCCTCAAAGTATGCCGCGGAATCAATCACATATATATTTTGAATTATTACTCTAGGTAGGTTAGGTAACATAGGTAAAAGGTATAAGTGAATGAAAAATAGAACTGTTAAGTTCTGAAGTAAATTAAATATGGTAATCATGGCAGCACAAAAAGCTTTTATGATGGAAAGTTACTTTAGAAATGGTAGAAGGGTTGATGGCCAGTGGGTTTATTCAACACGGGATGTCATTCAGGATTTTCAAGCAGAGGTTTTAGAGTCAAGGATTTCGACCAGTTTCGCCAAGGTTTGACCAGATCTGTGGCTTTGTTTAGAGAAACAGGAAGTGTGAATAGAAAGGAAGGCAGTGGGAGACCCAAAGTTCGCACTGCACAAAAAGTTGGAGAATTGAGGCAAATGTTTAATGAACACCCATAAAACCCCTATTCGGCGTTTAAGCCAGCAAGTACGTGTATCCTACGGACCTGCAATACAATCCTGAAATGTGACCTGCATATGCACGCTTATCGTCTAAGCACAGTCCAAAAATTGGTCTGCAGCAAATGCAATTTTAAGAGTGGTTTTATGAGTAAATTGCGTAATAATGAAAACGTAGTTTAAAAATCTTTTTTATTGACGAGGCATGGTTTTACCTTTCTGGTTATGTAAATTCTGAACAAATGAGAATGTGGAGTTCTGAAAATCCATATTGGTTTATAGAGAAGCCTCTGCATTCACAGAAAGTTGCGGTCTGGGCGGCCATATCGAAAAGAAGGTTAATTGGACCGATTTTTATTAAGGGACACTCAATTCGGCGCGATATCGTAATGAAATTTTAGAAAATCTTGTAAACGCATTAGACGATGAACAGATGCGACAAGGCTACTTCCAACAGGATGGCGCCGGCGCATCAAAAAAAATTTCGACCGAATCAGAAGTCGTAATATACCAGTTAGGTAGCCACCACGGTCCTGCGATTTCACGCCGTGCGACTATTTTTATGGCCACACATTCGGCTTTCAAAACCCCTTGTGAATAATTTCAGAAGATTAGCAACTCCCCCAAGTGCTCGCCAATGATTTTTTGATGCTGTAAAAAGAAGAATGAGAACATGTTTGGAAGTAAAAGGTGCACATGTCTCTCATTTAGTTTAAATTTATAATTTTTAGGTTGGGTTTGTTGTATATGTTTTTTTTAATTATGTCTTATGCAATGACAATGCCAATAATGTATTTTTCTTAAATATACCTTAAATTACCTTTCAAGAGTAATAATTCAAGACATGCGTCATTGATTCCTCGGCATATTTTTGTTTAATTTTACATTATATTTGTAACTGTAATGTAAAATGAAATGGAAACAGCTAAACTTTTAAAATATCAGATTAATCAAATTAAACATTTTAAAACATTTTACCTAATTTTGCAACAACTGTTAAACAGTTTATTTTTAGGTAGTTGCTTAAAGCCCTAAGTGCCTTTGGCGTATATTAGTATTGTTTCAAAATATATGTCTAGTAGTTGTTTCACATCGACATCGTGCGTAAATATACGCAGCAATTTATGTTGATCCAACACAAATATCTATTATTATATAAAATATTAGCGTTAGCTAAACACGTAACAAAGCCGACGGTGAAATTCTCACACAAAATAAGTAAACACATGTCTGTCCGTTGTAAAAAGTAACCCCTAAAATGGTAAAAAGATGCCAAGTACCTATAAAGCCTATATCTCACAAACCTCTGAGGATGGATATGTGATATTCAGCATATAAATTTATTATTCTTTCACCCCTTAAGGGGGTTAAAGAAAGATATATTTTTAAAAATGCTGTCAAATTAGGCAGACACTTCTGTCCTCTACTAATAAAATGGTTTTAAAAACAAACACTACACCTGTAAAGCCGCATTGGGGTAGAAAGTTATTATATTATATCTAAAATATAAAAAATATTTACACCTGAATAACCATTAACATTTTTATTAGAAAAAACAACATTAGCTTAAAGCAATTTTTTAACAGTTTTACCTATACCACATAATTTTTTTTATTGGCGGCAGATGCCAGATGGTAACATTTTACCGAATATGGCTTCAAGCTCCGGAAAATTCTAATTTCCTCAGTGTATACAAATCGTGTGGAATAGCCAACTACTCGTTTAATTTAGTTTTCGCTGCATAATTCTCATTAGGGTATTATTTAGGTGAAACAAGGTTTAACTAGAAACTAAATTAAATTAAATGCCGGTAACAATTTTTGATACTTCAGTTATTGCCAAACGTATATTTGGGGAGATTTAACAACCTTTTTTAAAAGCATTTAGCAAGTAAGCGTTTATTCAAAAGTATATAAAATACCAAGAGTATAAATTCTGACATGTCAATATTCGGTTTAGACAAATAGTCTGCAAGAATATGTTAAATAGACGCAAAATAAACAAACAGTTTCAGTCTACAGACAGTTGTAGTAAGCGTAGGCGTTATTAATATGTCTGATAACATTTTATAAATGGTAAAAGCTTGTATATTTTAACGTCATTGACTTTATAAAGAATTAAATAAATCAAAAGCTAAAAAATGTATTTAAGTAAATCTAGCAAGAATTGGAATTTTTACCTGTTGTATTTATTTTCTAATTACCTGTTTAAAGTGGAAAATATTGACCAGAGGTGTAATATTTTATTAACTAAATTATTTTTTTAAATGTACAAGTCGAAAAGGTAAAATTATTGTAATAAGCGTCGCTGCAATTAAATTGGCTATTATGGCACTTTTTCATGGGTAACGTGGGTTATACATGTGTAGGGTGTTCTGGAAATGGTTTAATATAATGGAATGGGTATCTCCTGAGGTTGCCTACAGACATATCCAAAATATTTTTCCCGCAAATTGTACACTTTTTATTTTAAAAACTATCCTATACTCGACGCTTCCTGCCGCGGCTCTGCCAAACTTAAATTACGTTGATATCTCATTTTTTTAGCAGTTTTAGTGGAAACCGAAAATAATTCCCAAGACACATTTTACTAAAAATGTGTCTTTCAATTTAATAGCACTTTCTTTACTTTATATGGGACAATATGGACCATACACTTGTGAAATTAGGTTGACATTGTAATTGTAATTTAGCGTTTCTACTCAATAATATAATAAATAAATAACTAAAGAGCATTATTATTACTAAATCTCGATGATATATATGATTGACGTGTTTTTATTTTGTTTGTTGTTAAAAATATACCAAAACTTTTATCCTGTTTCTTGACAAAACGGTCGCCTGAAGCTTTCCAAGCAGCTGTCTAGACAGAAGTGAAGTTTGTAACATCTACAGTGATGGATTAGTATTTATGAGATAAATAATGCCATTTGAATTTTCGCTTTCTCTTTATTAATTAGTGAAAGAAAGTAGATCCAGCCCTTTATTAGTGCTATTTCTATTAACAAAATATCGTACGCCCTTTTTAAATTATAAGTTATTAAACTACAATATTTCTGGGTGTTTAGTGTGGTGTCAGTTTTGGTTTGAACAGCTGTTCTCTGGATTGTTTTATTCGTGTTATTTTTTTTTAACTCTTTAAAATTGATAATTTTGAAAGTTAGTAGTATTTTTTTCTTTAAAGGCAACAAAAATAGTATTTCTTCAAACTTGTTACATAGAATTATTGTTGAGAGACATGGCAACACAACTTAGCTCACTGCTTTTTATATGACAATGTGTTTATTACCAGTCGTGTGCAGAGATTAAATTTTTTTAAGGGGCGATATCTAGCTTATCGCAAAACGCCATTTATGAGTAATTCCCCCGATGACCCCCATCTGAATTCATACCAGGATTTATCGGTATTAACTTATGCAGCAAGTTTCATTACGCCCTGAATAGATTAGCGACAGATCTGGTATGTTTTATTTCGCTACAATTAAATAGGAAGAAAATTAAATGTTAAAATCCGCGTAGAAAAAAAAGTTTGGGCAAATGCCTTTCAATGCCAAACATAAAAACAAAATATATTTTTACTTACTGACAAAAAACAAAACTTCCTTAATAAAATAACTAGTTATTTCTTTGTTTCAGATATACTGTGATGGCGGGTACTCCGCAAAAAATGTTAGAGCACTTATTAGAAACTAGGCTAGATGGTAGAGGAACGATGGGTGGAGGTGACAATTTTATCATTGCCACGGCTCAAGATCCATTTTTGGATGACTTTTTACTGGCGCATATAGTTTTTCTTCCAACGCATCAACTGGTTGAAGAGCTTGATAAATAATATCCTTTTTATATTGAAATAGAACTGATTTTAAGTTGAATAAACTTTTTATTATCATCAAAATTAGATAAAATTGATAGACATAATTTCTTAGAGTTTGCTACAGGGCATTTATACATTTATTTTATACAATTTATATACATTTTTTTAAAATTGGCCACATATTTGTAGATTTTATCTTCGTCCTAGTTTTTCTTAATATCACCCTTTAAAATTTTTAAGAAAAGCTTTAACGGTTGAAGCCTAATGGTATCTAATAATTATCACCAATTTCTCATAGTGCCATCTTGGATAATAATTTAATGCCATTTTTTTACTAAAAATATTCTTTTTTCTTCAAATGTCAATAAAGCTGTCATTTTTCTACTAATTTTTTGACGTTAAAGTTTTGCTTTTTTGTCAGAAGGCGATTGCTATTGGCAGCGAAAGTAAAAGTACTTTTTCTGCCTCTGAGAGCGGAGGTAGAAGTATGCCTGTGTGCTCATGAATAAATATAATAATATATTGAAGAATACAAGAAAGTTATAAAAAAAAATTTTGAGTTTAACATTTTAATTTGGAGTAAGTGTAGTTTTAAAAAATGATAATTTTAAGAGAGTAACAATTAAAGAAAGTTGCTCGCAATAATATACACTGACACTTGTCAAATCGAACGACGCCTCGGTATCAAACAATACAATAATAAATCCATAGCAACGCTAGGCCCACTCCAAACTCAAATTTTTTAATGAAAAAATTTAAAAATTTTATATCTCTATTTTTCTATATTTAAAAGACGTTTGAAGAAAAAATAGTATGTTTCAATCGTAGTAAAAGCAACTTCTTATGCTCGTCTGTAACCCAAGCAAACCTACAGACTCGTCATAAAAGAATCGCTTTTACTCCTAATAAAACAACATACTATTTTCTATTTTAATGATTTGCTTGATACAATGATTAAAAATATTTTAATATACGATGGGCCGAATTGGATCAAATCAAAATAACAGATTCGTGAATATTTTTAGTAGAAACAAGCATTCACCTTGATCCGATTAGCCCTGTAAGCCGATTCGTTTCGCCCTACCTGAACGGTGATGCTGTGAATTGTGCCTTAACATCAAATAAATTAATCGATTGATTTTTTGCTTATCGCAATTCGCTAAAAAGTTTAGTGAATTTAAGACTTAGGAAAGCTAAGTAAATTAAATCTAAAAATTAATTTTATCCTTAACTAGACATACTTATAATGTAGATGGGGACAAGGAATTTGTACTGGCATGTAAAAGAAGAGTTATCCAGTTTGTATACAGGTAAGACACACCATATTATTTTGAAATTTTTATCAATAAAACTTAAATGAATTTTTGTTTTGCATATTTTTCTTTGTAGTTCATTTTGGATTACTATTATTATACTTTTTAAGTAGAAATAAAATACTGTGCAATCAAATGCACAGAATAAGTATAAGTTAAAATTATGTGTAAAAAAATTAAAACTATTTTCTTTCCTAATGGGAATAACGTTGAACTAAAATACACTTATTTGCATATTGCGGAGAAACCACAGCGGCAATTATTTCCAAAAGTCAGTATTTAAAATTTAAATATTATGGAAATTTACTACATGCAATAACTTTTATAGAAAATTTGCAGGGGTTTTGCTGCAGAAATAAAGTGGACATTACCAACTTAATCGAGATAAAAGCCTCATTTTCATGTTTGTGAAGCTGGACGGAAATATAAAATTCGGTTAAACAACCGTGATGGCCAGTGTTTTAAATCATTGACAATATGCATAAAACGCATTCATCTAAAACTATTGGTGCAGTGTTATTCAGTGACAAATTTTTAATAACCAATTCTACAAATATTTTTAGCGGCGGTTACTTGCTGAGAACGGTCGATATTATTTTCTATTTTTCTTTAACAATATTTTACAAATAGTTCATATTTCTTTTTATTTTGTTTTGTGTAGTGGATCGCATAACTATTCATTCCACAATACATGTTGTATACAGCGTGTCCAAAAATCGTTAGTAAGGGCGAATATCTTTTCTAACCAAATTTTGGATGTATATTATTGGTTAATAAATATACGTTGTTTTTTGTAACTTAACTTTTTAGACTCCCTTGAGGGGTGACGCTGATGAGTTGAGGTCACAATATTTAAATGCAACCCTATGCCTTGTGGTACCTCAAAGGTCTTCAAAAAAGTAACATTTTACCGCAGACCCGATGTTCGTATCTTAATTCGTTTTTAAATGGCAAGCCTATAAGGATTTAAAATCGTAAAAAAAAATAAAAATTTAAGTACCTTTATTTCTCTTATTACTTTAAAAGTTGTTCAAAATGGCCACCATCAACTTTTTACTACCACGAAACTCATGGTGGTCATTCTGAACAACTTTTAAAGTAATACGAGAAATAAAGGTAGGTTCTTAAATTTTTTATTTTTTTTTTTCACGATTTTTAATTTTTAGAGTTGCTACTTAAAAATGAATTAAGATACAGACCTCTGATTTTGGGTAAAATGTTTCTTTTTGAAGAATTTTAAAAGGAGGTACCGTCACCGCATAGGGTTGCATTTAAAATTTTTGACCTCAGCGCCCTAGCGTCCCCCTCAAGGGGGTAGGAAAAGTTAAATTACATAAAAACGTTGATTTATTAACCAGTAAGATACAACTAAAATTTGGTGTCTATATCTTTACTACTAGCAGATATTTGCACATACTAAAACTTTTCTGACACCCTGTATATTAGTAGTATAAGTAAAATAACTATTATCACTAAGAGTCTGAATGAAAAATTGTAACCTATATAACCCTAATTTATTTACCTATAATTATTCCTAATCTAGAAAAAAATTTCGGAAATTATATTTGAACAAAATAATTTTTTTTAGTTTCTTTTTCGCAGAATGCTTTTTGCAGAAATACGTTTTTTTTAGAGAAACTTTCTCAACAAGACGTTTCTCTCAAAGGATTCTTTCAATCATTGTTTAAAAACGCTATTTTTGAGCTTATTATTTTTCAAATACCCTTGTTCAAAAATATAATTTTTTGAAAGTACCTATAGAATAACGTACTAGAGCTACTTCGCAATATTGACAATTTTTCTATAGGTGTCAGATTTTAGTTCCATAGAGAAAGTTGATAAGAAAGGCAGAAAAAAACTTGAACCAAGCAAAGGTTAGCAAACCCAAAAAAGAATAATCTGTTAAAGTTTATTCAAATTTATTTAGTTTTAATGATTTTTGCAGTGTTTTGCATTAACTTTTTCTAAGCTGTCAAAGGCGGATTTAATGACTAAACCTGTAAAGACCTGATGAAATCGTATCACAACGTAACTGGCTAAATTTAAATTTAAGTTTAAACCTTTATAGGGAATTTCGTAGATTCAATTTTCAACGCACTGTGTTTTCAAAAAACGTGTTGTCGAAAAGCTGTGTGTGTGCTCAAGGCCGCAGAAAATGTAAATTTGTGAGAAAATAATTAAACGTCATCCCATCTCTAGACGAGGATGTTTATTCTTCAAAAAAACTGAGCCTAAAAGGAACGAAACATCGTCTGTATAACTCTTAAACTGATTTGTTCACTAATAGCTTTTACGTTTTTCGACAGGTGGGTCACAACTATCAGGCATCCTGTATTCGAAGACGACATCGCCTGCGACTTTATAGAAGATTTGGCACAGGCTTTGGAAAACGACATTATGCAATTTAATTCGCTTCAGGAGGAAGCCAGTCTAATGCATCACGTCATATCGCAGCTCAGGAGGTATGCAGATATTAAATATTATTTGAATATTAGGCGGTAGATGTTATAGAAATTTTAAAGCGGGAAATCTGGTACATAAGAAAGGTAAAAAAGATTAAATAATCTTTCTAAATGATTATTTGATACAGGTGCTTAAATTTAAGGGGGGCAGTCAGCTCCCATTCCTACTATTTTGGATTTTTATCATTGTTGTTGTTCAATGGGATTATGCAGAATTTTTTTTGTTTCATAATACAAAAGCACTCCATTCGAAAAGCTTATGCCCAAAAAGTGAGATTTTTTAGAATCAAATTCATCGTCAAAATAGTCATCAAACATCGTTCATTATAAAACGGGAAGACGCTCTAATGATGTAGTCCCACGGTGGGCGACCCAAATTTAAGAGAAAAATTGAGCAGTGGCACCGCTGCATAGTGGGGCAGGAGACCCTAAGGCCGCTTGTCCACTACACGAATTTTAGCCGGCACGGCAAATATGCCGGCCCGTATAAAATATGGGTGGCTTTGTTCACGGCGACGCGTGGGGCCAATCTGGCATTAATTCAGGGGGTGGGTTTACTGCAGAAAATTGTTTTTAGTCAAGTTAAAACGTTTATATTTAGGTAAAACAACTACACTAAACTTTCATTTTTTTTACAATTTATATGGATTTTATTTGGTCACCATATAAAAACGTGATTATAGTACTGTCAGAGTAGAGAAATGGGGGAGTAGCGACACTCAGCAAAAATCGTTTGAAGTTTCTGCATCAAAGCAAAACGCCGATGCACACTGCGTTCTCCGGGCAGCGTATTACGGGGACGTTCGATAAGCATTAGTCGAAAAAATATTTGGTCGGTTATTTGATACATACAAATTTAAAAGGCGGTACGTAACTCTTTAGTATTTCGATTCATTAGTATTAATGGCTTTATTAGACACTTATTCCGAGGGCATGAAACGAGGACTAAACCACTGCGAGATATCCATGGATATTCACGTTCATACACTTCCCAAGGACATCTCATGGATACTTCAGGTTATTAGTAGGAAGTCTTGACGATATCTTGGAGACCTCTGTATTCTTGAAGGATCAGTGGTTTGCTCCCTCGGCATGAAACTGCCTTATAAAGTTATAATAAATAATAAGAGATATTTTTCTAGGCAGTTAACGAAGCCTTGCGTTGTTTCCTAAACATGCTAAATAAAGCACATAACAGTCTGAATGAAACATATTTACTTCGCATCTGTTTAAGTGGTTTGAGCACAAGAGTCTGAGCTAAAAATATATTTTTGACAGTTGTTTAAATTTTGGGTTTAAGGGCAAGCGTACGCTACACCACCTTTTTAGCATGCTCCGGCGCGTCGCAGGGCCTTTAAAGGGCTCTAGCTTCTTTATTTTAAAAGATTAGTCTAACAGTAGTCGACAGAAAATGTAGCATAATAAATTCGGCAATTTTCTGTGAAAGAAAAAATATGATATCTTGTTTCGTGAGCGAGTTAAGACAGGGTTAACAAGAATTTCCCTGGTTGTAAAATCACGCGTTTTGGGCTAATTTGCTGGAAGATATCTTGACTTCAAAAGGGAACATTTTTAAAATTTGTTTTAAAAATGTGTGAATTGCAGTAAAAGATCTAAATTTTATTTAAAACTAAAATTTACTACAGCCACAAAAAAGCCGTTAAAATTTTTATCCGAATTTTAACGGATTTTCATGGTTCGTAGTAAATTTTAGTTTCAAATAAAATTTAGGTTATTCTTCCCTTCATACATTTTTAACAGAAATTCATACATCATACATACATACAATCGGACTAATTTTCTGACTGTCTCCGTAAAGACGCCACGAGTTGCCAGGAACCGGATAAAACTAGTTTAGCGAAGAGTCGGCAAAAACAGGAATAAGTGGCGAGTGTCGCTACCGTCTAATAATTCTACCGTGGTACTGTTTTCATTGACAGTGTTTGCTCTGATGCTGTCGTCCTAAATCAGGGCGTGCCTCAGGGCAGTATATTGTGATATTTCTATTTTTAATCTATACTGCAGATTTGTGCTATTTCATAAAATCATGTTCATCTTATCAGTACGCGGACGACACACAAAATAGTATATTGTACAACGAGCATGGAATGACATGCATTTCCTACGAGTATGACGTTTGCAGCACGAGCCGCAGGCGAGTGCTGCAAATCATACGAGTAGGAAATGGTTACTCAATGCGAGTTTTACACTATACTTTTTCTACGAATGTTAATGTTACATAAAATGGGATTAGTAATATTTTCATTTTTAAGATGTCAAAATAATAATTGTCATTTACTTTTTATTTCGAATTGTATGCGATTACTATGGCGTATTGACGCGGCGCCGGTCAACGCCACCTTTGTAAAAATATACCCGTGCACATTGGGAATTTTGTAGTTGAATCACCATGGTGATTGAGGCACAATGAAAATGTGTAAAAAAACAATGCACTATGTTCCGAAATTACTATTGAACATACAATAATAGTTATTTGTGTACCAAGGCCGTAATGTTGATCTTTTTTGGCCGAATCTGAAATTTCAGGTGAGGACAAAAAAGATCATACGGCCGAGGTGCACACAAAATTTTTTAAGCGAGGGTCTCATCAAGTAGGTAACAACTTTTTTTTACAATTTTGTTTCTAAACAAAGACGAAACTGGAAGATTAGATTCAAATTTTTATTAACCAAATGAAAAGTGTATTATTAAGTAACAAAGATGTGTACAGAATTACTTACAGTAAGTATTATAAACAGAAGTTGTATCACTGTCACTCATTTTTCTTTTTAACAGTTTTTTATCACAGTATATCCCGTATAATGTGGTTTTTATTATTTGTTATTTATTTTAAATTTCATTTCACTGACAGAAACGGAAAGCTTGTTTTATGGGTAAATAATCCAAACATGCAAATTAAGTGTGTCTAGTAGGCCGCCTTCATAATTTGACAATCTTAACATCGGACGTGGAAATAACTCAAATAAGCAAATTAAATGTGTCTAGTAGGCTGCCCTCATAATGACTTTGTTTGCAAAAGCGGCTGTAAAGTAAAAAAGCGCCCGTAAAGTAAAAAAGCGGCCAAAAAAATACACTTCAGGGACGTTAATAGATCCGTAAAACTTCATTTGTTGTGACACTCGCTTAAAAAGGATTTTATTGACATTCGTAGAAAAATATTTTTCTTTTTATATGCCTGATTTGTATCCGGCTTTGGTGAAGATTAACACTGATCTAAGGATAAGTTTTTGTGATGCGTCTCTTGCGCTTATAGATGGAAGTTTCTCTGCTCTTTTCCTATCCCATTGGAAAAATAATCCAAACTTCTTATTGAAAACTTAAATATCTGTACCTACATAAGGACATTCCGAGTAGCAATACTAAGTTGAAGCTCTACGACTCTCTAATAATTTCATATACATATTTATATCCTATTCTAGTGTAGTTTACTGGCCGCCAATTTAAATTCTAGATGAGAAAAGTTTACAAAGACTACAGAATACCTGTAATTATTCTATTTAGATACAATTTAAGTACGATCATATCTCTGAGAGCTTTTCTAACTCTGGCTGGCTTAATCTGGATGAACGATTTCGACTCCAGTTTGCACGATTTCTTTACAGGTTGGATAAATCACAGTGTCCCTCCTACCTCAGTAGCAAAATCGACAAGCGTAGTGATATCCACGAACGTAACACGCGGCACTGTAATTTATTCAGTGCTCCTCGCCACACAACTGATCTGTTCCAAAGATCATTTAGTTTCAACGCCGCTAAATTGTTTAATTCTATCCCGGGTGACCTAAAGAATCTCCCTGGCCTGGGAGGGTTCAACGAAGGCATATTATTATATTGGAAAATAGATAATTGATTAACTACCTTTTTTGTTTTTTTCCTCCTTTTTGTTCTTTTTAGTGCTCCGTGAAACGGAAAACTAAAACACTTCGTTGTCCGTCCGTCCGTCTGTCTGGCACAGGCGATTTTCTGTGAAATTCTTCGACGTAAAAATTTGAAATTTAGCACAGAGGCAGAGTGTGGTGGCTCAATTATAGCCGTGAAGTACAAAAGTTAAATTTTGACTTTGGGGGTTAATTTCAGGGGGTTAATTGGGAAACGAAAAAAAACATTCTTCGAGGGCATCGTGTAGGGTGTCAAATGAAAGCTTATTAAAGTACGAATTAAAAAGCATAAAAAAACGTATTTTTTATGCTTTTTTTAAACATTAAAAACTCTTAAAAAGTGCTGTCCCCCACCCTTATCACCAAAAGGATCGCTCAGAAAAATCTGAAAAAATCACGAACATTGAGAATCAGGTGTAAATTGAGCGAAAATTATCAGAATTGAAAAATTCTAGCGCGATCAATTGTTACAAAAACAATTTAATTGTGTTTTTCCTTATAACTGCTTGACCATGGGTTGTAGAGAACAAGATTTTCGACAAATGAATATTTCTCACGATGTTAAGGAACAATGTTTGTCGTTTTTCAAAACTTTTAATCTGGCTCAGTCGAAACGCTCCCCACTCGCGCTTACGCGAAGTGATACGGCGTTGGGCCCGACGACGGCGGCTGCGCGGCGCGGCGCGGCGGGTAGCGAGGCAGATGGGCGAAGATCGGGCGGCTGAGGTTTGCTCAGGTTAAGTTAAGATGCTTGGCCGTCTACTACGTAATGTTTAATAATTAATTTATTTTTTTAATTTACATTACTATAATTATGTCAATTCTTACACTTTTGTTGTGGTTCTACATAATACCGCAAACTTCAAGTAGCGCCACTATTACTGATATAATATATCCTTGTATTACTCTTGTTTTTATAAATAAAAGCAATTGATTATTATTATTATTGGTATTATTCTCATTATTATTATTAAGTCATGCGTAATACTAGCTGCTCGATAACGAAACTGCGACGGATTGTTTCAAAACATTTCATTAGTCTAATCTTCAACGGTTGAATTTTTTTTTACAAAAAGAACGGGTCCCATTTTTCATGGTAAGGTACGGGATACGCTACAAATACAGTATTCAATAATATGTAAAAGATATAACTTATACGTAAGCGAAGCCGCGGGTAAAAGCTAATTTTCTATAAAAAACCAATCACTTTCCGGTGTAGACACATAAAAAGGACTTTATTCACTTTAAATTTTCCCAGTTAAATATTTCATTACAGCTCGCCGAAACATATTACTTTTTGATTACCTACGTAAATTCCACTTAAAGCGAATAACCCAACTTTAACGTTTAAAAGTGATAAAAAGTTCTAAACACGTATGAATACACTTGTCAAAAAAGATTAAATACACACAATTGTGTTTACTTAGGTTATTTATCTAGTGAAAGTTGGAACCAATAAAACCCCGAGAGAGGTTTTAGAGTATCTTTTTCATTTTTTTCCATCGGTAAACAGCAGGAGCAGCAGGATACTGTAAATGGGTTTGAATGATAAACTTAGTTTTTTTGACATAAGGTATTCTAATACAGACCTTAAGCGATTCATAGGATAAGAATTCTATTTATTATTTGAAAACACTGCATATTTTCTTGGGTTCTAAACATTTTTTGGCAACCAGTAAGAACCCAACTTGTTAAAATTTAGCAAAAAACGTCATTTATTAACCGTTAAATCTATTTAAGAAGGCTTCGATAAAGGACAATGTATGAATATTGTTAGTCAGTTAATCAGAAAAGCTAGTTGATAACTTGACCCTCAGAAAATAAAAATACAACATATACAGGGTGTTCCTAAATATGTTTGGTGGGATTTTAGATAAAAAATTTATATAAATACTTTGTTTTCCACATACGTGTGTTAACTCAAATTTTTTTCTGGTTTTTAAAATTTATAGTACTGATTCTACTTTGACACATTAGTTTCAGACTTTGGACAAAACTAAATGTATTCACTTTTTATTATAAATAAGTATCCACATAGGCCGAGTTTACAAAAATTCAGGGGGGGGGGCTCACGTGTTCGTCGAATAGAAATGGTGTTTAAACAGGCGCGGATTTGGGGGATAAAGCCTTGTACAAAAATTATTTCAATAGCGAATTTTATAACAATTAATATTGTAACATAAACATTAACCATTTGTACATATTTGACAAAAAAATACAAACCATCATTTGCCGTCTATGTAAGGTCTTTGAAATGAATTATACCACAAAAATATGAATAATAGTTCAATACTAATATGTAACATCAAAAATGCAAACCTTTTTAGGCTTTTTTTAATTTACATGCGCTTAGATTGTTTCTGAAAACATTTCTCGCACATCTCACTGCCATCTTACTAAAATTTGCGCCGGATTGTTTTGGCTTCTAAAGGAAACAGATAACCAAATCGTTTTTTTTTTGTCAAAAAACATCTCTTTTGAATTTTTTTTTCTCAAAGAACAGCTTTTTGGAAAACGGATGACGAAATTTTTCAAAAATATTTTGTCGAAAACACATACCTACTATTTCGAACGTACATTTTTTTCAGAATTGTCCTGACTGCTTTTTCAAAGATACCTTTCTGAAAACTGATTTATGAAAAATTTTCAAAATTTCTCAAAAATACGTATTTCGAAAGTATATTTTCTGAAAAACGTCTTAAAAAAATATTTCTTTAAAAAATATTTACATTTTCCGAAAAAAAATATTTACATTTTCCGAAAATGTATTTTTTTTAAAGTATTTAGAAAATTAAATTATGAACTTTAGCAGCTTAGATAATGTTAATAAAAACGAGACGAAAAAAGATTCTGAACAAACCCAAACGAACCTTTATACGTACTTTCTCGTGAGTTACTTTTTCAAAAAGCCGTTGCTGAAAATAATTAATATTCGAACAAATTTAATTTCGAAGATGTTCTCTGGAAAAATTTATTTTTGAAAAGTGTTTTAAAAAATGGAAACATTGGTTTTAGAAAAACTGTACTTTCGTAAGTACTCCTATATCCCCCCAAATGAGCAAAAGGCATAAATAAAAAAAAATGCTACAATATTTACACTCATTGACATGAACCAAAAAAAAAAAAGAATGAAACTTTTAGTGTGTTGCATTTTGTTGACATCCTGCAAATTATGTAATAAAATATTCGTATCTTAAAGCTCTTAGTAAACACAGCTTATTTTCTTTTCTTCGTCTTAAAACAATAGTTTTAAATTTGGCAACAGTAATTTACAAGAATTTACCAACCGAATATTACCACAGATCCATATATTACTCAGAAATATTACTTCAGCTAAGAACTTCCAAAGAATCCAATATGAATGCAGATTTGTAACGGCCGACCGACTTAAACCGCTTTGGCTTTCAAACACTTTTAGATATTCTAACTTCGCATTTTCTTTTCAGGATGTAAATATTACTTGGATTTTAAATCGCGATCGATTTATCCCCTTCTTTGTATCGTAGCTGGATTGAAGAAAAGAACCTTTCTTAGTTAAATAACAGTTTCTTTGGTAATAACTGTATGAGTTTGTGTTATAAAAACAAATTTTCATGACAATATCTAACTTTTTGGCAAGGAGTTTATTAGTCTTTATATAGCATCGTAACTCAAGAACAAGTTAGCAGATTGAAGTGCGCTTTTATTTCTTGAAGAAAATTTTCTGTGGAAAGTTTTAAAAATACTGCAGTAGTTTCAAAAGAATGTGTTTGTTTTACTTTTAAATTGTTTTTAATTAAACTAATGCAGGAAGCAAAAAAATGATATGTCCATTTTTTATATGTTTGGAGAAACTTGCCGGTGATTTTCTTTCTAGCAATAAATATTTCTGAAGAGGGTCGAAAGGAAAATGACCGAAACGTTAAAATTAACTACAAATAAAACAAATAAAAAGTATGTAAAGATCAACATACAATTTTTAATTTTATCCAGGACTAATAAAACCCAAGAATAAATAAAATACATTAGAAAAGTCCAAGAAAAAGAAACAAACCTCAACATATATATATATATATATACAGGGTGATTGATGGTGAGTGGCCTATTAGAAGTTCTGGCGAACTAGTCAACGGATCACTTTGAAAATTTGGTAGTTTACATAAGTGGACATGACCTTTCTTTTAAAATTATTTTTGGCCTTGCGGTGTTGCCGCTTCTACTGAAAAGTATTAGCACCTATGATAATTTAAATGGAACACCCGGTATATTATATTTTTTTTAGAATCCCTGTTGGTTTGTTAATAAGTTTCGTTAACATATTCCTATGTCTATCTAGTATCGTTGTCGAGATAATAATTATTTTCTTCTTTTTTTCTCGGAAAACATGGTAGTCAATAAGGGCTGATATTTTTGAACTCATGACAGATAGGACACTAGAATTTGGTGGAGAGCTAGGTAATACCACGAGGCTATTCACTCGGTGTCCAAATCGTAGTTATATTTGTACAGGGTGTTTCAAAAATAAACATATTTTGATGGTTTGGAAAAATGATTAAAAGTACATTTTTTTAAATGGAACACCCTGTATTTTAACCGCGGTCCTAAAAGCTCTGTAAATTTCCTATCTTTCAATATATCATGTCCCTATACCTATCTCGAATAGTTTTTGACTTATTAGCATTTATTTGGACAATTTAACTATTACAGATAACATTCACGAGTTATTAGGAAAATTTGAAAAGTAGCCTTTGGAAACTGTTGTTTTTAAATGGATGACACTTTTCTATTATTTATTCCGTTTCGTTGTCAGTTGGTTGCCGTACTTGAAAATTCTAATTTAAGGTTTTAAGAGAAATGGAAGAAAACAATAATTATTCAAATACAGTACTTATGAATTTATTTGTTTTACATGGTCAGTGTGATAAGATCATTAGTCGTACTTGTAGAAAATTCAATGAAATGTATCCAAATTTGCCATCAATGAACAATAAGAAATTTAGACGAATTCAAAGCAATTTCAAAAATTTTGGTTCTTCCTTGAAAGTTCCCAGAAATTTACCCAGACCTGTAACATCTAGTGAGGACAACGAAATTAACGTTTTGGCTTATTTTCATGCCTATCCGCAGGCTTCAATAAGATGTGCCAAAGAAGATTTGGGCTTAACCTATTTCTGCGTGCAAAAAATATTGGCTAAACATAATATGCATGATTATAAGTATACCAAAGTTCAATGTCTTAAGCCTGAGGACTGTCCACAAAGAGTTTTATTTTGCGAAAACTTGTTAGTTCATATTCAGGAAGATCCACAATTTTTAAGGAAAATCATTTGGACTGATGAATCAAAATTTTCTCGCGAAGGAATTTTTAATAGGAAAAATATTCATTATTGGGCGAAGGAAAATCCTCATGTAACGAGAGATACTGGATTTCAAGAAAATTTTCGATTTAATGTTTTTTGTGTAATGATGGACAACAAAATTCAATATTTGATATATGATGAAAATTTAACTTCCAGAAAATACTTAGAAATTTTAACTACATTTGTCGAAAATTTCGTGGACAACCTTCCTCTCGCCCAGTATCGCAGCTGCTGGTACCAATTGGACGGGGCTCCCGCTCACTGCACTGACGAAGTTAGTGCGGAAATACAGAGAATGTTTGAAGATCGTTGGTTCAGGCGTTTGGGACCTTGGAATTGGCCTGCAAGGTCCCCAGATTTAACACCTCTGGATTTTTACCTTTGGGGCACTCTCAAGAATATTATTTACAAGACACCGGTAAATTCAAGGGAAGAGTTAGAAGATCGGGTGAATCGGGCATTTCAAAATTTGGATGCTGGTGAACTTAGACTTGCTACTGGACATGGTGTAAACAAGCGAATTTTAAAATGCTTAGATGTCAACGGCCAACGTTTTGAACATTTATTAAAAACTAATTAAATGTTTTTTACTTTTTTCTTGGTAATTATGTTAGAAGTCAAAAAAATATTATTATGTACACTACAACTTAAATATGATTAAGTAATTTTAAGCATTTAAGAATTTACTAATTGTTTAAAATTTGTCTAAATTTCTTATTGTTCATTGATGGCAAATTTGGATACATTTCATTGAATTTTCTACAAGTACGACTAATGATCTTATCACACTGACCATGTAAAACAAATAAATTCATAAGTACTGTATTTGAATAATTATTGTTTTCTTCCATTTCTCTTAAAACCTTAAATTAGAATTTTCAAGCACGGCAACCAACTGACAACGAAACGGAATAAATAATAGAAAAGTGTCATCCATTTAAAAACAACAGTTTCCAAAGGCTACTTTTCAAATTTTCCTAAAAACTCGTGAATGTTATCTGTAATAGTTAAATTGTCCAAATAAATGCTAATAAGTCAAAAACTATTCGAGATAGGTATAGGGACATGATATATTGAAAGATAGGAAATTTACAGAGCTTTTAGGACCGCGGTTAAAATACAGGGTGTTCCATTTAAAAAAATGTACTTTTAATCATTTTTCCAAACCATCAAAATATGTTTATTTTTGAAACACCCTGTACAAATATAACTACGATTTGGACACCGAGTGAATAGCCTCGTGGTATTACCTAGCTCTCCACCAAATTCTAGTGTCCTATCTGTCATGAGTTCAAAAATATCAGCCCTTATTGACTACCATGTTTTCCGAGAAAAAAAGAAGAAAATAATTATTATCTCGACAACGATACTAGATAGACATAGGAATATGTTAACGAAACTTATTAACAAACCAACAGGGATTCTAAAAAAAATATAATATACCGGGTGTTCCATTTAAATTATCATAGGTGCTAATACTTTTCAGTAGAAGCGGCAACACCGCAAGGCCAAAAATAATTTTAAAAGAAAGGTCATGTCCACTTATGTAAACTACCAAATTTTCAAAGTGATCCGTTGACTAGTTCGCCAGAACTTCTAATAGGCCACTCACCATCAATCACCCTGTATATATATATATATATATATATATATATATATATATATATATATATATATATATATATATATATATATATATATAATATTATATATATATTCTTTTTCTTGGACTTTTCTAATGTATTTTATTTATTCTTGGGTTTTATTAGTCCTGGATAAAATTAAAAATTGTATGTTGATCTTTACATACTTTTTATTTGTTTTATTTGTAGTTAATTTTAACGTTTCGGTCATTTTCCTTTCGACATTCCTCAGAAATATTTATTGCTAGAAAGAAAATCATCGGCAAGTTTCTCCAAACATATAAAAAATGGACATATCATTTTTTTTGCTTCCTGCATTAGTTTAATTAAAAACAATTTAAAAGTAAAACAAACACATTCTTTTGAAACTACTGCAGTATTTTTAAAACTTTCCACAGAAAATTTTCTTCAAGAAATAAAAGCGCACTTCAATCTGCTAACTTGTTCTTGAGTTCGGCAAATGTAGGGCGTAGAGTGGTTTCCGAAATATAAATATATAATATGACGAAATGTATGGGAATTAGGACAAAAATATGAAAATAACATATTTTCCCCGCGCCCCGCCCGTAAAAGCTAGCCTACTACTGGTTTTCCATTAAATTTTGAATGTCTATTCACTGGTTAATTCTTTTCAGTGCCCATTAAAGACCAATTCATAAATAAATTTTATTTTCTGAGGGACCCAATAAAGAAAAATTTTTACGACGCGAACACCGATCGACGGGATAAAATCGTTTGTGCTTTGAAGACATTCAAATATCCGGCATCCTGATGTTTTTAAAAACATATTTATGACTCCAAAAACATAATTTAATCCACCTCAACTTTTAAATTAAAACCAAAAAAGAAAGTTTTAAATTTTTTACATCTGAGGGAGGAAGAGGAAATATGCATGCATTCCAAATAAATCCGAATTGTTTTTTTATATTCTCAACATAAATTAAATATTTACGGCGATTGTGTTCAACCTTTTTTTTGTGATGGTTTTTATTAAGAAATAAAAATATTTTTTATAAAAATTTTCAAACTTCAAAACCGTGATCCTATTGGTTGTGACGTCACATGCCATGTTAATATATAATGGCTAGTGCAATTCCAGTGTTAATTTGCTTTCTTGATTATTTCCCAGAGGTTAGGAGATTTCGTGGATAAGAAACGTTACATTTAAATGAAAGAAATGTTTAATAATGACCGGAATGAAATTTGTGCGAGGGAAATCGGATGTTGCTAAATTGCTTGTATGATGAATGGCCGCTTATTTCTCTTTAAAATTTCGTAACAAATACTTATTATTTATTGTAACATAAAACTAAATGTACAGCAAAATGTTTACTTGAGTTTAACTATACTGACCTTTAATGGTACCTTATTGCGGAAGATTTTTGATTACCATTGCACTAGATATGTACTTTCTTCCAATATCGGTTGTTCTGCGCACGTGAAAAATGAGGTTTTCAGAGAACTTGTACTGGTATTTTTGCATATTTATTTTTTATCTAAGACATCCCACGTAGTGTTGAATTCAGAAGGTAGCCCAGGGAAGTCCCCCCGGAGAATGTCCGTAAAATAAAGAAATTGATTTGCTCAAAGCATAGTTTACCTACATTGTTTTACTAATTCAATTACCAAAACTTCAGATGAGCAGGTTAACTTAATTATTGTTAATTTTATCCCCCCCCCCCATATGGAATGTTCCTTCCTACCGGAAAAAATGTCTGGATTCAACACTGATCCCACGTAGACTTCAAACCTAAGCACTAACATACCGTGGGCGTCTAAAAAAGGGAAATGTAGTGTATTAACACGGTCATTTTCCTTTCGACATTCTTCAGAAATATTTATTGCTAGAAAGAAAATCATCGGCAAGTTTCTCCAAACATATAAAAAATGGACATATCATTTTTTTTGCTTCCCGCATTAGTTTAATTAAAAACAATTTAAAAGTAAAACAATCACATTCTTTTGAAACTACTGCAGTATTTTTCAAACTTTCCACAGAAAATTTTCTTCAAGAAATAAAAGCGCACTTCAATCTGCTAACTTGTTCTTGAGTTCGGCAAATGTAGGACGTAGAGTGGTTTCCGAAATATAAATATATAATATGACGAAATGTATGGGAATTAGGACAGAAATATGAAAATAACATATTTTCCCCGCGCCCCGCCCGTAAAAGCTAGCCTACTACTGGTTTTCCATTAAATTTTGAATGTCTATTCACTGGTTAATTCTTTTCAGTGCCCATTAAAGACGAATTCATAAATAAATTTTATTTTCTGAGGGACCCAATAAAGAAAAATTTTTACGACGCGAACACCGATCGACGGGATAAAATCGTTTGTGCTTTGAAGACATTCAAATATCCGGCATCCTGATGTTTTTAAAAACATATTTATGACTCCAAAAACAGAATTTAATCCACCTCAACTTTTAAATTAAAACCAAAAAAGAAAGTTTTAAATTTTTTACATCTGAGGGAGGAAGAGGAAATATGCATGCATTCCAAATAAATCCGAATTGTTTTTTTATATTCTCAACATAAATTAAATATTTACGGCGATTGTGTTCAACCATTTTTTTTGTGATGGTTTTTATTAAGAAATAAAAATATTTTTTATAAAAATTTTCAAACTTGAAAACCGTGATCCTATTGGTTGTGACGTCACATGCCATGTTAATATATAATGGCTAGTGCAATTCCAGTGTTAATTTGTTTTCTTGATTATTTCCCAGAGGTTAGGAGATTTCGTGGATAAGAAACGTTACATTCAAATGAAAGAAATGTTTAATAATGACCGGAATGAAATTTGTGCGAGGGAAATCGGATGTTGCTAAATTGCTTGTATGATGAATGGCCGCTTATTTCTCTTTAAAATTTCGTAACAAATACTTATTATTTATTGTGACATAAAAAGAAATGTACAGCAAAATGTTTACTTGAGTTTAACTATACAGACCTTTAATGATACCTTATTGCGGAAGATTTTTGATTACCATTGCACTAGATATGTACTTTCTTCCAATATCGGTTGTTCTGCGCACGTGAAAAATGAGGTTTTCAGAGAACTTGTACTGGTATTTTTGCATATTTATTTTTTATCTAAGACATCCCACGTAGTGTTGAATTCAGAAGGTAGCCCAGGGAAGTCCCCCCGGAGAATGTCCGTAAAATAAAAAAATTGATTTGCTCAAAGCATAGATTACCTACATTGTTTTACTAATTCAATTACCAAAACTTCAGATGAGCAGGTTAACTTAATTATTGTTAATTTTATCCCCCCCCCCCCCCAATAGGAATGTTCCTTCCTACCGGAAAAAAATGTCTGGATTCAACACTGATCCCACGTAGACTTCAAACCTAAGCACTAACATACCGTGGGCGTCTAAAAAAGGGAAATGTAGTAACACGGGATTTAAATTTGGTGGTTGGGACTGGAAGGGAAAACATCTGAAGGCAATTTGTTCCATAATCTGAAGACCCTAGGTATGAATGAGCGCGAGAAGTGGTCTGTTCTAAGCTTTTATAGCTGGACAGTAAAGAGATGCATACGTAACGCGCCTCTTGTTGTTCTGTTAGGAACGGTCAAGGGGGAAATAATACCGGCTAGTTCTTCAGAGAAAAATCCGTGGAAGTACCGGTAGAAAAGGGATAAATCCCCTATAGCGCGGCGATGAGCGAGAGAAGGGAGTTCTCTTGTGTGGACTGGGCCATTGATGAGTCGAATTGGATAGAACCAAGGATGTTGTGTCGAAGGTGATGCCGCTCCCGTTATGTGGGAGCAGTACTCTAGGTTAGGCATTATTAAGGAAACATAAAAAGTGTTCAAGTTGGAAGGGGAGAAGTATTTTCTGGATCTAAAGAGAAAACCAAGCATTTTAGCTGCCGATGTGGCTACTGAAGTAATGGGTTTGTGCCAGCTGAGATCATGCTCGACAGCGATGCCAACATGATCGAACGTTGCATTGCTCTGAAGGACTTGGCCTTTCATGTCGATGGTGTAAGCCTTGCCAGATTTTTTGAGTCACTGGGTTTTGGAGGCGTTGAACTGAACAAGGTTGTTGGCACCCCAGTCTAAGATTAATTAATGATCTAGGGAAAGGGATAGGTGCATAGATCTGCGTCTATTATTTAGCTCTTGGTTCGAGACTTGACTGGAGAAGTGAGTATTGGAGTGGAGAGTACTATCGTAAGCATATCTGTGCATGGGATTGGTAGTTGAAGAGAGCAGGTCATTAATGTAAAGAAGAAATAGGGTTGGTGCCAGGACTAAACCTTGGAGGACGCCAGCATTGATAGGATGGAAGTTAGATACGTGATCATCAACCACGTCAGATATGGGCTGATTAGAGAGGAAGCTATCGATCCAGGTACATAGTTTGGTAGGAAGACCATAAGAAGGTAGTTTGTTGAGGAGTGCGGCATGCCATACCATGTTGGTCAAATGCCTTGGAAATATCAAGAGAAACAATTTGATATTCGCCATGAATTTTGAAAAACTGGTTCCAGTTATGTGTAACAAAGCTAAGGAGATCAGCTGTGGATGTTTGGTGACGAAATCCGTACTGTCTGTCCTGGATGATTTTGTGTTTTTCTATATATTTTAGAAATTGCAAGTTGATCGCTTTCTCCGCACCTTTGCTGATAAAGAGAGAAGGGAGATAGGTCTACAATTGGATGGAAGAAACTTTGAACCTTTCTTTGGGTCAGGCTGTACACGAGCAGTCGTCCAGCTATTTGGAAAGAGACAAGAGATCTGGAAGAGATGAGGTAAGATGGGTGCAAGTTTTGGAGCGCATGTTTTTAGAACAATTGCTGGTATACCATCCAGGCCGGAGGACTTTTTTGGTGTCAAGGGATAGAAGAATTTTTTGAACTTGTTTGATTGGGTTTGATTGGGTTTGCTTACGTCAGATATGGGCTGATTAGAGAGGAAGCTATCGATCCAGGTACATAGTTTGGTAGGAAGACCATAAGAAGGTAGTTTGTTGAGGAGTGCGGCATGCCATACCATGTTGGTCAAATGCCTTGGAAATATCAAGAGAAACAATTTGATATTCGCCATGAATTTTGAAAAACTGCTTCCAGTTATGTGTAACAAAGCTAAGGAGATCAGCTGTGGATGTTTGGTGACGAAATCCGTACTGTCTGTCCTGGATGATTTTGTGTTTTTCTATATATTTTAGAAATTGCAAGTTGATCGCTTTCTCCGCACCTTTGCTGATAAAGAGAGAAGGGAGATAGGTCTACAATTGGATGGAAGAAACTGTGAACCTTTCTTTGGGTCAGGCTGTACACGAGCAGTCGTCCAGCTATTTGGAAAGAGACAAGAGATCTGGAAGAGATGAGGTAAGATGGGTGCAAGTTTTGGAGCGCATGTTTTTAGAACAATTGCTGGTATACCATCCAGGCCGGAGGACTTTTTTGGTGTCAAGGGATAGAAGAATTTTTTGAACTTGTTTGATTGGGTTTGATTGGGTTTGCTTACGTCAGATATGGGCTGATTAGAGAGGAAGCTATCGATCCAGGTACATAGTTTGGTAGGAAGACCATAAGAAGGTAGTTTGTTGAGGAGTGCGGCATGCCATACCATGTTGGTCAAATGCCTTGGAAATATCAAGAGAAACAATTTGATATTCGCCATGAATTTTGAAAAACTGCTTCCAGTTATGTGTAACAAAGCTAAGGAGATCAGCTGTGGATGTTTGGTGACGAAATCCGTACTGTCTGTCCTGGATGATTTTGTGTTTTTCTATATATTTTAGAAATTGCAAGTTGATCGCTTTCTCCGCACCTTTGCTGATAAAGAGAGAAGGGAGATAGGTCTACAATTGGATGGAAGAAACTTTGAACCTTTCTTTGGGTCAGGCTGTACACGAGCAGTCGTCCAGCTATTTGGAAAGAGACAAGAGATCTGGAAGAGATGAGGTAAGATGGGTGCAAGTTTTGGAGCGCATGTTTTTAGAACAATTGCTGGTATACCATCCAGGCCGGAGGACTTTTTTGGTGTCAAGGGATAGAAGAATTTTTTGAACTTGTTTGACCTTAAGTATTATGTCGGGCATTTTATAGGGTATAGACGTAGCGGTTGGAAATCCATTCATGTCATTCTAAACCAAATATGGCGGACGACACAAGATGGCAGATTACCTTTTTTTACAACCCCCTTGACATTTGTATCAAATGAGAGAGTTTGACGCATGGAATACGATAAGCTGTGGGACGTCATTGTAAACCCAATATGGCGGATGCCACAAGATGGCGGATTACCGTTTTCTTCACAACCCCATTTATATGGGTATTAAATGAAAGGGTTTGATGAGTAGAATACGAAACAGGTAAAATGTCTTGTAATAGTGATGCATTATCAAAAATGCTTAGGTTAAGATGTACCTAAAAATTTAAAAATAAAATCTTGTAAGAATTACTTTTTAAAAACAAGCTTTTATTATTTAGATGTACTAAAACGAGAATAATAGGTATAGTTTTTTCATTGTGGCAATGCTAAATGCTATTTATAAGTGGACGTAGTTCATGTGGGTCGATCCTAATAAAAGTATTATCAAAGTTATCACTGAAACAGATATAATATCTTATGTTAAATTTATAGTCTTAAAGAAAGTGAATAGAAAAGAAAAAAATTCATACTTAGATATCTACTTACAATTTCTGCCAAACAAAATTAATGTCTGGATGAACTTTTCGCGCGCTACAAGCTTTTAAGACCATAAATATAACATAATATGTTATATCTGTTTCAGTGATAACTTTGATACTACTTTTATTAGGATCCACCCACGCGAACTACGTCCACTTATAAATACCATTCAGCATTGCCACAATGAAAAAACTGTACTTATTTTTTTCGTTTTAGTACATCTAAATAATAAAAGCTTGTTTTTAAAAAGTATTTTTTAGAAGATTTTATATTTGTTTATCTTTTGACGTTACTTTTGGGTTTGTAATGACTTCCTTAAGGGAATTATGCAAGAAAAAATAAATGCATATTCCGTATTTCGGAGCTTTAATTACGATTCTCTGCTTTTGTGTATAGCGTTGTTTGCACAAACTAGTTAAGCGGGGCATAAAAATAAGCTAACATATAATTGTAAGCAACTTAAGCATAAAACAGAAAAAATCACATTTATATGACCGCTTAAATTTAAGTATCGTTTAGACAGTTTGTGCAAACGGCCGTTACTTTTAATGAAATCTTTCGCTTATCAACAAATCCGAACTCTGTTATCTCTTATTACCTTTCCTAAATATCTTATTTTTTAAAAGAAATCCCTAAACTTCCAAACAACTGATGCGAATGGAAATTCGAAGGGAGTGGATAAAACCGTTCGAGCTCTCAGATATCCGAAATTGGCATTTTTCCCTTGGAGTGTAAATATTATTCAGCCCGGCAAGCAATATATCTCCAGCTTTGTATCCAAGTCAGGTTAGGGAAAGGAAGCCTTTCTATTCCTATAATTTGATATCTTGACGCAAATTTGGCAGAAGTATTGGGACCGACAGTTAGTCACTAGGTATTATCGATATTTGGTAAATAACAATGTTACCTTTACAATGAAAATAACGCACGTTTAAAATAACGGCATAAAATCAGTGGTACAAATGCAAGTAAATCCATGGTAACTGTGATAATATATGTATGTAGCATGTACAAGTACTACACAATTTTAAAATTTATCAGGTTCAAAAGAAGTTATTTGCTGTGCATCATATTTTACAGGCAAATTTTATTTATAAGAATATCATTTCTAAAGTCTTGCGCCAGTGTAAGCTTAAATATTAAAGTTGGTACTTCATGGGCCATTCTTGTATTTGCATATCTCTCGATCCCATATTTGGATAGGGGATGAAAGTATACGTTTTATTACAATTGTTGACTGTAAAAAGGATCTTCAACGAAATAATGTTCATTCAGCTGTCAATTTCCAAATGTCTCTCTTTACATGAAGTATATTTTATGTTTTCTATCCGTTTGTTTTCTATATAAAAACGTTTTATTCGAAATTTAAAATAAAGAAACTAGATGAGGGTGCCGTTACAAGCCTCATGGTATCTAATTAGTAATTAATTACTCAAAATTATTAAACTGATTTTTGAAAACTCATTTTTTTTGAAATGATATTTTAATATAGTTTCTAAAATTTTGTCAAAATTGTACTCATACCCATCCTAATTAAAACAATATTTTAGCTGGATGTGTGAGTCGGATTTCCCCAGTACACCCACGGTAGATAGTACTTAGACTTCGGTCTTCGTGGGCTGTCAAAAGATAAATAAGGTTGCTGATGAATTCTTATTGTAGATATTCCATTTAAAGAGTATTACCATAGTACAAAGAAAGAACGCCTAAACTGATAAAAATAGAGATGTGAATTCGTAATAAAATAGTTTTCAAAAATAATAATTTTGTAATCGTCCCAAAATCTATAAATACATAATAATATATTAAGCAGTCAAGAGACAATTTCAATTATATATACTTATATATATATATATATATATATATATATATATATATATATATATATATATATATATATATATATATATATATATATACCAGACATCCAAATATGAAAATCATATTTTAGATTTTAATCGAAAACTCCGATTCCCAGTCATTTGACAAGATAAAAAAAAAGAATTTTAACAAGCAATCGATTTACGATTAAAGAAGGTTAGGTTCAGTGAATTGAACGTCCGCATAGTGAATAAATAAACTTTGTAATTCTTCATTCAAGGTCACTACTTAAGATTTTGAACCAACTTCTGTGTAAAGTACGATCAATGTTTAAAAGAAGCCTCCTCAAATCAAATTTTTCTTAATTGAAGCTCCATTTCATTGTGTAAGAGAGTATTTCGACGTACTTATTAGGCTACGACTATGATATATTTATTGATGTGGACTCAACTTATTTATTTTAAATATAGTATGTAGTTCCCTTTATCATATTATTTCATTGTGAATCATATTTTACAAAGTTTGTTATTCATGTCTGTGACCTGTGGAATTTAGTGCATTTTTTTAATACTCTTAAATTATGTGACAAGTCCCACACCTCTGAAGAGGTAGTTATTGTAATTATTCACAAGTGGAACAAATAAAATTTATTTATATACTCATTTGTGTGCCAAAAATTACAAACTGAGCTTAACTTAATAAAAAATAAAGATAAAATTAAGAATTAATGAACTTAATGATTTAAACGTAAGAATTATAACCTGTAGGAATCGGCCACAAAGTGATTTTCTCGTAGTAGCAGCATAAATTTAAATTATGAGTAAAGTTATACCGGACGAATAAGTGACGCCGAGGAGTCCTCGGTTATCATACCGTAATCGGAATACGACAGCCAATATGACTTGTAAGTGGCAGGGCGCTATAATAGGTAATGACAATAAAATTTTTAAATAATGCGATTCAGCCGACCGCTCCAAATGTTTGAGGAATATGACAGATGGCCAAGATGGCGACCCCGAGAGCAACATTACTATCTAAAATGCTATTACAAGTGATCACGAAACAGCGAGTGAGCTTTCTGGTGATGATTCTGATGACCAAGATGAGATGCAGGTTACTGAAAGTGAGGACGACAGGGACACAAGGTATTCAAGTCAAAAATATTTTTACGGAAAAAAACAGATACAAATGGGCTGCCACTGAACCAATTGGAAATGTAAGAACACCAGCTCACAATTTATTGAGGCTGGTGTACCAGAAATTGTACCACTGTTCTTTTCTCGCAAGATATCCTTTATTAGCTTGCGTGAGGTTTGGCACTCATGAAGAGAGAATACAAAGAGTAAAAACTCAACCGGCTGCTGGGATTTTTGAAAAATTTAATTAAAACTCGCAATCAGCTTACGGTCTAGAAGCCAATGCAACTGTCGATGAAATGCTGGTCGGCTTTAGAGGTAGATGCATTGTTGATGCTCGGACCCACTACATATACAATACATATATTTATTGTGGCAAGGGCACTGACTCCTTAAAGGATCTTACAGATAAAGAAAAACGGTTTATTATTCCGACGCAACCTGTTCTTCATCTTTCTAAACCACTATTTGGAAACAACGGAAATATTACTGGTGAGAGCTGGTACTCTTCAATAGAGCTCACAGACTATCTTCTGCAAAATAACTTACTTACGTTGGAACTATGATAAAAAACAAACGGGAAATACCAAAAGAATTTCTACCCTCCAAAACAAGACAGGTGGGATTTACATTATATGACTTTACAAGTAATAAAACGTGAATTTCCAGAGTATCAAAGAAGAATAAAGCTGTTATCCTTATTTCTTCGATGCATTACTGCAAACAGGATGATGACGGTTTGCCAGAGATTAATACATTTTATAATAATACAAAATCTGGGGTGGATGCTGTGGACGAAAGAAAAACACTAAATATTCCTGTAGAAGAAGGACGCAACGCTGGCCAATGACTCTGTTTTACAGAATTGTGGATATGTCTTCATTGAATGCTTATATCATTCCTCAATCTTATGCCAACACAGATCAGCTGGACAGACTCGATTTTTTAAAATTATTGACCAAACAACTGTACCACTTTGTGAAAGATCGCAGAATGCACAGTTACCAAGAGAGCTAAAACTGGGTATCGTTAGCATTTTCAAGAAGGCACTTGAAACACCAGCTGATAATCAAAACATTTTACCTAGAAATCAGAGGAAGTATTCCGAAGTATTGTGTTATATGTGACCCAAAATTAAAAAAAAGTGGCTTTTTATGTGTTGAATGCAGAAATCCAATTTGCTTGCAGTGTTCTAGAAAATTGTGTCTTCAATGCATTGAAAATCGAGTGGACTCCTAAATATTATTTTTTTATATATACGTGTTTGGACCATTGTCAGTATTTTACAGTTTTACTATTTATAGAAGTAAATGTATTGTCTTTTTTCCCTTACCAAATCTGTTTTCAATACGAAAAGTTTTTATTTTTCAGTTCTTTTCTTGCAAAATAAATATTAAAGACTATGTTTATTTTCGTTAAAAAATTAACATCTTTAGTTTTAGATTGATTTGCTTTAGTTTGTTATTAAGTTTGTTATAAATAAACAAAGTTTGTTTTCTTATGCGTCTTTGATTATGTATACAATACATAAAAATTGTCTGTCATTACCACAAAAAAATACACTTTTTTATTTATTTTGGAGTCCTCTGGAGTCCGACCACGCCTGTTAAGGGTTAAAAGAAAAATGGTTTATGTTGTATATGATTTGTTGATTATCATTACCGTAACTGGATTACTGGAAAGCCGGCATGAAATATGTGTATGCTACCATTTAAATTCAGCCCGCTACGCAAATAATTACATTACAGATAGCAAACTATTCGTGTGGAAATTAATGGGCTTCCGAACTTCATTGTTTTATAATTTATCAACAAACTACAAAACTCATATATTATCCCCTATTCTAAATATCGCACACTCTACACGCATTATGTAAATATTTCACTTATTAGGCATTCCTAAAATAATATTGCTCAACACGAAATAAGCCCAAAGCTATGTTATTATATTAAACATAACTTGGCAGCATGTCTGTGTAAAATTATTTATATAGAAAATATGTCGATGAGTACAAATTACATATAAAATAGTAAAATGATTGTTTAATTTAGTCATACTTTTTTACGTTTGAAACATTGATAGACTAAGTAAAGACTAGTAACGATTAAAGCAGTGAATAGTGGTTCATAATTCACGATCCATAATTCAAAGTATTTATTGTCAGGAATCTGTCCCGGGTCTCCGGTGGCCGAGTTGGTACGGCGCCACAACAACCTTTTTAAGCTGGTTTTTTGTTGTTATTTGTCCAGCAATCTTTTAAGTTAATTGTGTATAAATAGTAATTGTAAATATTAAATAACTTTTCAAACCCCTGTGTAAATTTAAACCCTGACTCTGCAAGCCTGGCGGAAAGAGTCGCCTCTCCCTGCATCGTCGCATCAGGTGCAAACCAAGGGCTAAGACCAGCCCCGGCCGTACCCCAGGTCGCGTCGGCGGGTTGGACCTCCCTAGTTGGGGGTTGTAACCCGAGCCATGTACATATTAGTTTTAGTTTCAAAATGATGTTGTAAATAGATAAGAAATTAATAAATGTTTTGAAAGTAAAGTAGCTTCGTAACCCTGGCGACCAGGGTACAACTACGGTACATAGTACTTAGACTTCGGTTTTCGTGGGCTGTCAGAAGGTAAAAAAAGTAGTTCAAAAAGAACTAAATTCACTTGGACCAATAAAACTTTGGCATTTACGGACTAATTTCAGTCGATTTGTAACAGGCAAAGAGTATGTATTTTAAGTACGATAAAAGCAGTAGAAATATTGTTAAATAGAAGAATAAATTAGAAAAATGGATTTTTTATTTGGTAATGTCTTAAAGAATAATTAAGATTTAAATCCCTCTTTATGTGACCTTAATAGCACAGGTATGTGATCCTCTTCTAATAAAATATTGTTGTTTCAAAGGTTTTATTTGAAGATGTTTTTAGACATTAATCTAATGAATGATTTTATTGACCGCGCTTGTGATCATTCATTTTATCTTGACTTTTAACTGTTTGTCCTGTCTTGTATTCCGGAAAAATATATATAACCTACTTTTACATAGTCTCCTTTTGTGAGAACATATAATTTTTATCCATCTCTGTCCAGCTTATCAAGTTATAATAGTTTAAGTAAACTGTTCGTCAAGTTTGCAAAACGGCATTTTTTCGGTCATTTTTACAGCTCTGTGGATCGAAAACCGCTCAACTAATTTAAACAAATTTTTGAATTTTCAAAACCTAATTTATTTAAAGGTAGCTAGGAGGATCGCTTTAACATAATAAGAACCGCATGATGGAAAAGAAAACTATGTAAAAAAGTAAAAACTTTAACCACGTACCATTTCTCGAAATATTTTTTTCTCAAATTTTATTTTTACATTATGTGGACGCTTGGATTAATATATCAGGACAATTATTTTCTTTTGTGCAGGTTGGGTTAGTTCTGTAACAAGAAATCATAATTATATTAAACTATATTTACTAACTCAACAACCTGTATCATGGTGTATTATTAGTTAGCTTATTAATTACAAAAATATTTTTAATAAACATGCTTTATAGGAAATAGTAGTTAAATTAATATGACTTAAGCGTTTGACTTTTCAACTGCCTTTTCTGTAGTTAATTTTTACTTTTGTATTTGAAACAAACCGAACACATGAAATCAACTCTGCCTATCAGTCTTCTTTCTCCAAGACCGTTAAACGTTAAACTGAAATTTAGCATAGGTATAGGCCACAGAATAAAAGCAGATTTGATTTAAAATGCAAAAAAATTAATTGAAAATTTAAGGGTTTTTTTTGGGGGGTAAACGAGTGACAACTTTTTTTTTACTTTCAATCGCAGTGCCTGTTGTCTCGTCTGGGGTATCAAATAAAAGTCCACAAAATGGAGACTAAACATAATATATAAAATTTGCTTATATACAGTGACCGGCAAAAAGTTCGCAACATATGGGAAAAATATTTATTAGGTGAGTATTGAAAAAACTTTTCCGGGGGATCGGTTCTGCATGTCCGATAACCTAAAAATCGATTTTGACATACGTCACGTGACCACTGGTATAGCGTCAAATTAAAAAAAAAATTGTTAATTTACAAAAAGTGAGGTTAGTTGACGAGATATCAAAAAAAGTTATTTGAAAAAATTGCTTAGAATTAAATTCTTGGTCCTTGTGCAAAATTTTAAGATTTTATTTTAAAAAATTGGAAAACTCAATTTTTTTTAAATATTTTTTTATCGATTTACAAATTTCCAGTTTTTTTCATTTAGATAGCTTGGCTTATGTAAAGCCTATGTATCTGGATGAAAATAAACGAATGTAGTAGTTTTTTCTACAATTGACAGGACAAAATTAAAAAAAACAGGGTTTCGCCGGACGCTAGCTGTTGCAATGATTTGTATCTAGCAGCAGTGTCAAAATTTTAGAGACATTTCAATGAGATTACATTGAGAAAACCTTAATCGTCTTAAATATATCTGAAGTTCGACTTTTTGTAAAGTTAAGGGGAGTAAAATAGATAATAAACAAAAAATTACCTGTTTATTTAATCGAAATTTCATAAACGAAAACCAATGTAAGAAAAACTTAAAAGTAGTCAAATTCTGTACTAACAACATAAAAAATCATTGTTTTTCCTTGGGTGCACAAAATTTAAAACTCAGTATGACCACCATTTCTCTCCATACATACTATTGTTCTCGAGCGCAACTCTCGATTAACATTTCGGAGCATTTTACGATTTATTTGCAATACACAATTTCTAATGACATTCTCTAAATTTTGTATATTCCTAAAGGGTCGATGTTTGTACACAGAGTTCTTTAGGTATCCCCACATAAAGAAATCTAACGGAGTCAGATCTGGTGATCTCGCAGGCCACGGATTTTCAGAAAACCGTCCTATCCACTGGTTTCCAAATTCTTGATCCAGCCATCTCTTCACCTCATTTGTGGAATGAATGCTAGCTCCGTCTTGTTGAAAGTATAAATTTCTTCTTTCGGCTAATGACAAATTGTCTAAAAAGTCAGATATCTCAGTTTGTAGAAATTCTAAATATCGTTCTGAATTTAAATTGTCTCTAAAGAAAAAAGGTCCCACTATTCTGAGGTTGAAAATTCCGCACCACACATTAACCTTAAAACTATATTGGTCTTTACTCTGAATTACAAAGTCTGGGTTTTCGGTGTGGCCCACCATCTACAGTTTTGTGAACTGACGGTTCCGTTAGAGGTAAATGTAGCTTCATCCGAGAAAAGAACGTACTTTGGGAAATTAAAATCTTCCTCAATCATACCCTGGAACCAGGCACAAAAATCGAAGCGGGCGTCATAATCCCTATCTTTTAATACTTGTACAAATTTAGGTTTGTACGGATGAAATTTGTTTCTTTTTAATATCCTCCGCACAGATCTTTCGTGAATGTTAGTGATCTCCGATATTTGACTAACTGCTAATTGGGGTGTTTCTGTGATCGACAAACACACATCCAGAGAACCTTCGTCACCTGTTACCGGTTTTTCATGGGAAACTTTATACTGATTTTCTACCGATCCCGTTTCTTTAAATTTATTGACTAGACGAGATACTGTGGAATAATGGAGGGATTTATCGGGGTGCCTCTCATTAAAAATTGCTGCTGTTTCTCTATGGCTCTTGTAATTATCTCCAGAAATTAAAATAATTTCTATCTTTTCCTGAAGAAGTAGTGTGGGTGCCATTTTAAGGAATAAAATATTAATAAACTTATGTAAAATATCAAACTTAGTAAGATGCGAGACATAAACCAATGACATAGGTTGAAATCAAACAAATTATAATTTGTTTGACATTTTTCTGTTGTTTTTAACCTACTAGATTATTTGGTTGTTTTAATTTCAGAGCCTGCTTTGGTAGTTTTAAGTACAACTAAATAGACCTGGTTGTTAAATTTATGTGCGAAAAATCTTAATAAAATCTTGATACAGTCATTTCATTAGATTCAAACCATTGCAACAGCGAGCGTCCGGCGAACACCTATTTTTTCGATTTTGTCCTGTCAATTGTAGAATTGTAGATCTGACTCCGTTAGATTTTTTTATGTGGGGATACCTAAAGAACCCTGTGTACAAACATCGACCCTTTAGGAATATACAAAATTTAGAGAATGTCATTATAAATAATTGTGTATTGCAAATAAATCGTAAAATGCTCCGAAATGTTAATCGAGAGTTGCGCTCGAGAACAACAGTATGTATGGAGAGAAATGGTGGTCATACTGAGTTTTAAATTTTGTGCACCCAAGGAAAAACAATGATTTTTTGTGTTGTTAGTACAGAATTTGACTACTTTTAAGTTTTTCTTACATTGGTTTTCGTTTATAAAATTTCGATTAAATAAACAGGTAATTTTTTGTTTATTATCTATTTTAATCCCCTTAACTTTACAAAAAGTCGAACTTCAGATATATTTAAGACGATTAAGGTTTTCTCAATGTAATCTCATTGAAATGTCTCTAAAATTTTGACACTGCTGCTAGATACAAATCATTGCAACACCTAGCGTCCGGCGAAACCCTGTTTTTTTAAATTTTGTCCTGTCAATTGTACAAAAAACTACTACATTCGTTTATTTTCATCCAGATACATGGGCTTTACATTAGCCAAGCTATCTAAACGAAAAAAACCGGAAATTTGTAAATCGATAAAAAAATATTTAAAAAAAATTGAGTTTTCCAATTTTTTTAAATAAAATCTTAAAATTTTGCACAAGGACCTAGAATTTAATTCTAAGCAATTTTTTCAAATAACTTTTTTTGATATCTCGTCAACTAACCTCACTTTTTGTAAATTAACAATTTTTTTTTTAATTTGACGCTATACCAGTGGTCACGTGACGTATGTCAAAATCGATTTTTAGGTTATCGGACATGCAGAACCGATCCCCTGGGAAAGTTTTTCCGATACTCTCCTAATAAAAATTTTTCCCATATGTTGCGAACTTTTTGCCGGTCACTGTATAACCCTTGTTAAGTAAAATTTGAAACAAAGCCATAAGTTATATCACCACCTAGACGGAGATAATGCTGAATATGCATATCATATAACAATATAGAATGCATCCAAAGCCAGGACGAGATAGTCAGTTGAAAACCTTAAGTTGTTAAACATGTATTTTGTAATAACATTATTTATCATAATTCTGTAACTTAGAAAAATAAATAGTTTTTAAAAACAGATTACCACGGTCGTAGTAGTTAACTGGCACAGTCGGTAGGATACTTCGGGAATCGATACAAATCGATTGTGTAGGATTTTTCCGTTCAACGGTTAACCGAAGTAACGAACAAAGTGTTGTGACGTTGGTGGAGGTGTTGAAGCAGAGTGGAGTTTTTCCGAACATCGAAAGACTTTCAATCTATCAAAGAACTGTGGATTACCATCGACCAACCAATCATCGGAGGGTAGGACCAGAATCGCCTATCTTCGCAGGGACCAAGATTTTGGAGAGGACATCAATCGCCGAACCAAGCCTTGCCCCTATAAAATTACCAGAGTACCAGTTGATTTTAGTGTAAGTGAGATTGATTTCATGTCGATTGAAAGTATCATTAGCAATTTACAGAATTTAAATTACAGACACCTTCAACTGACTCTGTTTCTAATCAAAATTTAGAAGCAAATTTAGAAATTTTAAGCGAAACTTCTAGCAATCACATAATTGTCGATCAAATTTTGAATATCCTAACAGAAAACGATATGGCGCAATTTAAAACAGAATATCTAAACTGTGTTCCCAATTTCGATGGAAACCCAAACGATTTAAATCGCTACATATCGACTTGTCAATCAATAATTGATTCTTTTTATGACGCTACGAATCCAAATTCTTTTCAAAATGTATATTTGTTGAATTCTCTTGTTGGCAAACTTACTGGTCAAGCTAAACTTGTTGTAAATATTCAAAATGTCAGTACTTGGGTTGAGTTAAAAGACACCCTAAGACGTAATTTTGCCGATCAAAGAGACGAAGCTTACCAGTCATAAATCAACTGGATAACACAAACAATTGGTTACTGGTTATCCCAAATGAAGAAATAGTTTACCTTAAATGCCCTGCACAAGAAGAACGCCGCAAACTAAATGGTACATATCTAAGTAACATACCGATAGGGTGTCGATTAAAAATCAATGAAATATCGATCACCAATTACGAAAATGTAATCGAACCAGAAAAACAGCCAATAATATTCCCAGATTTCGATGAGAAGCCGCTAAAGTACCCTGTATTAAATTTGAGCTTCCACCTACAAGAAATAAAGTTGGATGAACTACACGAACTTATGTAAAAATAAAATTGAAGAAAATGAGCCCCATTTGCTCTTTGACGATGTTTCCACAGTACCCAGTTTGTGGACAATTATTGTCTATATATTCTTAATCGTTATTGGTGGGTACTTACTACGCAGATATATGGTCCAGAAGGGGTGTTTATGCAAGAAAACAATCCCGATGGAAGCCAGCAGCATACGCATCGAACTACCCCCTACAGGGTGTAGTTAAGTCCAAGGAGGGAGGAGTTATATCACCACCTAGACGGAGATAATGTTGAATATGCATATCATATAACAATATAGAATGCATCCAAAGCCAGGACGAGTTAGTCAGTTGGAAACCTTAAGTTGTTAAACATATTTTGTAATAACATTATTTATCATAATTCTGTAACTTAGAAAAATAAATAGTTTTTAAAAACAGATTACCACGGTCGTAGTAGTTAACTCATATAAACGTCTGTTTCCTACACTTTGTAAAATCAGAGAAGAACAAATCTGACAAAAATCAAGGGTTTATTATAATGACGCACACAGTAGAAAAAAATTATAATAATAAAAAGTTGTATTACGAAACACTCATCACGCTAGCTGGATTCACACTTCGCCATTTTTTTGTATGGTTTGTTTACAATAACCCTCTTAAGTACAAAAATGCATTTTCAGTTATTAATTTAAAAAAATATTAATTGCAATAATTATGACCGCACTCTCCATAGTCGGAACCACTGGGCAGCGTTTAGTCATCTTACTGAAGACCGGTTCAAAGTCCACGTTAAACTATAGGTACCGAGGTGTAAGGACTACATCTAGAATAGATCGATAATTTTTGTTAACAAATTTCTACTAGACTTAATTTGGAAACGGACATAAACATTAATTTGACTGCTAGCTCATGTAGAGACATTATCATTATATATTATTAAATATTGTTGTCATTATCCTAAGTAAATACATAATTAGAATACGCTCGGTAAACTGTGAAGGGGTATGTTATTGAATTCTTTATGTGTCTCGTTATTATGTATGTATTAGCAGAAATCCATATATGTAACTTATCTATCCATCTTCTAGTTTATTGTGAATATTCTGTACCATACAAATTATGGAAATATTTTAGGCACTACGGATTCCTAAAGCCCCCCACAGACTACGATGTTTTCCATCCGTTCGCATCGCTGCGATTCGAATCGGCGTGCCAAACTCATAGTCTATGGCCGAAAACGGTCGTGCCGAACCGTCCGTTCTAATATCTGTCCAATATTGAATTTCAACACGACAGTTCAAATCGCCGATGGGAACGGATGAAAAACATCGTAGTCTGTGGGGGGCTTAAAATAATATAGCTCAACACGAAGTATGGCTGGGGCGTTAGGATAAGGAAAACATAAAGCTAAATACTTTGCCGACCACACCGATTTATTGCCAACTTAATTTTATTTTAGTACAATTTTTTGGTTTATATTTCATTTGTATGAATTTTGTTACAATATTAACCCTACATTCATTCATATTCGATGGCTATTTTTTAACGTATTAATAAAAGTTTCCAGATATTCTATGATTTATTTTAGGAAAACAATATTCAAAAAGAATATTGAGGTCCGAATTGAGTGACAGAAAAAATGACACCAAAGATCACTTACTGAAACTCACTGAACTCACACTCACTGAAACTTTAAAATATTAAAATTATATTTAAAAAAATACAATAATGTTAGAACGGCTTAAAGACAATATGAAGAAAGTATTGAAGAGGGACAAATACCTCCATTATTAAACACCATAATGAAAACAGAAGACTCGAGGAAAGAGGAATTCTGGGCAATGAAAAGAGAAGAAGAGAAAGAAATGAAGAAAGGGGCCACCGATTTTCTTATATTTTCAAGAGAATCAAAAAAAAAATCAATTCCTGATTGTGTGCGGGATCTCAGATATGGAAGAGCAGACAAAATGTTGACTTATGAAACAGTTCAAAAAACTTTAAAATATTTTAGGTATAGGCCATATAAAATAATGCAAGTTCAAAAGCTTAGTGCGGATCAAAAGGAAAGGAGATATACATTTGTCACAAAAATTAACGAAAGAATCCGGCAAGATCCTCATTTATTTCACACTATCGTTTAGGCCGTCGAAGCAACTTTCTCAACAGCGGGAATGTTTAATAGACGAAATGTTCATGTATGGTCGGATGAAAATCTCTTTACCGTTGAAGATATTGCTTTCCAGGGGCGTCATTCAATCAACGTTTGGTATGGGATATTACAAAATAAAACTCTAGGACCACTGTTTTTTCGGGGAGCATTAACTGGCCAGCGCTATCTTAATAAAAAATGATATCGAAGATATTCTCGACGAATTGCTATTTGAAAAACGTCGACGTATTATATGGCAACAGGCAACAATATAATTGAGGTTCGCAATTGTTTAAACCTGCAATATAACGAATGGATCGGTGGATATGGAACGTTACATTGGCCTGCAAATAGCCCTGACCTCACACCTTTAGATGCATTTCTTTGGGGTCATTTGAAAAATATCGTATACAGCAATCATAGTGAAAATATTGAAGAAATTTAAAGGCAGGTGAGAAATAAAGTAAGAAATCTGAACGAAAATGATGCTGAAAGTATTTTCAACACACTTCAGAGGCAGAGAAGAATGTATGAAAAGTGCGAAGAATTAAAGTCGGACATGTTTCAAATTCCTTTTGATATTTATTCGCCATATAAACATTTATCTGTTTATGATATAATTCATTTGTTATTGTTTATGGTTATTGCTTTCAAATATTAACAACTAATAAAAATCAACATTAAGTAAATCTTAATATTGGTTTATAGGCTGACCAGAAGAAGTTATAGAAAAAGCCAAAAACTTGGTTTTAAGAATACTTAAACTAAGCAGACTAGCTTTAGCCAGCGTTGGACCACACGGAGGCGCCTTCCATGTCTTCATATACCTCACATCAGTCACCCCTATGAAATAAAATTGCAGTGTCATCTGCGCATAAAATAACTGTTCCTTTAATTGGAAAATCACCAATTTCATTTATATATGAGAAACAGGAGTGACCCCAGTGCAATGCCTTGTGGCACACCAGTTTCCACCACTCTACCAGAACTCACCGAACCGTTAATCATGACGTTTTGTAGACGATTAAACAAGTAAGATTTAATCAAATCCAGGGCTTGACCCCTTATACCCACATCAAACAGGGGATCCAGAAGAAGTTTGTGTGAAACAGTATTGAAAGCCTTTGCTAAGTCCATAAACACTGCTATACATTTTTTATTACTATTAAGTTTACTAATAATTTCCTTTGTTAGGGCAAAAGCAGTATCTTCTGTATTTTTTTCAGCTCGAAAACCAAACTGATATTTAGAATCAAATTATTATTTTCCGGAAAAAGCGCCTGTCTGTTCTCCCAAATTTTGGAAATATTACTTATCAAAGAAGTCGGTCTGTAGTTAGTAGGTTCACTTGGGTCATCTTTTTTAAATATCGGAACTATTGAGGTTGTTCTCCACTCACTAGGTATTTCGCCGTCTGAAAAGCTCAGATTAAATATATGTTCAGCGGAAGTAAAATGAATTATTGGACATATTTTAACATTTCAATAGGAATTTGACCTTCACCCGGCGCACAATTATTGTTTTTTAAAGAGAAAATGGTTTTAATAAGTTCTGCTTCAGTAACCGGTATCAGAAAAAAGTATTTTGTGCCATTTTCTTATTATACTATCAGGTTTAGCAGTAGCAGGGATAGTACTAGCCACAGTTTTATTAATATCAGCGAAAATGTCTTTAAATATTTCGACCTTTTCCATATCATTAGTTATTTCTGTTTTATCTGAATTGTTTTTATAATGTCGATAATCTTTTTCAGAGTTACTTGATTAGTCACTTCGTTTATTTGATGCCAAATATTTTAGTGGTCATTTTTGCACTCTAGAATTTTATTTGAGTTGTAGGCATTTTTTGTTTTACGTTTAAGTTTAGCTAATTTGTTACGGTAGCTTATGTATTGTGGGCTCAATTCATCAGAGTAATTTTTAACTAGTGACTGTTTGAGAGCATCCCGGTGTCTAATAGATTTAATTAATCCGTGGATAATCCACGGTTTTATTTTGCTGTGTTTACTATTTATAGATATAATTTTTGTTGCCTTTTCTAAGTGTTTATTTAAAATTTCGACAAATTTTACGTAGGAATTCCGCACATTTTTTATTGATGTGCAGTCATCCCAGTTTTCATAAGACAGAGATTCGCACAATGCATTGTAATCAATTTTTTTATAAGTATTTCTCTTTATTTCCTGCTTCTTAGATTGAATATCCAACGAGATACCTACCTATTAAACAATGATATGTCAGATCAATATGAGCAACAAACTAATTTAATTTTTTCATAATTTTCTTGCTATTAATAAAAAATATGTTCATTTCGAGAGCTACACCTTTGATACTCGAGTATGCTTATTTTGAGCAACTGAACAATCCACTTTCATTCATGGCATTTAAATATTCATTTACAGTTAAATCCGTATCTAGACAGATATTTATGTTTATATCTCCAATAAAAATGTGTATTTGCGTTCTGCCCAAAGAGTTTAAATATTGTTGTAAATCTTGCAAAAATATTAGCAAGTTTGTCGATGGGGGTCTATAGCATGTCGTTAAATTCAAGGTAACGTTATTAATTTTAAGTTTAGAATGTATAAAATTGGTGTCAGTCAGTTCTATTATCTTAACATTTGATGTTATATTTTCTTTTATATATATTCCTAGACCATCATTTTTGTTGACAGTTGAATTATTGTCAAATAATTTGTATCCATTGACGTCCACATTTTCTAATTTAATCTCTTCTAAATATAAAAAAGTTCATCAAAGTTTTTTTTCAGACTACGAATATTTAAATGAAATATATTAACCTTGTCTCCCTCAACAAGCCTAGAAACCTGATCGACCCCATCCAAGACAGTTGCACTACTATACTCCGGAGATCTCTCCACTTCTCTTAAAAAGTCTAACATAACACCTATTTTGTACTATCTGCCACTACTAAAAGGGCAAAGTGAAATATAATTAAAAAGCATATAATTCAAGATAGATTAATGAAAATAAAACACAGAGAAGAAAAAAGAAATAAAATCATACAATAATCTATTCCGCTCTCTTTTAATTACCTAAGTAATTGAAGTTAACAATATTATTTCAGACAGGAAGACAAAGTAACATGAATATATGTTCCAGGTATCAAGAGGACCGAAAAGCTCACGAAGGGCAAAGATGGAAGCTGCCGCCCTTAGGGCAACCGATAAGTCTTTTTAGCGCTGGAGACGACACCAATAGGACCATTATAATGCCGCAGGATGACAGTAAGTATATGTTTTTTTTATATTTCATATTTATCTCGTGAGGTCTTGCAGGCACGTTTCGTATTAAAAGTAGCTTTATTTGTGTCGCATTTTTATCATAAATAAGGTTGTTCTAACAATATATATATATATATATATATATATATATATATATATATATATATATATATATATATATATATATATATATATATATATATACGTTTGACGTTTCGGTCATTCTTGTGGCCTTCTTCAGAAAATGTGCTATGAACGAAAATATCTTGGGGAATGCACCCTCCTAGTCAAAGGTTGACATTGACATATAGACACTTATGTATCGGACGAAACAATTTCAAATAGACATTAAAACAGTTTTAAAATAATATGCAACAGCAAAACTGCGTGTCTACTACACTACTACTATAGTCGCGGCAATGAAGCACTCAACCTCGGAATTTTTTGCACTAAGACGGATCGGAATGCGGTTTTTTGCATTCGCTTCCAAAAATTATTTGTAAAAAATGTACCTACTTTGTATCTTATACAAATCGGAAATTGCATTGCTGCAGTCAAAAATGAATTCACAAAAATGCATTTTTTGAATTCGCTTTAAGAAAATTAAATAACTTTCTTAATAAGACTCAGAATTGGCTCAAACCGGGTTCCAGGGGGGTTTTCGAGGTCGCTGATCACGATTATGATGTTCTAGTTGACCCACAGCCGACCTGGAGCTCAGGATCGCTGATGAACGTCATCTCCGTGGGACTCTCCCAAAATTCACGCGGGGAAAGAGAGAAACTCGGCGACCGGGGGTTTTTTGGGTTGCTGAATTCAAATATGGCCTCGGCGAACACCCCCCGGGCACCTGGTGCGCCGGAACCTGGACGCGATCGTCATCTCCGAGGTTTTTCCAGACACGATCGCTAAAGACAAACCGAAAATCGTTATGGGGGGTTTTTTCGGGGCGCTGAATCCAAATTTCTCATCGAAAACGATCCCCCGAACACCTGGTGCACCGGAATCTGGACGCGATCGTCATCTCCGAGGGTTTTCCAGACACGATCGCTAAAGACAAAACGAAAATGGTTATGGGGGTTTTTTGGGGCGCTGAATCCAAATTTCACGTCGAAAACGACCCCCCGAACACCTGGTGCACCGGAATCTGGACGCGGATGTCATCTCCGAAGGTTTTCCAGACACGATCGCTAAAGACAAAACGAAAATCGTTATGGGGGGTTTTTGGGGCGCTGAATCCAAATTTCTCGTCGAAAACGACCCCCCGAACACCTGGTGCACCGGAATCTGGACGCGGACGTCATCTACAGGTGTCACATTTGCAAAAAATGAAATGAAATTCACATCAAGGGGTTTTTGAGCTGCCCTCCTCGAATCCAGCATCCGCAACCATACTCCATCTAGTGCACCGGAACTTTTATCTTGACATCGATGTCATTCCCATGAATGCCAATCAAACCTGATGATTTAATGTCTTAGAGACTGACGTCAATACTGCAATAGCTGTTTCGAATTGTTGATTCTAGTTAAATTATGTGAGGAGGAAAGAAATCGAATGAATAGAAAGTCACTACTTATGTAATAGGCCAATTGACCAAAGCAAACCCCCCATAACGATTTTCGGTTTGTCTTTAGCGATCGTGTCTGGAAAACCCTCGGAGATTTATTTTATTTATTTATTTATTCCCTACGAATATATGATCCATTACAGGGAATATATAATTTAAAAAAAAAAATACATAGCAAACTTATAATAATAATAACAAGTAACTAAATTTAAAAACACTACTAAAATGGGTCTTTAAATTATTTTTCTTCTTTCTTCTTTCCCCTTTCCTTTTTTTTTTTTTTTTTTTTTTTTTTTTTGTAACCTTTTATATGTAATAAAAAGAATAGTTTCTCTATATTATTAGAGAATTTATTATTGTTTATTTTTCATAAAAAACTTTTTTACCTTTTTTAATTGTACATTTTTTTGGTTTTTTTATAGTAATTCGTCATAAATTATACAGCATAGAACTTCTTATTCCTTCTTCTCCCCATAACGATTTTCGTTTTGTCTTTAGCGATCGTGTCTGGAAAACCTTCGGAGATGACGTCCGCGTCCAGATTCCGGTGCACCAGGTGTTCGGGGGGTCGTTTTCGACGTGAAATTTGGATTCAGCGCCCCAAAAAACCACCCGGAACGATTTTCGTTTTGTCTTTAGCGATCGTGTCTGGAAAACCCTCGGAGATGACGATCGCGACCAGATTCCGGTGCACCAGGTGTTCGGGGGGTCGTTGTCGATGAGAAATTTGGATTCAGCGCCCCGAAAAAACCCCCATAGCGATTTTCGTTTTGTCTTTAGCGATCGTGTCTGGAAAACCCTCGGAGATGACGATGGCGTCCATATTCCGGTGCACCAGGTGTTCGGGGGGTCGTTTTCGATGAGAAATTTGGATTCAGGGCCCCGAAAAAAAACCCCATAACGATTTTCGGTTTGTCTTTAGCGATCGTGTCTGGAAAAACCTCGGAGATGACGATCGCGTCCAGGTTCCGGCGCACCAGGTGTCCGGGGGGTGTTCGCCGATGCCATATTTGAATTCAGCAACCCAAAAAACCCCCGGGCGCCGAGTTTCTCTCCTTCCCCGCGTGAATTTTGGGAGAGTCCCACGGAGATGACGTTCATCAGCGATCCTGAGCTCCAGGTCGGCTGTGGGTCAACTAGAACATCATAATCGTGATCAGCGACCTCGAAAACCCCCGGGAACCCGGTTTGAGCCAATTCTGAGTCTTATTAAGAAAGTTATTTAATTTTCTTAAAGCGAATTCAAAAAATGCATTTTTGTGAATTCATTTTTGACTGCAGCAATGCAATTTCCGGTTGGTATAAGATACAAAGTAGGTACATTTTTTACAAATAATTTTTGGAAGCGAATGCAAAAAACCGCATTCCGATCCGTCTTAGTGCAAAAAATTCCGAGATTTTGGCTGTTTTAGTGCTTCATTGCCGCGACTATACTGGGATCTGAGATCCCAGAAAATTTTTAAAATATCCAAAAAAATTGTCAGTAATAATTATTGGTACATACCTCGAAAGTATTGTTTGGTTGACACATTAATATAGAATTTGTTCTTTAACGAAAAGGAAAACTATTGGTATTTTTTTCTGTTTTTTATACATTTTGTGTTCTGTAGAATCTAGCATATTTTATAATAATATGGTGGTGTAGGATTATTCGTTCAGGTATGAATTCATTCATACCCGAACGACTAATTCTTTTCCCCATAATTTATTAACATGTCGTAATACTCCCGCATTGTAAAAAAAATTTAAATTTAAATTACAGCACAACCGGACGGTCACGCCGACTTTTCTTACGTATACACGAGCATACACCGGTATTGCGCAAACACCGACTAACGGGAACGACTAACGAGGTAATTTTTTAATACGGCAGCGGTAGTCAGGGTCACAGGTTTCCGCCGGCTGATTTTTAAACGGCGCGACGTTGTCAGATGTTTTACGTGAAACAATTTACTTCAAAGTGATTTTCTTTTTCCTAATAATTAAGGGGTGCAATGCAATTTTTTTTTTGATATTTTGCTTAGAACCTCCAGCATCAAAAAATTTCATAATGATTTTCGTGGTACTTTAACTCAAAACCTTGAACGAAGATTAAAATTTTTAAATGCGATTTTTAGGGAAACGATTGGTTTTTGACCCCTTGTAAATAAGACTTTTTTCTTTGTTCTAAAGAGGAACGTTAAAAAGCTTCTTGCTAGGAATGTTGTAAAAAGAAGGGAACAAATTGATTTGCAATGTGATTTTTCCAAATGGATGTATGTCGTGTAACTCGCGGTTAAGAGGAGAACAATTTTTATAAAACAAATACGTGTCGTATACTACTCTGTTAAGAGAAGCTCTACGAATTATTTAATTTATTAGAAGGAAGTATTGCACTTGTCAGGATCTTTGAGTTGTAAGCCGAACTTTACCTTTTTGATTATTTTGCATTTAGTATATTAAGCTGTAATCTAGCTCTAAGCCGTGTATATTTTTGGTTAAATAGGTGTGAGCACATAATTTTTGTTTCATCTCTTAAATGGTTATTTATGTTTGCCTAGCTACATGCTGTTTTAGAATAGACAACATGGGAAATTACATTTTTTTATCCTAAGTACGTGGTATATATTTAAGAAAATGTGGGGATATTTACTTTTACAGTTCGCTAGGTAAACTCTGTCTAATAAAACATTTTTGTGTTGGCATTCCCAGTAACCCTAAATACTATTGATTTCTGATTTTCTAAATAAGTTGGCACAATAAAAAAAATCAGGATCCTAATGGACCTAAAATTGAAATTCTATCGAGAACTTTTTTGTCCATTTTAATTGTATTATTTTTGTTTCTGGCAATATTATTTATTGTTTGTAAAACATATCAATCTTTAGAACGCTTGGTATCCTAACCTGAATTTTACAATATTTTTGCTCGGCTGTTCGCTGATGGTCCTTATTGGAGTCAAGCCCCAAAAAATAAATAAAAATCTTGTTTCTGCTGGACTTTAACTTGCGTTGAAAACAAAATTAAACCAATCTCTAGGATAGTTATTATATTAGATGTTTTTTCCAAATTTTTTTTTCCGAATTGAGGTCAAACAATTTAAAAAAATGTGTTTTCTAAGGTGGACCCATAAATAAAACAAAATAGTGATTCGTGTTTATTGATTTAAAATATTACAGGAATAAGATGCTTATAAATTAGTACATAAATTACCCAGAAAATAAGTTTGTTAAGAATATATTCGATAAGTAACAGAACATTAACACTTGAAGCAAATTCTAGCATTTAAACCAATTTGCAGGGCGGTAAATGCCCCCTCCTCTGCCCTCGCTTATTGGCGCCCCTGACAGAATTTCTACTGCACCTAAATGCAAGAACACATGCTACTGTACCATTACACGTTAGCTTACCAGCTTATCTAAAAGTTCACAAATAAGAAAATAATCCACACCTATAACTCTTTTAGTTGAACTGATCTAATTTGAACTTAAAAATGGACTTTAAATAGTTGATGCTTATTCAGAACTATGTAATCTGATACATGGCTTGCTATGTGTGTTATGTAGATGCATCGACCAAAAGTCTTCGTCACAAGCTGTAGAAATAAAATTTTAGTTAAAAATAAACATTACTTGCAACAGCTAAATACTCACGTTTGGCATGCATGTCATATATTTTGTAACGAATCTCATATGCAGTAGAATTGTTGACCTCAGTAGCTGGCTTAGCTCTTTCTTTTAAGAGGCCTAGTAGTCTCCTTACAGGGCCCATCCTTGTATTTGGTGATGGTTAATTCAGTAATACCTATTGCAGCAGAAGTTCCCCCTTCCCGTCCCAACCTCCAATTCTTCAAATCCTGTGTCAATAGACTACATTTCCCTTCTCTCCAGACGCCCACGGTACGTTAGTACTTAGGCTTGAAGTCTACGTGGGATGAATTAGATAAAAAAAGGTATCTAAAATATGAATTTACATTACACACATATTACTATTTTACATACCTACGAGTACACACGGTATGCCCTCTGATGTAGCTGAAATATATCATGAGCTCTAAATATAAGGAGTTTTATTACATTATTTCACTCGATATTTTCATCACAAAAAATATGTGAAATATTTTTCTTATCAGTTATTTTTAGAGTATATTGCGCTGACCACACTTACTGCACCTTAAGGCTTCCAGTTGACAGCACGGCAGAAACAATCAAATTGGTAGCAGCGGATAAGCTCAAAATTCGAGAAGAAGAACTGATTCTAGTTGAAGTTAAGACCAATGGAGAACGAGTTGTATTTAAAGATAACGACATTAGTATACCAACGGCTCTGTCCATAAATGGAAGAATATTTGTGTCACCGAAGGAACATTTGGATGCACTAGTAAGTAACGTATATTAATAGACTTGAGAGATTGAGAAGGAGAGGAAGTCAGTGTTAATTGTGTAGAATTAAATTTTATTCTTCGTACAAGAAAACAAGGAATGATCCTCCCCGGCCAAAACTCGTCGACTCAACGCAGGACGTCATGTTAAGAAACAAATCGGCCCGACGCCGACGGCGTAGAATTCAGGCACTATTCGGCAACATTCATACTCAGTATTAATGACCAAACCCGAGAAATAAAAAGCTTTAATATCGAATAGCAGTGTTCCCACGCCGGTAATCAAGTCAAAGTTTACTCTTGAATTTCTCAACGTGACACGCATAACATCTACCATGATCTTTATGAATATTATTATCATCGAAAAATAAAAAACTAAAGAAAACATAATAAGCAATGCTGTAAAGTAATAGATATTTATCATATAATGTAAGTGTGTGCAATTTTACACGAGTATATTAACAAGGCGTTATCCCACGTATATAGTACAATGGTTTTGCACTCCGTAGCTAAAAAGGCTATTTAAGTCCCATTTTTAGGGGCCAAAGTGTCACATTTAATCCCTTTAAAAGGTATGTTCAATCTCTGTAATAATAATAAAAATACCAAAAAGTCACGTTAGAAACATACTATTTATTATAATAAAACATTGACAACTAACCTATTTAAAAAGTCAAAAATTATCTAGGTCTATATTGTTTTTAACCTGAAGCATCGCTTTGACGATTGAATACTGGGACCGCGAGGTCGAGCTTCGCAGTGTTCTCGATTTTCGAAGAACATATGCTAGGAGTACGTTTTTTAGGTTTCAGGTATTTCCTTGGAGTTACACCAGGTTACAAAATCTTATTGATTTTCATTTATTTTTTTGATTTGGGCGGTAGCAAGCTAGACGTAGCCTCTGCAGCATCTCTCACAATTTCATTAATGAAAACATCGCTCATAGTTTCGAACTTTCGGGCAAAAACTCAAATATTGTTTGACAGTTTTAAACAAAATTTTAGTTTCCATAGTAGAAAAGCCATTACGATTTTATAATAAAAGATTATTACAGGTATGCATGTGTTTTATTGTGCAAAATGATTTTAAAATAATACTAATAAATATTTGTTAATTTTGTGTCCTATAATTTTCGTAGTGCAAAATATAGCGTGTATACCAGGGGACTAAAGGGTATTTTAATGCCTCGTGCAGTTGGTGCCCTTGCCTGTGGCTCGGCCACCAAATTTTGCCATCGGAATTAAAAGACCTACTTTAGTCGCTTGTTATAGAATATACTATTATCTACGTCCCCAGAAAGCTAAAATAAACGATAACTTGAATTTGACATTTATCATGATTTATTTTGACAATCAGAATATTGAAGCCAACAATCGAGGTGGCAGTTGTAAAAATTGTGTTAACACTCTTCGCGTCCTCAGTAACCACAATTTTGTTAACAATAAATCAAAATAATTCATTTTGACCTGTTTCTAAGTATTTCTGCATTTTTTAATATTATAAGTGGTTCAGAAAGTTTGTCTTCTAATGCTGAGGAATAAGCCTTTAAAGCTAGTTTCGTCCGTGACCTGAAAAATTTAAATCAAATTACGAGTTTTTCTATACTAAATACAAAAAATGGTGCACAGAAACGAAAATTCACAATCTTTTAAACACTTTTTGACATAAAATATGATTTTTTCATTTATTTATTTACTCCTAACAAACTATATAATTTAAAATATTTAAAAATAACAACAAACTGGTTTCAATCTTCACTAAATTTTTATTCATAAACATGACAATTGTTTCGACAACACAGTGTCTTCTTCAGATGGTGCAGTAAACTAACTGTTCTTATTATATGCATTAAATACTTAACAAATTTTTACCTAATTTTTACAAGCTGGTAATTATGTTTAGAATACCATTAGGCGTAGGTAATGTCCTATATTTTACATTTTAAGATAAGTATACAATGTACCACAATACCGTTTTATTGCTGGAGGAATTTCCAACAAATTATAAATTTAACAATGGGGAACTATTCAAATCCAGCTGGTCATTTAATAATATGTTCAATCTTTTACATTTATTTATTTCCATACTTTCTAATAAATTAAGTTTTATGGATTTGTTTTCTAACTGTAAAATTTCAAAATTATCATCAAACCTATGTTGTTCGTTATTCAAATGTAGAGCGTAATGTGAATTATTAATTTTTTTGTTATAACTGGTTTTGTGCTCTTTAAGTCTTATTTCAAAACTTCTACCTGTTTGTCCAATGTAAATTTTTGGGCAAGTTGGGCAGTTGCCCAAAAATTTACATTGGACAAACAGGTAGAAGTTTTGAAATACGACTTAAAGAGCACAAAACCAGTTATACCAAAAAAATTAATAATTCACATTACGCTCTACATTTGAATAACGAACAACATAGGTTTGATGATAATTTTGAAATTTTACAGTTAGAAAACAATTCCATAAAACTTAATTTATTAGAAAGTATGGAAATAAATAAATGTAAAAGATTGAACATATTATTAAATGACCAGCTGGATTTGAATAGTTCCCCATTGTTAAATTTATAATTTGTTGGAAATTCCTCCAGCAATAAAACGGTATTGTGGTACTTGTATACTTATCTTAAAATGTAAAATATAGGACATTACCTACGCCTAATGGTATTCTAAACATAATTACCAGCTTGTAAAAATTAGGTAAAAATTTGTTGAGTATTTAATGCATATAATAAGAACAGTTAGTTTACTCCAACCATCTGAAGAAGACACTGTGTTGTCGAAACAATTGTCATGTTTATGAATAAAAATATAATGAAGATTGAATGAAAATTTAGTGAAGATTGAAACTAGTTTGTTGTTATTTTTAAATATTTTAATAATGGATCTTCATCAAGTAACGGCTACATCAATTCACTTATTCACTATATAGTTTATTAAAGGGAATATATAAAAATATACAATTAACATACCTAATATAAACCAGATTATAGGAATATTTAAATTATTACAAGTGATCATTGATTTAAGTTGACTGATTGAAAAACAGCGAGATTAGAAAAACGCGTGCGGTAATAAATACCTTACCGCACGCAAAATGAGTGGGATAAAAATTCTTATCTCGCGGGCGTAGATAAAGTTACATACGTAATATAAAGAATATTTCATGCCCTTCCCCAAAGTAATTATTATCCCATTACTTCGATTCCAGATTCCATGGCTGGTTTATCGCATTTGTAAAACGGTGTTTATATACCACATTACCAAGAGGCTTATTACTAAAACTAAAATTGCTGCTTTTCAATATCTTCTTATGAAACTAGAACCCCAAATTTTATTTTATTTTATATATTTAATTGTTTATTTTACTATTAGGTTTGATTGAAGAATAATACATGTGATATAAAGAATAAATAAAAATGTTTTTGAGAGACAAAGGTTTATTAATAACAGAACTAGTTCTTTAGATGTTGATTAATAGCAGCAACATGACGTGGATAGCTAATTATGAAGGACAGACAAAGATACTAAATTAATAAAACACACACTGCTGGAATTTACACTATTATCAAGAGGAATTTACAATATAACAACTATTTCGACACACAGTGTCTCCTTCAGACGGTATAATAAATATTCACTTAGTAGTTAGTAGCATTAGTCTTTTTTCTAAAATGCAAAGTCTACGTACTACTGATGGCTGAGATTTTACTATGCTTCCAGAATATATCCAAGAATAGTAGTAAAATAAAGATACTACTTATATAACTTTTTAGCATTTTATTTAGATAAAACAACAGTGTGTGCAGTGCACTTTTTTGACATATTTATTAGATTACTCATCTACATTTATATGACCATAAATAGGTTTATTGTTGTCACGTCTTTGTTAGCTAAGCAAAACTCATTTGCTGGAAGCTTCAGCAATCCATACCAATTTCCTGAAAATAATGACCTACTGAACAAAGGCACAATCAAGCGCTTTCGATTGTGATGTCACTTTTTTTGGCGTATAAATGAGTAAAAAGGAACTAAACTAAATTTATTTCATTGTATGTGTGTAAGGCCCAATTTCGATATAAAAGAAAGTACTGAATAAAAAATTTTAATTGATATATCCAATTTAAACTAAAATGGACTTCATTAATTATTATTAACTTCTTCATTGGAAATATACGTACAGTTATATGACAAATAGGCAAAGACATCTTCAACAATTTTTTACATCTGCAATATTAAAAAAATTACCATACTAAATTCGACGAGACTCAGACTACATTGGAAATATACGAGTACGTACAAATCCCCTTAAAGGGCTGGTGAAATCCCTACGGATGTTTCCAGCTCTGGATGTGTGAGTCGATTCCCCAGTACACCCACGGTACATCGTACTTAGACTTCGGTGTTCGTGGGCTGTCAGAAGATAAAAAAAAATACGTCACAGTTATCAAATAAAAAAGTGACAACAATTTTGATTTTAAAAGCTAATTTAGAAATTTCAAATTTTTACTTGACATTCTTGGGTAAGAATTATTTTAAAATAACTTTTTTATGTAAATTTTTGCATTGAAATTTAAAAAAAGAAAACTTTCGTTCTTGACCAAATTTTACGTTCTTGTATTTTTGCGCACCCTGTACAAAAAAAAACAATTTTTTTTACTCGAAAGCGGCACGACAGACGATTTAAAATTTGAGTGGACGAACTATACAAGGCAGATAATATCAGGAAAAATGTTTAAGCTCTTTAATTTTTACAATAAAAGGTTTCATGCAAAACATGTACCACACCTTTTGAGTAATTTACATCGTACTATTTTATTTATAAAAGGTCTTTTTCTAAGTGTTCCAGTGCCCGCAAATAAAATATTTATTGCGGTTAACCCGAAACAACTGGCAAGTCTCCGCAGAGCCAGAGAACTGTTTTGTGTGTTTACTAGAGATTTATATAGGCCATTAAATTTGCTTTTTTATTTTGAAAGTAAATATTTATGTCATGATTTACGAGTATGTAAGAGGCAACTTTTTGATAAACTTGAAGAAAAAAACTTGAATATTATATAAATCCTTAGATTAAAACAAAAGCGTCATCCTAGACTAATATTTTAATCTATGTTCCTAATACCTCTAATATCTAGGTTTTCAACTCTTTTAAAATAAGCCATCAATGTTGCATAACTATTGACAAAAATATTAATTCTATTTAGAGGTGGCGGGTAAAGACCGTTACTTAAAATTCTGCTACCAATCACATAACGGAACTGGCTGTACACAATATTTTCTTAAACTAAACAGTACTGAGAACCAGGGACGTATTCCTAAATTTTGCGCCCCGGGCGAATATGATCGGCCGCCCCAATACCCGATAGCAAAAGTGAAAAAGAAACTATGAGCTGACAAATAAAAACTTGTACTTTGTTTCTATAGTAATCTAATACTCTACGTCGGGTTGCACAAACAATTTAATCACGAATTAAACTAATAAGACACTTGTAATGTGACAGCACTTATGCTAACGTCATTGCCAAATATGACTCTAAATGTCAATTAAATTTACTAATTGATTAAAAGTTTTGTGCAACCCGCTCTTAGAATTTTACAACTTACGAATATGGTCAAAAATATATGTTTAATTTTTTAGAAGACTATTTAATTTAATATTTACAAACTATGTGTGACAAACTTATATTAAATAATATTTTGAGTTTTCAGTGCTCCAAAACTTCAAAACTATAACGAAATTATAAATTAATTTTCCAAAATGGCGTAAACGTTTGCGCGGAACGCGCGTTGCCATGCCGAAACGAGCGACACGCACCTAATAAATAGTACCCAGCCCCAGCCAGTACCTACTTACACGTAATTATCAAACTCGTACGTAAAGAGCAGGGCCCTCAAACTTTAAATACGGACTATCGCAGCTGCCACTTGTCACATTTATTTAACGAACTTGCCATAGAGGTGCTGCCTCCATTCGACGATACGTCAAAATTAGACCAGGATATTTTATTCTCGGTTATCTCGCCTTTATCTTGTCCGTCAGCCATTTTATAATTTCGTGAAAAGATGAAAATTATTTTATGTGTGATTTTAATCACAATTCATCGGCTTAGAAAAGCAAATTAGGGCTTTTTTACTTTTCCAGGTAAGTGTTCTTTTGTATTAAAGAAAAATATAGCCTATTATCAATACACCTCTTGTAATATGGTATTCTGTTACATAGTTTATACCCCTGTGCACGCCACTGGTAAAATGAGAAAAACAGATTTTTACTTAAAATACTCATCTTTATGCATTAAAAATTGTCACAAGTTTCTACTTGATACTAATTTGCATCTTCTAGATATTAAGGAAAAATCTTTAAAAAACATTTCAACGCCCTGTGTATTAAAAACAATAAAACAAAGTCATTTAGGACCTGTTTATATGAACTTTTTGTCTTAGAATTGATTAAGAAATAATACCCTGAAGTTTGGCCACATACTTTATTAACACCCAGTATCTGTATATCAAGTCATAATACACAAAATTATGATCTACCTATCTTTTCCATGTTCTTTACCCCCCAGTACATCTGGGCCGAATCTTATTTTCTAAGGCTATGGAAAGTATCCCAGAATTTGTAAGATCAATTAATAAGTGAGCCAGTGTGTGTCAAAATAGCTGATAAACTTCGAAAGTAAAAGAAATAGGAACAAGAAATTCCATCATTTTTAAAGTGAATAATGTCCATTTTTTTGAATTTACTCTTGTAAGATTTTCTACAAATATTTGCTTTTTAAAACAATCCAAATAACCAATATTTAGTATGCCTTGTTAAAGTTCTTTTTTACTTATTTTTAAACATCAGAAAAAGTTTTTATGCTTACTTAAGCTAGCTCTCGCGAGGCAAAGAAGTTTCCGAGCTCAATTTATTTTGTTCGTAGTTTGCGTTTGTGTACTGGAAAAACAAATTATTATTTTAATTTCTGAAAAGGTCTAGCTCAAAGTATAAGTGGGCAAATAAAAGTTTAATGTATTTTTTTAAACGTACCGTGGGTGTCTGGGGAGACGGAAAATACAGTTTATTAACACGGGATTTAAAGGATTGGAGATTATTTTTTTATTTATTTAAAAAGATTTATTTAGCAATATATGCTACAATATAAACATTATTTCTCAAATAATAACAATGAAGCAAAGTAGAATTGTTTTGGAATTTTAAGTGAGCTGTTGAACTGTATTACTTTCACATTAATTTATTAAACAATAATTCTTTTTTAAATTTCCTTACATTATATTGATTTTTAACACAATTGTTTAGATTATTAATTTCTATTATTCCTTTATGAAAAACTGATTTATATTCTGTACTGCCTGAAACACTATTAAAAACAAATTTTGTTTGTTGCTTGCTTGTATGATGTTGATGGTTGTCTAAGTTCTGCGATTAAAATTCCGAAAGAATGGTTGGTGAAAGATTATTTTTAATTTTAAAAATAAAAACCAGAACGTAAAACTGAACAAAATGCTTTGCATCTAACCATTTTAATTTTTTTACAAGCTTTTATTTAACTTCACCTGTTAGTCTGTATGTTTGTTAGTATGTTTAGGTCAAATGTTGCAATCAAAATTTGGACTAGTTCTAATTCAGCTAGAGCTTTAAAAATTTTCACACGTGTATAGGTCCGGTGATAATGCAATATTGTTCTAATATTGTTCTAAATCCAATATGGCGGACGGCACAAGATGGCGGATTACCTTTTTCTTTACAATCCCCTCAATATGGGTATCAAATGAAAGGATTTAAAGAGTAGAATACAATAAGCTATGTGACGTCATTCTGAACCCAATATGGCGGACTCCACAAGATGGCGGATTACCTTTTTCTTCACAACCGTCTTGACATGGGTATTAAATGAAAGGGTTTGACTAGTAGAATATGATAAGCTATATGACCTCATCCTAAACCCAATATGGCGGACGCCACAAGATAAATAAAAAAAATTCATAATTTGCTATTTTATTATTTGAAAAAAATGGCGCTGCAATAAAATATTACTTTACTCGTATTTTTATGTTTTTGCTTCTGTTTGTAATAAATTTTGACACAAAACAAATTTTAAAACAAAATATATTAAATAATTATTTTTCATGGATGAAAGTTAGAACTGGATGGATTTATTTGCTTTTTTGCAATGAATCTATTAACAAAACAGGCTAGACGAAATGGACCATTTTTCAAAAAATTACATATTTTACCAGTTGATTTACCTAAGTGGCCGTAAAGGTAAAAAAGTCAGATTTACCAATGTTTGTAAATATGACGAAAAATATTAACCTAAGTGTCCAGAATTTTTCGTCCGCACCTGTACTTTCCCATTTTTTCTAAATCAATATGGTAATATAAAAATAAGAACTTTCATAGTAGACCGTCAAACATTCTAAATAAAAATTTACAGCAATCAATTACCAAACAGACTACATAAAAGTTTTTTTTTTTTTGGTGACAAGCACTGCAAATATCATGAAATATTTTCAAAATCTCCCAACAAAATTTTAAATAATGATACATATAAACAACATAATACATAAATATGTTTAAATATTAAGTCAAAAATTTATAAGAATATATCGTTTCCCGGACATTCCGTTATGGGAACTCCATATTTATTATTTTCTTCCAGTGGCACTAAACTACCGCATGATGGGTCCCCATCGGGCTATAAACCGTGTTTTATGGACTTTCCATATATATTTCTGGATGATTTGCAAAGTAAAATCCCCATTAGTATTGAATTCTTGCAAAATGGCTTAGCGATATTCGATAAAGGTAACGGTAAATGGTGTGAGAAGTAACAAGATACAGAATGTTGACTGTTAGTTAAAATAGACTATCATATCATCATCTAATTTAGTATGATTATTTCAGACCTGTCTTACTGAGCAAGAAGAAGCAACACAAGGTATTGAAGGTGACATTGAAATGTTTGGTACAAAGGAGCTGGCTTACTATATGACACTCTTCGATTGGGATATGTTTTGGTAAGTCAAAACTGGTTTCAGTTTAAAATTAAACCACACAATTTTAGGGAATATTTGGCCAATAATAATTTTTCTAAAAACACTGTTAGTTCAACTGCAGCTCAAGTTGCTCAAGTATTAAATAATTTAAATTAGATGTTAAGAAAATAATATTTATATATACAGGGTGCTCAAAAAACTTTGTAATAAATGGAAAACATTCCTATTATAGAATTCTCAGGAAATTTTATTCCTACTAAAAGTTGGTGCATGATTTGAAAGCTACAAAAAATAAATTGCAAGTCGTAGTTTATCTTTAATATAACTCAGGAAAGAATCTATTCATCTATCAATCTATTACTGTTTTTCAGTATATTAATTGTATAAATCTTATCAAGAGTTCCTCGAAATTAAAAATTTAAGATAAATGTCTAACTTGAGGGCAAAATCTTTCTTTGTAATTTTTGACTCCTTGCCGTACGCCAATGGAAATCTTTTATTTTTACACCTTAGGACTATTTAACCTACAGCAATCTACGAAAAAATTTGAACTCTTTAGTAGTAACTAAATACTGCTTTCAACGTTTAGGTCGTATTGACAGGTTTATGTTGAATACCAAGTGTAGTTTACTCTTGAGAATTTGTTTTTAATATCCAGATCTATTAAGGATAAATCATGACTTGTAATTTATTTTTTGGAAGTTTTAGATCATGTGCCAATTTCTATTAAGAATAAAATTTTCTAAGAAATCAGTAATAGCAAGTTTTCCAATTGTTACCAAATTTTTTGAGCACCCTGTATATCAACGGCTCTACAAATGAAAAAATGTCGCATGATGGAACCCATAGTTCCCAAAGCTTGGGTGTGATGAGTTAATGTTTAAAAACACTTTTAGTGTATCTTATTGTCGGCAGACTCTAAAGAAATGCAAGTCTTGCACGGCACTGGCAAAATTCTTCAATTATACAGTATGAATGGGCCCCAGCCTTGGGAAAACATTGGTCGCAACGCCATTTCGTCGCTCTAACTATACCTACAGCTACAGATGTCAACGTTGGTGTTTCACACTGCAGAGTTATAAAAAGTTAAACTAGTCACGATATTATTAAAATAATATGTCATTCGTGTTTCTAATTTATTTTGAAATGAGGCTTGTGCTCCCTCACAGCACGAACATTTTAGTTTTGTAACAATATTTTTCTTAAATACAAAATTTAAAATGTCCTCTCCAGTCACTCCTGGGCATTACAGTTCGGCATCTTTAAAAATTAATCTCAAAACTATTTTTAAAAACTGTGGAGGCATATATTTCTCAAGAGTCCTGTAACTTTTCTGAAAAGAACTACTGGATTTCTAGTATGAATTTATAGCCCATAAACTGGAAGTCGATTTTCAAATTTGTCGTATAGTACAGAAATATTGTGATAAAAGAATTATCGGAATCGTGCAAGCGGTAAAAGGTCTTAAGGCTTATTTAGCAGTTTAGCGCGATTAGATGTATGCGGATGACGTAGGGCAAACATGATGCGAATTATGCGAATCACTCGAACTGAACGAAACGAACTGCATCTACCAATTTGGTTGTCAATTTTTTGGCGATATTTTTTAATAATTCTGAAAAAGAAAAAAATAATGTTATTTGAAATTGTAAATATCTACAAAGGCGACGCGTCGTGGCAAAATCTGTAATTTAAAACTTTTATTTTTAATTTTGTAAATCACTTGCCAATTTAAAAAAAAATTAAGCTACACTTTTATAGAAAAATATTTTAAGAGATGATCGTCAAAATTTGAGAAGAAATCGTTAAAAAAATCACTAAAATTTATTAACGTAAAATAATAATTGTGCATTTCAGCGTGCAGGTAAACAAGCCTTAAGTGATTCTGCAAGGCACGCGACCAAATTTGATGCCACTTATATTAACTAAACCGTAAAACTATTTAACATTTCAGGTGTGTCCACGAATACGAACTACTTTATCATACATTTGGCAGACACCATTTCGGTCAAATCACGGCCAATTTGGACGTGTTCCTCAGACGCTTCAACGAAATCCAATTTTGGGTTGTCACGGAAATATGCATGATGAGCAGTCTAAGTAAAAGGGTTGCCGTGCTGCGAAAGTTTATTAAACTAGCTGCATAGTAAGTATAATATTAAATTAAATTAAAATATGATGAATTGCTTTTGTTTGTTGTGTTTGGGTTGTCACTTATATTGTGGACGGAGTTTATAATGGCATACAAATATTTAATTAGCGATATCTAGTTGTTTGTCAAATTAAACTATCCGTAATTTTTTAAACGGTTAACCTGATGCAGCAATTTTTAGGATACAAACTCTTTTAAATCGGCACGTTTCTCGTACTAGTTAAACTCGTGCTAATTGTAAGTTGTATTTTATCATTTAACTGCATCGCTCGTGAAGAGTTCGTACGTATTTAAAATAATATTGTCCTAAATGAAAAAGGAAATTAATTATTATTATTGCATTTAATTATCGTGGTTTTAAGTAAAGTACATGTGTACATTAACTCTTGTTCACGGTTCATTTACGTACTAAGATTAAGAGAATGTTTTTTTAATTATGGAAAAATGATTAACTACAGAGCTAAATTAGAACCAACACTAACCCTGTTGATCAGAACTTTTATTCAAGTATTAACTTACGTTGAGAGTCATCCTTGCCAATGACATTAGCTTGAGAGCTGTCACATTACAAGTGTCCAATTAGTTTAATTCTCGACTAAATTGTTTGTACAACTGCACGTTCAATGTACTTAATTATTTTAGAAAATAGCTGACAAACTCTTAAATAAATCAATACATTTTGTAGCTTTAATAATGCTTATATTAAAAAGCGGTGAAAATGACGAAATAATATATTTTTAAGTATTTATCACTGAGTTAAATAGTAAGCTTGTGATTAACTTTAAGTAACTTGTACACCAAAATTAGAAACAATTAAGTTTTCCATTAAGCTCAGCAATAAAAATGTAAAAAATATTGCTTCATCCTTTTCAGTTCTTTTTTGAGGTTATTTTTTTTTGGAAAATCCTAAAATCCATATTACATAATAATTTAAAATTAAATTTTAGTTTCGTTTATTATTTATAGGCAACTTATATTGGGGTCATAAAGTTATGTTAAAGCACTTGACGACGCGACTAAACTAGCAAATAATGCCTATGTAATGTTTCTTATAAGAAAGCAATTAATTTTTACCATAACTCTTTCAAAATCTATCAAATAGTTTACAAAAACAGTTAAAAAATAACATCATTTATAAAGTTCGCCGTTCGATTCCAAGTTTGTTATATTATTCTTGTAAACAAACGCTAACTTTAAAGTTCCTTACCAACCTAAATTCTTGCTGAATTTTCTTCTGGGTAAAACAACGCTAATGAATTTTGAGTAGCTTTAGCAACTGCCTACTTTGATGTAATAATAACTCACCAGTAAATAATTTGTTCGAAAGTTATGATAAACTTCCTCCAACCTTTAATACTGACTGAAACTTTATCAGTTCGAGGGTAAAGTTCATCGTAATTTAACTTAGTGTATTAACTTGAGTTACTTACATCTATCTTTATAAAGATAAATATTCAGATTTGAGTTTAATTGTCTTTGTTTGCAATTTCATCTTGATATTTTATTTCAATAAGGAATATGCATGCATTTTTTATTGCATAAATTGTTTAAAGAAGTCATTGCAAACCCAAGAATATTATTTTAAAGAAAATCACTAGGATAATGAAACTAAAAAAAATATATTTACTTCTTGGTATATTCCAACTTAAAAAGCAGACATTTGCCGTCAGTGTCAAGTGATGTCAGGAGATAAGCAAAAATAAGTGTCAGTCTACATGTCAACGTAGAGCTTAACCTAGTCATGTCAAACACAACGGAGAAAAAAAAATGATATGAGTGCTGCCACTCAAGTGCACACGCAAAAATTGTCGATTTCAAGAGCTTTTTTTAGGTGTTCACAGTTTTTTTAGGTTTCCACTCACTTCAGCAAAAAAAAAAACCTTAAAATGGGACCATTCGGAAGAACTCATCAACAAAACAAAAAAATAATGACACATACGGGTCGAATTGATAACCTCCTCGTGAAGACAGTTAAAAAGAAAAAATGACACATACGGGTCGAACTGATAACCTTCTCGCGAAGACAGTTAAAAAACAATTTAAAATTTTTTTAAGAATAATGACATACTTGATATCCTCCTAGTGAAGATATTAAAAAAAAAGAATGACACATACTGGTCGAACTGATAACCTCCTCGTGAAGTCGGTTAAAAACAATATAAATAATAATAGTGACACATACATTGATCCCCGTGAAGTCGGTTAAAAATACCGAAGAGTCCAGGCCGAAATTTTAATATCCTTTATAAATTATTTTTATAATACCTAGTTCATTTTTTAATTTGGTTTGAATTTATTGGAAAAGTTGTGTTTGAGCATTTGTGGAATGTTTAAAGTTTGACGAACGTACAGTGTAACAGCATATAAAAATTGAACGAGTTCATTATATTTCAAGAATTCTTGACCATGTTTTCAAAAAAACCTTTCTGTAATTAACCTCTTCAATTATTACAAATGTGAGAAGTACGTTAGAAAGGGACAGTACACAGCGATTGATACAATCGTTGAATTAAATAACTTGACTAGAAAAATGGCTACAGCATTCTTTAGCCGCTCTTTCCGAGGTTGTGGTAGGGATTCACGATCTAAATCGATATTTTGGAAAGATCGAATTTTTCCAAATGGAAATCGATTTTCAAGAATCGATCTTTTACCCTTCGATCCTGCAAGGAGATCGACGATTTTACGCAGAATCGATTCAAACTTTGGTGTTTTCATGTCTGTGAACTTTAAAATTTAATTAATTGGAAATTACTATTTACATTTTATTCTTTACGAACGATACGGTCGCTGCGCCACGATCGAAACAATCCTAGTAAGAATTAGGAAAGGAATAAGGAAACAGTTAAACTGCGCCAACTAACATTTTCTGGAAAAAAAAAACTCAATCTGAAATCGTACAAAACAGTGATGCCGGTCATGTCGATCAGTCGATCGGTATCTATGGACAGTTTGCTATTTTACGGTTGCCATTTTTTGGTTCAAATGGTTTCCATTTTATTAGATTTTAATAATTAGTATGTTTTCAATGATAGCATTTTAAATCAAATATTTCCCAATCCATACACTTCTACAACTGAACAATAAACAAAAAAATATATAATTTAAATATTTTTCTTTTTTTTAACTACTACTGTACAACTTATACTTAGAGTTTTAAATAGCATTGGTTTGGAATGGACACTGTTTTATCTCTCGGCTCTCCTCTCCCACGCCCAAATTTTTCCAAAGATCGATTTTTTTAAAGATCGATCTCTTAAGGCGATCTAAATAGTGAATCGATTTCCATGATCACGATCTAAGATCGATTCGAAATATCGATTTTTTGAGATTTAGATTTTATACAGCGTGTCCAGAAACCATCTTAACAAATAGGAACCTTTTTTATTCTTGACTTTACGGAAAAAGTTATTCTTCATAAAAAGTTCTGCTTGTTAAGAAAATGACAATCCAATCAAAAATTTTACGAGGTGTCGAAAAAAGTAAAAACGATAAATGCCGTAGAAGGAAAACTATCTTTAATTTTAATTGCAAAGTATAATAACGTTAGGAAGTGTCGTTCAGAACTGAAAAGTTATCGCATATGAAATTTGACAAAATAACTTTATGGTCATTCATAATAATATGTATCTTTGAATGTTTTAAAAAAGGCTTTTGAAAGGCATGTTTTTTAAATAACATATTACCAAAATAAAAAATAAAAAAATTACTGTTTTTACTCAAAATATAAAATAGTATATTAAAGCACCAGTTTTATAAGGCATCATTTTAGAGCACGCGTCCATGTTAGAAAACGAGCCGCTTGAGGCGTGTTTTCTAACGGGAAAAGTGCACTAGTAGCTTTATAAAGTATGCACTTTCTACTATTTTTTCTATTTTGCATTTTGTTCCATAAAAATGCATGTATAGAGAAAATACGACGTACAAATTTTGAAAATTTTTATGTCAAAGTTTTATGTTGGTAATATTATCAAATTACTTGCCATCACAGCAGCCTTGATAAATTAACAAATCATTTTATTACACATGACTACACATCGCATTACCAACTTTTAAAAAATAAAAAATCGGTTTCGTAAAAAGCTTGTACGATATGGACAAATATTTGATATGAAACCAAAATAGAAAATAGTATATTAAAATACAAGTTTTATAAAGCATCATTTTAGAGCATGAGACCATGTTAGAAAACAAGCCGCTTGCGTGACCAGAATTCTTTCAAGACAAATGTTATGGTGTCTTTAAGAGCAAAATTGTAGGGCCGTACTTTTTTCGAGAAAATATTACCGGTGGAATTTGCTTGAACTTTTTGAACACAGAATTATTTGAATTTTTTCATCGACTACCACCTGATATCAGAAACACACTTTGGTTCCAACATGACGGTGCTCCATGTCACGGCTCTGCAAGAGTGACAGAATTTTTAAACTGGACATTTCCACAAAGGTGGATTGGACGAAGGTGAGAATTTGCTTGACCACCAAGGTCCTCAGGTATAACTCCCCTATATTTTTTCTTATGGGAATTGTTAAAAGAAAAAATCTATGCCCACAGACCTTTCGAAAACATAGACCATTTAGAGAAACTTATCAGAGAATGTGTCCAAAAAATTTCCCCTCAGATGGTTAGAGATGCAGTGGCGGAATTTTCACGACGTACAATAGTTTGAATGGAAAGAAACGGTGGTCATGTTGAAGCTTAGTGCAGTATTTCATAAAATGTTATTCTTTATTTTGGTAATATGTTATTTAAAAAACATGTATTTCAAAACACTTTTTTAAAAAATTCAAAGGTACATATGAATGACCATAAAGTTATTTTGTCAGATTTTATCTTTGATCACTTTTCAGTTCTTTCAACTAAAATTAATAGTATATTACATAACAAGTGCTGAAAGTGACATTTTTCACACGAGTGGGAATGTTGTCGCACGAGGCGATAGCCGAGTACGATAATCCCACGAGTGTGCGAAAATTACTTTCACACGAGTAATGTACAATATTTTTCCTACGACAACAAAAATATTTACCAAAAAACCCCACTTTCTGTCTTTATTTAATACCCCCACTTTCAACACGTGTGCTGAAAAACATTTCAACACTAGTGTTGTAAATAAAAAAAAAATTGGCACCATCTGTTCAAACGTCATGTTGACAAGTACTTTTCAACACGTGTTGAAAAGTACTTTTCAACACGCGTGTGATATAAGGCACTTTCTAGCCAATTCAACCGTGCTTTTTTTCTCACTTTCATAGGTGGTCGTAGGAGAAGATAGTTTTCCTTCTACGGCATTTATCGTTTTTACCTTTTTTGACACCCCGAATATGCTGGGTCAAAATTTTTGATTTGAGTGTTATTTTCTCAACAAGCAGAACTTTTTATGAAGAATAACTTTTTTCCGTAAAGTCAAAAATAAAGAAGAGTCCCATTTGTTAAGATGGTTTTTCGACACGGTATATTACTTCATATTTTTTTATACTTTGTATGTGACCTGCTATGGTAAAAGAATGTATGTATTATGTAAAAAGGACGTAAGCGAGTACATTCTTTTACCATATAGTAAAATAATTTTTATTAAAATGCAAAGATAAATGTTAATAACATCTTGTTACATAGTTACTTACTGTGCTTTAACTTCAAATTGATTAGGCAACTATAACCATTTTATTGACGTTTCTGCGTGTGTTTTGAAAAAAATCTATTTATATTACACCGTTTTAAAGGAATGGTCGTATTGCGATATAGGTCATTTTTTTTTATTTTCTTAATATAGTGGCACCAAAATCAAAATGTGGTAAATGAGCCCATTCTCTCTGACTTTATTGCCTGCATAATTTGCAGGAATATCATACTTACGCCTAGTTGCACAAACAATTTAATCAAGAACTGAACTACTTGGGCACTTGTAATGTGGCAGCACTCATGTTAATGGCATTCCTAAAGATGACTTTAAACGTTAATTAAACTCATTACTTGATTAAAGCATTGGCTGTTGTTGCTTTAACAGCGTTAGAATTATTTACTGATAAGTAAATTGTAACTATACTGAGCTTTGAAAAAAATTAATATTTTGCAAGAATTAAAAGATTTTTTACCTAATTTTATGTGTTTTTTGTGATTTTGATGAACTGTCTTCTGCATAAAAATGTCTGGAAAACCTGTTCAAAGAAAAATTCCAAATAATCCAATATAACTAGCATTTTCACTAAGCTAAAAGTAAACGAAGAAAAGTATGTGAAAAATACGTTTTATGAGTGGCGCAAATGGATTTATATCTGATTCCAGTTCGAACTCGGGCTGAGATTTATCGAATCCTAAATCTTGACAAGATTTTTTGCAGCAATTTATGGCAGATTTATAAGATTTTGATTGTTAATTTCCTTTTTCGAGATAGCGTCTCTTTTAAATGGCTTTCCAGTTTAATTAGACAACCAAATTTAATTAAGTTTTAATAATAAAAACATTTTTTATTACGAATATTTTTTTAAAAGATGAAAGCAAAACGAAAAGGAAGTTTTTTCTTAAATTATCCAAGAATTTGTTTTATCAGCTTTAGTAATATATATATATATATATATATATATATATATATATATATATATATATATATATATATATATATATATATATATGCTTAGGGTATTGTGTAAGACCACGTAATAGTTCTTCCAATACTAGAATTATTTCTTTATCTTTTGTAATATTTATGTAGTTTTTTCGTAAAAGTCAAATAATATTTTCTACGTACTATCTGCAAGAAATTAAATGTAAACGTAAAAAAAAATATTTAATGCTCTAAGACTCTAAGTATTAATTACTATATCTCAACCTCGTTTTAGCTGCAGAGAATACCAAAACCTAAACGCCTTCTGTGCAATTGTCATGGGATTAAGCAACGTGGCCGTCTCCCGCCTATCCAATACTTGGGACAAATTGCCTTCCAAATTTAGAAAACTATTTACAGACTTCGAATCAATGATAGGTAAGTAATAACCAGCGTAACCGACCTAGCAAAAAAAAATTCGTAACATTTATATAAGCAGTACATCACTCTTGTTCTAAGTAACATTTTATTTAAAAATATAACGTATTAAATTTTATTAGTTTCTAAACAGTTCCTGCTCTCTTAGTTACTAATGTAGGTAGGCATTGGCTACACAGTAGCGATATAATAAACTAGATTGCGTAGACCGCCTAATCGCCCCCCGAGGGGGCTCTATAAGGTCGGTAATATCATCATTGTCATGCCCTGAAAATTTCGTGTTTCTAGGCCAAGTATTAAGGAAGATATCACACTCCTTCGGACTGATGATGGAGAATAGACCGCCCTTCGTGACCCCATCGCTACATACATACAAACACCTACACGTAGAAACTATTTTTGCCAACAAAAATACTTTTCGGACACCCTGTATACATACATACAAACATAAACACATATTAATACAAATATATTTGATTTGCTTGAAATTCGACCTAATAAAGTTTATCTAAGTACTAATAGGAGTATTTGCCCATTCCAAGAATTTTTGGACACCCTGTATACATTCAATCTAACACTCACACGTTTAAATAGGAATATAGACGATTTTCTTGAAATCCGCCTTAATTAGGTTTATTTTGGTCGTATTAAAATGAGTTGCAAATACTAAGACTTTTCGGACACCCTGTATACACACGTACAAGCATAAACACATAGTAATACAAATATAGACGATTTTCTTGAAATCCGCCTTAATTAAGTTTATTTAGGTCCTAATAAAAGGAGTTGCACCCTGTATACACACGTACAATCATAAACACATAGTAATACAAATATAGACGATTTTCTTGAAATCCGCCTTAATTAAGTTTATTTTGGTCCTAATAAAAGGAGTTGCAAATAATAAGACTTTTCGGACACCCTGTATACACACGCACAAGCATAAACACATAGTAATACAAATATAGACAATTTTCTTGAAATCCGCCTTAATTAAGTTTATTTTGGTCCTAATAAAAGGAGTTGCAAATAATAAGACTTTTCGGACACCCTGTATACACACGTACAAGCATAAACACATATTAATACAAATATATTCGATTTACTTGAAAATCGACCTAATAATGCTAAGTACTAATAGGAGTATTTGCCCATTCCAAACTAAGACTTTTCCAACACCCTGTATACAAACATATAAATCCGTACACATAGAAATGCAAATATATACCTACGATTTGCTTTAAATCCGACCATCGAGTTACTATTTGTACGAAAGGCAAAGGTATTTGCCCATTCAAAGACTTTTCGGACACCCTGTATACATACATAAAAACACAACACAACACGACACATGGTAATTTAAATATTTTCGATTTTCTTGAAAACCGACCCTATTAATTTTATCTTCGTACTTATGACAAAGTTATTTGCGCATATAAAGACTTTTCGGACACCCTGTAGGCATATACAGAATCACCCACATGCCGAAAGGTATAAAATGTACTTTCGAATCGTTCAGGTTACTTTAAAAGGGAGTCAATTCATTTCCCTAAAATTAAATTTGGCAAAGATATTTCCCCATACAAAGACTTTTTGGACATTCTGTTGTGTACCAACATATAAACAACCACACAAAGGAATGAAAAATTTACGATTTCCTTGAAATAAGACTCATTTAAGTTTTTCTTCGCTCTAATGACAAAGATATTTGCGCATACAAAGACTTTTCGGACACCCTGTAGACATATATACAATCATGCACATGCCGGAAGGTATAAAATGTATTTTAGAATCGTTCTGGTTACTTTAAAACGATCCGAATCAAGTCATTTCCCTAAAATTAAATTAAAATTATTCAATAATAATTAATATATTGCCCCAAAAGTATACACGCTCATGGATAGAAAATAAAATACATATTTTGGGATTTTTTCGATGCCACTGAGCTTCATATTAGAATCTTCAATGATGCTTTGTAGCGTCATAGGAAAATCGATTAAAATGGTATTTAATCGGTATAATATGAAATGAAATGTCTTTCTACCGAAAGTATAAGGTCCCTAAATGCATTGCCCGGTAAATTCGAGGCCGAAGTTGGTCCGGACTCCTTCCAATCTCGCATCAAAATGCTGACATTTTAGCCAAATTGTGACATTTCATACATTATAATTAAATGAATAAATTTCCCCGTATAGAAATTGATTTTTAAATGCCTTTGCAGGACCTCAGCAAAATTAATGAAATTGGTATTTAATGCTCAAATCGTCCAATGAAATGTACCGCTATTAAAAATATAAAGTCCATTTTACCTTTGCCATGTATATTTCAAGCCGAAATCGGTCCAGGAAGCTTCCAATATCGCTACAAAAACTGTTATTTTCATGACATTTTGACAGGTCATATTTTAATTTCGATGTAAAGAGGGTCCGTTCAATTGTTTTGTCAAGGCACGGCTTTTATATATGCACTTTTTAAAATTTTTCCTGCAGCGATGCAAAAAAAGGTATTTATTTATAACTTTAACGAAAAAATATGGAGTTTTAATTAGTTAGGAGTGTTCTTAGATGATCAGGGAAGAAAATAAACCAAAAAAGAATCGTTAAATAAGAGAAATAATATATAATAATGCCTTTTAAATATGAATTTTGATGGAAAAAAACAGAAAAAATGAGTTTTTACCCCCTAAATCAGGCCCTGGATCACCCATTCGGGATTCATTTTAAAGCCTGATTATATCCCCAACGGATAGCGTTGAAAAAGTTAGAAGAAATTAGATAGGAAAAGATACAGAGTGATTCAAATGTAGAGATGTCATGAAAAAAAATCGTAAAAAATCGAAATTTAATTATCGATTTCTCCTTTCCTATTAGAAATAAAAGAACTAAAAAATACGTTTCTAACGTATTTCGGCGAGCTCTTTCCGATAGGGCACATGGAATTTCGATTTGGATCCATTTTGACCCCCCAAAAAATTCAAAACCGTCAAAAATTTGCATGAAAATTAGTAATTTCCACTTTTTCCCAAATTTTTCCAATTTCCAGTCGTTTTAGGTATAGGTAAATGTATTGCAAAAAGAAAGTATTTGAGATTCTTTAGTTTTAAGTTCAAATACGTTTTTCTGTCCGATGTTCCGGTTTCGACTTATTCGGTGCCAAATTGGGGTCTACAAAGGGCATTTTTCGACATAAAAAAATTCAAAAAAATTACTTCTCATTTTCCGAATACCGCCAGTTTCAATAGGGTTCGGAACACCCCGGTCCTCCACAACCTCCAAAAATTTAAATCGATTTAATTCACTTTTGCGACCTGTAATCGATGTCAACGGAAATCGCTGAAATTTCGACTTTGGCGTTTAATAACTCCGAAACGTCGAAACTGAATTTTTTACCGAAGCTAGCCGCACTATCCCTCTATTAACCCAGAAAATTTGGTTGCCGCCTCTATAACCGTTTTCGAGAAAAAAAATTGAAAAGGTGAAAATGTCGAAACGGACGACAACACACGGCCATACATACACACACACATTTTTCTGACCAAGGGCTCGGTATATAGACCGAGCCTCAAAGGCGGTCTATAATATCACGAACTTTTCAACAAAATGTTAAAGTAAATTATTTGTAATATTAATGTAAAGTAATTTACCACCTTGGTTTACAGAACCGATACATAGTGAGTTCTAGAATTTACATCAAATTTTTATAACGCTATTAACATCTTTTTTTTGCGCTGACTTTATAAACTATTTTTTCATCTTAAAAATTAATCAAAAACTAATACAATTCCATTTAAAAAAAATGATATATTGCTCTGTACTGACTTTGTGAAGCAGCCTGTATACTCAAAACAATTTTTTTAATATAGACTAGAAAATATCTATAAACTTTGTTTGAAACATTTTTTGATCAAAGGCGATGTTTCCGAAATATTGGTGGCGTCTGGGACTTTTTGAACACAGTGTATATCAATAGGGTTTAATGGAGAACAAATAATAATATTACTATAGTTCAATCTGGAACTAAATTGATTAAATCCTCCTTTTTTAGATCCTAGTCGAAACCACAGGGCGTACAGGGTCAGCGTGGGAAAATTACAACCTCCAGTTGTACCATTTATGCCTTTGCTACTTAAGGACATGACCTTTACCCATGAAGGAAATAAAACCTCTCTAGACGGACTGGTTAATTTCGAGAAAATGCATATGCTTGCTCAAACGATGAGGACCATTAGATTTTGTAGAAGTAGACATTTAGGTAAACACTAGAGCACAGATTTACCTACACTCTGTGACTAGAGTTCCAAGTGATACAAAAAGTTAAAAAATGACTTTAGTATTACTAATGCTGTAAATAATTATAAACACAGAGTGCCGAAAGGAGTTGTATAATGTTTTTTTTTTAAGTTTAATGCAGCGCATGTTGACGATGTAATTTTATTTCAGCTCCTTGTTTGAAGTAGTGGAGTCACCACAATTGTTTTTCAAATGGTATCATATATTTTTTTCAATTTCAGTAGAATGTTTAGCTGTCAAAATAGCTTTTCGTATATTGGATAAAAGAAATTAAAAAATATTATTAAAAAAAAAGTATTATTAAAAATAACAAAGTTATAACAATAAAAAACAATTCTGTATTTATTTTAAGAAAAAGTTACTGTATCTTTTAAAATAACTATGCGAACGAGTCAAACAAATGAAAAATAAAAATGGATTTAAAAAAAATAACTAAAAACTAAAGCTATCCATCACAGTTTGATCTTCCAAACCATCTGTATACTCTGGTGTTCAGATGTCATCTCTAAGTAGTGATTTTGTGAGAGAACCTCCTCCTCCAATTATTTCTAATTGACTTAACTCCTCTAACATCTCCTAAAATTTGATAATACCTTTTCCGCATAAAATCGTATTTTACCACCGCCCCTGTACCCAAGTAAAAGCGACGTTAAATCTCACCTAAGTGAAGCTTTCTGTGAAAGGCCATGCTATCCCACTCATCATGACACGGCAGAATCGGATGTGGTGAAGTCTGGGGACCTCGCAGGACATTCAATTGTAATACTTCTGCATATCCACCGCTTTTGAGAAACTAGATTTTTTATTCAATTCCCGTGGCTCGCCGTCTTTAGATTTTCAATTTTATCCTGTAAAAGTGGTTTTAAGCACTGACATTGAGTGATCATTAAAATTAAAAGTAACATGTAAACAATCTACCAAAATCGAGAAAAAAACGTATGTTACCATTTAAAAAACATAGTGATGATATCACTACATCTAACTGGCAGCTGAAAATAAAATTTTGACAGCGTCAGAAACTGCGCTTTATTAAACTCAAAAACTTGTAGTCAAACTTCTTGTTTTAAAGTCTAATAAAGTCTGTAGAACCATGGTTCTATACATTTTGGGCACCCTGTACATAACTTTTGGTTTATTTTTTCAGTTTTGGATCCACCGTCCCCAAAAAGTGAAGGAGAAGTAAAGTCATACATATCGTGCTTACGGGTAATCGACAATCAACGGATTTTAACGAGTATGTCTCAGAAGCTAGAACCAAGAAGATCTTAACTTATCCTATCTACATCCAAATTTTTATTAATTGGATAAAAATGCGGGCCGTTTTTATCGAGTTTGTTTCTTTTTTACTTCAAATCATCACTTACAATTTTTATGAAATATATTATGTATTTATCTTCCTGTAGCGTTCTAGAATATAAGGTAAAATTGTTTACAAAAATTGTAGATTAACATATATCTAACAGTTAAAACATCAACTACCCTTGTATGATCTTTGTGTATATAGTATTTCACTTGTTATGAAGTTGACTTCTGTAATCTATTCTTCGATCTTAAGAAAATAATTAACATTTTCAGATATTCTTGCCAAATAAAGGATACATTTAAATAAAAGATAAAGCAAAGTGAGAAGAACCTAAAATTGAAAGGAAAAATGGCGATAAGGCAGCTATTGATATTTGTATTGCTACTATCACTAAAAACTAGTGCAACAAAAACCAGACACGTATCAACGCCCTGTTCAAACCGACGATCCTCGCAATATAAAATTCAACCTCCTAAGGGGGTGAAAAGGGGTATAAACGTTCTTTAAAACTTAAATCATACAATTGGCTAAAAACTAAGTAAACATATGATGAGCTTCTTCCTTATCATTAATTCTTCAACTACTAATCCAATTCACACATTATAGTATTATTAGTGATAGTGAAGAATTAAATTAGTTTAACTCTTGCTAAATGAAATAAATGTTGTTCAGTTTAATGTTTATTAATAAATTGTCGTAGAAAAAATAGTGTATGCAACTCTTATGTAATGACCGTTAATACACTTGCATTCGTAACCTTACTTTATGCTCGTAAAGCCATGATTACATAATCGCTGCATATACTAATATATGAAAAAGTGTTGTTGAAAAAGCATTATCGGAAAAGATATTTTTCGAAACAATATATTTTCAACATAGGTATTTATCAATAATAGCTATTTATGCCATCAGTTACGAAATGCCTAATTTTGTGTAACGCGTGAGATTTTTGCGGAACGAACGAAGTGAGTTCCGCAAAAACTCACAAGTTACACAAAATTTCATTTCGTAACGTATTGCATACAAGATTTTTTCTAATTTTGAAGAAAGTAATAAAAAAATAAAGTTTAATATAATTGATAAAAATTTTAAAACATAAATCTAGTTTGTTGCTGTTACTTCATGTTAGTTGTCAGTTTGACATTTTGTAAAAAAGTCTAAACGGAAGGTTTTTAGCGAGATTGATATATTTTTAGTTTTATTTTTAAAAAATGAGTGATTCAGGATCTGAAGAGCTACCAAGCGATATTGAAGAGGCAGCAGGTAATGCTTTAGTATCAGTAATTCCCAAAAAGTCAAAGGCAGTTTATGATTTGGCATACGAAAAATTTGTTACGTGGTGTGATGAGAAGAAAATTAAACATGTTAATGAGAAAGTTTTACTTGCATATTTTGAGGGTAAGAAAGATCTAAAAGTTTCCACATTATGGACACTTTACTCAATGTTAAGGTCTGAACTAAATCTGAAAAGGAATATTGATATTAAAAAATATACAAATTTGGTAGCATATATTAAAAGGCGAGCGGACGGGTACAGTGCTAAAAAGTCAAAAGTTTTTAGTAAAGAAGATTTTGCCAAATTTTTAGTGGAAGCTGATGACAAAGAATACTTAATGGCTAAGGTTGCAATGATTATTGGAATGGCAGGAGCGTGCAGAAAAGCAGAATTAACATTTCTTCCAGTTGAAAATGTTATAGACGAAGGAAGCCATTTTCGTGTTGATATCCCACCTTCAAAAACAAAAGTTATACGGCAGTTTGCAATTACCACTGGAGACATTGAAAATACGAATATTGTTGAAATATTAAGAAAATATATTAAGTTGCGTCCCCAGATTCTTAAACACAACAGATTTTTTGTAAAATATGCGAATGGAAAATGTACCAGAAATCCTGTGGGAATTAACACATTTAGCAGTCTGCCAAAAGTTATTGCACAATTTCTTGGTCTTTCAAATCCTGTTCTATATACTGGCCACTGCTTCAGAAGAAGCTCTGCCACTTTCCTAGCAGACAGTGGCGCTGATATTTTAAAATTAAAGAGGCACGGAGGTTGGAAATCTAGCTCTGTTGCGGAGGGATATGTTGAAAATTCCATGAATAATAAAAAACTTATAGCGCAAGAAATATTTGGTAAAACATCTAATGCAACGTGCGTCGTCTCCCAAATAACAGCAAGTTCGAGCAATGAAAAAGTATGTCGTCGGGAATTAATTTAAATAATTGCAATAATTGTGTTATCAATATTTATAATAATTAATTAATTTATAATTTATGTTGTTATCGTGTATTAATAATAATTAATTAATTTATAATTTATGTTGTTATCGTGTATTATAACAGTTTAATAAATATAATAATTCTTTTTGTCACTAATTTTGAAATACATTTTTCGTCACCAATTGCATAAAATTTTACTTTATGTAACTAGTTACAAAAAGTAAGACGTTTCATAACGTCAATCAGTTTTACAAAGTGTCACTTTAAATGTCAAAATTAGAAAAAAATGTTTTTAGTGATTTTGCCAACAGAAAAGCAACGCTCGAAAATGCGCACTACTGTCGAGTAAAACTGTTTCTGGGCACGATATATTACGCTCTCAATTTTACGAATATTTGACAAATTCGCTTAGGTTTTAACAAATACATAAATAGTTTATTTATGTCTTGGTACATTTCCTAAGCCAGTTCGCTTAGTAAGCCATCGGTAAACCTATGACACAAGCATACGAGACCCTTCAATACTATCAAGAATGTCGGCTTTTCACTTTGTTTTGTCTTGGTATTATAAAGTAATAAGTTCTTATGTGGATTGGTATATGTAGGTACGTATCACGGAATATCGGTAAAGGATATTTTTAAATATTTTATACGGAACTATTTCATTTTAAAAAATTCAATTATGCAAAAAAATCTAAATCGAATTCCTACAGGTTATGTATAACAAATGTCTCAAAATAAAATGTAAATATTTTAGTGGGTTGTGTTCTAAAATATTGTTTATATTATAAAGGATTCTATTGCTGTCCCGTCATGATTTAAAACTAAAAATATATTTTACATGAACTCATTCTTTAAAATTTTATACCACAAAACATAATTTACTGTTTTAAATAGTTTTAAATTTTACAATAACTAAAGCATTAAAAGTATATATAGGTCGGTCCAAAATTAATGGGACATAGAGCAACCGGGAATTCTTGGCCTCAAAATATTATGATTTAGCCCATCCGAAAGTTACATTAACGGAGATACATTAAACAAGTGTTTTAATTTCGATTTTTTCAGCGCGCTTAAAAGTTTTCGACATATTGCCGTAAATATTGGTATTGATTTTGACGGCGACTATTATAATTTGGCCTCACTTTTGTTCCAGTGAATAGGTGGCCACTATGTGCGGCACACTTCAGACATCAAAAACGCTCAAACTGATTTATAACTAGAATATTGAGCTTTTCATCAAGAAATATTATTTTTTGTCTCTTTTAAACAAAAAAGGCATACCAGCTAAATAACTGTAAGGCTAACCATTTTCGAAATATTTGCCATTTTAGCATCAGATGAAACATATATTTTTAATTAATTTGGCTGTCATTTTGTCATAACATGCATATTTCAAGAAATTTAGTAAAAAGTAAAACGTCAATGTACGTAGAATGGAATAATGCAATTAGATCATATACGTAAAGCCCCAATAAGACATCCCCAGCTGCCCGTTTAACACGTGTGTTTTACTCTGAATATGTTGTCTGCAACTAAAGGATCTCCAACCCACCATGCAAGATACAGAACATTATTTCCTTTTCATTGTAATTTAGGTCAGGAAAGCAATATAAAAATCTTAGAACTTTGTACCCAAACGGCAAAGAAGCGACGAGGTGTCGGTAAAGCCATAGTCATGTTAAACGCGAATGTATCCGATAAGCAGCCCGCCGTGATACCAGTGCTGCTACCGCGAAGCTGATAATAGCCACCCTGTCGTCCGTCGCTTTCACGATACACTTACAACAGTATGCTATGAATCAAGACACGCCGCGTGGCCGCGTAGATGACGTTACTTCGAGTGACAAGGCCGCTTAAATAATGCAAAATACCTCGCAGTGGCGTCAAAATGGGAGGAGCCTGGCCAGTCGATTGACGCTTCGGCACACCTTTGTGAGTGTATCGTGTTCGCTTTATAATTCCAGTCCTGGGGTTATCTACGTTTGCAACGCTCATCACGATGATTTCTAACCAATGCCTGTTATAGTAAAACAACACACTTTGCTGTATTCAATATTGTGGCAGATATTTCGAAAACGGATAACTTTTAACTGTTTAACCGGTATGTCTAAAGAGGACAAGAAAAAAATATATTTTCATTAAAAGTTCAATACATCTACTCAAAAAGCGTTTTTATATGCACTGAGTGTGCCTCACGTAGCGCCCTCTATACGATGCAACAAAATTAAGGCCGAATTTTTTTCCCGCCCTCAGAAACTAAGCAAACTACGCCAATTTCTACAATATATTAAAAACCTTGCAGAATAGCGAGAAAAATCGAAATTAAAATTCTCACACTCAACCTGCATCTCCGTTAATATTTTCTCTCGGATTTAACAACTTTTGCTATATCATAATATTTTGATGCCAGCAGTTCACTGTTTCTCTATGTCTCATTACTTTTGGAGCACCTTGTTAAAGCACTTGAAATATTAGGAAACCTAGAATGCTGATTTTTAACACGCCTGCAAAAAGGCAGCATCAACGTAATTCAACTTACTTTTAAAAAATCAAACTTGGAAAAAACAATATTTATTACGGAAGAAGAACTTTAATTAGGTAATTAAAATTAATTTGACAAATTTAAAAATAATCGATAGAGTTCAAACAGTACTTTTAAAAAAATCTAAATCTTTACCCTATGTTGCAATTACCAATCCAACATAAAATATGTAAAATAATATGACAAAATCGTAGTTTTTAAGATTATTCATTTTAAATATTTTTTAGTAGCGTCAAAAATGTGATTATATTTGCCTTTCTAGTTAATTTTTTTATACAGTTACATTTTATTCTATGAAATTTATAATCAATTAGGTACCTAAGTTACTTTTGTTGACACCGCTAAAAACAATGCATATTGGTACTTTTGCTGTCCACTTTGGATCCAAATTAGTTTTTTTTATTTTCCTGGTAAATTAGAGATTTACGCTCAGATTCGCTAAAAAGGTTAAGATTTAGTACTGGTTCAAATTAAGATCTAGTTTACCAGTTAGGTTTTGATTGACAGATTTTTGTTCTATCATAGTTAATAAGTCGTCATTAAAAACTTAAGTAATTCAAATATTTCAGCGATTTGATTGATTTACTAATGATAGTCATCTCAGCAGTAGCGGATCCAGGGGGGGGGGAGCGACTCGAGCCGATCGTACCAAACTTTATAACGGGTTGAAAAACACGTAAAATAAATTAAAACAAATTAAGGTTTATTACAAAATTTCGAAGTAACAGAAAACATTTATAAAGTAAACTCAATTTTTCTTTTATTTTCCCAAACCTGTTTGTAATATTTTCAATATTTAAATGTATATCTCGATGGACACGTAACAGAACCAGTCCATTTTTACGAATAAAAAACGCTAGTAACTTTAGGAAGTTAAGCTGTAAAAAACAACCGTCTTCAACTCTCGAGCCATGAAGCACAAATGGCAACGTCGCAAACAGCATCGCACGTCGTCTGATTTTATTTCGTTAATAATATGTATAATACGTATTATTATTATGGAATATCACATAGGAAAAAATAGTGAATATAAATTATATAGAAACAAAATAGTGCGTGTTTCGAAACATTTTTTAATTCTATCAGTACCCAAATAATTCATGCAAGAGACAACACAATATACGAGAATATTTTAGATGCTTTGAATTGTAACATGTAGTAAAATTCTGAACATACATAATGTATTTAAACTTATTTAAACTAAGAAATAAATAATTTAATTATGGTTCTTTCTTAAAACATTTTTTGGTGTGGACAATTAATATTTTGGTTGATTTGTAAATAGGCGGGTATTGCGCAATCCCTTAATTTAGGGCAGGATAAAGGAAACTCGTGAGTATTTCCATTTTTATCTTTGTATGTTTCATTTCTAATAAATGTTTACCAACACACAAGTGAAGAACGAGTCACTGAGAAATTGTCTCTATGAATAGCGCGCAAATCAAATATTTTTATTTTCATCATCTTTTGGAGGCATATTTAAAACTCAATATAGGTACACCACTTTAGACGAAGATAAAATAACAATCCGTAGCCGTAAGTCTCAATTAAAAAATGTTCAGGCTTGCTTAGGTGAGTAGTAGATATTTATCGTTAAACACTTTAAAATCCAAACCACTCATATACCACCTTAGCAAAACTTCCAGGAAGACACATATCAGACAAACACTCTTTACACAGTGGCTATATTAATCACTTTAAAGTAAAAATATTTAATATAATTGTCCAAAAATATCGTTGCCGATTATAGAAATCAATTTATTTATTTTAAAAACCACTGCGGCCATAAACTTTATGAAACAGGTAGGCATTTTTACACTTGCATACACAACACGCTATCAGCTGTTTACTATTTCCAGCCCCCGTGCTGTGTTGCCAGATCATCTATGTCATGGCTCCCTTGTTAAAGAAGGCTGTGGTTGTACGCTCTTGTATCAAGATGAGACGCTTGTTTAATAAATACTAAATTGAAGTTGAGCTATTTCTTATATTTATTTCTCTGGGAGGGCGAAACACCTTCCGCCCCCCCCCCCCCAATTCCTCGCCAGCATCTCAGCACGTGTTGCTTCAACGAATTTAGCTTCTATATTGTGGAAAGTACTTAACACCATCTTTTTAAATTTGCGAAACAAAATTATTAACAAATTCATAGTATTAAACTTGATTGTCTTGTTCGTACAATAGTCAGCTTAAAACTTTTTGGTTGACAGAGTAGACCGGTCTAGCGTTGGGGAGTCTGGCCGTAATTGTTTTTCTTAGTTTCCATATTACTGCTTGATGTATAAATATTCAAGTAAGTTTTTTCTAAATTCACAAAATCTATCTTATTTTTCTATAAAATTATATTTAATTTTTAATAAAAGTATATTTTTAAATGTAATATGTTTGTGTTAGTATTTTTTACTTCACAATAGTGTTAATTAAAATATGTAAATTATTAAAATTATGTAATAATTTGTTTTGTTTTCTTTTAAATTGCAATTCACACAATAACATTTTATAAAATTAATTTTTAGTAATAAACAAGCCATGTCAATATCCAGTAACTAAGATTACCTTAAAAATTTGATCCTGAATTTGAAAATAAAAAAAGAACTTTACCACTAATCAACTCATGCTAATGCTATATCAGATTGCGTTTAAATTCTCTATTACCAATTGGGATTTAATATGCAAATAGAATTTTAAAAATTTACCTATATTCAAATTATAAAAAAGGCAACTTTATAATCACAATTTTCTTGACACTATATAATCGCCGCGCCTCCCATGTAAATATCTACATTAATGTAAAACAAAATAATACGCACATTATTTATAGGGCACTTTAACTTTCGTAAATATCTTGTATATAATACATATTTATGGGACAAACTATATTTTCTATCTTGTATTTAGATATTCATAGGATTCTTTATCAAACCAAATTACTATCAAAAAGCTTTAAATTTTCAATAATACATCATTCTATATATAGGATCGTAAGGTTAAGAACTTTTAGTGCTCGTAGTTATTTCTACAAAATATAGTTTTTTATTTAAACCCTCTTGCCTGTTTTGTAAATACTTCATTTTTCAAAAGGAGGCGGACTTAAGGATTCTGAGCTTTAAACTTTTTGTAAAATTCTAGATTATTTTAAGAAATTGCCATTTTGTTATAGTTTTAGATGGAAGGGTTCCGATTTTAATATGCAAACATTTCCTTGCAAAACACTTCTTATATTTGTTGAAAATCCTACAAGGACCGCGACATTGAAGGTAATTAAATTTTATCACCCTTTGTCTGAAGAATTCAACGGTATTGACAACTAGTTTATACAGAGCATTTTTGACCTAAAGATATAAGTAGCTATGGTAATTTTTATTTGCCCTAAAATAAATCTAGAATGACCTCCTACTTGCGTTTAAGAATGTAGGTGAACTATAAGAAAAACATATGTATATTCAATATAAAAAAAAATTTAAAAGTCAGAATCCTACGCAAGGTGTGTCTCCCTGTTCTTCTATCATGTGAGCAGACCTGAATAAAGCAATCTAAAGCACAATAAACCTATGTATTTCAAGATATGTGTAGGAATCTTGCCATCAATATTAATAGCTAAATATCTTTCAAGCCCCGACAGTAAATACTCTTTTTAAATTTTAAGTTACCAGGTAGTTAGCATAAGAAATTAAGAGCAATAAAATAGCTTAATTGTAATATAAGTGTTAGAAATTAAAGGATGGTTAAGTAAATAAAATAACGTAAAAAACAGTAATTATTGACAGGTAAGGCCCAATTTCAAAGATGGGCCGAAGCGGACAGGAATACAAATACTGCAAGATAGTATTTTCAACAGAGACTGAAATATAAATATTAATTTTTGAAACTCTATGACTGGATTCATCGGGAACGAATTCATCGCCAAAAACGCGATTTCCGTTGTAACATTTGGAGAAGCTGAGTAGGTATCGAGTTACTAATTAGTTAAAGATATTTAATAATTTTTACTACGAGGAGTATTCAGAGTCAAGTAACATTTCGCTTTTTCAAACAATGTTTGTTGCTCACAAGGAAAGTACTCCAGGCGTACCTAACCGATTTCTTTAATTCCGAGATAAATAAGGGAGAAAATCAACCCCAAAAACGAATTTTGGTTCATTTCACCTATAATAAGATTAAATTAGAGTTGTTTATTGGAATGTGATAAATTGCCTGTGGTTAGATTTCAAAATTTTATCTTCTTAGAGATGGACAAAATCGTATTATTTAAAAAATCTATTAATTAAGTTACAAATTATTATTTCGAATTATAGTTCAAATTATATTACCTACTGCCATTAGAGGAGACGAAGCCGTTTATTCATAAACTAGCCTTTTGTTTTGTTTCATATATTGTCCGTGTCCCTGTGTAGGACAAATAACGACCGCTATAATTTCGACTTCGCGCGCCACCGTAATGGCTTTCCTGGATTCTATATTCCACCAAGGAAACCTCTGGAAAAATAGTTCCGGAAAAAAGGAATCCATTTTCCCACACAATTGGCACTGACACACCCAGAAACGAATTCTACTAAGCAAGTGACGTTCGCACCATTACTCTAAATTTCGCCACCATGACTTACTATGACGAGAACTAATTGGTACATTGGTATATCTTATTAATCCTTGTGAAGTTAATTTTTATTTTTGATTAAGTTAAGCCAAGTTTTTAGTTTTTTGACAAATAAATGTTATTTTATTATTATGTTTTAGTGTTTAATTACATTACTAAAATCCAATAAATTAAATAAACTTGTTTTTTGTACTATCAAGCCGGCAAAGTCTTACAAATACACACTTGCAGATAAACCTTAAAAGACAGATTATAAACAAGGTTTAGGTACTAATTCACGTAGCTCTATGCAGTACCTATAGTTAGCCTTGTTTATTATGTTGTAATATGCTTGTTAGTTTAAATTCATTCTTTCTTTCCTTTTTGGAATTACTCGATATTGAAGTTTTAGATCAAAATTTGATGATTTTCATGATCGGATGATACCGATTACCTATTTAAAAAATCGTATTATCTATTTTTTAATTCAAATTATCCCATCTCCTGTGGACACGTATAAAAAACATGTAATTTATTATTTTTGGCGAAAATGTATTCAAAAATATATTTAGGTATTGATTAAGCCCAATTTCCAAAAATGGACATGACTTTCTGTATTTTTATGTGATATTACTTACTAAACTTTCCTTTAATTACCTTTAAAAATGTTAAATATTTTATTGTAATTTAGAATTTAGAGTTAAGACGTATAAAACAATTTGTTATATCAAGATTTGTTAGGACAATCATATATAAGGATCTTTGCTATTTAACTATTAGTTTCCAAAAGAGTTAAAGCAAGATCAATTGTAGAAATTATGTAGCGTATAGTTATCAACGGCATTAGAGGAAAATCAAAGAGCAATGTATCCTTTTATTAACTTTAAAAAATATATATATTTTGAAGTTTGTATTGTTGATAAAAATTGTTGGGATTTTTTTTAGCTTAACGAAATTATTAACAGACTTTTTTTGAGTCTAGATGTATAATTACACTCTTTTAGCACACAAGGTTTCATGGACGTTTTTCTTTTATTCATAGCAGGTCCGAACGTTTTTAAGATATCGTTCTTTAGAAATAAAATGAAAGACGATCTGGGTTCGTAGATTTAAGAACCTGAAATAAGCTTCCAATCAAATGTCTACTTCTACAGGTCCATTTTTGTGATGTTTAGCGTTCATAGAATTATGTTCTATAGATAAAACTCCGTCGTACATCCAAGGTGCTCAAATAGATATCCACTGAATGTTTGTTGTATGGATATATGTTTATGTACTTTGAATATACGAGGATAAAGGTTTACTCTACAACTTTGTGCTCTTAGAGACACAAGCAAAAAATGACCAACAATTTAAAATCCATTTATTAGAAGGGATTTAATTTACAGATCAATTTGATGGCTCTTTGGTACTACTTATGCGTGTCTCTCACATTTTCATACTCTGCATTTTTTTTTTAATTCTACAGTTTGGGAAATAGTACTCCTAATTTATTTGCGTATTTTTTCTAATAAGAGTCTACGAAATATCTATTTTCCCTTAATCCGATTTAAGCCGTATTGGTACCAAGGATTTTTTGCACCCCTTTAAATAAGGAAGCCTCTGGCAGCAGGTAAAACTGGATTGCAAACGTTCTCAAATGCAGGCCTCGATCTGCATATAACAACTTTTAAAATATGCCTGTTTAAAGCTGAAAATAGTCTTATTAACAATAATTTGATATTTTGACAGTAATATGAATTCATGAATTTGATTGGTTGAAATTTTTAACAACAAAATTTTACGGGTTTATTACCAAATATTTTTTCATTCGAAATTTTAATTGTACATTTTTGTAAATCATACACAGTCGAGGCCAAAACAAAAAAATATTCTATTCGTAATAAAACCGTCACATTTTTTATTAAAAATATGTATAAACTCATGTCCATCAATTTATTCGCACAACAATAAAAGTTTTGCACCACTCAATTTTAGGGACTTTTGAGTGGGTGTAATGAACTTTTTTAGGCACTGCTAGAACACGTTGTCTTAAAAAATAAACAAATAAAAATGTTATGCTGTAGATTTAACAATTTCACAGAACAACATAGCAAAATACAAAATAAAAACGCAATGTATGTTTTATCCAAAATGTATTCGTTAAAGTCATGAGTGCAATTTTACATTTTAATATCGTATCACGCCTTCCCTAGCAAAGACTACAAGCCCGGACTCCTCGCGGCATGCGGTCTATAAGATTATATCAAGGTCCTGTTGGTTTAGTCTCCCATTCTTCAATTGCGGCGATACGAAACTCATCCAATGTTGATGGAGGATTTTTTCGTCGTCATATTCAGCTGATCCCATGCATGTTCAATTGTTTTCATGTTAGGTGACATAGGTGGCCGCTCCAGTCTGTTAATATGGACATCTTGAAGATAATCTAAGACAATTAGAGAATGATGGGGTCGTTATCATCCTATAAGATGAATTGATCGCCAATGTCTTGATGTAGCGGCTCCACAACCGGCATAAGAATGTTGTCTCTGTATCTAGCGGCGGCTAACATTCCTTCAATTGGAAGCAGTGACGTCCGACGACTATGCATAATTCCTCCCCAGAACATAATGGAGCCTCCTTCTTGCTGAGCATGAGGTACTGCATGTTGAAGTCGTTCTGCATTACCAGGTTCTCTCCAAACACGTCTCCAACAGTTATCGGGATTCAGGCATATTCCGATTTCATCCGTAAAAAGAACGCGGCGCCACTGATCCATATTCCAGTTTTTAAAATTTCGAGTCCACCTATACTATTCAACACGTTGCTGCGGAGTAGGTACGTTCTGGAGCCCGCCATAGACGTCTAGAACGATGGTAGTTCTGTCGAAGACGATTTCTTATGGTTTAGCCTGACACGGATGTACCTGTGAAAACAGCTGACTGTGAAGTTCTGCCGCGGTCATTTCTCGGTTTCGACATGCCAAAACACGCAAGTAACGGTGCAGTTGCAGGTGGACGTCCAGTTCGAGGTCTGTCCTCCACGTTAACAGTATTGCGAAAGCGATTACATGTTCGTATGACATGCTATGGTGTATTTCTACTTCTTCAGCAACTTCTCTCACAACAAGCCCCTGGTCCAGAAAAGCAATTATTCGCCTACTCGTTATCAACGGAATGGCCTCTCTTTACATGTTAATACAGTTAAACAAAAGTTTCGATACTTTCACGTTAAAGAAAGGCAAAGAAATGATCAAAAAATATTTAAAGTACCTTGTCAGTTTGCATTAAACAAGTTTATATCACAAAAATATATATAAATGCCAAAATGTGCCCGAGACTCTTTTCGTAAAATGCACGGCAATGTCATTAGGATTTAAGGAATAATAGATTTAAGTTTTGAAATTTACGATTAATTTGAAACACAGGGTGGTGCAAAACTTATTTTGTTGTGTGTATTACTGTCCCGATACAAAAATGTAAAAATACTATTTTCAGGTTTAAAAATATATTTGAAAAGATGTTGGATGCAGAGAGAGGCCTTTTCCTGTAGAGTCGCGGCCAAAATAAAGCTTCACGTTTACAGTGAGTGAAACGTTATTTCGACATTAAAAATCAAAGTTTATTTTGTCCACAACTGTACATTATTTTCAAATAAGTATATTAGAATGATAAAATTTTAGATCTAGAAGTTTAAGATTACCAAAAGGCATTTTTACTAATTTCAAAGCCTAAATTTGTCTCTATGGCTATTTTATTTATAAAAAACGGTTTCATCTATTGTGCCAAAAGCCTATTAATGTTAGATACTTATTTGTCACCTGTTATTTACGTTGTAAGGTCAAATTTCCGCTTTGCAGTGGGAGAGTTATTCCATCAACTATATTTATTCTTTTCATAATTAAATAAATAATATTTAAAAGATGAAACAGCTAAACATCTTTAAGGGTTCCTCCAAAACGGCAGGTATTTAAAATTTATCTTTAACCTTTTTATTATTTTACATACAGAATCACACTTCGATTTTAAATAAGGATATTCGTACGTATTTTTTCTAGGATTTGTAGGATAAATTCCACTAGTTTATAGTGAAATGTAATTTTTATAGGTAATTGTTTTTAACAAGGGTATGTTTTATTTATGAAGGCCTTATTAATACCTTCAAAATACTGGTAGGTATATTTTTAGGCGTGTATTAATTAGCACAAATTTACTTACTTCGACCCAATCCAAAATTCCATAGTTAAAATCATTTTTTGCTATTCATGTGTAAAATTACAATTATACGGTGAAATATGACAAAAAGGAAATACGGCAGTGAATAATTAGAAGATTTACTACTGGAAAATCTATCTGACTTTAATTACGTATTTTACGGAAAAATATTTAATAATACAAATAATATAATCAATTAATAATAATAATTAATAATAATATATTAATATAATATTTCTATGATGTTACATAGTGCGCTGCTATTAGCAGCACTATGTAACATCATAGAAACAGAAATAGAAAGGAAAGACAAAAGAGAAGAATTTTCTTTTCTATGTCATCTCATTCCATGTAGAACTTTTTCCATAACAATTCGGCCGAGCTCGGAAAGATCTTTAATTTTACACTATCGATGCATATTAACACTAAAAATATCAATATTGTGGTTAAATTAGGTAAAAATGAAGAATAAATGAATTATTGTCAGTTGCCCACACTTTTAAAGTAGATTAAATCAAGCCTCTCTATTTGTAAATATTCGTATATAAAATCGGTAAGCACGAATGAACCAGAACATTCTTATATAGTACGAAATTGAGAAAGGACGGAAAAAGGAAAGAAATTTCTTTTTTATCACTAGGTGTCATAGGCACTACTGCAGGAAAATATTAGTTGAGAGTAAAGAACTATGTAGAACTTCAATAAAGTACCCGTATATGTATATTTAAATAAAAATAAAATGTTCTTACCTTCCTACTATTTATAGCAATAAATATGTTTCATATTTAGTATAACTGCAGGATCTGTCTTTATATTTCTTTTTCATAATGAGGAGTCATCCAAAAACACACAATTATACTTCAACCAAACATATGACAGGTTAGGTACAACCCTTTACGCTTGGCAGCTACACGACCGCATCCGAATGTAAACGCTGATGTTAAGCGATTTCTCATTAAGGCAGGTCATGGCCAGCTTTAGTTAAATATTGGATAACGTGACAAAATTTTAACACTGGGTTAAAATTTAACGCGGTGTTAGCTAATTACGAATTAAATTCCCTTTGTGAAATTGTAGAATTATAGTAAGATCTATGAAAAAAAAAAATCCCGAGAACAAAATAATTTATTTAGTTAAGACTTCATAGTCATTTTTAACGAATAATGTACACACATTGAATAATAGCGATTAGCGTAAATTAATAAGGCCTTAGGATTAAAACGTACTCTTTTAAAAACGAGTTAAAAATTTGTAATGTGATATTTCATCAGTGTTGAAAACCCTTAGATAGTTTACCTTGTAAAATTTCTTATTTGTTTTGTAGTTAGCAATAGTGTTTTATTGATTTTTTCCATTATATGCATCAATGTAGACATTGATGAACTGTAAGGAAAACTCCAATGCATGCGAATCATATTTCAGTATATACCCATTCCATATTATACCCCCATGTAATTGTAAACATTTATAATATATTTATTTGGATTAATTCTAGTGCATTTTTATTTTAACTAAGATGGACTGATAAAATTAGAGATAGATATCTTAAATCATGAACTAGGGATGTTTTACATATTCACACTTTGTGCATATATTCATAAAATTCTTTCTTATACTGCTTAACCTTCCTTTGGTTACGCCCGGTATCTCAGACCGACTGCGGCCCCGAACAGATACAATTTTCGTCAATCGAATACGCCGCAGACCACAACCGTCTTAGGTAGGGGCGGTTGTGGTACCGGTAACCGGTAAACTCTGAAAAACGCATAGTATGTCAAAATCAAAACCACAGAAAAATAAAGTAACGTGTAGTGTACACCATTTCTCAGGGTCGCTGGGGCTCTGGTCTAAGCGCCAAACCTGGTGGCGAGCTGGTCAAATTGTCACGAGGACGAGGGCTAACAATAACTGGAAGAGAGTAATGTCTGAAGTTACATCACAAACGTGTTTAAAATCCATGGTTTACATACGATCTTTTTTTAGGTATATTTAAAAAAAAATAGTTTTCTGTAACAAACCCTTTATTTTTCTATGGTTTGTAATTAGCTGATAGTCTATTGTACATGCGGCCGTGAAAAAAACCCAAAGCAGGATTTATATACAAATGTTTGAATTCCAATGTTTTTACTTTTGTAAATAATACAGAAGGTACCTAATTTTCTTTTTGATTTTGTTATAATGACAAAAACAATTCTAAAAAGAACTACCTTTACCTTAAGGTTTTATTATTTTTAAATGAAGAAGGACAAGGAAAAATTACTTGCCAATTCGGATATTAGGAAGTGATGAAGAAAAATAAGTAAAAGGAAATTTAGCAGAATACTAATCTATATTTTTATAGAAGACTAGTAGGAAAATTGTTTTAATTATAATATTGTGATAAAGAATAGTTTATAACCAAGAAGAATTTCGGCAATAGAATATTATTTTTGCAGACTAACAACAAAATAATGGTATAAGGAGTAATTTTAGTATGTTATTGAAGATGAAAGGTATATTTTTGGATAAAATCCACATTATAAATGATGAACTTTATTTTTCTTACATTTTTGTCAGTGTGAAGGTAGGTACCTGCTTAGTAAGCATTATGATAAATTAGATGCCCATCTGCAATAAAAGTGTACATAGATTTATTTTAAAATATTAAAAAAAGGATTTTTTCTCTTAATTTCTTGTATGGAACATAAAATTTTGCCAAAGTAACCAATATTTTATTAAAAATGTTACCAGAAACATAAATTTAATTACACCACATTGTGTAATTAGTTTAATTCATAGTTAATTTCCCTATTCATTAAAAACAAATGAAAAATTAAACAACACCTTGGTTTTGTAGTGGCAATTGTCAGTTTAAATCTTGATTAAGTACCTAAAAATTTAGGCAGTTGCAGAAAAAAAAATAACGCTGTGTTAAACTGAATATATTTTGTTTTTAACGATGAATAAGGAATATGCACATATTTTTTTTTATTGCATAAATCGTTTAAGGAAGTCTTTACAAAACCAAAAACAAATATTTTGAAGAAAATTACTAGGATAATTTAGCTACAAAATATGTTTATTTTTCGATATAATTTATTACAATTTAAAAAGCAGCCATTTGTCCTTAGTGAAAAGTGACGTCAGGAGATCAGCAAAAATCCGCAGGTTAACGTAAAGCTTAACTTAAAGTCGAACAGGTTTGATTTTCTCGGAAACAGTCAAAGGGAGAGAAATCGAATTTTTTGGGTTGATAGAGGAATAGTTCAACTAGCTTCGGTAAAAAAAGTCAGTTATGCAGGATGTTTCGTTTCGGAGCTATTAAACGTCAAAGTCGAAATTTCCGCGATTTCCGTTGAAATCGGGTACAGGTCGCAAATGTGAATTAAATTGATGGAAATTTTCGGAGATTGTAGGGGACCCGGAGCTTCAGAACTCCACTGAAACAGGCGAGGATCAGAAAATGGCAAGTAATTCTTTTGAATTTTTTTAGGTCGAAAAATGCCATTTCCTGACCCCTCTTTGATACCTAATAACTCGAAAACAAAACGTCAGATCGAAAAACGGACTCATAAGTGAAACTTTAAAATCTCAAATATTTTTTGCAATACATTTACCTAAACCTAAAATCACTGGAAAATGGAAACATTTGAAAAAAAAAACTGGATTTTTGACCCAAATATTTAACGGTTTTTAAGTTTTTGTGGGGTCAAAATGGTTCAAATTAAAATCGCATATACGTCATCGGAAAGAGCTCGTCGAAGCATATGATATCCATAATTTTAGTTCCTTCATTCTCTATAGGAAGGGAGCAATCGCTGATTAAATTTCGATTTTTTTACTTTTTTTGCCATCGACTTCGGAACATTTGAATCATTCTCTATTTTTTCCTATCTAATTTTTCCCAATTTTTCAGCACTATCTTATAAAGGGATAATCACGCTTTAAAATGAATACCGAATGGGTCATCCAGGAGCGTATTTAAGGGGTAAAATTCGGATTTTCTTGAGTTTTTCCGACAAATCCTATTTTTAACCGACATTATTCCACACTATTTATCCTATTTAGTGATTCTTTTTGGGTTTACTTTATCAGTTAATTATCTAGGAATTTAATCCACTAATTTAAATCGCTTATTTTATCGGAAAAGATATAAATAAATAGGTTTATTTGCATCGGGGACATCTAAAATTTTAAAATTTTTGAATTTTCGAAGATTGTCATGAAAATAAAGAATTGCAGTTTATTTACTCGAAATTATTAAGATACCTATGTCAAAATTTCGCGGAAATGCCAATTTTTCTTGCAAAAGTGAAAGGTTCCTGGACCGATTTCGGCTTGAAGTATACATGAATAAGATTTTAGGAACCTTCTACTGTAAGTGCAGGGCTATTTCATTAGATGAGTTACGCACTAAATACCATTTTTATTGAGTTGTCGATGACTCTACAACACTGGAATTCGCCATATACTCATGACGAGTCATAAGTTCAGTTTTGACGACACAGCCAATGGGATCACGTTGTACATATGCATATTTCCTATTAGGATTTAACGCTTGATTAAAAGTTTTCTGCAACCGGCTGTACGGCTGATAAAAAGGCAGATTTAATAAACAGAAATTTTTTATTCAGTAATAATTTACTTTCTGAAATTAGATAAAACTCGTAATTCTTGAAAATCGAGACTATGATTTTATAATCGAGCAAGTCTTAGTCACCACACATACAACATTAACTCTTATTATAGTATAAAATTACTTAAATGTAAACCTATACAATAAAATTATTTCAAATTATTATTACCTACTATAATAACCTTACTCGGCAGCGCCGGCGGCTTTCTTTTTCTCCCTTGCTTTTTTGCCTTCAGTCAGTGATTCCCTCTCAACTTCACTCATTAAAGGCAAAACTTTGGTTACTACACCCGTGCCTAATGTTAGACTTCCATCTCTGAGAGTAAATCTTTGTCCCTGTTCTAAGACCATCGGTCTCATCATTTTCAAAATTAACCTGAAAATAAAGAACAGTTATAACAACAAAAGCTGTAAAAAGTCAGTAAAACAAAGGTTTCAAAATTTAAAAACAGTTTATATCAAAAAGTCGATAAAATTACAAAAAAATATAACAATTAAATTTATTTTTGACAAAGGTATTTAGTAGTTGTGAGTGTTTAATTTGTCAGATTTATCACAACTGGTGGGCTAAATTTATTATACTTACTTAGAGTCTTCGCCAGGCATAACCATTTCTTTATCGGGGATAATAACTTGCACTGCGCAATCCCACGTCCGACAGAACATTTGCATTTGAATGAATGACGTAAAAGGTCTCGGTCTGCCACCTTCCTCTTTACTTAAGATATACACTTGACTCTCGATTTGATCATAACTTTTCACTGTGCCTGGTTTGGCCATTACCATCCCTAAAAAAACCTCTACCAATAACCCTGCCAACTCATAAAAGTAGCTAACCTAATTCTCTGTTAGACTTGTTACAAATTGTGCTTAAATTTTACTCATCGAAAGAGTTTTTTTCCAAATTTTGTAGATCAATATTTTAGGCTTAAGATACACTGATCAATATTATTAATATTTGAAGGGTATAGCTTAACCAAAAGGAGAGTTTCTTTTTACGGCTTTCAGAACAAACTTATGAGAAAACATCTATATTTTTAATTTCAGTTTTCTTATACCTATATTATAAATAATAGAACCTGTTGCTTGTTACCGAATCACGTCTCAGGGGCGCAACGTATCGCGACTATTTCTAACAGTGCTTTATACACAGCGTGTGCCACGGTAAAGTTTATTACCCTAAATGTATCCAACAGAAGCATAAGACATTTTATTTTATAAAGGTTTGATTCTTTTGTGCATTAGTCACACACAGGATCACAGTCTAACCAGTCCAGTCACTGCTTTGATGTGGCAAATATACCGACACTGGCCTTGAAGCACACTACGGGAGTCCCGCTATATGAATAGCTTCGCTTTCAAACCTTTTCGGATGATTCTTTTTATACAGGGGACCTTTTATTAGAACGAAATAATAATAAGTTAATAGTAATATACCTATTTATAATATGTTTCCATGATTTTGGTAGATGATAAATAGAGATCGGATCCGAATATTACATTCCAGGAACAGACTCCGTTGGAGACAATGTACCCAGAACATATTAAAAATATTTTTGACAAGACTATGGGGTTATTGAGGTCCGAAAATCTAATGTGTCCAATAGATGGTCAACAAAAATTAACGGGGGGGGGGGGGGGGGGCGATAAAAAAGGAAGAGATTGGCAATTTCTTCCAAAAATGTGAACTAATTTGCCAGTTTCGGGGTGATTAAGGTCAGAAAATCTAATTGTGTGTAATAGATGTTAAGAAAATTAACGTGGGGGGGAGGGTAGATGGATAAGAATTTATTGGTTCCATAATTCCAAGACACAATAGTAAAATACAATAATCTAGTGACGTCATTCTAAACCCAATATGGCGGATGCCGCAAGATAGCGAATTTCCTTTGTCTTCTCAACCCCCTTGACATTTGTATCAAATGAAAGAGTTTGACCAGTAGAATGCGATAAGCTGCGTGATGTCATTCTAAGCCCAATTTATAATATGTTTCAGTGATAACTTTGACACTACCTTTAGTAGAATCCACCCACGCGAACTACGTCCACTTATAAATAGCATTTAGCATTGCCAGAATGAAAAATCTATACCTACTTTTTTCGTTTAACTACATCTAAATAATAAAAGCTTGTTTTTAAAAAGTATTTTTTACTAGATTTTTTATTATTTATTTACTTAAGTAACGGGTCAGCCATTTTACAATATAATTTAGTTTACAATAAAATGTTAAAAACACAGAAAAAAGCCTTAACATTTAAAAGAATTCCTAAGCCTAAGTAAAGGGTTGTTGAATACACTGATTTTCAAAGAAATAGCCTGCATCTAATAATTCTCTTGAATGCAGAAAATTTGCCATACAAGGTGCGGTGCTGTTCTAACCTAAACATGCACAGTCCGTTCAAAGGCCGAGATGGCACATTAAAATTAAATAAACACAACAATCGATAAAATTGTTACCGAGATTAAAAACAAGCAATTTATCAAAATTTAGATGCCTATTATTTAAAGTATTAAGGCTCAAAAATCCCAATAACATTATATAATCAACAAGTTCTAAAGAAATAGACAACTTCAATGCTATATAATGCAAAAATTTATGTTGAACTATCTCGATTTTATTCACATGTATTGCGGAATAAGGAGGCCATACACAAGTACTATTTTCCCAGTGTGACCAAACTAAAGAAGTATAAAATGTTTTAATTTCAAATAAAATACATTATTAAAATCTCTGGTGTTGCGTTTAATAAATTTTTTAAAGATTTATTTCAACAGTAGTCAATATGGTTACCAAAAGTCAGATTTTGATCAAACATGATATCCAAGTTGTGAATCACATGCACCTGACAAACACTAGAATCATCAAGGAAATATGTATCAAACACAGGATTTATTTTACGTGTAAATTGAATGTATTTACACTTATCAACATTAAGTTGCATTCCATTATCATTGCACCACCTAAAGAATATAACGAGGTCATCCTGCACATACAGCTCTGAAGGATCTGCTGATTCAATTGGCTTAAATATTGTCAAATCACCTGCATATAATAGGACATGACTACAATGAACACAGTGTACTTAATGACCCCCCCCCCCCCTGAGACGCTACACACACTGACCTCTGAAAAAAAGATTTTACTTTAATAACTATTTAAGTTCAACTGGACAGGTAATATAACCCAATGTCCCTAAAAATCATGAAACCAATTTAATTTTCGTTTTATAGGAAGCTAATAACTTTTGGAGTAATAAATGGGCTAATTTTTTGTGATAAATCATACCGAGTACTGTCAGTGTTAAATAATACAATAAGGATATTACACGAGTGAGAGAGCATATTCTATAAATATAAAAACATCTGGCCTTACCTCTTTTAACATCCTCTCTCTTAATACCTCTGACCAAAGCACCTAGCTGATCCCCGGCTTGGGCCTCCTCTAAGATTTTGTGGAACATTTCCACTCCCGTAACTGTACTTTTGATAACTTTATTATAACCTACAAACTCACAATCTGTGCCTTTCTTCAGTACACCTCTTTCTAGCCTTCCTGTTACTACAGTACCACGCCCTTCAAAAAAAGTACAAAATTATATAAAATATTATTTTACCCAATAATTTTTATTAGGTAAATTCAATAAAAAAATTAGTGGAAGTGTACCTACTTAAAATTTAATCATATACATAAGTACATATGTTTCTAAAACAACAGACTTACCAGGAATGGAGTAAGCATGCTCTACTGGTAACAAGAATGGTTTGTCTAATTCTCTTTCAGGAGTGGGAATATGAGAATCAATGGCTTGTAATAATTTTATGATGGCGTCCTTTCCAATTTCTGGGTCTTTTCCCTCAAGAGCACAAAGTGCAGACCCAGCTACAATGGGGACATGTTCACCATCAAACCCCATTTCTGTTAACAACTCCCTGCAACAAAATAAAAAATTAACATACCCAGGCAAACCAAAAAAAAATACATAAACAAAAAATAGTTTACTTATTTTACCTTCGCAGTTAGCTTATTTACTAACCTAATTTCCATTTCAACAAGCTCTACCATTTCTTTATCAGCAGAATCAACTTTATTGATAAATACAACAATATGTTTAACACCAATTTGTTTGGCAAGAAGCAAGTGCTCTCTAGTTTGAGGCATAACCCCATCGGTAGCAGCAACTACCATTATAGCACCGTCCATTTGGGCAGCACCAGTAATCATATTCTTAATGTAGTCGGCATGTCCAGGACAATCTGTGTGTCCATAGTGCCTTTGCTCTGTTTGATACTCAATATGAGCAACATTTATTGTAATACCTAAAAGGAATGCAAATGTTCATACCCCAAGCAGTTGTGAAAATAGTTTTAAGTATTTTTATGGCACATGGGGGTACCATAAAATGTTTCACTTATCTTAAATCCAAAAATCTATTAAGTAGTAACAATAACTTTATTTTGACTACAAATTCTCTAAACACTATTAGGTACCTAACTACACGAGTAACATACTGAGAAATGAAATGGTCAGTTATTACACTTTTATAAGTTTTCTTTCTAAATTTTGCCCACTTTTTAATATTTCACAAGCACACAAGGAAAACTTCACAAAAATGCTGAAACATGAAAAGAGATATTGAATATTTCCAATGCAACCTTTACTGAATAGACGGAAAAGTCTTAAAAAAGCTTTTTGTTTCAAATTGCAAACAACAGAATTAACCAACATAGTATCTCACCTCGGGCTTTTTCTTCTGGAGCATTATCAATATCAGCATAACCTCTAGCTTTGGCCAATTTCTGATCAGCCAAAACCTTTGTAATTGCTGCTGTTAATGTAGTCTTTCCGTGATCTACATGTCCAATCGTTCCTACGTTACAATGTGGCTTTGTCCTTTCGAATACTTGTTTCTCAGAGTACAATCGCTTTTGGTTAGACTGAGGAATGATAATTTGTAGAGTTTTGGCGTAATTGTGAATTTTAGCAATTGACCTTCTGTTTGCTATTTGCCTCAAAGTCCTGTGGGTAACTGAAAATCGAAAAAGAAACGTAAAAATACTTGTTGTTAACTTTTGAGATAACCTCAAAAAACTTATAACCGGCAAAGTAAACTTACCAGGAGCTAAGACTCGCGCAATTACTATGGACGCCATCTTTTATTTATATTTTTTTCCTTAAAATTAATTATTTATGTCGAAATCGACTTCAACTTTCCTATTTTTCTTTTATTTGAAAAGAAAATTACAGGAAAAGTAGCACATGAGAGTTATGTCACAAAGTCACAATAGAGAGAAATTTGATTTTTGACAATTCGGATCTAGGGATTCACCATCTAAATCGATATCTCGGAAAGATCGATTTTTTCCAAATGAAAATCGATTTTTAAGAATTGATCTTTTATCCTTCGATCCTGCAAGGAAATCGGCGCAGAATCGATTCAAATTTTGATATTTTCATGTCTGTGAACTTAAAAATGTACCTAATTAATAAATTGGAAATCATTATTTATATTTTATTCTTTACAAACGATACGGTCGATGCCACGATCGAAAATCCTAGTAAGAATTAGGAACGGAATGAGGAAATAGTTAAACTGCGCTATCTAAAACTAAATATTTCCCCCTTCATACCCTTCTAGAACTTAAAAATAAACAAAAATTCTACAATTTAAATATTCTTCTTTTTTTTTAAACATTGGTTTGGAGCAGTGGCACACCCGGGGGGCTGCAGTCCCCCCCCCCCCCGCGCCAGACCAACATCCTAGACACAAAAAAATTTTAGAAGTACACTACTAATTGAAAAATTCACCGAATTACACTATTCAGCCCCCCCCCCAGGCAAAATCCTGGGTGCGCCACTGATTTGGAGCTGACACTGTCTACCCTCCCGGCTCCCCTCTCCCACTCCCAAATTTTTCCGAAGATCGATTTTTTAAAAGATCGATCTCTTAAGGCGATCTTAATAGTGAATCGATTTCCATGGTCACGATCTAAGATCGATTCGAAATATCGATTTTTTTAGATTTGGTGAATCCCTAATCTAAATGCGGATACCTAGGGATACGATATCGATTGAAAGGTATCGATACCCGATAACACAAAAAGTATCGCTGTTTGGTATCGATGCTCTACTTGGTATCGAAATGTAAATATCGATACTACATAGTATCGATACTTACAACCGAAAAGTAAATAAGAGCCATTTTTTTTATATAACTCTACATATGACGTCATGGTATGTTTTCGGATGTTGCTAATGAAGTTAATCTCACTTAAAATCGGCTAATGGTGTAAGTAGTCGTTCGCAAGAAACAGGAACGCTCGTCCGCGCATTGGTAGAAGAATGTATTGGTATCGATACTAAGGATTTAATTTAAGGCCGTGTCAGTATCGATACTGATAAAGAATCGGACAAAAAGTATCGATGCCAAAAGTACTCGGAATCGCTACTAAAGTATCGATACCATACTGTTATCGAAGTATCGTTCGTATCCCTACGATACCTACTAGGTATCTTCCTTTCACCCCAAGGAGGAGCTCTCGTACAGCTCCTGAGCCGCACACAGTTGTTCCATTCAACTGGGGCATCAAGCACCTGAACCGTTCGAGCCCTATCCCCCCTGCCCTCTCATGCATTACTTGAATTGAGCTTAATGTCAAACTTGTCAATTTGTTCCTTTCAGAACGGTGTCGAGTGACTCCGGGGCGAGTCGCTCCGGGGCGTCAGACACCTGAAAGGAATATTACTAGTGAGGCTGTGTATCGTTGTTAAACCTGGTTAACCACTCGGTATAATGCGGTAAACCAATAGTAACCCTGGTTCCTGAAAGAATTGGTTTTACTACGGAACGCAGATCGGTTGTTTCTGTTAGATTTCTGTTAATTTTTACGGATATACAAACCGGAAAACCAGCGGGGAAGCATCGATTCCTTCGGTGACATTAACAACATTTTTCAGGGACCGCGTTTCCAATCTTACCAGCTTTTAAAGGTTACCGCGATACTTAGGTACGGGACACAAAACCGTAACCGAAGTTGACAACGGTACATGCCCTGAGTTCAGAGTTGTTAAGAAAAGAACGGAGCACGTTTTTGAGAACAAGTTAAAGGTAGGCTGTTCAGTAAACTATTCTTTCTAAAAGAACTGAACCAGTTCTTTAGGTCAACTTATGACAAGATGATCGCGTTAGCTTAACCTGCTCAGCCGAACCCAATCGATCGATACGGCGCTGCATCTGTGTGAGTGCGTGCTCTGCTCCACTCATAGATAAAATCTGCACCATTGAATTTATCTATATCCAAATTTAATGGCTCCACTTTGCTTGGAAAGGAATCAGAGGTGGGACTCAGCGAGGTCGTAGAATTCTATTTGTAGATACAGCGATATTTTTTCGCTCTGTTTAATGTTCGCTGTCGAATGACCGGCAGACAAAAACAACACGATCACTTTGTGTCGATTATAGAAAACTATTACCACCCGGAGTTGCACCTCTGCAGAGTTTTTAGCTGATTGGTAAGAATCCCAGTAGTTCCCGAGTCTAGCACTGTTGTTCCGCCATGTTGTCAAGAATAATAATTTACAATCGTTGTGTTCGGCAGGTCGTCTTTTTCCTCTTTTTACGAGATGACTCTCATGCGTTCGACTTGACCCTTGGATGAATTAAGAATGGATACGGGATGATTTAATATTCTTTGAAGCCCAAACAAACCATTCTAAGTCTAAGCGACACTGTAAACACAATTTGTAAAAATTGGCCACATCTTATTTGACCTTGTATTTTTGTACAAAAAATACGTGAGAAGCATCACAAGATTTACTAAGAGTAATAAAAGTCCTAAATTAGTGTATTTTCTGCTAAATAATAAAAATATTAAGTTAAAAAGCTTTTAAATACATTATTTGTAAAGGTTTATTTAAAGTCGCTCCGAGTCATTTGTAGGTAAATCTATAAGTCGCGCTTTTTCTTTTCTAGTTCATTAGACAAAGACAGAGGAAACATTCAAAAAAGTTTCCCGTAAGCATCTGCTTCAACCCAGATATATACGACTTCTCAGCCCCTACAAGAAATAGGCAATAACGTAGGTATATACAGAAGACAAGCAGTCAGAAAAGAATTAAACTCATAAAAATGCAATACTTGAAGTACAAAATGATGAGAAACACAGACAATAAAGAACAATAACAATCTATCGAAAGTGGAGCAATCCGTTTCAAGTAAGGTAGGTATATACGGATTTACAGCCATTGCAATAAATTAATTTTGATGCATTATTAGAGTTTAATAAAAAAAGTTCGAATAGGTATATAGAAACAGGTACGTATATTGATCTAGAATTAGAAGACATATCTACAGAAGTCAAGCAGTCAGAAAGAGAGGAAAATCCTAAGGAAGATGAAATATTCGAAGAAAGAAGTGATGAAATAATAGATACAAGGAAAGAGGATAATAATATACTGGAAATGGAGCAATCCGATGAAGAAATCGGCGAAATTACGTAGAGCCAGAAAAAAAATAAAGGGCGTCCAAAAAAGGGTAGAAATAGGAAGTTTCCCAGCCAAAATAGAGAAACACGAAAAAAAGTTCATACAGAATAAAGCATACTTTACTCAAAGAGGAAAAGTTAATTTAAAAAAAGAGTTTCACCAGTACTTGTGTAAATGCGACTGTCAAGCCAAAGTTGGTTTAGAAAAAGCCAGGGAAGTGTATGAAAATTTTTATATGGTCAGTTCTCATGATGCTCAACGAGCTCTAGTTTGCGCAATGGCCCACGAGTGTGCAATAAAGCGAAAACGGGTAAAGAACTCTGATAAAAAAAAATGTACTCAAGAGAGTACAATATTAATGGAACAGTAGAGTGCAAATCCTTTTCTCGACAAACCCTGAGAATTTCAAGTTCAAAAGTAGCTAAAAAGCTGAAAGCTAAAAAAAGACCGGAAGTAGTAAAAGATTGAGGGGAATAGGAGGCGGAAAAAATAAAATTTTAAGCGAACGATTGCAAGAAATAGTAGGTAGAACAAATTAAAATATGTCCGAAATTCAAGTCGCATTATGCAAGAGAAAGAACAAGTTCGTCATACTTACGATCGGACACTACACTTACTATTATGTATATATTTATGTAAGCAAGAGGTAAAATGTCCAGTGTCATTTTCAAAGTATAAAAACGTACTCCTAACCCGGTTTAATTTAAAGAGAAAACCCCTAAAAAAAGGACACTTGCAATTTGTGTGACAAACTAGAAATTTTGACAAATACTGGTACAATAGATGAACAAAATCATCATCATTTTTTACGATTCCTAACATCCGGTCATAGTTTTCTGCCAAATCACGCAAATTTTGGCGATATTGAATGTGCCCTGAAACTTCAACAAAGAATATATTCTCCAGGAGACTATATTAATGTAATGAGAATGTGCCGAAAAAAAATCCACTGGTTGTTCACTCGATGGAAAAGGAACACTTCTTTAGTATTGCCAATTTGGAAAAAATCCATCGTCAATACGAAGGTAGATGTCTCGAATAAGAAAATAAATTGGCTTAAGTTTAAAGAGATTGAAATCAGAAAAGAAAATCGGTACATTTTCGTTAAATATTCCCTTTTTGATGAAGCTCGAGAAATAAGTTTAGAAAAGAAACGTGGAAGGCCATCCGAACCAAGAAAGAGCTTGAAAGAATTACTGGATATGCTATGGCCAAATGGGAAGCCTATACCAGATAAAAAATTTGAAGATCTAAAAAAATGTTAATTACCCTGATCCAAAAGGATGCAAAACAATTTTACAAAAACTTGGTGGGTGATCCTAATATTGAAGGGGGCATAGATGGGTTCAATGGACAACCAGATTTTGACCTTGAAGATAATGAACAAGAGTAAAGTCCTGAACAATTTCTGTTAAAAGATTGTTGTTTTTTTACCATTTCATGATTTTCCTAATACTGTTTTTTCTTTAAAAAAAATATACCTAAGTACTCATCCGTTTATCCTAATAATTAAAATATATTGTATTAAATTTAGATTATTTATTTCGCATTTACGTCACACAAGACAATTTTAGTCTGTTGGTATTCGAGTTTTGCAAATCTTGAAAATATTCTTGTACCTAAAAAGCAAGACTCGACTAAGCGCCATTTTTGCTTGTATTAGCTAAAACATTACTATATAGGTCCAAATGGTTATATAAAAAGGTTTGTGGTAAGATTTTTAAAAAATCATTAAAACCAAAGCCCTAAAAAACTTTAAATAGATTTTTGAGAAAGATGTAAAGTTAAATTATTGGCGCTTGGTCGAGTAATGCATAACGCAGTCCTGTCATGTTTCATTTCCAAATGATTTTAATCCGGGAATTTGTTGCCAAAATGAATTAAATTCTTTTATCGCACAAACAACATACTTAATATGTTTATATCTTAATAAACTTGCGAAAAAACTCGAAAATAAATTCATAGTTTAATACTTAATTGACCCATTCTTACACTTGTCTATTTGACACATTGATTGTCAAATTAGAACAAACGCACTTTGAAGAACTTTTCTTAGAAGTTGTTACTTATACTGTTAAATTAACTACTACTTTTTTGTTCACCAAATGCACTTTCCTAACCAAGTACGTAATACTTAATAAGTACTTAATACACAATCTACAGGGTGTCCGAAAAGTCATAGTATGGTCAAATATCTTTGCTATCAGTAAAGATAGAGACACAAGTTTTAAGGTGTATCTTAATGGTTAATAAATCTACATTTTTGTGCAATTTAATTTTTTCAACCTTGTTGAGGAGTGACGCTAGGGAGTTGAGGTCAAAATTTTTGAATGCAACCCTATACCGTGTGGTACCTCATTTTAGAGGTTTTCAAAAAAGAATCATTTTACCGCAAATCCGGGGTCCACATCTTAATTCGTTTTTAAATGGCAAGCCTTTAACAATTTATATAAAAATCGTAAAAAAAATTAATTCCTTTATTACTCTTATTACCTTAAAAGCTGTTCAAAATGACCACCATGAACTTCCTGGCAGTAATAACGTAGATTTTTTAATTCACTTCTCACATTTTCGAGAATAGCAGGTATTACTTCTTGGCAGAATATCAAAAATATATTTGCCCATACTAAGACTTTTCGGACACCCTGTATATGAAACTCAGGCAATTCCTCGATCTGCGCTAGTAATCATAATGCGGTAAATCAGTTATTTTTGCTCTGTCAAACGCAAAAGTTGCATTCCTTGACGTTTAGCCAGAATTAATTAACAGGCAATTTGGTACTTTTAGTGAAAAGAGTAAAGTTTATGCTAATGATAGGATTCAGCGCATTGCCACAATGAAAAAACTATACTTATTTTTTTCGTTTTAGTACATCTAAATAATAAAAGCTTGTTTTTTAAATGTTTTTTTACATAACATTTTATTTTCTTGTACTTACTCGTAAATAAGTTTTTACACTACGTAAATATTAAGACCATACCGTATGTAGTTCACCTATTTTTTTAAATAGTCTATATTTCATGCCTTTAACAATGCTCTTAGTTTACCTCAAGATAAGAATTGTTCTCAGGGTTTGCAGTACCTACAAGTAGATAAGATTCAATCTTAAGGACAATAAATGTAACATTGTATTTCTAAGTTGGTTTGTTTTGAGCTTTTTCTCATGGTTAACTGTGGTTGCAGAGGTACAATCATCATTAAAAATTTAAAATAATAACCTAGAATGATTCTTCTCAAGTAAGGAATATCTGTTCGTGATTCTTCTTTTCCCATTGTCATGTAATTGGCGTAGTGAAGGTACACTCTAATGAGTCCGGATATGAATATTACCTTTTTTAAGCTAGGATAAGATTAAAAGACTTATAAAAAAAATAATAGGTAAAGATAAATAGGTTTAACTCGCTGAAACGCTTTTTATACATATATACGTATTAAGAAGAATCGAAAAAATCTCCGTTAAAGTAAAAGATCCTTCTTATTTAGAGTTGAAATTGATATTAAAAAAAATGTGGAAATGACATATTATACTTTACAGTTAAGCTGTGGTGAATTCTATGATACAGCCATTGCCCTACAGCTCTATCCACTAGAAAATTGCAATTGCACAGTCGTGATTGAAGTTATGATCGGATGCAGTTTAATTAAATTGCATCAAATAGAACGAAATTTACTTACTATAAAAATTGCAACTGAACAAATTAGGACTGATATGACATTTGAAACCAACAGCTGATTGTTATAGGTAACTATATTAAAAATAAACCTGATACACAAATTTTTTGTTTTTGATACACTGAGAATACACTTTGGTTAAATTAGTACCGTAAAAGTTTTTACTATATATTCCTAAAAGTATATAGTATTCATTATATTACACTTTAAAAGCTGCAATAAATAATATTGTAAAACTATTAATAGTCCTTTATATTTTTAAAGATCTATGAGATATTTTGAGTTATGAGTTTCCTCTACGAAGCAGTTTGTTAAAAATTAATACTTTTGATAAAGTGGTAATTTATATCAATTAATTTGATGAATTTTAAAATTTGTTTTGATCTTTATTAAAATTTATCGGAAACTTTTTCAGTAGCGATATAAGAAATTATTATATTGCCTCTATGGTAATAAAATATACCTCATCGCTGCCAGGCTTGTTGTGTGAGATTCATCATTTTTTAGTTATTTTAGGTATTTCGGCACTCGTGTATTTTTTAACTTATGAAAATCAAAAACGAAAAAATCTGCAGAACCAAAGCCTTGTTGGTATTTTTGGTGTTCCGTGCTAACATTAGCAAAACGGAACAGTTATGGGATCACTTCGGTGTCCGTCCGTCCGTCCGTCTGTCACAGGCGATTTTCTCTGAAACTATTCGACTTAAAAATTTGAAATTTAGCAGGGACTTAGAGTGTGGTGCCCAATTATAGACGTGAAGTATAAAAAGTTGAATTTTTATTATGGGGGTTAATTTCATGGGGTAAATTGGGAAATGGACAACAACATTTTCAAGGGCATCGTGTAGGGTGCCAAAAGAAAACTTATTGAAGCACGCATTTAAGAATATATAAGATATATTTTTTATGCACCTTTTTAAACATTTTTCGGGAAAAACGCATAAAAATTGCTGTCCCCCACCCTCATCAGCAAAAGGATCGCTCAGCAAAATCTGAAAAAAATCATCAACATTGAGAATTAGGTGTAGATTGAGCCAAAATTATCAGGATTAAAAAATTCTTTCGCGATCACTGCTGTACCATTGGATTTAGAGAAAAAGTTTTTCGACAAAAAATATTTTTCCCGATGTAAGGAACAACTTCCTTATAGGGTTTTCAAAGTTTTTAGTTTGGCTCAGTCGAAACTCTCCCTCTAAGTTCCGCATACGAAAATGAGCCGAATTAACGAAGTCTTTTAAATCTTAGGCTAACCCAGATCATCAGATCGTCTTCACTTAATACTACCCAAGTACTGTGACGCAATATGGTCCTCCTGCAGCAGATCATTAAACCTCATATTGTCGTTAGACTAGGTAAATTAAGCTACATCCTTTCATTACAAATTGTTATATGTATAGCTTTGGTGCAAATAATCCACCCCATTCCTGCTTCCTGCAGGATATTTTCATCGTCCTTATTGGGCGTCTCTTCAACTCCTCTTCGGCCCACAACAATTCAATTCGAAACAGATCGATATTCATACAGATTGATTCTCGATGGGTGACAGGTTATGGAGAGATTTTGTATTTCCTACAGGACTTAAAATAACGGGAGCTATGGGTATATTTGATCAGTTCAAAATTTCATATATGTTTTAATATTTTATCGGGAAAAAGAATGTAAAGACAAGGATTTCCTTTGATCAGTAGACCTTAGTTAATGGCAGTGTTGGGCATAATCTGATTATGTTGTAAATTGAAGAATAATCTAATTACAATTTAGTCCAATTACATATCAATTTAATTACGATCAATTTCATGTTATTCTCCAGAAAAAAATACACATTAACTTTACATGGACACCTGATTACTATATAATTAAATTACAATGTAATCATATTACACGTTAATCGATAAATTAATGTATGTAATAATTATTATCAGAAATTACTCCACTAATCTGATTAGTGCGGATTACTCATTACATGGTTAGTTGTTATTGTTCCCAACACTGCTCAAAAGCAAAGTGAAATAAAAAAAAACAGTAGGAATGAGTACAAGCGGAGATGTATCAAGTTCTGTTTTTACTTTCTTCGCCGGAAGAAAGTAAAACCAAATGAAAGAAGTGACGTTGAAAGACAAGATGAAAATAAATGAAAAGAAAACTAAGGAAATTAAATTTATTGTACTTCTTAAAGGGATTTTTGTGTAAATCATATTAAAGATAAGAAGAAATATGGAACTATATAGAAATGGCTGGATGATAGGACACTAAAATAATTGGCCTCCGTGGCTTATCGTCGAGGTAATAGTCAAAGCTAATCAAGTTAAAGTTTGGCGGAGACACATAGTCCGTGTACTAAATACCCAGTAAGAAATGTAGGAATGAATATCTTCTAGTCCAAACGAGACTGTACCCCTATTTGCATTAGAGGAAAATTTATTTTTTGGTTGAACTGGGAATAACTGGATGCCAGATGTGTTAGTTTATTCATACCATTTTATAATTGTCAGATTACTTTTTACGCCCCTTACCACTATGGGTTATTTGGATACACTGCAAAATCTACACTTGCGTACGATAAAATGGCATGCGGAGAAGACATCGAGATGACGCCATAAACACACTGTCGAAAACGCTTTATTATCGTCTGCGATCCTCCTGATTTGTATAAAGGGAGATGCTGCGACACGCGCTACATTACTGCGAGTTGCAGGGGTTGTTTATGATTTCATGTCACAAATTCGACAGTTGAATTTAAACGTTTACTAGGTTTTATACATAGTAGTAGCTAAGTTGGTATAAATGAATTTCGGATTCTTTAAAAAAAAAATGCTTGAAGGAAATAATATTCGTATGTATAATATAAGTAGATATTTCAATAATAATATTTAGCAAGAATTAGCTTTCTGTTTAGTCCAACTGGGACGCAGAAATTTATAGAGATTACTGTCAAAGGGGAAAGCGCAAGGTTATGGTTATGTTTGCCGTAAAATAAGTGATTTGAAGAGAGGGCTACCATATTTAGCTTACCCAACAAGGGACACAGGGCAGCGCCAACTCTAGTATCATCCGTAGTCCTTTTCTTTTTGGAAATACTTACAGAAATTAAATTATCGACCTTCTAGCAATTTTTCCCGAAATAATCAACGTGCTTTTGGTACCAAGACCAGAAAAATAGAGAACATTATGGAACACGTATAGAGAAAAAAGAGGACATTTGTAAGAAAACAAAAAAAACATACATACAGGGCTGGATCTTTAAAAAGAGGACATGTCTGGTTAAAACAGGGCGGATGGTAATCCTACTCAAAGAAACTTTTGCAGAACTTAATTCTTATACCTTGTCCTGTCATAAGTTCTGTCCCTTGCATTAAGGGGGCGATATCTCCCGATGGCACTGGCGGATGACCGTGTAATTACAGGGCGCAGTAGGGCAACTATTTAGCTACCGAAAGCAATCAGATGAGACTTTGTGTTCATGATGTAAACATGGAGGCGGGCGCCAAAGAAGCAGGGATAGCCGGTCATTGCGCTGCATAGGTGTGGTAAGTCACAAAGCAAGATTTTCAGTCTTCTGAGACAACTGAAAATCTCCAAGAAATTTGTTTATCGGCCATTAAAACGGTATGATGAACTGTCTTATACCGATGATAGACAATGGAGCGGTCGTCCACGTAGTTCTAGGACACCAGCTGCAATTACAGCTGTCGAAGCGAGGATATGCCATAATCCATTCAGGAAACCAACAATTTTGCCCAGAGAAATGAAGATCCCTACAAGGACTATATCTCGCAAAATAACAGAAGACTTAAGACTTGGTGCTTACGGGAGAAGGACAGGACAAAAACCTACAGAAGCCCTACGAGGCATAACGGCGACCAGATCAATAATAAATATATATATATATACAGGGTGATTCACGGTCGATGGTAGGTTAGACGTTTATGGAGAACGGAACGCGGGATTTTTTTGAAAATTTGGCAACGTGGGTAATTAGCTATGCTCTGTCCATCTAAAATATTTTCAGCATTGCGACGTTGCCGCTTCTATCAAAAAGTCCTAGCAACTTTATTTTTTTAAATGGAACACCCCATATATTAATAAATTTTTAGAATCGCTCTTTTATTACAATACTTTTTTGTTAATATTACCCTATACCTATCTCTATCGGTTTTCGAGATAAAAATTAGTTTGTGTTAAATATGGTCCAAAACATGGCCCTAATTACACGTAAGTAAATTAGTGCTCTCAATTCATGGAAAGTTGATATTTTGGCGGTAGTTTAGACAGACCCGATGTATTTATTTTTCACCATGAAATCGACTCCATATCATACAGGGCGTGCTAAGATTACTATTATTTCCGTTGTTCATAAAAGGGGTCAAATGTTCGTTTTTTTAAATGAAACCCCCTGTATATTAATCAATAAATTGAAAGACGAAGAAAAACGCTTTAAGATGGTACATCATATTCCTATACCTAAATCATCAAGTTTTCTTAATAAAAGCGCTTTTTTGTGAAAAAAAAAATAAAGACTTTAATTTTAAGTAACCATGGATATCAAACATCAAAATATCAAACTTACGACATTTTGACGACTGTGTTTAAAAAAATCTCCCAAAATGAACGCAGATAATCATTATTCAAACGAAGTTCTTATGAAATTATTTATTTTACACGGACAATGTGATCAAATCATTGCCAGAACTTGCAGAAAATTTAACCAAATGTATCCTGAATTGACACAAATGAACGAAAGGAAGTTTGTAAGATTACAAAATAATTTCATTAACTATGGCTCAAATTTAAAAGCGCCTCTAACATTACCAAAACCTGTTACTTCAAATGAAGATAATATTGTCAACGTTTTGGCATATTTTTATGCATATCCAGAGGCTTCCATTCGTAGTGCAGAAAAAGATTTGGGTGTATCATATGCTTCAATACAACGAATTTTGGGAAATCACGAAATGCATCCGTTTAATTTACTAAAGTGCAAGCCCTCAAAGCAGAAGACTTTGAACGTAGAGTGCATTTTTGCGAAACCCTTTTAATACGTATACAAGAGGATCCGGAGTTTTTGTCAAAAATCATTTGGAGCGACGAAGCAAAATTTACAAGGGATGGGATTTTTAATAGAAGAAATAAGCATTTTTGGGCTGATCATAATCCTCACGTGACAAAAGAAATGGGATTTCAAGAAAAATTTGACCTAAATGTTTTTTGTATTTTAAAAAAGCACAAAATTAGCTTTTTTATTTATGATGCCACTTTAAATGCTGAGAGATATCTCGAAATACTAAGGACGACTGTTACCGATTTCGTCGAAAATTTATCTTTAGAGGATTATAGGAATTCGTGGTTTCAACTGGACGGAGCGCCAGCTCATTGCACCCAGGAAGTTTCCAGGGTACTTTATGAAATATTTGACGATCGTTGGTTTAGGCGCTTAGGGCCGTGGGATTGGCCACCGAGATCCCCCGATCTCACGCCGCTTGACTTTTATTTATGGGGTGTTTTAAAAGAAAGAGTGTACAGTACTCCAGTGCTACCAAAGAAGAACTGCGACGGCGAATAGTTCGGTGTATTGAAGATCTGGATCCCCATGAAATTGAAAAAGCAACTACGAGTCGCGTACAAAAGCACATACTAAAATGTTTAGAATGTAATGGACAACATTTCCAGCATTTATTGTAAAAATTTCTTATTTTGTTTACAGTTTTGTTTTTTGAACCTTCCTAATTTTGTTATTTAATTTATTTTCACATGTTAATGAAATTATTTTGTAATCTTACAAACTTCCTTTCGTTCATTTGTGTCAATTCAGGATACATTTGGTTAAATTTTCTGCAAGTTCTGGCAATGATTTGATCACATTGTCCGTGTAAAATAAATAATTTCATAAGAACTTCGTTTGAATAATGATTATCTGCGTTCATTTTGGGAGATTTTTTTAAACACAGTCGTCAAAATGTCGTAAGTTTGATATTTTGATGTTTGATATCACATGGTTACTTAAAATTAAAGTCTTTATTTTTTTTTTCACAAAAAAGCGCTTTTATTAAGAAAACTTGATGATTTAGGTATAGGAATATGATGTACCATCTTAAAGCGTTTTTTCTTCGTCTTTCAATTTATTGATTAATATACAGGGGGTTTCATTTAAAAAAACGAACATTTGACCCCTTTTATGAACAACGGAAATAATAGTAATCTTAGCACGCCCTGTATGATATGGAGTCGATTTCATGGTGAAAAATAAATACATCGGGTCTGTCTAAACTACCGCCAAAATATCAACTTTCCATGAATTGAGAGCACTAATTTACTTACGTGTAATTAGGGCCATGTTTTGGACCATATTTAACACAAACTAATTTTTATCTCGAAAACCGATAGAGATAGGTATAGGGTAATATTAACAAAAAAGTATTGTAATAAAAGAGCGATTCTAAAAATTTATTAATATATGGGGTGTTCCATTTAAAAAAATAAAGTTGCTAGGACTTTTTGATAGAAGCGGCAACGTCGCAATGCTGAAAATATTTTAGATGGACAGAGCATAGCTAATTACCCACGTTGCCAAATTTTCAAAAAAATCCCGCGTTCCGTTCTCCATAAACGTCTAACCTACCATCGACCGTGAATCACCCTGTATATATATATATATATATATATATATATATATATATATATATATATATATATATATATATATATATATATATATATATTTAAAATGGTTCAAGAAACATAAAAATTATGATTGCAAGGGAGAAATTGCAGTGTGTGTTAAGGGTTTACACGTCTTTCTAGTGAGGACGTCGTGACTCCCTCCTTGCTCTGCACGAATTGGTGCGGACAAGTTAGGCGAATTCGCGAAAAGCGTTTCTCAAAACCTAGAAATGCCGTGTTCGCCCTTGGATTTTACGTTTTACTTTTTCAGTGTGTTCTGCTCTCTGCATTGAAGTCAGCACCCGCTAGGTGGCGTTATGTTATGTTATTTCCTGCTTGTGTTTTGCAAAACGGATTTAAGATACAGTAGCGTCGATTGCCTCGATGCGACTGGGTTATGGCTGCCTGAATGAGTCCCAACAAGGACGAAACAGCTGTCATAGTCTACCCGGCCCGGGGTTGTCCATATTCTTGGACTCCCCGTACTTTGATGAAAGAGAAGAACACACTTCCACAGTCCGATAACACTGATATTATTTTGTCGTTTAAATGATGAACCTGTCCCCAAGAAACAGTCCCAAAAAAAAAAAAAAAAAAATATATATATATATATATATACTCGTATATATATATATATATATATATATATATATATATATATATATATATATATATATATATATATATATATATATATAAAGAAATAAAGAAATATCGACAGGACTATTTATAAAAAAAGGTGAAGAAAATATTGGGGAAACTGTCTGTATGGTAGTGCTCGACACGTGTTTCGTGCTTATTAGCACTCATCACTCGCACATAACCAAGTTATTAGATGGGAAACTTGGAAGTTGAAAAAACACCAAGAGTTCACAGACCAGGGACCTGCTAGCACATTTGCGGTTGTTTTTTTTTTATATATACAGTGACCGGCAAAAAGTTCGCAACATATGGGAAAAATTTTTATTAGGAGAGTATCGGAAAAACTTTCCCAGGGGATCGGTTCTGCATGTCCGATAACCTAAAAATCAATTTTGACATACGTCACGTGACCACTGGTATAGCGTCAAATTAAAAAAAAAATTGTTAATTTACAAAAAGTGAGGTTAGTTGACGAGATATCAAAAAAAGTTATTTGAAAAAATTGCTTAGAATTAAATTCTAGGTCCTTGTGCAAAATTTTAAGATTTTATTTAAAAAAATTGGAAAACTCAATTTTTTTTAAATATTTTTTTATCGATTTACAAATTTCCAGTTTTTTTCGTTTAGATAGCTTGGCTAATGTAAAGCCCATGTATCTGGATGAAAATAAACGAATGTAGTAGTTTTTTCTACAATTGACAGGACAAAATTAAAAAAAACAGGGTTTCGCCAGACGCTAGCTGTTGCAATGATTTGTATCTAGCAGCAGTGTCAAAATTTTAGAGACATTTCAATGAGATTACATTGAGAAAACCTTAATCGTCTTAAATATATCTGAAGTTCGACTTTTTGTAAAGTTAAGGGGATTAAAATAGATAATAAACAAAAAAGTACCTGTTTATTTAATCGAAATTTCATAAACGAAAACCAATGTAAGAAAAACTTAAAAGTAGTCAAATTCTGTACTAACAACATAAAAAATCATTGTTTTTCCTTGGGTGCACAAAATTTAAAACTCAGTATGACCACCATTTCTTTCCATACATACTATTGTTCTCGAGCGCAACTCTCGATTAACATTTCGGAGCATTTTACGATTTATTTGCAATACACAATTTCTAATGACATTCTCTAAATTTTGTATATTCCTAAAGGGTCGATGTTTGTACACAGAGTTCTTTAGGTATCCCCACATAAAGAAATCTAACGGAGTCAGATCTGGTGATCTCGCAGGCCACGGATTTTCAGAAAACCGTCCTATCCACTGGTTTCCAAATTCTTGATCCAGCCATCTCTTCACCTCATTTGTGGAATGAATGCTAGCTCCGTCTTGTTGAAAGTATAAATTTCTTCTTTCGGCTAATGACAAATTGTCTAAAAAGTCAGATATCTCAGTTTGTAGAAATTCTAAATATCGTTCTGAATTTAAATTGTCTCTAAAGAAAAAAGGTCCCACTATTCTGAGGTTGAAAATTCCGCACCACACATTAACCTTAAAACTATATTGGTCTTTACTCTGAATTACAAAGTCTGGGTTTTCGGTGGCCCACCATCTACAGTTTTGTGAACTGACGGTTCCGTTAGAGGTAAATGTAGCTTCATCCGAGAAAAGAACGTTCTTTGGGAAATTAAAATCTTCCTCAATCATACCCTGGAACCAGGCACAAAAATCGAAGCGGGCGTCATAATCCCTATCTTTTAATACTTGTACAAATTTAGGTTTGTACGGATGAAATTTGTTTCTTTTTAATATCCTCCGCACAGATCTTTCGTGAATGTTAGTGATCTCCGATATTTGACTAACTGCTAATTGGGGTGTTTCTGTGATCGACAAACACACATCCAGAGAACCTTCGTCACCTGTTACCGGTTTTTCATGGGAAACTTTATACTGATTTTCTACCGATCCCGTTTCTTTAAATTTATTGACTAGACGAGATACTGTGGAATAATGGAGGGATTTATCGGGGTGCCTTTCATTAAAAATTGCTGCTGTTTCTCTATGGCTTTTGTAATTATCTCCAGAAATTAAAATAATTTCTATCTTTTCCTGAAGAAGTAGTGTGGGTCCATTTTAAGGAATAAAATATTAATAAACTTATGTAAAATATCAAACTTAGTAAGATGCGAGACATAAACCAATGACATAGGTTGAAATCAAACAAATTATAATTTGTTTGACATTTTCTGTTGTTTTTAACCTACTAGATTATTTGGTTGTTTTAATTTCAGAGCCTGCTTTGGTAGTTTTAAGTAGTGTTGTAAATATCCGTATTCATTAGATATCCGAATCATACGGAATCGGAATCAGCTAATATCCGTATCCATTATCCGAATACGAATCCATTTCTTGACCCGCGCGAAAGCCGTTACAGATCATGTATACGTATGCATGCAACAGACTAAAACATTTTCTATCCGGATACACGGCTAGGTAGGTCGATGCGGTATCGGAAGTATCGGTATCATACCAGTCGAAGTCGAAGTTTAGGGATAAGAAGGCACCGCGTCGCGCCTTTCTCGTTTGAATTCGGTTCGGGTGAGGCGGGACTAGTTTAACCAATGGGTCTCGTCTCATATGATACCCGTTACCCCGATAACTATGCCATCTTTTTTTAGGAAATGTCATTAGAAAGAGAAAGCACAATATCAAATATGCCAAATCGCAGACCGTGTTGTTCGCTTACACTCGATTCCGATTCCGTTTTCTCTTTGCACTTTGCATTAGTAACCACCCGATGCGAATTTATTTTGATTCCGAATCCGTATTCAAGTTCTCGGCCGGTTCCGGATAATCCGGATTCTTTTAATATTCGGATCCAACGGATTTTTGGATACGTATCCTTACATCACTAGTTTTAAGTACAACTAAATAGACCTGGTTGTTAAATTTATGTGCGAAAAATCTTAATAAAATCTTGATACAGTCATTTCATTAGATTCAAACCATTGCAACAGCGAGCGTCCGGCGAACACCTATTTTTTCGATTTTGTCCTGTCAATTGTAGAATTGTAGATCTGACTCCGTTAGATTTTTTTATGTGGGGATACCTAAAGAACCCTGTGTACAAACATCGACCCTTTAGGAATATACAAAATTTAGAGGATGTCATTATAAATTGTGTATTGCAAATAAATCGTAAAATGCTCCGAAATGTTAATCGAGAGTTGCGCTCGAGAACAACAGTATGTATGGAGAGAAATGGTGGTCATACTGAGTTTTAAATTTTGTGCACCCAAGGAAAAACAATGATTTTTTGTGTTGTTAGTACAGAATTTGACTACTTTTAAGTTTTTCTTACATTGGTTTTCGTTTATAAAATTTCGATTAAATAAACAGGTAACTTTTTGTTTATTATCTATTTTAATCCCCTTAACTTTACAAAAAGTCGAACTTCAGATATATTTAAGACGATTAAGGTTTTCTCAATGTAATCTCATTGAAATGTCTCTAAAATTTTGACACTGCTGCTAGATACAAATCATTGCAACAGCTAGCGTCCGGCGAAACCCTATTTTTTTTAATTTTGTCCTGTCAATTGTAGAAAAAACTACTACATTCGTTTATTTTCATCCAGATACATGGGCTTTACATTAGGCAAGCTATCTAAACGGCAAAAACTGGAAATTTGTAAATCGTTAAAAAAATATTTAAAAAAAATTGAGTTTTCCAATTTTTTTAAATAAAATCTTAAAATTTTGCACAAGGACCTAGAATTTAATTCTAAGCAATTTTTTCAAATAACTTTTTTTGATATCTCGTCAACTAACCTCACTTTTTGTAAATTAACAATTTTTTTTTTAATTTGACGCTATACCAGTGGTCACGTGACGTATGTCAAAATCGATTTTTAGGTTATCGGACATGCAGAACCGATCCCCTGGGAAAGTTTTTCCGATACTCTCCTAATAAAAATTTTTCCCATATGTTGCGAACTTTTTGCCGGTCACTGTATATATATATATATATATATATATATATATATATATATATATATATATATATATATATATATATATATATATATATATTATATGTATATATATATATATGTGCATATAAAATAACATGTCCTGACTGACTGACTGATTCATCATCGCCGAGCCGAAACCACTGAGATATGAATTTTGGTCAGTAGTTTTATTTTATAATGTACAGGCTCACTAAGACGGGATTTAAAATTCAACCCCTAAGGGGGTGAATGGGGGTTCAAAGTTTGTAATGGAGTAACATTGTTATATTGCGGGCGAAGTCGCGGGCGCAAGCAAGTCTAACGTAATCGCTTTGCAAGTTTATACAAATTGTTCACTTTCATGAGTCATTTAAAGTAGATAGTTGTCGCAGGGAGACCCTGTATAAGGTTACATCATTTAGAATGCTAGTAATTTTAAAAATTACGCACTATATTTTACCGAATTTTTTAGATCTTATGGCGTACAACAACTCGGTCTGTGCTTTCATAAAAAGATATTTCCTTATTTGATTTTCCTGAAAAAATTATCAAAGAGCAAAAATCTAGAAAATGATATTTTTTCTCGTTCCACACAATGCCACCAAAATTAAAAATTTAATAAGAGTTTTTATTTAAAAAGGGTACTTCTCTTTCACGCTCATAACTTCATTAACAGACCAACAGGGACTTTATCAAATTATAATTTTCCACGGTGTCTACCGCCAAAATTTGTTGACCCAACTGGTCAAAACATCATCCCTCGCAACACGTAACTAAATTGTGTCCCTTATATGTAGCATAAAAGCCACGAAGGGTACCATAAAAGCCATAAAAATAGAATTACAATAAAATCTAAAAGCCCTTTATTCGCTTTGCTTGTCACGCGCCTGAAGTCCCCTTTTTCCACAAATCAGTATCCCAGACGGATGTAATATACTGCTTTTGACTGGATGCTTTTTTGTATCGATTCAATATTACATTCATGCAATAGAACGGTCTAAAAACTCCGAATTATTTCCAGACAAGTTTCTTGCAATAAATTTGCTGCAAAATTTGGCTACTTACATGATGGTCCACGCTCTAACTCATTTTGTTGTTACCCTTTGTTGGATGTTTCTTAGCTGGACGATGCAATGAAGTGGGTCTTTTTTATTTGCTTATTAGAGAATAAGGTTTAAATTATTTAGATAGAAACTTTTTTTGAATTTCTTAAGGTCTAAGAATGTCCTAAAAATCGATAAACATTTTATATTTTCTAGAAGAATACAAGGGAGTATCGATAAATACTTAGCCTACAATATAAAACGCTACAATATTTCAAAACAAAATTTTATTTATTCAACATAATATCTCCTTTAAGACCGACACATTTAGAAAAGTTTTCATAAAGTAATTCTAAACCCTTTAAAAAAATCCTTGTCTTGGTCTGCAAACCACTCCTCAACGGCAAACTGCTTCACTTATCGAAAATCTTTAACTGCTAAATGTTCTTTGAGTTTTGGGAACAAATAATAGTATGACGATGCTAAATCCGGAGAATAGTGGTGGTCAACTAACTCAATCAATTTTCGAAGTGCAATAAACAACTTAAGAAAAAGAGTACACCTTTGGCAAGTTTTCCGCGACATTTTTCCAGAATTTTCCTACGTAATTTAGTTAGCAACTCAAAATGCTTGCACTCTTTGGATTGCTCTTTAGTCTCTGGGCCATAGTGATGGACCCACGTTTTGTCCATAGTAACCAGCCGATCCAAATGTTTGAAGAATCTTCTTCAAAACGGCGGCAGATTTCCTTCGACGTTGCCAATCGAACGCGCTTCTGATTGGCATTCAAGCATCTCGAAAACCATTTGGCCGAAAGCTTTCTCATACCAAAGTTGTGATGAACGATGTGAAGCATACGTTAAATCATTAGAAGAAAAGGATGCACAATGAATTTGAAACACGACTCCGAACAAATAAACGGTCAGATTCACTAAAAAGGTTTAAGATTTAATACTGGTTTAAACTAAGATCTTCTAGGTGATCAGTTAGGTTTTGACAGGTTTTTGCCTTGTCATTGTTAATAAGTCATCATTAAAAACCCATAAAGTATTCTAACATTTTAGCGATTTGCTTGGTTTCCAAATGATTTTCATCTTGTAAGGCGCTGCTAGAATAAATTTAGTTCTATTATTGTGAAAAGAGTGTCTAAAAGTGTCCTCTTCTTTATAAATTTGTGAAGAAATTCCGAAACAAATTCATAGTATAAATCTTAGTTGCCTTATTCCAACACTTGTGAGTTTAAAACTTTTGTTTATCAAATTGGACCGGTCTAGCGTTGTGGAATCTGACTAAAAATGTTTTAAACCGTATCAACACCAAAATGTCAGCTGTAATGATTTTGGAAATATTTAAAGTAGGTAATTGAAATTAAAACCTTTGCATAAGTGTTGATTTTAATAATTTTGCATAGGACGCTTAAAGCCGTTTATATGCAAAAAGTGACCTTGGTGATCTAATAAACTTCTTTCTCTATAAACAAAATGTAGGAGTCAAAATATGATAGACATGTTGGCAACACTATTATAGTTGACAAGAAATGCAAGGTTATGCTACAAGGTTACTGTTTATCATATATCTGAAAAGTTCTCATCCTTATTTGTCATAAATTAAAAACATGAAATATAGTAAACTTTTTATTAGATCTCGCAATATGGTGGCCAAGTCACTTGTCATTTATGGCACCTTGCTGAAGTCTGGTCTATTTTACGTTTAAAGGTTGGCTACCTGCCTGGTACTTACCGTTCAACTTAAATAATAAACATCAAGGAAATCTAGTCTCTGAAATCTATAAAGTCCAAAAGAAAACTGTTTAAAACACAGACTATACAAAAAACCCCCACAGAAACACCACGTGTCAGCTTGATACCGCCCACTACCAAACCACTACTAATCTAGGGACTTTTCGAAAGAACCAATATCAGCTGTGGATGTCATTTGTGATTGTCAAATGTCGAAACGCCAAGTTTTATCATAAATTGAACTCTAGCTACATTTTTGCAGGACCAAGTAATAAAACGAATCAATTAAGTATTGTCAATGAAAAAAATTACTTATATCTAATATTGTTATTAAGCAAATAAAACTTAAGCATTTTTATAAAAAAAAAATTAAATGTACGGTAGAAGAATTATGAATAAAATTTTAAAAAATATTTTTAGTTAGTGTGGTCATTTGAAACCAAACAAAAAATTTAGCTCATCAGCAAGTTATTACAGATAAAGATAAATTTTAGAAAATCTTCAGTAGATATTTTTTTCCAATATAAAATATCTATTCGCTAGGGAGATTCTGTTTAACGTTAGTAGATTTTTGCATGGTATCTAGAGAGACAAAAAGGGAGAAGTGAAAGAGAGACAGAAAAAGAGGCGACGTATTAAATGTATTATATTTTCCAAGATTTCTTTTCTGACGAAGCATCGCAGTGAGTAAATTAAAAATTAATTATTGGCTCTAGCACGCTAAATAGTATACTATGAGTACATGTTTAGTAAAGTTCTTAATTTATGACTAGCGGGTACCCCGGCTTTGCTCGCTTGTATTCCACGTGTGTATTACTATAACTACCGATATTTGTGACAAACCCTATGACGCATCTGGGTGACATATATACAGGGTGTCCAAAAAATCTTAGTATCGGGGAATATATTTGCTATTAGTAAAGATAGAGATATCAAATGTTAGGTGTATCTTATTGGTTAATAAATCTTATGTAATTCAAATTTTTCAACCTCCTTGAGGGGTGACGCGAGGGAGTTGACGTCAAAAGATTTACATGCAACCCTATACCATGTGGTACCTCATTTTGATGGTTTTCAAAAAAGAAACAACCCAAGGTCTGTATCTTGATTCGTTCTTAAATGGAAAACCTAAAAAATAAAAAATTGACAAAAAAAATTAAGTTCCTTCTCTTATTGCTTTGAAAGTTGTTTAAAATAACCACTATACACTTTTTGGCAGTAATAAAGCCCATTTTAGAATTCTGCCAAGAAGTAACATCCGCCATTCTCAAAAATGTGAGACGTGAGTTCCAAAATCGACTCTATTACTGCCAAGAAGTTCATGGTGGTCATTTTAAACAACTTTTAAAGCAATAAGAGAAATAAAAGTATTGTAATTTTTAATTTTTTTCTTACGATTTTTAATTTTTAGATGCTTGATATTTAAAAGGAAATTAAGATACGGACCTCGAGTTTACAGTAAAATGTTTCTTTTTTAAAGACCTTTAAAATAAGGTACCACACAACATAGACTTGCATTTAAATTTTTTAACCTCAACTCCCTAGCATCATCCCTCAAGGGGGTTTAAAAAGTTGAATTACATAAAAAAGTAAATTTATTTACCAATAAGATATACCTAAAATATGGTCTTTACTACGACAGCAAAGATATTTGCCCATAATAAGATTTTTCGAACACCCTGCATAGTTGCTCACAAAATTGACCGTACATAATAATTCAAAATGTATTAATTGAAATAATACCAGCTTTATGATATGACTCTTTCTATATTTTAACAAAAAAATGACAGCAAATAAAAGAATAACTATAGAACTATAAGAAATGTAACAAAAGTCAAACAAAAACAGTTTGTTTTTGAAGAAAAAAATTAAAATTAATGGAACTGTCAACATATCAACTGTAACGATATACACAAAATTAACCGTACAAGACGAAAATTAATTCTTAAATCTATTTTATATTTACTTTTTCAAAAAATTAATATTTAGGGGCACCTCCTCTAGGTTTAATTACGGCCCTTAAATGACGTGGCATTGATTCCACCTACTTTCTATTAATGTTTGGCGATATATTTTGCCATGTAGAAAAAAGAATGTGTTTCTGAATTCTTGACGGTTACTAGGATTGCAACTTTCAAGTTCTTTTTCCAAAATTTGCCACGGACTCTCAATCGGATTGAGACCGTGTGTCTGCGGTGGCGTATTTAACAATTTTGGTACACTATGAAGCAGCCACAGCTTCATCGTATATGCGGTGTTTATGGGATCGTTATCTCTTTGGAAATAAAATATACGCGCCATATTTAATTTTTCCGCTGATAGTCTCAAATTTTGTTTTAGAATATCTAAGTACATATTTGTATCCATTATACTTTGAATTTCATGTAAATTTCCAACTCCGTTAGCTCCCATATCACCCCATAATAATATGGAACCTCCACCGTATTTAACAGTTTTTACGGTTTTATTAGTTTGAATCTCGGTATTTTTTTTTCCGCATCACAATTCGATCAATCCTGACCAAACCTGAGTAAACCTGAACAAATTATTTGGCGGAAAAAAATAACGAGCTGCAAACTAAAAATACCATAAAAACAGTTAAACACGGAGGAGGTTCCCTATTATTATGGGGTGCTATGGGAGCTAGCGGTGTTGGAAATATTTACATGAAATTCAAGGAGGTATAATGGATATACAACTGTATACTTAGATATTCTAAAACAAAATTTGAGACTATCAGCCGAAAAATTAAATATGGCGCGTATATTTTATTTCCAAAGAGATAACGATCTAATAATAAACACCGCATATACGATGAAGCTGCGACTGCTTCATAGTGTACCAAAATTGTTAAATACTCCACCGCAGACACACGGTCTCAATCCGAATGAGAGTCCGTGGCAAATTTTGAAAAAAGAACTTGAAAGTTGCAACCTTAGTATCCGTGAAGAATTCAGAAACACTATTTTTTCTACATGGCAAAATATATCGCCAAACATTAATAGAAAGTAGGTGGAATCAATGCCACGTCATTTAAGGGCCGTAACTAAACCTAGAGGAGGTGCCCCTAAATATTAATTTTTTGAAAAAGTAAATATAAAATAGATTTAAGAATTAATTTTCGTCTTGTATGGTTAATTTTGTGTATATCGTTACAGTTGATATGTTGACAGTTTCATTAATTTTAATTTTTTTCTTCAAAAACATACTGTTTTTGTTTGGCTTTTGTTACGTTTCTTATAGTTCTATAGTTATTCTTTTATTTGCTGTCATTTTTTTGTTAAAATATAGAAAGAGTCATATCATAGAGCTGGTATTATTTCAATTAATACATTTTGAATTATTATGTACGGTCAATTTTGTGAGCAACGTAAGTATTGAAAAGAGACACTATTTCTGTATAGTTAACAGAAACCTCAGATGTATCTTAAACTGCTTATAAGATCCCTGTCCTATGCGCGAGAAATTTTGAATTCAAATTGATATAGCCTGTATATTACCAAGACCGCAAGCTAACTTATCACCTGTAAAAACGGGTAATAAATATATAAAAATTATACCACTTTGAAAGGGTGTTTCTAGGGGGAGAAGTTTAGCTTGGCGTTGATACATCGATTAATTAGGACTTTGCATTTTATATATAGAGATTACTTTTCACCAATGTCTGAAAGTTAGAATATTCGTCTGCCCATATGTCATTATAAATAATTTTAAACACTTGCTAAGTTTTTGCAATTTACATAATCTGTCTATTATGAAAATTAGATGGTTTAGAACAAAATCTCCGAAGCAAGTCTGCGAATCACATATGGTTTTCATGCTCGAATTCCGTTATACTCATATTTCAGATAGTTTTCGTCAAAAATTTGCCTAGCACGTACATACCAGACTTTCATAGACGTAATAATAGTTATAAAATTTAAATATCCTTTATCTTCATCACACATAACTGAATAAAACGGCAATGAAAAACCATTAAATTAAAATTTGTCCTCAACCGGCAACACTTTGCTTCGAGCATGGAGCGTTACAGAATCAAGTTTAGAATATTAAATGTGATAACGGGCCTCAATATATATCACTCATTGTACCACATAATCAGGGGCGGCCTAACCCTGAATAGGTTAAAATGAGTATTCAAAGTTCATTACTATAGATGGGCCGTCCTAAGATTTTCGCTTTCTACTTATAAAAATCCAATAATCTAGTTCAATCTAATAATAAAGTAAATTTTTCTAAAACTAAATTTCAGGGCCGGATTAAGGTTGTCGTAGGCCCTAGGCATTGCTGTCGAAGGACTTACGAATGCTATGCATTTCTAACGGTTCTGTACTACAGAAAGTAGCCTAAAAACCAAAGTAATCTTTTTATATAATTAGTGAACAGATTTTCTTTAAATTTGGCTCTCTTCCAACTTTTTTCGATTCTATAGTCTGCTAGTAAAAATAAATCTACCTGATTGTACGTCTCTCTTCTCTGAATACCGCTTTCTATAGATTTTTATGTTAGTTTATTAAATATTTCCTTAAAAAGCTTAATGATAAGTTCAATCGAGTACAGAGCGAAGAGAAATAGATTCAGCGACGTTCATACTTTTTGAAAGTGCAGACACTATTTTTTCTACGACTAATAAATATTAAACTGAAAAACATTTGTTTAATTTAGAAATAGTTCAACAAATTAAATTCTTCACTTTCACTAATGCCATAATCTGACCTAACGTCAAATTAAAATATTCTTAAAAGTTTTAATGAAAATTTCACAAGTCACTTTTTAGCCAATCATAAGTTGGTTTTCGGTGTCGTTACCATGGCAACCCAAAAAATTTCCGGAAATTTTGATCCTCTAGGGTACCCTATGGAATCTTTTCTGTCAAATTATTGACCTAATGATCATATTTGACATTTTGCTCTAATATAAAAATGGAATTTTATTTTTCATATTAAATGAGATAATTATAAAAAAAATCATTGGGCTTGTTAAACAACATTTTATTTCATGTTTAACTATAATAATCATTAAATAAATATTTGAAATGGGTTTCGAAGCCTTTTGAAAACTCCTCGCGTTTCAATGGTGAATACATTGGTGAAGAATTTATATTAATTAAATGTCTGTGCTTGACTATATAAATATAATATTGAAACAATTTTATTTAACTTATCTTTTCTATTTCGTGAAAACTTGGTTGAAACTTCCAGTAGCTTTCTTTGTACTACGCTAAATAACTTCTTATTTAGGCCCTTATTCGTAGACCCCAGGTACAGTGCCTACTTTATCCAATGGATAGTTTGGGCCTGCTCAATTTAAAAAGCTACACGGAAAAACTGGAAAGAGTATCATAAAATGTATAACTGGTTCTATATTTTATTATACTGTGGGGCAGTATAATACATACAATACATACAATCTAATACATCAAAAAGAAAAAAATCTATATTATTTTGTAGAGGAGCCTCATTATAAAAAATGTCTTATGGATCTTTAAATACAGGTTGTTATGGAAATTGTTTATTATATTGGTATGGATGATTGCTGAGGTAGTCTACAGACGTACCCAATATTTATTCCCACAAATGGTATTTTTTTATTTTAAAACATACCATAAATCACCCCCATATCCGACGCTTCTAAAAGGCATGACGTCATGGGCCGCGGATAACCAAACTTAATTATTATCTTGACATCTAATTTTTTTAGCAGTTTTAGTGAAAACCAAAAATAATCCAAAGTATTTTAAATTCCAAAAACGCATTTTACCAAAAATATACATTTTAATTTAATTGCCATTTCTTTACATAATATGGGAAAATACGTACCATACACTTGTGAAAATTAGATTGGCATTGTAAGCAGAACGAAACAGGCTATGTTATACCGTTTATACAAAGCATTGTGACTTACCTATTACCAGGGCCGGTTCTACCCAAAGTGAGGCCCTAGGCGCTAGACAGATTTGAGGCCCTATTAGGGGCGGAGATAGAAATTTTAAAGTTGTATTCTCTGTTGCTGTTGCTACTTACCATGCCAAGTTCAGGGGTTTTAATAGTGAGCCTACTAGGAATGTTTTTGTAAAGAAAACAAATATTTTGTAATTTGCGAAAAAATTTGAATTTTTGCTGTGCCCCCCTAAGAAAAAATAAACACGTTTAAGTATTTTATTTATTATTTTTTCCAAACAAATTTTACATCATTTTGTCGACAATTTTTAAATTTTGAAAGAAAAAAATGTGTTAGTAAAAAGTTATAGTCATTTGAATTTTTTACACCTAAAATAAAAACAAAATTCAAATGACAGTAACTTTCTACTAACACATTTTTTTCTCTCAAAATTTAAAAATTGTCGATAAAATGATGTAAAATTTGTTTAGAAAAAATAATAAAAAAAATACCTAAACGTGTTCATTTTTTCTTAGGGGGGGCACAGCAAAAATTCAACTTTTTTTCGTAAATTACAAAATATATTTTTTCTTTACCAAAACGTTCTTAATATACTCACTATTAAAACCTCTGAACTTGGCATGGGTCCCGTAAGTTGCAACGGAGATATACACCTTTAAAATTTCAAAATCCGCCCGTGAGAATGTTTAATAAAAAATGTGTTTCTTTTTTTTAATAATAATAAAATTCTCACCTGCCGGTTTCGTTCATCTGTAATTCTCGATATTTGTATTTTTTTGCTACCCATGGCTTCAATTTTGAAAAAGTTATATAAAACCCGTTGCGAGAAAATTAGTTTAGAGTCCTAGGACTCAGGTCAGGTATTTATAATGTTCAACCAAATTTTATTTATGAAAGAAATTACAGTAATGGTTTAGACTAAGTTATTATTAAAATAGTCAAAAATTTAGCTAAGTTGGAAAAATGAGTCAATTTCATTTTTAATTATTTACACATAGTATTTTCTTCTAACAAAGCAGAAACTAGCTGCGTAATACAGATTCTTATTTACCTTGTGATAATATGTTTTACTGTTTACAGAGAAAATGAAAAGAATATACTAAAACAATTAAAAGTACTTTCTTGTAGCTTTTTCTTTTAAAAATAAATCAATAATTTCATCGTAATCTAGTGAACTAACCACTCCTGATTCGATTGGAAACATTGAAAGACTTGAAGTCTTATCAGGTAACAAACTGCTAATAGTGTTAATTAAATAATTACCGAAAAGGAACGTTCTCCAGAAGCATTACTAGTAGGCATGGTTAGAAATATTTTAAAAATTGTTTCTACGTTAGGAAATGTCGATCGTAGACCATCGTTAATATTTTTGTTAAAGAAAATAGTGTATAGTGATTAGTATATTTTTTAATTGTTTACTTTTTGATATTAATTTTTTTGATTTTTGTGAGGCCCCTTAAATGTGAGGCCCTAGGCAAGCGCCTAGTGCGCCTAGTGGTAAAACCGGAACTGCCTATTACGTTATTAATAAGATTACAAGATTAGTATTATTCCTACCAGCTTAAACTTTGTGCCTTGAAAAAAAGTTTAAAAATGAAAACGCAAACATCCATCTCAGTAGCCGCCCAGCCTCTAATTTACTAACATATCCAGAGTAAGGTGGTCGGACTAGAGCCATATAATTTACTATTACACTAATTGAACACAACTATCAAAAGTCTTGAAGTTTTAAATTTGCCTCCACTGCCGTGCCTCCACCTGATTGGTCGCCATAGGTCCAGCAGCTGTTCAGACAAACTGATGTTAGTAACATCTATAGATAAGAACGAATGAGTGTTGACGAGCTAAATAATGCAGTGCGAATTTTTGCTTTCTGTTTATTAATTAGTGGAAGAAAATAGTTTTTAGTGCTATTAGTATTAACAAAAGAACGTACGCGCTTAGTGTTATGCATTACAAGTTAGTAAAACACAACATTTCTAGGTGTTTGAACAGCTGTTCTCTGGATAATTTTATTTGTGATATAGTATTTTAGCTTTTTGAAATTGTGAATTTTGGAAGAGTTAGTAGGATTTATTTCTTTAAAGGTAACAGAAATATTATTTCTTCAAACTTGTTGCATATAATTATTTTTGAGAGACTTGGCAGCACAGCAACCGTTTATTTTTTTATATGGTCATGTGTTTATTACCAGTGGTGCGCAGTGTTTAAAAAAATGGGCGATACCTATCTTATTATCGGGAATCGCCATTTATGACTAATTTTCCCTTATCTGAATTCATATCAGGATTTACCGTTTTCAATATAAGTATACAGTGAATTTCATAACACCCTGTATATAATAAGAGTCTTACAATATTTTTGTTTAAGTTTTCAAAATTTAATATAATAATGAACACAATAATTTTTAATAATTACTACAAAATTTTCACGATACAGATTTGGTAAAAGTTTTTTCTCAGTGTACTTATCAGAGTAAACAGCACATTGATTATGTGATAGTTACTGATACTTCTAACACAGGTGTTGATTTATTGTAATTGCTTCTTAAGGACCGGGTATTTTCTTTTTTCAAAGTGTTTTAACATATTTTTTTTAGGGAGAACAATAAAATTATGTCTAAATTTTCTACCATTTTAAAAAGTAGGAGAGTTTAAAAGAAATGTACCGTTTATTTCGGAATAGCCAGCTGCGTACCCTTCACTCCTAAAAGCGATTATTTATTCACATATTTTTCCACATACCCTTGATAAACAGTCACATGGCCTGTAATTCAAAAATAAAAAGAATTTTGCTATAAACCAATAATATGCTGTTAGTATATAAGTTTTACACGATCTTCTTATTTTTATTGAATATTTCACTCATGTATTTTACACAGAAAAGATTATATAGCAACGACCTGTTTTAATAAGTGGAGAAACATCTACCTTGCAGTTTTTCGCCTCTACCTGAACCAATCATGTTACAAATTGGAACAACCCACGTGGTTTTTTAGAGGCAAAATTTTGACCTTAAAAAAATTACACAGGTCTACAATGGTTTTGATGTTTAGGAGCCATCAGCTGTTTTTCATTTATTTTAAGATACTGATTCCTAAAATCAACTTATTTTTGATGCATCACTTCCAGATTTTTTACAACACGGCACTGTGCCTATAATGCTTCTTTTGCAAAAAATAAATTACCAAGAACATCAGTGGATGCTTTGTGGTGTCCTAAAGGTGCTTTGTATGTTGATGGGACTACAGGGGGTTATACGAAGTTCCCCTGCTGGACGTAAAAAGAGTGGCCCCCTAGAACAAGCCTTACACCTAGTAGTAAAAACATAATGGGAAATAGCTTAGTAGACCCCAAAAGGGTTTTATTGCCGTATTAAGCTCGGCTTGGAGAAGCAGTTCGTAAAAGCTCTTGACAAGAACGGAGACTGTTTTACATACTTGTGCATACAATTTCCAGCCTTATCCGATACCAAGGTGAAAGACGGTATTTTTATTGGACCTCAGAATAAGATCATTGTATAAAGACAAGGATTTTGAAAAGATCATGATCAATGTTGAAAAAATGCTCGGACTTTTTTTACGGAAGTAATTGAAAAATTTCTTGGAAACCTTAAGGACGAAGACTGTCAAAATAGTGTCAAAAATATGTTGGAACGCTTTCAGGAGCTAGGGTGCAATATGAGTATAAAAGTGCACTTCTTAAAATGAGACGGCCCACTAATAATATCGCTTTCGGAGCGCGCGTGGCCGTCGACAACGCCGCGCCGGCCGGTTCTCGGGTTGTCCAGGGCCACTATGAAAATACACTCAAACCGCTCCGTGAAATATACTACTGCCAAACATTTGAGTTAGAAAAAGAAAAATTTAATTACCTAATATGCGCATTGTATTTGCATAAACTGTTGTTTACATTTCATAACGTCGCGCCAGCACTTATTTATTAAACCGGTGTTTCAGTATTCCTAATTTTGTTGTGTAATAAATGTTTTCGGATATTATTTGATATTTGTGTTGTGTCCTTTGTGTAGTAGTGTAGTACTAGTACTTAAGTACTTGTGTCAGTGGCGGCGCTAGCCCTAATTTTGTGGTTAGGCGAATGCCGGCGGTAGCATCTAAAGATTGGGAAGTACCTGAATACCTTTATGTTCGGTGTCGTAAGTCGTAACACTGACTTGTGTTAACAATGGCTTTAACAGTGAAGAAACTGTTTGCATGTAATTTCAAAAAGATCAGCAAAAATGCATATTTAGTATTTTGTGTTGTTTGCGGTGTTTATTTGTAGGTAAATTATTTCTTGGCAGAACTAGGCACATTATAAAAAAAACCTTCCTTAATTAAAAAAGTGTATTTTGCTTGTTACGTTGATATCACTAGTTGCCCATGAAATTTGCCCCACCTGTAAAACAAGTCACGGACCTCACCTGGATAATACATCTGAAAAAAATGTTAAAAACATCATCAGTGTTCAATACCAAATACCAGAATCTTAAGGGAAAAATCTGTATAAAAAATAGTCATCATTATGATCCCCAAAAAATGTTCTGATCGCATTAAAAATGTATAGGTATTCAATAAATGCACTTTCAAGAAAGTGTTTTCCGAAAAAAAATTGTGAAATGTTCTCGGAAAATTAAAAGTTATTTGACCTTGGCATCCCTTTCACATGTATGATCTGGTAGTAATTAAAGGACACTCTATAAGGACACTTCATTTACCACTGGTGTTTAGTAACATTTATTCAGTTTAACAAAAATACCCAAATATATAAAAAAATAATGTCAAAAAAAAGTCTGCGACCGGCACTGTAAGTAATAGTCCCACCGGTATTACCATCTAAAGCAATTTTTTACCGTTTAGTGCTAGGTGCTAGTGTATGAATGGAAATTTAAATTTTAGCTGGCGATTTCAAATTGTAATTTGGTGGTAGAATTTACGTGATTTGAAAAGAAAGGTGTTGGGTCCAATTAAAATCCCACGATTTATTTATATATCTACGCAAAGAATACTCGACTGAACTGCCTTCAATAAAATCGTTGTATGTTTTGCTATTGCTTTCGCATTAAAATAAATTTGGTAATTATGACTTATTTAGTTTATAAAAAAAATCTAAAGTAATGAATAATGAAACGTACATGTACACTAATGTACAGTTATACAGGGACTATCCTAATGTCAAAATAGTTATACAGTGTAATTCTTTTAAAGCGGACCATAGGTTAGGCCCTGTTAGATTAGACTCTTAAGATTATATTATATTCCATAAATGCTCCAAAAAAATATTTAGAATATTGTTACAATAAGGTTTTAAATGTCAGAAAATGCGAGTCAGTAAAAAGGCGATTGGCAATTTATCCAACAATGTTAAGTAATGTGACATTTTCAGGATTATAGAGGACAGAAAAGCTAATTTTTTGTAAAAATGTTAACTAATATGCCATTTTTGGGGTCATTGAGGTCAGAAAATCTAAAATACTTAACATGACCATTAAAAATTTAAAGAGGCGGAGATATGATAACGAGAGGAGGGGGAAGAATAGGTGCACAAAAAAAAATCATAAAATTAAATTTACCATTAACCGCAGTAATGAATACGTAACAATATTATTTCATACTTTTCAGAAATACTTTTTGGAAGCAATAAATAATTCATAAATACAACCTGACAAGATGTAATATTAGTTCGACCTCGATTTTTCCGTCATGTAATATTGAAATCCGGTCTCAAGATATAACTAACCTAACATAACTCATGTATTCATAATCATGACATCAAAACTACACTATTATCACCTATAATACGCGGACGAAGTCGCAGGCGGAAGCTAGTTTTCAATAAATCTCTATTGGTCGACGATAATAATAATGGTAATGAAACTAACGATAGGTTTAAGTTGAAATGGTAAATCCGTAATAGTGATTGCAATCCCGCAGTGATTTAAATGCCGCAGGGCATTTGCGGGATTGACTCTAAACCCGCGAGATCCCGCAGGATCCCGCATAGGTTATTTAATTTAATAAAATTCGAAAAATTAATGTTTATTTAATTAATTGTTGAACCAACTTTAATTTTTTATTATCAAAATCAACAAATAACCGTATTTCAGTTTAAAAAATTATATAATTTTAGGTCTAGCATCTCTTAACTATACTACTACGACTATAAATCAGCCAAATTTCTTTTCAGTTAAAGTAAAATAAAGACGGGGGCCAAAGAATCTAATTATGCATACGAAATATTAAAAACGTAAAGGTGAGGGGACAAAAGGGGAAAAATGCGACATGTTAGTTTTGTAAATTAAATGGATATTACATTATTGAGGAAGAGATAAGGGAAGGAACGAGAATAGGTACATTATAAAAATATTCTAAATTTATCTCTATCTATAAAAGAAGATACTGACTGACTGACTGGTTGACTGACGTATCAAGGCACAGCCCACACCATTGGGTCTAGAAACTTGACATTTTATATATAGCATGCACCAAGAAGGGGTTTTTCAAAATTCCATCCCTAAGGGGCTGAAACAGGAGTTCCAACTTTATATGGAGAAAAAATATTAGATTGTCCTGTTAACTCAAAACTTTACAGAAGTACTCTAAAAAGGAAATGTTAAACACGTGTTTTGCAGTTTCTAATAAGTCTACCCCTAAGGGAGTGAAATGGGGATTCAAAGTTTGCAGTGGAGTAAAATTGATATACGGTTCTAATACATTGAAGCTACGTAAAAGTACTCTAAACAATACACATGTTTTATAACTTTTTAGACATCAACCCCTAAGGGGGTTAAATGGGGCTTGGAAGTGTGTAATTTAATTATGGATATCATTGGAAAGGGCTTTGTTTACACATTCCAATTATGATCAAAATGTGCAAAACGATCACGTACATTACCTACTCTTATTTTTGCAACCCGAAAGATCGGAAATACATAAAAGTAATAGAAGGTCTTCTAATACAAAAAAAAAACGAAAAAAAAAAAACGAAGATCAAGATATATTTATGGTTTTCCAGAAAAATAAATCTGGTATTTTTTAACCGCTCTCTCTCTCTCCCTCTCTTACAGATTAATTTCAATTACTCCATTGTCGCATGTGACCAGAGTTGCCAGATGAAATGTTCTGTCGTCCCCAGATTTTGTATTCCAATTCCCTAGATATCTGTAGACACCACCTAACCCCTATTGGCGTTTCCCATTCGTCAAAAAAAGTGCGCAATAAGTGTATTGCCTTCTTACTTTCTTTTATATATTGTTAATAAAAAACAAAAACATCCAGTGCGCCCTTTTTGACCATTGGAAAATGCATGTTTTATTGCTGGTTGCATAATCTTTATATAATAATATATAAAAGAAGAAACTGACTGCCTGACTAACTGATTGATTGATATATCGACGCGCAGTCCACACCGCTGGGTCCAGAAACTTGAAATTTTGCACAAATGTATCTTATATAACGTAGGCATCTACCAAAGAAAGGTTTTTAAAAATTCAACCCCTAGGGGTGAAATGGGGCTTCAAACTTTGTTTGAAGAAACGATATAAGATGGTCCCATTGAGTCGAAATTTAAAAAGTACTTTAAACAATAAATTGTTTAAACACATGTTTTACAGTTTTTAATAAATCAACCTCTAAGGGGGTGAAATGGGGGTTTAAAGTTTCTAACGGAGTCAAATTGTTAATAGGGTTCTATTACCTTAAAATTTCGTGAAAGTTAACACCTATTTCATGCGAACGAAGTCGCGGGCGGAAGTTAGTCGTGTGATATTATTATGACGCCTTTGGAACCTACAGGACCTAAAAACCAAATGTTGCTGAAAAGATTATACTAATTGAGTGTTTTTCAAGAAACGAACAGACTTCAAAAAAGCACTAAAAATTTAAAATAATATTTTTACGTTATTATTATTAAGGCTTATTTATAGCAAACTTAATTATTGTGTTCTACTTTAAGTAATTTGTACACCAAAGTTCTAAACTTTGAAGTCGGCGTAATTTCAAACTATAAGAATCCGTAGTGACAGACTTTAAATTTTAGAACCTTGGTGTACAAATTACTTAAAGTAGAAGTCTGCAATTAAGCTTACCATTACGCTTAAATAGAACTGGTATTTTATACTTTTTAGCACTTTTTTGAAGAAAAAAAATAGAACTCTATGATATATTTTACAGCAAGTTGTTTATGAATACAGGCGGTCGCTTTTCACCCTGTTTGTCCCCAAAGGCCTTAATGGCATCGCTTTGGTGCAGATCTTCTTCAGTCAAAGAGGGGTCCTCCTGCAGTGTTCTGTCGTCTGCTTCTGCCAGTAACATTTTCTTTAGGCGGTTCATTCATCGTGCGCGCTTTTACCAAGCCGGAACAAACTACAAGAAGTGTCAACTGCAGATGCGTTACCGCTCTTTCACGCATTTCGCACTGTGAAAAGCTTTTGAAAACTCTGGAAATTCTTTTCGGAATTTTACTTCTTAATTAGAAAGCGATTTTGAATGACTCTTATGTAAATTCTATATACTGATTTATTGTATATTGGGACTTATGGATTGATTAACTAACTTATATTTTTTGCTTGAACTTAGTGGAAGTTTATGGTGCGTAAGTTTAAGCGTGCGCTGTAAAATGAAGATTAATTACTTAGTGACAGTACTTTCTTGTACCTTTTTGGTAAGTCATTTTTTATAACTTAAAGTGTGCAAAGTTGGAAAAATATATATTAAGTCCGGCAATATACTTTATTACATAGGGTAGACCGGGGTCGGTTGTAACATTCTGACTTTAGTATTTAATTATGAAAAAACTATTAGAATTGGAAATACTATTTGTATGGCTATAGTTAAGGTAATTAGTTACCTGGCTATAGTTAAGGTAATTAGTTACCTTTATTATGTAAGTGATATTTTAGGGCTGAACAAAGTAAAAACCTCACAGGTAACTAAAAATTAAAGTGATGTAATTTGTTACAACCGCCCCCACCCAGTGTCAGTTGTAACACTAAGTGGGGTCGGTTGTAACACCACATTTATGATAGGACTATGCCTAAAATTGGGGATATAATAAAATATTTATATAGGACAATCATGGACACTGGTAAATTTTCATTGGGGGCTTCCAGTTTCTTCTTGTATCTTGTCAATGACACGTGGCATAATTCATATTGTCTTGCTTATGATTTAATAGAGAGATTCCCATTAGTAACTTTTTTATATGCTGGTTCGTAAAAGGTTATATCTTTCGTACCACGGTCTGTCTTCCTTTTCTTCGTATGGGGCATTCTTAAAAAAAGCAATAAAAAACTATATTATCTGTACTACAACGGGGTCGGTTGTAACGTTACAACCGTCCCCGAGTTGCCTTGTTACAACCGTCCCCGACTGTACTTGCAAATTTGTATTACAATTTTTAAGCAAAAAACACAACAACACGGTACAAAATTATGCCCATACAATAACAAAATACCTAAAAAAAAATGTCTAGTACGATAAATTGTACCTACATGGCTTTTTCTGCACTTTATCACAATAAAAACGAACACGAAAAAAGTTACTTTTTGATATAAAAAAATTAAATGGCTCTATACGCACAACTGTGTTTCATGGAGCCGGTAATGGTACTAATGGGAGTTTAGCACCTGAATAGGCGGAATCTTTGACAAATTAGCGCATGCATATCTATTACGTTTATGAAGATATTTGAGATGTTACTTTTGACCCCTGTTACTTTCGACCCCGGTCTACCCTACATACTTTTAAAATTTACAAATGTTGGGGGGAAGACAGAGAGAAGAAAAGTTGGCGTTGTATGATTTTAAAATAAAAAAAATTGTGTAGTAAAATATTCAACAATCCTTGGATAGGATTAAAAAGCATTACTAGAACGTAAAGATATTTAAGGTTGGTTTATGCAGACCACTTTAAATTTAAATTTAATTTTACTTTAAGAAATTTTCATTGAAATTTAAAATTAAAGTAAAATTAAGTTAAAGTTGTGGATAAACGCTCTTATGCCTTCATGTGTACTTAACTCGTACTAAATTAAAAGTAAAGTTAAATTAGGGTTAAATTAAATTTAAAGTGGTCTGCATAAACCCACCTTTATTTAGGATTTTTAAGCTCAGAACAGCGTTATAATGACGTTAATGACTAGCTCAAAATGTTTATAAAACACATAAGTAAATAATTAGGGTGGGTGAAAGATACATAACTTATGATTAAAGATCTTATTTAAAAATCCCCCAGCTGTTAAAATTATAAAATTCATAAATATTTGCAAAATTTTATACAAATTTTTCTGTTATTGCTTATTTTATATTTTTGTTTGAAGTTAGCCGAAAGTTTTTGATCCGTATTGCAAAATGAAGAATAATTTTGTGACTGAAATTTTTGTCAATCTGATTTGGTAAATCATTAGTTGATACTAATCACTTATAATACAGACAACTTTGTTTGGTCACAAACTTAATCATAAAAAAATCATGTTTATCCTTCAAAAATTATAGCATCGAAGGTTTTGTCAGTTTTGTATCATTTTTAAAAATATTTATAAATAGTATCTAAATAACGCTTTTTCGTAGAAATGCCAAAATTTTGGCACAAATTTGTAGGAAACGAACTAGCTTGTTAGTGGAACAGGTGGAAATACTCTTTTGACACTATACTTTGGGAATAATTACTATGCCATAAATTTTTATTCAAAAATATGTTCTTTTAAACATAACAAATTATCTCTTGTACTTTTTCCAACCAAATCCAGGTTTTGAGGTTGTTTAATCAGCTCCTTCCTTTATAAGAAAAATGTTACCTTTAAAAACATATAAATTATAGTCGCTTTTAATTTGATCTACCATAATATTCTTAACGACCATAATTAAGAAATCTGCTTATTATTAAAATTATATTTTTGCATACTAACTTTTATTACTTACCACAGTAGAGAAATAAGACAATATGAACCATACTGTCAAAGATAAACTATTTAAATATCTAAATAATTATAATCTATTGTTTTTAATAAATGTATGTACATATATTACATTAATATTATAGAACTAACATCTACAGTAAAATTGTAAGACTGTCGTAGAAAAAGAATAGTGCATAATTAGTTTAGTATCATCGATTCAAATAGTATAAAATGTAATATTATACGTTTTTAGGTTAGGTAAGTTCTTAAAAATAGCCACTGATCTCATGTTTACAATGCGTTGGCATTATCATTTTTTTATATAAATACGTGCATATATTACCACCCACTCACTTATTCAAAATGAATTCTTAGGATGCTTGCTTTACATTTAAGAAGAGTTTCATTAAAATCATTGTGATATTTGTACAAGAAATGTTTTTAAATCGTTATATAGTTAGAAATTTTAGTTTTTGTTAATGGAGAAAAATTTCGTATTTACGACATTTTCCTCCAAAACAAAATATTTAGCTCTTTCAAATACCTAATATTAAATTTTGCTTGCTGAATGTAGGTAATACTTGGCGAAAGTCAAACAAACATATTCGTAAACGATAAAAAATATCAAAAAGAAATATCAGATATATTATTTTTGGTATTTACCTCGGTATTTACATTATAAACAACCAGAAAAAGATATGACGACAACCAAAAATATTTTAAATTTTGCATATTCTTATAATAATATTTGCATATTGTCAAACTCGAAAAATAAAAAAATCATTGACCCCCGTTTTATTTTTAGAAAAATTATATCTACGTCATAAATTATTTACCTTACATATTTATAACGTTTATTCACACCTACTAAGAAATAGTTTCTTAGCTTATTCGGATTTAAGATAAATCATTTTTGGACGCGGACAAATTTCATTAATAAGGACAATAAACAGTTATCTTGATCAATTGGGTTACCCAGAATAAACTTGTGTCATCACCCTCGTATCAATAAGCAAAGTTGGAAGTGATGTTTAAGAAACATAAACGTAGGAAAAGTATAAATCAATATACTTTGAACTTTAGTATTGTAGTAGTAAAATTTGAGCAATGGATCAAATTAAAAGATGTGCTTTATTTATTCATGTACAGGGATATTCAAATTAAAGTGAACATGCCTTAAAACTTTTTTCTTTTTAAAGATGGGAAAAAATGTTACCTAAATAGGAAAGTTTTGGGGATTTTTATAGATCATTCACATATCTTATCAGCAAAACAATAATTGAGCATGGAATAAAAAAATTCTATGAAACATGGATTTTCTGGCTTATTTTAAGTTGGATGGTACGATTTTTATCATATTATTGAATTCTAGGAGAAGTTCTAGACAGATTTTGTATATATTTTTTTGAAATATTTCAACTTAAAAATTATTTCGCATAAATATCTAACTTATTTTAATTTATAAGAGATATGGTACATCAAATTTTAACCAATCTGTTTACAGAAACGTGGTAACATGAAATTAGAAATACTTAAACAGTTGTTAGTTAAATAACAATAAAAACAGTTAAAATACAATAAACATACTCTTTAATATATCTGTATGCAAGCTGTCTCTGAACGACCCAAAAATGTTCGATGTTGTATAGTCTAAATAAAAACCGTTGAAAATACATTGCAGCAGTAACTAAATGGTAGTGCGAAAACCATGGTACAATGGAGTAAATAAGGTTAAGTATCTCATCTCTGGTACAGTATTACTCGATTTACCGCATAATTAATATCACCTTACCGCATAATTAATATCACCAAAATGATTTCTGCGTCATTTTACCGAGTATGCCAACTATCCCTAATTTGCCCTATAATAAATAATCGATTCTACTCGTATAATATGTTATTCATTTCCTTTCATTCAGTGTTTATAAAGAGGGACAAAAGCGTAAGTTTGGAGAAAATACCACCTGTCCTTTGTTAATTTTCTACTTGTTCTCATACGGAGTATGTTACAAAGATTTTAGAGTGGACTGGCTGAAAATGAATAAAAAATATACTAACTTTTTTCTAATGAATACTTCCAAACGAATAATATGATTCTTGGTTCTACTAACGGTCGGTTTCTCAAAGTAATTTAATGAATAATCCAACTGGACACTTGTAATATGACGGCTCACATGTTAACATATTTGCCAAAGGTGACTCTAAACATCAATTGAGTTTATAACTTGCTTAAATGCTTTAAGATATGCCGTGTGTAACAAACATATATGGAAACCTCGAAATATCTTGCAAACCGTTTATCCGATTTTTATGAACTTTTGTACACTTAGGTACGAAATTAGGCCCGATCCAATGGTGAGTTACGCATTGTTGTCAAGTTTAGTTTTTTTAATTGGAACGCTATATACGTTTTATTCGATTTTCGAATTCAGCTTAAAATTCTGAATAGGTACTTCTTATTGGGAACATTTTATCCTAAAGTTAACAGTTTTTGAGAAAATGGTAGTCAAAAATTCTTATTTTATTGTATTTTACCTTAAGAGACAATAAATAAAAATAAAATAACAATAATACCTACCTGTACCTACACGAAAGTTTACCTGCAGTGTCTGACATTGTCAGTTTCGTTTATTTACAAAAAATTGACCATTTAAAAGAAACCCAAAGAACTGAAATTTTAATAATGCTGTTTTATGGGACAGAATACGAACACAACAAAAAGTTTGTAATATTTTTAATGACAAATATTCTGACAGAAATCCATTAACTAAATCTACTGTAAGTAAAGTTTTAAAAAAAAATTGTCCAACTGGAAACGTAAAAAACGCTATACGCTCTGGCCGACCCAAAAGTGCAACAGATGGTGATTAGTTTAGAGGAAAATCCCTAACTTTCTACCAGAATACTGCATGGGAAAAGAAAACAACGTTTCACGCATGTCCGTAGACCGCCTTCTGGAAACCGAAAAGTTTCATCCGTACAAAATAAGACTTGTGCAAGAGCTCTCAGGAGATGATTACGACAGGCGCTTGGAATGTTGCGAAACCATGATAGAACGTTGCAACGCCAATCTAGATTTCGTCCACCGAATACTTTTCTGTGACGAATCAATATTTTTTTGAAATGGAAAAGTTAATAGGCATAATTGTCGATATTGGGCCAGGGAAAATCCTCACCGACTATGCGAAAATCATGCCCAGTTCCCCCAAAAGGTAAATATTTGGGCTGGTATAACATGTTGAAGAATAATTGGCCCCTTCTGCATGCAAGAGACGTTAAATTGAGAAATATATTTGGATCTTCTAAGAAATGAATTGTCCCGGCTCTTGCACAACGATTTCTAAATAATCGTAAAATAAAGGTTTGGGATACTTTATTTAATCTGTTGTATTGATTATTTGAATATGATTTTTGGGCAATAATCAAACACCAAATGATGAAATATGGTTTCAGCAGGATGGTGCCCCACCGCCTATCTCGATGGTATTTTTTTAGAAGATGAATTAGACGTACGGGTACAATCGAGTGGCCAGTCCGGTCTCCGGACTTGACGCTCCTCGACTACGTCTTGTGGACCACCTCAAAAATGTGTTTTTTAAAAGTAAGCTAAATGACCTCGATGATATAAAGACAGGAAGCAGTCATTCTTCTAAACGTTTTGCAAGTTTTTCCGCAGTATTTGGCTTACTGCCAAGAAGTAAATGGACAACATTTGATTTAGTTTTCTTCATCAACTTTTAAATTATTTCCTCCTGTATTGTTTATTCTTGAACTTCATATCCATATAGTATAGCGTTTTTCACGTTTCCCGTTTAAGGAAATTTTATTAAAACTTTACTTAGATTAGATAACTTAGATTTAGTTAATGGATTGCTGTCAGGATATTTGTCATTAAAAAAATATTACAAACCTCTTGTTGCGTTCGCATTCTGTCCCCATAACCCAGTATTATTAAAATTTCAGTTCTTTTGGCTTCTGTTAAATGATCCATTTTTTGTAAATAAACGAAACTGACAATGTCAGACATTTCAGGTAAACTTTCGTGTATAGGTATTTTAAGGTAAAATAAATAAAATATCGATTTTTGGCTACCATACTTTGGGAAAAAATGTTTCCAATAATTCGAAATTTTAAGCTGAATTCGAAAATCGAATAAAATATAGAGCACTCCATTTAAAAAAAAGTTCCTATCGATTTCAGGAAAAAAGTAAACTTGGAAACAATGCGGAACTCATCATTGGATCGGGCGTAATTTCGTACTTACATATGTGTACAAAAGTTCATAAAAATCGGATGAACGGTTTGCAAGATATTTCGAGGTTTCACAAAGTTGTGTCCTCAGATTTTTAATACGACGTCTCGCCTCTGGATCAGGTGGAATTCTATGGAAACAGCAAGTCGCTTTACCGACATTCAAAGAGTTTTAGGTATTTTTACTGAATGTAAGAATTGCCTTCTTGTATTGGTAAATATTTTGATTTGTTTGTATGTTTTTTATTAGTTTTTGCTTTTAATTTTAAAAAGTACTGTAAGATTTAAACAATGTGGATTAACGTTGGTTTTTCACGTAAAATACATTAGAATTAATGAAGATGTTTTATATTTAGTACGGGACGTGAAACCTAATTAAGGTAATATTGTTTAATGATGTAATTAGCTATGGAGACTACAGAACTGCAATAAAAACTACAGGTCCGTATTTTAAAAAAACCTGATGATGGTGGCCGAAGACGAAACGTGGGACTTAAAATCGGAGGACTCTATCTTGTAGACGAGAAAAAGTAGCAGCACCACTTCAAAATTTATTTTACATTAGGTATCCCCTTAAAATCAGAAAGAAAATGCTAATTTTCATTATTTTACGAATATCTTCGAAAGTACTCGGAATTTTCCAAATTTCTAGAAAGCATGTTATTCGGCACTAAATTGTGGGACTTTGCTCCAATTTAACCTTTGCTGAAGGTCTTACCGTTTTCGAAGTCGCAATGGAGAGCATCAAAGTAGCACCTTGTATTATAGGCCTAACAAAGCATGTTTTTTTAATAATTCGGATGTTTTCAATGTTAACAATTTCAACAACTACTTGACATATTATTTGTATTGATCTCATTTAAACAAAAGTGTTTTATATGTTGTTGGCAAAATGATATGTCCGTAAACAATGCTTTTTTAAAAACATCTCTTGAATATGGTCTTGATCGACAGTCTAAGATAAAACCTACTTAACTATAAATAAGATAAAGCATATACGTAAACTAATCTGTCTTGAAATAGCATAACTCAAAAAATATTTTTGATGTACCTACTTCTTAAACAGGTGTCGATAGATGACAAAAAAATCGTATCTAATACAACTTCAACGTGCATTAATTTAAATAAACAATTAAGATTATGCAGGACATGATTGGAAATAATTAATTAGCATTGTTTTATAACAAACTGATCAGGTTTTAATTAATTTAATAACGAGAACACGCATAATTACATATTGTTGGTATTAGGAAAAAAATAGCTTATTAATATCTTCATAAAAACTGCATCTTCCATCCAGCTAATAATAAATAATTAGCTAACTGAACCGGCTTTAGAGATCAAAAAAATACCCTTAAATTTCACTAGATTTATATCCGCCTATTCTACCATTTTTTAATTGTGTTCATTAGGGTAGTCGAAAGGCAATTAGAAACAAGAAATTCATTTTTCATAACAATTGCTAACAAGGATCGATGCCGATGTGATTCGGATTCGGATTCGGATTTTAAAAACCAAAGTATATCAACCCATTCAAAATTCCACAGTTACCCCCACCCCTTCAAATGACGAGAGGGGATAAATGTCAAAAATATGTTTAAATATCGGCCTACTAACTTCACAAAATTTTTTGAACCATTTTCGAGATATCGCCCTCTATGTACAGTCATTGACAATTGAAACTTTTAGATATACATTGCGTTTCCATATATACCTAAAAGTTGTCAATGTCAATGACTGTACGTAGGTACATACACTAACAAATTTAATAGTAATCACTATTGACACGTGCAGAATGTTTCCGCACTATGATCCCGTTTGGGTTTTTATTTTATTTAATAATTTATAATGCTAAAAACAATAAATTATTACAAAATGGTGAATGCACCGTAAAAAAAATCAGCGGCACTTTTCACCTCATGTTATTGTTTTGCTTCATCATTATAAACGACCACGAGCCGCCTCTGATGCATTACAAAGTAAATATTACTTTTAGTACGTTTTTAAAATTCTCACCTGCTCACTTTGTTGATTTTAACAATATCTTCCTATGTACATACACGAACTACCTGAATTCTTTTATTCCGTAATCTGTGTTCTGCTTTGAAAATTTTACAGAAAATTTAGTGCTAAGAATTTATTCAATGCCATTTATGTCGGATTCAGGTACTTACAGAAAAAAAAAACACCCAAAACATTGTACCAAGGTGCTCTTTGAACCTTACATATTGTAGGTCCAAATAATGCCTTTATGTGCATGATATGCACGAAATAGTCAGAAAAGTCGGAACATAATGGTAGAATTTTTAGTTTTATCTTTATAATTAGCATCAAGAACTCTTATTTATATCTACACTTCTTTTTTAATGGTGAAGGTATCGAACTTTTCTTCTCCACATACGAGCGTGTGTATAAATATTAATACAACAACAAACATAACAAACCGTGTGCCTTGTTTACGATAAATCATTTTACTTCCTAATCCGTTCTATTGTTCGAGCAGGTTAAGCAACTTAAGCGATTTTTTAACGTTTGTACTTTTTATATAAAAAACGGTTTCATTAAAGCTTTTTAAAGCGGGAATATGAACTTAATAAATATCACAAAAATCCTAAGAATACACAACACAATAGACAGCACAATGAGTAAAAAATATAGACATTCTTTAGGCGAAAACTCAAATTTTGTAAAGCGCATTCATAATTCCCAATACGGAAGTTAATATTTTCAGATCACATCCACAGCTCTCTAGAAAGAAATAGATTACCTACTTAATAAAATGGCACACATATGCAAAGGGCGGCTATCTGGGAGATTCAAGTTCAAATGTTGGCACGTTGGCAACTTTGTTACTTGAAATACGTCAACAGCAAACAATATGACCGAGTTAATTATCTCGTGGGTGCGTTCGCATTTGTGCACTGCTTTTCTTCCAACATTTTTTTCTGTTTATATTAAGTAATTGGATTGCAAAATAGCCTTAAACAATAACCCTAAGTAGCCAAACATTTCAAAATATTTTACATTATAAAATATTAACACTCATATTTTATCCTTTTGTTTTAAAAATTACCGCCTATCTTTACTTCATTCTCTATCTATACTTCATTCATGCATGCACCGATTAAAAAACTTCCTTTCAACTTTTCTGCGCCAGTTAATGTTTCAAACGCCAGTAAAATAAAAATTTGCAAATAATGTAAACACCTTCATGCATGTCAATTGTATATTATTTTTTCACGGTACAGGCACGCAAGATAGAAAATTCAGTGGCGCCAGTAGCCACGCCATTTCTATTTGCACGCCGGTTCACAAAGAAGATTTTTGGCGCGCCTGTTTCAGTTTTAATGACATTGCAATACAATTGACGTTCAATAAGGTGTTTACATTTGCAAATTTTATTTTACTGGCGTTTGAAACATTAACTGGCGCATAAAAATTGGAAGGCTACCAACTTTTTTAATCCGTGCATGCATGGACGAAGCTTGCACGCTAGTAATGGTGCATTTAAACATGCATGGATTTAGTGGCGCCAATAAAAACTGGCGCGCCAGTAAATAAAATTAGCAAGTGTAAACATCGACTTGCATAAAAATTTATTTTTGCATGCATAGAACAAAAAAGTCTACATCCTTCTGAAATCACTGTCGCCAGTGGTGACAAAGTCGTACGGAAAATCAAAACTTGCAAATGTAAACAAGTGCTTGTACGTCGGCGTCCGCTCGCCTGTTGTTGATTGTAGTTTATATAGTTTACTATTGCTAAAAAAAGTTGGCAGCAGAACTGACAATCAAATTTAAAATGAAACTTATTTTTGTTTTCTCAACAAAGTGTAAACCTTTACTGGCGTGCAAATAGAACTTACGCGACCACTGGCGCCACTAAATCCATGCATGTGTAAATGCACCTTTAGTGTTTATGTAGGCATTTTAAATTTTCTGGCGGTCCAGGTATAACTGGCGCCAATAAATGATTGCATGTGTAAACCCCGCTTAGACGTTTACTGGCGCGAAAGTTAAACTGGCGGTATTACTGGCGTCACTAAATCTCTGCATGTGTAAACTCCCCTTTAGTCGGTATTCTAATTTTTTTATAGGCGTGTGAACACAAAATGATTTTAACCATATGTTTTCTATGGATGAATCCAAACTGGTTTAATCGGTTCATGGCTCGAATTTTTGAGCAAGCGATTTTTTAATATGTCATGTTGATAAAATGGGACCTTAGCCAACCACAATCCAGTTATACTTGTGTAGATGTCAAGAAGACACAAAGATACAAAGGACAAAGAAAATACAGATACCATATCAAGACGAGAATCCAGGTCCTAAACCAATTTTTGGAATACCAAAAACTTTGATTCGCGATAGTTTGGATAGGTGAATTGAACTGCAGTACCAGTTTTATTGAAACCACCTTCCGGGGCAAAGATAAAGCAAATCAGTGCTGAATTCACCCAACAAGGCATTGACTACAGAAGGTCAACTTAACAGGCACTAACTAAGGCGTGTGACTAATAACGCATACATTAAAGAAACATCTGCATACAAGGGGCTTCTATCAAGATGAACCCCTATGCAGATTATGCACTGAAGAGGAGCAGATAGCCTCGCGTATAGATTATTAACAAACCACCTAAGGGAACTCGACACCCAAAGAGAGACCCTCACAAGACAGTTCGTAAACTTGCTACAGGAGAGAAACCTCACAGTAAACCTAATTGAATGCGGTGAAGAGGATGTACAAACACCAACTTGTACCTTCCAATTCAATCGAATTCAATGGTCATAAAATCTCCTTTAAAATTCATTCACTGCAGAAAAATCAAATAATTCTGGTTTCTGTTAAAGTTAAAGCTTATTTTCACGAAAGTTTAAATTAAAAGCATGGAATAAGAAATTGTAATGTAATCATGTTTAATAATGTAGTTTATCTTTTTCCGGTGGATGACTCGCTCGAGTTTTGCTATTAAAATCGTGATAGATACTGTTAAAATTCGGAACAATTTTTTTCAGCAATTCATATTCACGCACCAATTGTTTTTCGCTGCAGTATTGGTATTGTAAAAGTAAGCATAGTTCGTGAATTTTTTCTTTTATTTTTTTGCTTATTTTTATCATACAGAATAAGGCAACATAAAATAACAATTACCTTAAAACACGAAAACAGTGAATGTAATGTAAAATCAATTTAACTTATTGTTTTTAAAGTATTCTATGCTTTTAATAAATAATCTCGATTTGTACTTGAAAAATTGTTAAAAAATAATCACCGAAACTATAAACATCTGAACAACATGCAGTTTGACATTGCTTGATTTGTTATTAAATTAAAGAGTTTACGAGTTTTTAATCTTGTGGTTTTCATTTGTTTATAAAGACGAAAGAAAGTTGCAGCCCGGTGCGATTTAATTAATTGAAAAATTGGATTGTTGGAAAACCGCTGGATTGAAGGCGGTTAGGGGTAAAGAGAAGTAATATGTCTCATTACTACCATTATGTTTTTTTAAAATTGTTGTTGCTTGGTTATTTTTTACAAAGGATCAGTAGTATTCAGGTTAGACACATAAAGTGATTTTACTATAACTCCTTCAATAAATCAAAATTTAATTTTGTACTTATTTTTTCTGTGAAGCCGCGTATCGCAAAAGTTCCACCGGTCTGCTGAATTTCAGTTATTTTTAGCAGGAATCTAAAAATCAAATAATAGAAGCTAAATGCTGCTATTACTAATGATGAAAGATTTGCTTCTATCATGCTTATTTGACGACATAGTCCAAAAATTTAACTACGGAAGGTACTAGGTTCCTGATAAATCATTTGATGGAATTGAAAAAAAAAACAATCGAACATAAGGTATTTGCATGTAATGACACAAACATACAGTGTGTTCGAAAAGTCTTAATATGGGCAAATATCACCAAATTTTAGGTGTATCTTACTGGTTAATAAATCTACTTTTCTATGTTATTTAAGTTTTTCGAGCCTCTTGAGAGGTACGCTACGGAGTTGAGGTCAAGATTTTTAAATGTAATCCTATGCCGTGTGGTACGTCATTTTAAATGTCTTCAAAAAAGAAACATTTTACCGCAAACCCGAGGTCCGTATCTTATCATTCGTTTCTAAATGACAAAAATTTAAAATCGTGAAAAATAAAATAAAAATTTAAGTACCTTTATTTGTCTTGATATATTAAATCTTGTTCAAAATAATCACCATGAACTTCTTGGGTGTAATGAAGTCGATTTTGGATCTCTGCCAAAAAGTAACATCTGCCATTTTCGAAAATGTGAGAAGTGTGTTCCAAGTTCGACTTTATTACTGCCAAAAAGTTATTGATGGTCATTTTAAACGACTTTTAGAGTAATAAAAGAAGTAAAGATATTAAAATTTGTAATTTTTTTGCACGATTTTTAATTTTAAAGGCTTGCCATTTAAAAACGAATTGAGATACGGTCCTCTGGTTGCCCTTTGAAATAAGGTACCGCACGGCATAGGGTTACATTTAAAATTTTTGACGTCAACTCCCTAGGGTCACCCTTCAAAGGGGTTCAAAAAGTTAAATTGCAAAAAAAAGTAGATTCATTAACCAATGAGATTTACCTAAAATTTTGTGTAATAAAACCCAGTAAATTTGCAAGAAGTGTAAACAGGGCCGGCCCTAATAAAATAACAGGTAAAGGTAATTTTTATATAATCACTAAAGGGATGTATGTTGTGTACCTGATAAAAATTTTTAGATTAAGAAAATACCTCAATCTTATCGACACGTACGAATAATCTTGTCTAACCAAAGCAAAATGATAAAAAGAGAAAGTTTTTTCGAAATCTGCATGAAACTGATATAGCGTATAAAAGAAATTGTTGACAATAAAAACCACAACTTTAGTTTCATTTTTCACAAAAACGTTATTTATACGCTGAAATTAAGATGCATAAATAAAATCTGTGGGTCAATGGGACACTAATATCAGAACTATCTGGGACTGGCGTTCGACCATGCAAATTGCGAAACAGTCTGTGAAAACACTAATCGCTGCTTCGAATTGAAACAACTGCTTGTAAAATCAAAGACGTATCGATAAATAGGTATTGTCTCAATCTAAAAATCTTTGATGATGCAAAAAATCTGGTAAAAAAGCAAAAAAAATAATCAGTGCAAGGAAAGACTGCATAAAAAAATTAAAGAGAAAGCGTACTTGCAATTCTGATCAAGGAGTTATCGCCATTTCTGGCCCCTTACCCCTCATCGGGCAGGGATATACCTAGACTATCTGAAGAATATACCTACCACGATTTACCAAAATCAAAATCAAACCCTTCACATCCATCAATGTATGGGTGGGATGGAGTGACACGCACCAAATGGTTTAGCCAGTTTTGTATACTACAAAATTTATTGTACTAGATAACAATTCATTTTTTTGCATTTATACTATATTACCTGTAGACTTAAAAAATTTCTCTATGAACATAAAAAAAACTTAACATACTAGCCTCTTTCTTCGGATGTAAAATTCAAATTTTTTGTCCTCAAGGTGAAAATCTCAATGGCAGAGGGTGTGGAATTCCAACGACATTTGGAAAATTTTTAGTCTTGAGTAAAAATGGGATTAGTGTTTAAAGGAATTTTATTCGTAAGGGGGGTATTCCCTCCTCGTCTAATCTTCTATTGCTAAAATCCATCAATAGAGCATCACCCTTCTTCCTAAATACCCACGGTATATAATCATTCAGAAAATTTCGTCTCTGTATTTAATTAACATTCTGTGCACTCCAATGTTTAATATTCTGTTTTTTAATCTGAAGAATACCTGCAGTACTTTTAAACGAATTTAAAACAACCAGTTGCAATATCACAATCTTTGAGTAGTAATAGCATGAAAAACAAAAAATGTGTAGCTACGCCTCTTCTTGTTAGATTTTCATTGTATTGGCATATAGCTTTTACTTATTATGGTCGTCATAAACTTAACAAGTAGAAGTGCTTGCTTCCTTACACAATTTTTTGGAATTATAATTATCATGTTTCTCAGTTTGATACCCATGTGTTATGGGGTGGCACAAAGCTAGACGCATAAGGGCGATGAAAAGGCTCAGCAAAATACACCAGAATGGCAAGCCTAGAAATAACAGGTGCAGTAGGTTCAACGCCCACTGCAAGCACGAAGATGCTACTGGAACCCCCATGGCACTGGAGTATGAAGCTGGCACTTACTTACATCATACATGCCGAAAATCGACAATCCAAAGTGGCAGAGGGGAAAACCTGAGAGACATACTGAAGTATATCTTAAAAGGGACAGATAACAAAACATATGTAGGCATTCAGATAAAAAAATCACCGTCGATTTTTAAAAACTTTCAGAAACCTAATTTTAGAGGAGGAATGGCAAAAGAGAAGAGAAGAACTGAAACATCGCAAAAGATTTGTCGGGTACACTGACGGGCGATAGATAATAGGAGCGGGTTGGGTGTATGAAGTAATAACCGGGGAGGGAGTATCGTCAACCGGAGTGAGCAAACAATTATTTTCTCCAGGCAAACGTAATTGCAATAACGAACTGTGAGCAGATAATTCCATATTCTGTCAATCAGGCGGCGCACACTGATTCAGATTTGGAAATTCCTGGGCAAGACCTATTTGAGCATAAACCTAACGATATTTTTAGATAAATCTAAATTAGGTTAAAGCCAGGTTAAAATAAAATAATCTGTTGGAACAAACAATTGAAACCTTTGTAAGAAAAGCAGTTTAAATTCATGTTTTTTCAATTGTATTGTAGCAGTGAAAGAATCACTCTGATTTAAATTAATTATTAATTTATTACAGTACGTTGTATTAATGTTGAATTTTAATTACACATCAAAATATAATATACAACACCCGTCAGTCATTTGCCGCTGTCAAAAAGCATTTTTCATCAGAATCTTAATCCAAACTTCCTCAGTTTCCTCTTCTAGAAAATTGACGTCAGAGTCGTGTTTATATTGTGGTGGAAGTGAAGGAGACAATACTTCAGGCTTAAAGGCTTTTGATTTCTTCTTTGGCAGATTTCGAATACTTGAAATTTATGAATCAGAACTAAGGGGTTATCTGTTAAAAATATCTTCGAAGGTTTTTTCTTGTGAGTACTTTCTGCTAAATGGTTCCCGGAATATTTTAATAATTTTATAAAAAGCTTCTTGAGCCTCTTCTGAAAGCTGTCCAATTGGAAGTATTGGTGACTCAAATCCCTCAGGGCCGTGAATGAAAATTTTATGAAGCGTAACGTGTATGCTGAACCAGGAATATTTTTCTACAAATAGCCTTGCTATTGTTATACAGTACTCCCTAGACTTAGCCCCATCAACTTTAAAGCCATTGTCTATAAAACTACCCTAATTGTTAAGAAAAACCTTTAAATGTGTGGTAACAAAATGAATTAAAAAAATTAAACTGCGCAACTGTATCAAAAATTTTATATTTAGTGTTTATTATGGATGTGTCGTTAACTACTTAATACCTGGCAAAGTTTCAGTCCCCTATATTTTTTCCGGAAGTTATTACTAAAAGACATTTTTAACGACCATTTTTAATACCCTGTATAATAGAAATGAAGCGCTATTGTAACTTTTAACTAAATACTTCATTTCTTAAATTATTAGATAGATATTAAACTTTTTTTCCCATAACATCCTGTTATCAGTTATACCAATTTTTATTTTTGAGGGCTCACCGAATCTAAACCATAAATTTAAAATTTTTACTTTTCTTCAAATGATAGAAATATGCGGACGATGTTTTTGTACTAGCAAATGGCCACGAGAGTATACTAAAATCTCGTGCAAATTTTTTCGCGTGGCAGAGGGGGACAGTCAACTTAAATTCTTACTTTTTGTAGGACTACGAGAAATTTTTCGATACGGTGACATATTGTGAAATTTTATTTAATATAAATATAACACTGAAATTTTACTAAATTATAGCTAAATGATGTACCTACTACTTGGCATAGCATCCATGGTAAAGAAGTTTATATTGAAGAAGTATCACAGCACATTGCACACTAAAAATTTATCTTTAAGAAGCACTTATCACAAAGACGAACTTTGGACCACCTAATAAGAAAGAGCAAACATTCTCTGCTTTCATGGGTGGCGGTTTATGATAGGTCGGAATATTACCTTCATAATTAGGGGGTTTGCTTGGGTTTCATTGATATGTTAATGGGCAAAAACTAGAAAACGGTGCTATGACCAGGAATTTCATAATCTGAATTACTCTGCTGCGTTAAAAGCACTAAAACATAAATAGCAGTAAGCTCCATAGTCTTAGGGCACTGCTTCCATACACTAGCCCACTTGGCACAAAGCAACAGGGATATCCTAAAATAAGTACCTGGACACCAAGAAACAGAAGGTAATGAAGGGTGATGGGCTTGCAAAATAGAAAGCAGAATGAGCAAAAATTTTAACTTCTTTTGTTCTCCGTGTCAAATGTACTTTTCATAGATTTTTGCGCCCTGATAACGAGGATAGCGGTAAAACGCTAAGGTTAATTGGATGTATTTATATTTACATTTTTTTTTTAAATATAAGTTTACATCTTTACTATTATCCGAATGCATGGGTATAGTAGGGACCTGAGGCTTCTCTAACAGTAAACAGTATATAGGAACTGAATTTCTGCTTTTCTCCTTTAAAGAAACCTACTGATAAAAACATTCTCCATATTTATTACTTAATGTGCAATTTTTGGAAAGAAACCTAGATGGGAATATAGAAAGGGTATTTTTAGAGACTTATTGCAACCAATACCAATGTTTTATTTTGGTGAATCTTTAAAACAACGATAATCCATAACAGACAGTACGGATTTCGTCATCAAAGATCCACAGCTGATATCCTTTCCTTTGTCACACATAACTTGAGCAAGTCTCTCGCAATTCATGGCAAATTCTAGATTGTTGCCTAACCAAACCTAAACAAAACAGAAATTTAGTGTTTTTCAACAATTTGGCAACAAAATAGAAACGTTTCAGCAACATTTAGGTATGTTCTTATTTCGATTTTTTACTGTTTTCAGCAACTTTTTATTTTCCCGTCGGCTCTCGGTAAAGATCAAAGAGTTGATGTTTTGTTTTGGTTTCTGGCAACATTGTTTGGGTTTGCAGCAGACATGACTACCGAAAAAGTTAAATGGATCGTAGAAAATACATGCAAATTACTAAAATTATATAGAAAAAGTCCATTGTTGTGAAACGCAGGACACTGTGAGTATAAAAATCGCTATAGAAAATAGACAATTTCCATAGTGCCACCCCAGAACAAGTTGAAAGGAAAATAAAAACCATTAATACCACAGAACACTGAAGAACAACTAGCGGTAAAAATTTAGGTGTAGACTGTGTAGTAACAAAACAGAAACTGAAACAACCATGTTGTTTTAAATTTTGTTTTCTGCAATGTGGACAAAAGTTGCCGTTTTATTTATGTAGTTGCTGAAAACTTGCGATTTTGTTGTGTCTTGTTTTTGTTTTGTTGTCATGGTGTGGATCCTGCATAAGTAAACGTTTTGTTTATTGCTAAAACAAATTGTTGTTGGGAACTGACTACAATATTAGACTATTGCAATTTATGCAACGCCTCTGGATTCCACAATCAAATTGTATCTTAGATTTATAGGCGCTGTCGCTATTGCTATTACTGTTCCAATTTCCTTGGTTTTGCATCTATTACAGATAATTGTTTGTTATCAATTGCTGGTAAAGACAAATAAACGAAATTTTGTTGCCTGAAGAAAAGTTAATTATCACAGAATCATATAAATTAGCTTAAAGTCGTGGTGAGTTATTATTTGCATTTATTTTAATGACTTGGAAAAATATAGTTAATTATCGGTTTGCGTTGGTGAAAATACCTTACTATTTAATGCTGATTCACGCTGATATTTAATAAAATATGTATATTTATTGAATAATTTACAGACACATTCTCAAGATCTTTTACCAGAGTATTTAAGTTATGAATTTTAGCTCTAGGTGATAAATATTTAAACTATTTTGTACTAAACCGATAAAACACACATACCCATACCGAATTCTGTAATTCAGCTTATGAATTTTTTTTTTATTGAACTGCAGATTGCTAAGAAAGAGAGTTTTCTGATGAACAAAAGTTAGTTTTGTATTTTTCTTTTGGGCTATTATTTTTTTATATCCTCGTTTTGCCCTTGCATTTGTTTGGATATCCAAGTTCTTATGTCATCTATGGCTTACAAAGATGATAAGGAAGAAAAGTTGACAAAGTATACTAATATTGTCATACTAGTCTGATTTTATAAAGTAAATTTAGTTTATAGAACAGAAAATCTTATATCGACCATTTTCTTTAATCCTGACCGTTTGTTTGGGTCGCATATTATCACAGTGTCAGTTGCAGGGCCCAACAGATACTTGGGATTTAGCTTTAGCATAGCTACATCACTTCAAATATTAGTATTTAATATCATGACTCCGATTGTCATTTGTCATTTGGCGGAAAATTTGATTTTCTTATGTCGATAGACCGAAACTCACCTTATTTCTCGAAATATCCACAATTTTTACGAGGAAAAGTTGTTCAGAATTTAATTTTATGGCTTTTTACTCTGCTTCACTTCACATATAAGAAATAATTCCACGACTTCGATTATCATTTGTCATTTGGCGGGAAATTTGATTTTCTTAAGTCGATTGACCGAAAATTACCTTATTTCTCAAAATAGCGAAAAGTTTTATGAGGTAAAGTTGTTCAGAATTTAATTTTATAGCTTCTTAGAATTATTTTGACAAACACGAACATATGGCCATTTTTTTATGAAGATATTTTTATGTGTAAAATTAATTTTAATAGCTTAAAAATAAGGTTTACACACCAAAAAAAATCGTGTTTTTCTACTAATAAAGTGAGTTTTTTAAGGAAAATTTAAAAATGCAATATTTGGAAAATTGACCGCAACTCGGAATTTAAGATATTTATTATTACACTTGAAAAGATATACAATACCGTATATTTATCGCAATAAATCATAATAAAAATCATTGGATAAGTATTTATTTTATAAACAACTAGCCTTGCATTTTTCCATTATTGACATGGATTTATTAAGACTGGATACGGGATGATTTAACATTCTTTGAAGCCAAAACAAGCCATTCTAAACGACACTGTAAGACACAATTTCTAAACACTGGCCACATCTTATTTTACCTTGTATTTTTGTACAAAAAATATGTTAGAAGCGTCACAAGATTTACTAAAAGTAATAAAAGCTCTAAAATATTTTATTTTTCTGCTAAATAAATTTAAGTTAAAAAGGTTTTATTATTTATCGGCTATGTTATTTCTAAAGGGGTTTATTTAAAGTCGCTCCGAGTCATTTATAAATCAATATAAATCTATACGTCGCACTTTTTCTGTTCTACTTCATTAGACAAAGACGTATGTGTAACCGAGTGTTCAGACCGAGGTTCAGCCGTTTTCCTAAGCAACCAGCACAGTCAGCAACACTTCTGAGCTCCAACCCTCCAATGCTATTTTATCTCTTTCTACTACCATTCTTGATTCAAGTACGTAGTTCGTAAACTAAAAACCTGGGGGAAAACAAACAACAAATATAAGGTTTCACGTTCGATACGCTCACAGTATACGGATATCGAATCCTTTCTTAATAAATCCATGATTATAGACCTGTCTCTTTGTTGTCAGCAAAGTTATGGAGAAAGTCATCAACTTGTGTAGAGTGTGTGGAGGGAAGAGTAGAATTTGATATGGGATTCGACGTTAAAACCATTCTACACATGCTAATTAGAGGCCTAGTAAAATTGGATATCTCGTGAGATAATAGAAACTAGAAGTTAAAAGCAGTTCAGAAGTGTACTTAGGAATTGGTACAATGGGGCATATTATATCACCCATGCCAAGACCGGCCGTAAAAATGACAGAAAAAAAATTCCGCAAATTGATAAGAAAACTCTCTAATATCTTGTTAAAAGTAGATTCAAAGTTCAAAGCTGCCACTCGAAAAATTTAGATAAACCTTATAAATCTTATCTACGATAGCTATTGCATTTAGGAAATTACTTATCAAGGTCGCAGTTAAACGAACGGATCGCATTTTTACATATTATCGTTTCCTTGCCGTTTAGTTTTATTAGCATAAAATTTGTGACCAGTTGTACTTATTATCGTTAACACATCGCGACGGAAAATACTTTTCTAATAAAATGACGGAAAGTATTCATAATCTAAGTGATTTGTTGAAAGGTCACATAAATGGCCCAATAGTAAAACAAGAAGTATCACGTTTAACAGCTCCTGGTGAAAACTATGGTAGTCTTATGCTAAAAGTAGACATCACAGTGAAGAATAAAGAGAAAGAAGAGGTTATTCACGCAGTTGCCAAATGTGTCCCTCCAAATAAAGTAATGCAAGGAATTTTTAACATTCCGATCACCTTTAAGAATGAAATAGGATGGTATACTACTGTTATTCCAACCTTGCTAGAGTTTCAAAAAAATGCAGGTGTGAAGAATGTTGCCGATTTTTTTATGAACATTTATGGAGCTAGATTAAGTTTAGATCCTAATAGTAAAGAAGTTGATGATGATGGAGTGCTTTTATGTGAAAATTTAGCAACAAAAGGTATGATCTATTGATATATTTTAATTATTTTAAAAAGAAAATATAATTTCTTGATCATTTATAGGTTAATTGTCCTTATCTCCATTTTGGTACTAGTTTTTTTTTTGCTGACAAGATATCAAATATACCTGTTATAATAAATAGTGTTTCTGATCAATATGTGTAAATATACAGGGTGTCCGGAAAGTCTTAGTATGGGCAGTTTATAAAGATAGAGACCCAAAATTTTAGGTGTATCTTATTGGTTAACAAAAATACTTTTTTATGTTTTTTTAACATTTTCAATCCACTTAAGGGGTGACGTTAGGGAGTTGAGGTCAAAAATTTTAAAAACAACCCTATGCCATGTGGTACCTCATTTTAAAGGTATTTAAGAAAGGACCATTTTACCGCAAACCCGAGGTCCGTATCTTAAGTCGTTTCTAAATGACAAGCCTTTGCAAATTAAAAATCCTAAAAATATATCAAAAATTTAAAGCCTTTATTTCTCATCTTACTTTAATAGTTGTTCAAAATGACCACCATGAACTTCTTGTAGTAATAAAGTCCATCTTCAAACCCCTTCTCACATTTTCGAGAACGACAGATATTACTTCTTGGTTCCAAAATCGACTTTGTTCCTGCAAAGAAGTTCATGGTGGTCACTTTGAACAACTTTTAAAGTAATAAGGGAAATAAAGATATTAATTTTTTTTACGATTTTTAGTTTTTATAGGCTTGCCATTTAAAACCGAATTAAGATACGGACCTCGGGTTTACGGTAAAATGTTTATTTTTTGAATACTTCTAAAGTAAGGTACCACACGGCATAACCCTTTCAAAATTTTGACCTCAACTTCCTACCGTCACCCCTTAAGGGTGTTGAAAAAGTTAAATTACATTAAAAAGTAGATTTATTAATCAATAACATACACCTAAAATTGGGTGTCCCTATCTCTACTAATAGCAAAGATATTTGCCTATACTAAGACTTTTCGGACACCCTGTATAATGTAATCGAATGTTCCATTTAGGTGCTGTTTTGTTGACCCAAGCAAACCCAACCGGATCAAATGCACGTTCAATCATGAATCATAAAGACTAAGAAAAGCAATCTACCCATTTTAGCTCTTATTCAAAAGCATTAATTTGCAACAAATTGCATAGCACCTTTGTTCAGGTTGGGTTGGGTTGGGTCAAAAATAGAGGATAAAAAAAAATTCTTCAACTGTAGAACACAAGGCATACAAAGGTTAAAAATATTTTAGCTCTATATTTCGAGTTGAGTTAAATTTTCGAGTTCAAATTTACAACTCTGAATATAGGTAGTCATCAGAATATTAAGTTTAAACTCCGAATCTGAAATTTAAAGCCCAAATTCTGCGGCTTTAGGAACGTTAATAAACCTTAAACATGTTATACTCAAGATTTGATGAAAACAAAATTTAAAATAGGCTCGAACCGCATATATTAGGCCCACTCTACACACTGCATCAAGTAGGATCGTAATAAAAAATTCTATTTTTCTCATCCAAAACCATTTTATCAACCCTGTATTTTAACTTTGAACTTGGAATTCTGTTTTAATTTAGACTTCAGCCTTTATTTTTGTTTACTTTAAACTTAGAATTTCGAGTTGAGAGAACATAAGAGAGAGCAATTTTTTTATATACAGCTAAAAAATTTTTGACTTTTTAAAAAGCTTTGTCTAATTGGGCATACATGGTGAACGACTAAAAATATTGATTTTATCTAAGGAACTTTTATTAACAATTTTGACATTTACTTTCTTTATCAAAAACTTAACTTTTGTAGGATATAAAAATGCTGACCGAAGAATAGGGTTTAACTTAGAACAAAGTCAAGAAATCCTCAAAAAACTTGCAGCATTTCATGCACTATCCTTAGCATTAAGATTAAAAAGCCCTGAGGTTTTTAATCTAAAAGTAAAACAGTATTTGCACGTAGTTCAAAATGGAAACGATCCATCTCCTGCACTGGAACCTGTGATAGAGTTTCTGAAGGAAAATCCAGAAACTTCGGTTTTAGTTCCCCAAGTACAAGAAGCTTTTAAATATCTTGGCTCTAAAAAAGAAACTTTGGAAGTTAGAGAGCCGTGGGCTGCGGCAATACATACCGACTTTTGGGTCAACAACATTATGCTAAAAGAAGAGGAAGGTAAACCGCCGAAAGTGATTATTCTTGATCTTCAAACATGTGCGTATGGATCACCCGTAGATGATTTGTTGTTTTTCTTGGGTACATCAGTGCGGATGGATCTGATTGAAAAAAAATTTGATGAACTTATAAGGCTGTATTATATAGAACTCATGGAAAGCTTGAAGAGTCTGAATGCAGATACAAATCTTTTTCCTTATGGAAGCTTTGAAAAGGAGTTAGAACTTCAAGGCTCTTGGCAGTTTGCGCACTCCGTGTTTTTGTCAGGATTTATACAAGCGAACAAAGAAAAGCGAAATGATGTGACAAATAAGGAGTTTAATCCTGAGGAGGAATTGATTAGCATATTTTCAAACCTTAATGACAATCATAAAGCAAGGTATATTTACCTAACCAAGGAGTTTGCTAAGAGAAATTGGATATAAAAATAAGCTATTATTCATTTGTCAGCATTATTTATACCAAAAATCCTTAGGATATATTTTAAATAAATCTAATTTACAAAGAAATGCAAAATTACGTATTTTTGGCAAATATGTAGTTTTGGCAGAACAATCACACTAAAATCTTAATTTTAAATTTTTAATTTCTAAGAAAGGCACAATCTATTAGAATATGCATTTTGTCTTATTTATAAACGGTTTTTGTTCTGGAATTTCAATTTTACAGAAACATTGTTATTATCAGATGAACAATGACTAATTAAACAATGTTATTATCATTAAAGGGATCAACTTTTAAATATGTCTGATTTTATTCTAAACATGAATAATTAATATTGCTATAATTGTTTAAATGTTTATTTTCTAAAAGTGCCTATGCTTCATTTAATTTTAAAATTAGTCTTTTTGTTCATTTTTTATACATATATTATAATTTTAATACAATTATTGGTGATTAATTTATGTAAATATGTATTTTTGGCGTTTAATTGTTAGTCTAAATACTGAAGTACATATGTATTTTAAAACGTTCTGTATATTTTAAAATACGAGTGAAGTTTTGTCTGGAACTTGAACCTAAATTTTATATTAAAATAAAAAACAATGATGAAATTAAATTGGATTGGCAATAGATGTATGCAATTTGTAATATTTGTAATTTTTCCAGTTTTTGTAATATATGTACATATAATAATGATTTAAAATGAACAAATATTTCGTTTGGTTTCATAATATTTGTGTGATGTATTTGTATGTTTCTTTACTTTAATTCACTCGTTACACCACTATGAATAAAACCTACTCCTGTCGTGCTATCCTTTTTTAGCTACGTTATAGTAACAAGGATGGCGCAGTTACTGATTGAAACTAGTTTGTCATTTTTCATATTTGTGGAAATCCTTAACATAACTATCCGTCATTTATTGGACAGCACTTTACCTATATTGTATATTACTCACGAGCGGTAATAATAGTAATTATTAACGAGGATGAAATTTCCGAGCTGCAAGCGAGTGTCATAAATAATCTGAGTAGATAATAACCATTACCGCGAGTACTTAGAATATTAAGTATGCTTCTTCTACGACTGCTTAATTAAAAAGTCTGAAAACTAAATTAGTAAATTTTTTATAAATTATGAGCCTACTTGTAAATTTAGGTTAACAGTATACTTGTGACACAATGATTTGCCAATTGTTTTCATAAGCTTGCTTTGATGTTTTAGAAATTTTGTTAAAGCTACTTACTGACTGATTCAAATAACCGTGAATAACAAAAATGCTTTTTTGTGATTGGTCACAGGCCGTGAATAATAAACATTATTCACTGCGCGTAAATAATTACTAAAATTATTTTTCAAAATTTACACTAAGGCGCAAAAAATTTGTGAAGTTTTGATCTTTCGCAAAGTGTCGCAGATAGCGCCCTCTACAATCTACATCAAAATTTTAGACAAATTTAAATTTCTCATCCTATAAAACCCACGAATACCAAATTTTGTGAAAGAAGGTCCTCTTTTTCCAAAGCTATTTCAAAAAATCGAAAATGAAGTTTAAACTTTGGCACCCTATATCTAGATTATTATCAACTTTTTAACACAGGTAAATTTTGTTAAATCCTAATATTTTTATATGAGGAATCTGTGGTTTTGCTCTGTATCATTAATTAGCGGACACTCTATATATATATATATATATATATATATATATATATATATATATATATATATATATATATATATATATATATATATATAATGTGTAGATATATCTAAAGATACAAAAAATACATATCAATACATTTTTTTTATTAGAATAAGGGAAAATATTATTCAGACGTAATGAAAAATCTTCCATTCCATTTTAAGCACAATCGAGAGAGGTACATCAATATCAAAAATAAAATATTGTCTATGTTTTACGAAAAAGCAGTTAAGAATTACAACCTTTATCAGAGCTGCAAATTCAATTTACTTACTTGAGTCGATTTTTCAAGATTCTAAGGATATTTTTTAAAAGCATTGTAAAAGTACATACTGTCCCTAATCCACTTGTAAACACTGGGATCTTATTGTTAGTGCTGAGTGTTGAAATTGGTTGATTTTAAAACACGCTGTTTACAAAAAACAAAGGAGGTAGTACGAAAAAAATGAAGCTAAATTTAGGAAACAAAAACTTGGTTTGGCTGACTTAAAACGAATTTTTTGTAGGAATTTTACTAACATGAAAAAAAATAGCACACATACGAAGTATATTAATCGCTATATTAAATGGCATAGCGAAGTCTATTTTATTAAGTAATAGCTTGCGCCCGCGACTTCGTCCGCGGTATATCAATTTTACTTCATTACAAACTTTGAAACCCCATTTTACCTCAGGGGTTGTTTTAATAAAAACTGTAAAACACCTATTGACCAAATATTTATAGCTTCAGCGGTTTCGGTTTCGATGAATCAGTCAGAACATGTTATTATATATATATATATATATATATATATATATATATATATATATATATATATATATATATATATATATATATAATAACTAAAGTTTGACAAATGGGGGTAATTCCAGAGACGGCTTCTAACCTAGTTTTGATTGGGTTTGATTGGGTTTGATTGGGTTGGAAATAAAATTAGGATTCGATTTGAAAATAAAATACAAATATTTATTTACCCACATTGTGTTATTTGAAAGTGCGAGATACGAAAATATCATACAGGGTGTCTGAAAAGTCTTAGCATGGGCAAATATCTTTACTATTAATAAAGATAGCGACACCAAATTTTAGGTGTACCTTATTGGTTGATAAATCTACGTTTTTATGTAATTTGACTTTTTCAACCCCCTTGGGGGGTTACGCTAGGGAGTTGAGGTCGAAAATTTTGAATGCAAACCTATGCCGTGTGGCCTCTTCGTTTAAAAATCTTCAAAAAAGAAACATTGTTTTAGTATTTTAGTATTTATTTATTATTGTAATTCATTTTTAAATGGCAAGCCTATAAAAATTATAACTCGTAAATCGTATAATCGGTCGGGGCAAAAGTCGACCATTAGTCGACCTCTTGTGCCATACAGCACAAGTCGGCGCTGCTATTTTTTGTTTTGTGGGGCACTTTTTTCTAACTTTTCTCCAACTTTACTTCTTCATTTGTCGTTGTTATATGTTTTGTTTTTGACATCTGCGCAGTAGACCAAAAAGCGTACCACGCGCAAACCGAGCGTGCTAGACATGCGTACGCAAGTTCAGGAGATGTACTTGGGTGTCTACATTCGAACCTATTCACTTGTAAGAATATATCCCCAATAGTTAAGGTACCACTACGTAGTTAACTGTATAACTTTTTCCCAAGGTTTTTTCGACTTTATTTTTCGTTTTTTGCCATGTGCGCAGTAGACCTAAATGCGTACCACGCGCAAACCGAGCGTGCTAGACATGCGCACGGAATTTCAGGAGATGGACTTTGGTGTCTACATTTGAACCCATTCACTTTTAAGAATCTATCTCCAGTAGTTAAGGTACCACTGCCCCACTGCGTATTTAACTTTATAACGTTTTTCCCAAGTTTTTTCGATTTTATTTTTCTTTTTTTGCTATCTGCGCGGTGGCAAATAACGAAAAATACAGTCGAAAAAAACTTGGGGAAAAAGTTTTACCATTGATCAAAATGCGTACCACGCGCAAGCCAAGAGGGCTAGACATTCGCACGAAATTTCAGGGGATGTACTTTGTTGTCTAAATTCGCAGTGGTACCTTAACTACTGGAGATATATTCTTAAAAGTGAATGGGTTCAAATGTAGACACCAAAGTCCATCTCCTGAAATTCCGTGCGCATGTCTAGCACGCTCGGTTTGCGCGTGGTACGCATTTTGGTCTACTGCGCACATGGCAAAAAATGAAAAATAAAGTCGAAAAAAACTTGGGGACAAAGTTATAAAGTTAAATACGTAGTGGTACCTTAACTACTGGAGATATATTCTGAAAAATGAATGGGTTCAAATGTAGACACCAAAGTCCAACTCCTGAAATTCCGGGCGCATGTCTAGCACGCTTGGTTTGCGCGTGGTACGCATTTTGGTCTACTGCGCAGATGTCAAAAAACAAAACATATAAAAACGACAAATGAAGAAGTAAAGTTGGAAAAAAGTTAGAAAAAAGTGCCCTACAAAACCAAAAATAGCAGCGCCGACTTGTAGTGTTTGGCACAAGTGGCCGACTAATGGTCGACTTGTGCCCCGCCCGATTATACGATTTACGAGTTATAATTTTTATAGGCTTGCCATTTAAAAATGAATTACAATAATAAATAAATACTAAAATACTAAAACAATGTTTCTTTTTTGAAGACTTTTAAACGAAGAGGCCACACGGCATAGGTTTGCATCCAAAATTTTGGACCTCAACTCGCTAGCGTAACCCCCCAAGGGGGTTGAAAGAGTCAAATTACGTAAAAAAGTAGATTTACTAACCAATAAGGTACAACTAAAATTTGGTGTTACTATCTTTATTAATAGTAAAGATATTTGCCCATGCTAAGACTTTTCAGACACCCTGTATGATATTTTCGTATCTCGCACTTTCAAATAACACAATGTGGGTAAATAAATATTTGTATTTTATTTTCAAATCGAATCCTAATTTTATTTCCAACTAGGTTAGAAGCCGTCTCTGGAATTACCCCCATTTGTTAAACTCTAATAATAACATGTTCTGACTGATTCATCGAAACCGAAACCGCTGAAGCTATAAATATGAAATTTGGTCAATAGGTGTTTTACAGTTTTTATTAAAACAACCCCTGAGGTAAAATGGGGTTTCAAAGTTTGTAATGGAGTAAAATTGATATACCGCGGACGAAGTCGCGGGCACAAGCTATTACTTAATAAAATAGACTTCGCTATGCCATTTAATATAGCGATTAATATACTTCGTATGTGTGCTATTTTTTTTTCATGTTAGTAAAATTCCTACAAAAAATTCGTTTTAAGTCAGCCAAACCAAGTTTTTGTTTTCTAAATTTAGCTTAATTTTTTTCGTACTACCTCCTTTGTTTTTTGTAAACAGCGTGTTTTAAAATCAACCAATTTCAACACTCAGCACTAACAATAAGATCCCAGTGTTTACAAGTGGATTAGGGACAGTATGTACTTTTACAATGCTTTTAAAAAATATCCTTAGAATCTTGAAAAATCGACTCAAGTAAGTAAATTGAATTTGCAGCTCTGATAAAGGTTGTAATTCTTAACTGCTTTTTCGTAAAACATACACAATATTTTATTTTTGATATTGATGTACCTCTCTCGATTGTGCTTAAAATGGAATGGAAGATTTTTCATTACGTCTGAATAATATTTTCCCTTATTCTAATAAAAAAAATGTATTGATATGTATTTTTTGTATCTTTAGATATATCTACACATTATTTATATATTTTTTATGAGGCATAAAAAAGGGTAGCCACTCTGGAGTCGGCAGGAAAAACTATTAAATTTATTTGTTTTGCTAGCCTTGTTTTTCTTATTTTTATTGGTCAAAAATACGACAGAACTCTCAAGCCAATTACAGTAAAATAGTTGTTCCCAATGTCTAAAAACTCCACACGATCTGACTCGTGGGATAGACCCAATCAAAAGATTTTCTGGTAGAGTGATTTAGTAATATTTATCTAGATCTTTTAGCAAGTAAAGGAACAATAGTACATAGGCTTTCCCCAATTTGCGGAGTGGGTCAGCTTTAGAGCTTAAAATATGCCGACTTCATTCTTTTTTTGACGTTTTTGGATATTTCTTTTTCCACTGTAAATGTGTGTACACTACACTCTATGTTTAAGTTAGGCTGCGTCTACAGTAATGCCATCTAGAAAAGAACATTTTCTAGTAACATACAAAGAAAATACAACTATTAGTCCCTACAACTACTTGCCATTTTATATTTTTTTAAAATTAAAAAAGTAAACTTTTGGTCTAACCACAAATTTCAAGTTTTCCCATAATAACTTAGTTTTATATTTTGAGTGTTATGTGGTCTGGACTTCCTCCTTAAGATAAGGTGACCCATATTTTTTGTTTGGTCTGTTTTGTAAATGAAACATTTTTTGCTTAAAATCCTTATTTAAAATATAAATTTGACATCGTTTGAAGCGTGTTCATATCAAAACAAAGTACTCACTAACTAAAGTCAGTTGCACGGTTCTAGAGCTACGACGACTGAAGAGACAGGGGAGGAAATTCGCTATTGTTGAAGGTCATTCATGTGGAACGTTTCGAACCGAGCCATACTTCCCGTATGTATTAAAATAGCGAAAAATAGCTGGGCGATTGGAATCCCACCAAAGCGACGCGACGGCCGCGATCAGCTTGGCTTGGAATTGGCCATTTGTCCCCCCTGTCTCTTCAGTCGTCGTAGCTCTAGAACCGTGCAACTGACTTTATATTGGATTTTTGTTTTCTTAACAATAAAACTTTTAAACCCCTCGTAATCGAATTATCTTTTCCAGCTTTCAGTTTTCTCGTGGCTTTTGGAAGGTCCAGCAAACACGATATTTCTCAACGCAGTTTTTGGCATATTTCTTTACAAATAAAACTCAAGTACAATTAGCGAATTATCGCGTGAAACAATGGAATATCTTGTCTTTTTGTTCCTGTTGTTTTTAATTTTCAGCAAACCATAAAGAAGATCAATCTATTGAACGCTGTGAAAATGAATGGGTAAAGTTTATTTACTTTAAAGATAGCCTCGACATAAACATTACCGCCACATGACTATCACGTGAATAGGCGGGGCATCCGAGCGCATCTTATCCTTATTGGCCCTTCGACAGTAAAAATCAAAGGACTCCTGCCGCTGTATGCACCTGCATCTGAAGCAAGTCGGGGTATTGTTTTTACAGAATTGTAATCAGCTTGGGTTTGCTTGGAAAGTCCTAATATTTATATTTTTAATTTCATCATTTAATTTTTTTGTTGGTTTTGGAAGTACATATTGTTATTTGTTCTTATTTTTTTTTTTTTTGGTATAAAAGTAAAATGTCTAGTACAGACACTGCAGACAAAACCCAAGATTATGTTGATTTATGTCCATCCAGAAAACTCCCAAAGAAATGCCATTTAAGTTTTGAGATGAAAGAAGAATTTTAAATGTTTATAAGGGCGAACTGGAAGATCATCCCGATTTTTTTAGGGAAGAAATAATACAAAGTGTCACAAAAAAGTTTTTTTTTATTTAAGACATCCCACGTAGACTTCAAGCCTAAGTACTAACGTACCGTGGGCGTCTGAAGAGAAGGGAATTGTAGTCTATTGACACGGGATTTGAAGGATAGGAGGTTGTACAAAAAATCGCATTCGTTTTTCAAACCAGAAGCCAACCAGGACTGCACCAGCCCTATTGAAACACTGGGCGAGATGGAGAAACGTGCAATACGAAGGAAAGTCGATGAGATTTTTTTTAGAAATAAAATACCTCGTTAAATACCAACTATCGACAAAGTATTAAGAGTGGTAAACGACGATGTTGATCTACCGAATTTTGCAAGGTCTAATTTTTATAAATTTTTAAAACACAAAAAAATTACTCTTCTTTACGCAATCTCCTTGCACCCACCAACACATAGTTTGTATATTTCGATGCAGTGACAATAATTTAGCAAATATTGCGAAATAATTTTGCCACATTACTAAGTGCGGCCCTGTTCAATATCAGGTGCACCTGGCGTGAATTTGTTGTGGTCCTGTCTATCTTGGAGGTAAATAGACTTTTGCTTATTTAGAATGTATCAAGTGCACGCTCACACTACATGATTATTTAAACTGGATCAGTTAGAAAGGAGCTCACTGCCAAAAATACGGAACTAAATTTTTAGAGAAATAATAGTTTATTTACTAAACTAAAGGATAGTGTTAGCTGAATACGATGTAGTTTGTGACACGATCTAGCCAAGGGGTGTTATGGGCTTTCTAGAAATAAATAGTCATTACCCCGTGTAGAGCACCATACTTTTTTAATGAATATTTTAAGTGATGTTTTATAATTCTCATAATGTTAAATGACAACTAGATAAATATGGTTACCGAATTTTAAAGGAATGTCATTTTTACGTTTAAGTTAAAACTAAATAGCGAATTTTTTTATCTAAGCATCCCACGTAGGTTTCCAGCCTAAGTACTAACGTACTGTAGATGTCTGAAGAGAAGGGAAGTGTAGTCTATTGACATGGAATTTAAATGATTTGAGGTTGGGATGGGAATGGAAAACTTCTGCAGGCAATTTGTTCTATAATCTGGATACCCTAGGTATGAATGAGCGAGCGAAGTGGTCTGTTCTAGGCTTTTGTAGCTGGACAGTAAAGGGATGCATATGTAACGCGCCTCTTGTTATTTTGTTAGGAACAGTCAAGGGGGAAATAACACCGACTAGTTCTTCAGAGCAGAATCCGTGGAAGTACCGGAAGAAAAGGGATAAATCCCCAATAGTGCGGCGATGAGCGAGAGAAGGGAGTTTTCGTGTGAGGACTGGGTCATTGATGAGTAGAAATGGCTCTCTTTTGAACAGAATCAAGCATGTTGAGTGTCGAAGGTGATGCCGCTTCCCAGATGTGGGAGCAGTGCTCCAGGTAGGAAAACACAGAGAGTGTATAAGTTCGAAGCGGAAGTATTTTCTGGCTCGAAAGACAAAACCAAGCTTTTTAGCTGCCTATGTGGCTACTGAAGTAATGTGTTTATACAAGCTGAGATCACGTTCGAAAGCGGTGCCAATAAGATCGAACGTGCATTGTTCTGTAGGGCTTGGCCATTCATGCGGATGGGGTAAGCGTTGCCAGATTTTTTGCGGGACAGAGATCAAGACTGGGTTTTGGAGGCGTTGAACTGAACAAGGTTCTTGGTACCACAGTCTAAGTTTAATTGAAGATCTTGGGAAAGGGATAAGTTCATAAATCTGCGTCTATTATCCAGCTCTTGATTCGAGACTTGTCTCGAAAAATGAATATTGGAGTGAAGAGTACTATCATCAGCATAACTATGGACAGGATTGGTAGTTGAAGAGAGCAGGTATTTAATTAATGTAAATAAGAAATACAATTGGTGCCAGGACTGAACCTTTGGGGACTCCAGCATTGATAGGATGAAAGTTATATGAGTGACCGTCAACCCCACAGATATGCGCCGATTGGAGAGAAAGCTATCGATCCAGGTGCATTGTTTGGTAGGAAGACCGTCAGAAGGTAGGAAAGCCAACAAAACAGGTTCAGTTATTCATTTAATATTGGTTTAGGGTGACTTTTTTTATAAAGAAAATGTATTAAAATTCTAATCATTCTAACAAAGAGAATTCTCGTGTGGTGATTTCTTATTTGCTTAGCTTTCTGTTCGTTTCTGCTTAAGTTTATATGCATTAAAACCCGCTCCGTCGCTCCCCACCTCTGCTACCGCTGGCGCGCGCCTGTCTCCCTGCGTTTCATCGCCTTGCACCTGGACAAACTATAGTATTAGAATGCATTTTGTATGTTGTCAATGGGATTAAGACTATTATTACTTCTCTATTATCAGACCAATTGCCGTTTATATTATATTAAATTTAAAATTCACAGTAAGTGGGACTGGGCTATGCCTTGCGTGCCAAATGGTATGCACGGCACCATCGGTTCATCAATAATCGCAGCTCAGCCCCAATTTGTCTGCTTCAATAAGTTTATGCTTTTTTAATCTAATTATGTAAATTGATTGCTGACAAATAAAATGTTTTGTATTTGTATTTGTATTTGTAAAACAATCCACTTACCAAGAATTATAAAACTTTTAAGGATTTAGAGCAGACATTAGTAAATGTGTAAAGCAAATTTTGTCTCTTCTCTCGATGATTGATTTGTCGCTGAATCGCTGGATTAAAAATTGAGAAATTTTTAAAACACTGGCATTCTGAAAGATTTAAATAAAACGTCTTGTCTTTTGAGACGAAGACGTAGGGGTTAATTATAAAAAAATATATTTCGAAAAACGAACTCTATATTATCTACCTAATATAAAATTGTAATGAAGGCAGTATAAACTCCTAGTAGGAAATACAATTTTGTGTCATTAATTCTAATTTAAAGCTATATTTAATTAAAACAAATCTTAAAATTTATTATGCAGATTTATTCACTAATAGCCCGGGAGGTGGTGTCAAATTTTTATGGGTGATTTCAGCATAATTACTCTCTATTCTGTATGGTAGTTTGTACTTGACAAACAACTAAAATAAGTGTTAGCTGGCGCGACGCTGTGACCTGCGGGTGTAAGAGGCTGCCAAACTCGTAAAAAAAAAATTTTTTTTTCGAGTCATTTCAGCAAAGCTAAAAAGCTGTAGATTGTTTATTTATAATGTTTCCATCATGAAAAAATGTGTTAGCTGCATGGGGCAGGTGGAAAAACTTGTTAGGTGACCAAGTGAAAATGTATGAAAAGTACGGAAAATGAAGTGATTTCAGCAAAGCTAAAAAATTGCTTATATAACAGTTTACGATCTGACAATCGTATAAATGACTGTTAGCTGGTATTAAAATGTGGCAAAACCTGTTAGCTGGGCTTTCAAAGTGTAGAGTAGAGTTCAGGCGCGCGCTTCGCGTGGTGCCTTTAGTGACGCAGCAAGCATATTTGTCCACCTTTTCTTGTTAACTGACTACTGATTTTCTGTTTTTTGTTTATCATAAACTGATGAGGTACTTATTTTCATACCAGCTAATATCATATTACTGAAAAAAATGTGATTAAAAGAGAATACGGGAGTAAAATGGTATCACATATCGTATAACAATATTATAAATAAATTAAAACAGTGTATTTTATAATTTGTACTTTTATCGAATTGCAGAATATTATTTCAAAAAGCAGAGACTATGTTTTCTACTAGTATAGTATACGACATTGTCGTAGTTAGAAAGGTCTAAAAATCCGATTTCGACTGTGAAAATGATTCAGATGATGAATATAAATAATTTGAGAGCTTACTGAATATATGTTATTACATTTTCTAAATTATACTATTACAAAAATGTACACAATTTATATCGATTGTAGTAGAAGACATTTTTCTTGCTGTTCGAAATAATATTCTGACATTCGATAAATGTACAAATTATAAAATACACTAATTTATTTATAATATTAGTATACAATATATGATACCATTGTACTTCCGTATTCTCTTTCAATTGCATTTTTTTTCAGTAATGTGATATCAGCAGGTATGAAAATGAGTACCTCATCAGTTTATGATAAAAAAATCAGTAGTCAGCTGACAAGAAACGGTGGAAAAATATGTTAGCTGCGTCATTAAAGGCACCGCGCCTCAATGCTACGCTACACTTTGAAAGCCCAGCTAACAGGTTTTGCCACATTTTAATACCAGCTAACAGTCATTTATACGATTTGCAGATCGTAAACTGTTATATAAGCAATTTTTTAGCTTTGCTGAAATCACTTGATTTTCCGTACTTTTCATACATTTTCACTTGGGCAGCTAACAAGTTTTTCCACCTGCCCCATGCATCTAACACATTTTTTCATGATGGAAACATTATAAATAAACAATCTACAGCTTTTTAGCTTTGCTGAAATGACTCGAAAAAAAAATTTTTTTTTACGAGTTTGGCAGCCTCTTACACCCGCAGGTCACAGCGTCGCGCCAGCTAACACTTATTTTAGTTGTTTGTCAAGTACAAACTACCATACAGAATAGAGAGTAATTATGCTGAAATCACCCATAAAAATTTGACATCACCTCCCGGGCTATAAACTTATACAATTTCATATTAACATTATTTTGGCTAAAAACTATTTGTTGTATTTAAATTAATCTTTGTTGAAAAATAAATAGTGTAAAGAATGCTAGTGTTTCAAATAACATAATACGTAGTAGAACTAATCCTAATAAAAAGCAGGATTGGTAGAATTTTATGTTTTAATTACAGTGTAACCTCTATAATCCGGACACCTATTTTCAAAAGTCATATCATAATCCGGTGCATCTCTTTAATCTGAACAGTCGCATGCCCTTCTGAATTTATCGCGCTTAAATATAAGGACATGGTCGCAGCAAAGAAGATCAGTCAGGCGTGACTTGAAATTAGCATTAGCCGGTTGCATTATGCATGTACTGCACGTAGTCTTATTATTTTTTTACGTTCGCGATAAATGCACTAGGCATTAGGCAAACTGTTATTTTTGTTTACATTTTTTCTCAAAATGTTACAAAGAAAACACAACGTTAAATTTGCAACAAACAAGCGAGGTAAAGCTTGTTTCAAGTTCTTTCGTTGCCTTTTGACAAAATGGTAAGTACCTCAATAAATGTGTATATGAATGTTTCAAGATTACTAAAAGGCTCCAGAGTCGGATTGGTTTAAATTCGGAATAATTTTTGGAAAAAATAAAATCTTGTTAAATTACGAATGATTAGAACATTGTTGATTGATATATGTCATTCGATTTATTTGTATAATAAAAAATTATTACTTAAATTTTGAATTTCGAAATTATTAAACCAGCTACAAATACTTTATTCATACCCTTTACTGATTAATATTAAATTAAAATTATCTTTACCTGTTATTTTCTTAAGGCATATTTACAGTTCTTGCAAATTTACCGGGTGTTATTACAGCTTGTGTCGATAATAGTTTATTGCAGGCAATATGTCAATGAAAGAGCTTGAAACGAGCTATAATTAGATTATATTTAGAGTTTATTTCTTAATTACCTACCTACTTATGTCATTTTTATGAAGAATTTATTTTTGGCTGCACAAATGCACCATAATTAGCTATTTTTTTAATTCTAGAAAATATAACGGGAAAAGGTTGCCTTCTGTCTGGATATCTAGAATGAATATCGGAAAAAAAAACAAATATAAATTTGTAATGGATATAAAATCGTACTACCTATTAACAATATAGTTCGGCGGCATCATGGGAATTTTTATTCGATTCAATATAGCGCACTAACATATCATGCTTTTCAAAGTTCTAATAAACTCTTATTTTAGACATTTTTTAAACAAAAAACACAGTAATAAGTAAAAAGTAGGGGTTTTGAGAACAATAATTTTTTAAATGTTCTCTTACAAATTTTAACAAGCGGTCTGAGTAGCAGCCGTGAAAAGGTACTATTATATTCATTTCTTTCAAATCATTATATCACACCCTGCTATGAAATAGTATACCTACCCTTTTTTTAAATTTGTAAAATTCGGAAGTTATCCCAAAAATATATATCAACAATTATGTATTTTTTAAAGGTTATGAAAAATGCAGTATTTTTACTTTATGTAAGCATTGGTAAGATATAATAATAAAATAAAAAAATGGATAATTTAATTTATGAATTAAGCATCAACAACGTAGTTCCTTACAAAAAAAAATCAAAAATGATTTTTGGATTTTCAGAAATATAAGTTTTAAAAAATGCGATTTATAACCATTTTCAAATTTTTAATCATATGTTTTAAAAATTGAATTTATTTTCAGTCTGTTTAAAATGAGGGGTGCTGGGCAATGATATATTTTCAAAATCGCCCTGTATCTCAGAAACGAAGGGGGCTATAAAAATTCTATTTATAGCATCATACGTTTCACGAAAAAGTAGCACAATATTGCAAAAACCGCAGCTCTCTGTCTTTAAAAATAACAGAGATACCCTGCAAAAATGTCTAAAACTGGACACTCTGTACAAGACACAATATTGTCAAGATGATCCAGATATTCCAAAACAAAGTGCTACGGGAGAACTCGGATCTTCACTTTGATCTTAGTATTCCTATTTTAAAGAATGAGGTCAAAAGAGGGAAATGCAGAAACTTTTCAACTGCTGGACACCCAACGCTATGCCCGAAGACAGAAGAAAACAAAGCTGCCTGAACCCTGAACCCTGAACTGAACTGAGCTCATGTAATGTGCTGTGTGTGTCAATAAGCAGCGCACAGTGCATGAGTCAATGTGTCATGAAACCAGTAAATCGTTAGGACGTCATTGGATGATTTGGATGGACTCTAGTTATAGAGAGAGATAGGATTTGGGTTAAGAATTATTAGGATCAAATTAAAGGCTGATCTGATAGATCAGTTTTAATTAACTTAAACACTAGCGACCAGATTTTCCATCGCTAGTCCGGTATAATTTCATAAACAAAAGTTTTAAACTAATAAGTGAAAGAATAAGACAACTACGTTTTATACTATGAATTTATTTCTGAGGTTTTCCGCAAATGTATAAAGACAAGGGCAATTTTAGTACGTACTTTTGACAATAATAGAACTAAATTCATTCTAGCAACCCGTTCCAAGATAAAAATCATTTGGAAAGCAAGCAAATCGCTGAAATATCAGAATAAATAATAAATTTTTAATGACGACTTATTAACAATGACAGGACAAAAACCTGCCAAATCATAACTAATCAACTAGAAGATCCTTATTTAAACCAGTCCTTAATATTAAACATTCTTAGTGAATCTGAACGCAGGTGTTTATTTAAGAAAAAAGTTTGCTACGTTACTCTCTAACCTCTAAATCATTACCAGTACATCGATTACAAACATCTAACGTAGAAAGGTGGACACGCTGTAAACCAAAATTTCTAAAATAAAAATGATTACTGCTGTGAACAGCCCAACTGCTAGTACTTGTAGGACTGATTTAAGATTTTTTAAAGTCAATTTAACGCCTGATGTTTCACCTGTAGCCTTATCAGGGTAAATAAAAATGTTTGTCCATTTTTTAATCAAACCAGTGACAATAGCTCTATTAAGTAAGGTACCCACTCTTTTATATCCCAAAAATCCTTTTTCCATGATTAAATTTAGTGGAAATGATACAACAGTAACGGGAAGGATTTTGAGTGAGGATATTCGCTGTTGAACTGCGTACTTAGCCATAAGGGATTTCACAAAGACTTCTTGTACTAAAAAACATGCATTTCTGTGTACCGCTACTTCATGCAAACATTTGTAATAATCCTTGGATAGGCATGTTTTAAACCTTCTCAACAGTGTTCTGTCCAGAGTCGAATTGTTAAGAAAAAATCGTTCACTGTTCGGTCCAAAATAAATGGTCAAGTTATACTTTATTAGATCTTCAACAGTGTTGTATTTATCCCCACGGTGATCTTTTTTTGTTAAATGGCTTGTTAAGTATGTCGTAAAGGAAGCATTTAGAATGATACCATAAATCAAAATCATAATCAATATCATTTGTGTTCTGTAACTTTTAGGTAACTCAGTTACTTGGTAACTTATAGTTACCAGCACCACATTTCTTAAAGCTGTAAATGGATATCTGTATGAGATATTTTCATTTTTTGTGTAATTAGCAATTAACATTATTAACACTGTTGATAAAATGAAAAGAAAAACCATAATGTACCAAACGTTTTTTTGAATGATATTGGCAATACTATATAACTCCTCAACACTTACAAGCTCATATGGTACAACCCATATTAAGGAGTGTACATCATAAGGATAACTCGCATCAAAATAGTTAGATCTGTCAATTGTTTGTGCATAACCCCCGATTGCCATAGTTGCCTTTCTATCACGGACACATTTCAATGAGTCGGTTGATGTACCATTATCAGACACCATTCCTATACTCGGAGATTTAATAAATAGCAACGAAATGTTGAGATGGGCAAAAATATTTGTTATTATACCAACTTCTAGACCATGCATGAAATATTGTTTTCTTGGAATCACTGAATAATTCTTCATTTCTACAGCATAAGGTGGAACGTCTACATACATGACCCTCAACTGGCAAGATTTAAATAATTTTGGTAGTTTAAAAATGTTGTTTAAGGCATTATGGTCGTATATTCCATCTTGACATGTATCAATTAGTTTGATACGCTGATGGTCACTATAAGTACACTTATAATCACTAAATGGTATAAAGCTATATAAATTTAAAGTAGTGTTATCCTTAGTATCTTTTAAAAGGAGCACTGCATCTAAAATGTTGTATCCAGTCATCAAACGGAATACCTTCTTAATTATCTGTAGCGGATTCTTAAACAAAATTGTTGATATTAGCAAGTACTTGCCATGAAGGTTTAGGACTTCGTATTTTGCCATGGTTTTTACTAAATTTGCTAGCTCTTTAGTATGTTTAAAATTTATAATAAAGTTTTGTAGAGCAATAGAGCTAGATTCCCCCGGAACAATGATATTTCGTGTATTCATCGTAATCACCACTATACCCCACTTTTTGTAGGCGTATATGTCACCTACCAGCCTCCTGCGAAAATAACTCTGTACAGTATCTGTCTCAATGTTTTCCCATACAGGTAAAGATAAAGCAATTGTCCTAACCGGACTACCGAACATTTCTGCACCTTTTATTACACACCGGACATAGGACCTCATAATATCTCCAGATACATCTTCAGTGCTATGCGGTACAGAATGGCAATACTTAAAAATGATCAAAAACAATAGAAACATTTTTGGGCTAGTTATAAATTATGTTTTAGGTAGACCGTTCCAAAACTTAATACCATTAGACTTCTATATTTTACAGTATCAGATAATGTATGTTTGACCCCTGTGGAAATCTAATATTTTATCTTTGTTTTTCTGTACAAAAGTAATTTATTTCTTCTTTAATGAGTACTTGCTTTTTACAAAAGAAGTAAAAAAGAAAAAATAAGAATTAATTTAACTGTGCTTTTATGAAAAAAAAAATGTCCGTATAAAATAAAGTTAGACAGTGATAAATGATATTTGTATTTAGGTATGTACATATGTATGAAAATGTTGTTAATACCGTAATAAGAAAATTTTTATATACCTATGTGCCAGCACAAGCAATAAACCTATAGCAGTTAAAATAAATTGTTTATTTTTGTTTAAAGAACAACAGGCAGATTAATATTCTTTTTTTGGTTGGTCTTATTTTGTTCTGTAAATAGTGAGTAAAATAGCCAATACGTCATAATCAATTCCAAGAAAAAAATCTGTTTTACATAGGCCAAACAGGACATAACTTCAAAATTCGCATTTAGGCACAGAAACGAGACTTTTTAAATGAAAACATAATTCAGCATATTATGCAACCCATCTTTTGACATATAATCATAATTTTGAGAGTTTAAAGTTAGAAATAATGAAAATAAAGGTAAAACACTTTCCATGTTAGAACTCTTAGAAATAAACAAACTAAAAAAGAAGAAAATCTTAAATGACCAACTAGAAACAGATAATTCACCATTATTAAACTTATTTTAATAATTATTTGTTTTATTAGTCGATAATTTTGTAATTAATATTAACAGTAAAATTCACCTGAATAATATTATATCACTGCAAAATTATGTTAATCAGATAATCAATATTAGGTACAAAACTATTTAAGAACAATTCTCATTTGTAAGTTTGATAGCCGTATTTGACGAAGTAGCAGCGCTGGAAGAAATTTTTTTGGCATGAGCTATCTCTTTCGGCAATAAATATTTCTGAAGAAGGTCGACAGGAAACAACATCGAAATGTTAAATTTGACTATAAATAAAAAGTATGCAAATATAATTTTTAATTTTATCCAGGACTAATAAAACCTAGGAATAAATACAAAAAAACATTAGAAAAGTCCAAGAAAAACAAACTATATATACACATATATATATATATATATATATATATATATATATATATATATATATATATATATATATATATATATTTTTTTTTTTATTTGAGGGTTATTGGGTTTTTTGGATCCCGGGGAAAAATTATACAGTTTTGTGGGTTGTTATTCACATTTATTCACATTTAACGTTTCGGTCCTTTTTTGACCTTCATCAGAAATTTCTTAAAAGCTAAAAACCGCCTTATTAGTAAATCAGTTACAATTAAAAATTAAAAATATCTTACCTTCGAACGAAAATTCAGCGGTGCACTGGTAGAGCATACTAATTATGCTTACAAATTATGCTTACAAAGGACTAGAGACACAGACATAATATATATATATATATATATATATATATATATATATATATATATATATATATATATATATATATATATATATATATATATAGATATATATATATATATATATATATATATATATATATATATATATATATATATATATATATATATATATATATATATATATATGTTTGAACGTAGACTTTCACGGATGGAGAAATGTGAAGAAATATTGATCCGGGAGTACATCCGTTCGTTTGTTAAATCCTATTGGAATCTGGCAGACGTTTCGCCAAGGTCTCACTTGGCATTATCAATGCTTACTCGTTGCTGTCACGAGTTGAGTTGACAGCAACGAGTAAGCATTGATAATGCCAAGTGAGACCTTGGCGAAACGTCTTCCAGATTCCAATAGGAATTTAACAAACGAACGGATGTACTCCCGGATCAATATTTCTTCATATATATATATATATATATATATATATATATATATATATATATATATATATATATATATATATATATAATGAAATAAGGAAATAACGACAGGAAAATTTTAGAAAAGTGAAGAAAATAACGGGGAAAAAGTGTCTGTAAGGTAGTGCTCGACACGTGTTTCGTGCTTGTTAGCACTCATCAGTCGCACATAACCAAGTTATTGGATGGGGAACTTGGAAGTTGAAAAACACAAAGAGTTCACAGACCAGGGACCTGCTAGCCCATTTGTGATTTTCATTGTCAGGTGACCCAGAGATTTCTGGGCAACAACCCAACACGACCACGGAGGCTGCAATAGAACCTGCGCGAAAACTCTTACCCCAAGGAATATAATGAAATAAGGAAATAACGACAGGAAAATTTTAGAAAAGTGAAGAAAATAACGGGGAAAAACTGTCTGTAAGGTAGTGCTCGACACGTGTTTCGTGCTTGTTAGCACTCATCAGCCGCACATAACCAAGTTATTGCATGGGGAACTTGGAAGTAGAAAAACACAAAGAGTTCACAGACCAGGGACCTGCTAGCCCATTTGTGATTTTCATTGTCAGGTGACCCAGAGATTTCTGGGCAACAACCCAACACGACCACGGAGGCTGCAATAGCCCCTGCGCGAAAACTCTTACCCCAAGGAATATAATGAAATAAGGAAATAACGACAGGAAAATTTTAGAAAAGTGAAGAAAATAACGGGGAAAAACTGTCTGTAAGGTAGTGCTCGACACGTGTTTCGTGCTTATTAGCACTCATCAGTCGCACATAACCAAGTTATTGGATGGGGAACTTGGAAGTTGAAAAACACAAAGAGTTCACAGACCAGGGACCTGCTAGCCCATTTGTGATTTTCATTGTCAGGTGACCCAGAGATTTCTGGGCAACAACCCAACACGACCACGGAGGCTGCAATAGCCCCTGCGCGAAAACTCTTACCCCAAGGAATATAATGAAATAAGGAAATAACGACAGGAAAATTTTAGAAAAGTGAAGAAAATAACGGGGAAAAACTGTCTGTAAGGTAGTGCTCGACACGTGTTTCGTGCTTGTTAGCACTCATCAGTCGCACATAACCAAGTTATTGAATGGGGAACTTGGAAGTTGAAAAACACAAAGAGTTCACAGACCAGGGACCTGCTAGCCCATTTGTGATTTTCCTTGTCAGGTGACCCAGAGATTTCTGGGCAACAACCCAACACGACCACGGAGGCTGCAATAGCCCCTGCGCGAAAACTCTTACCCCAAGGAATATAATGAAATAAGGAAATAACGACAGGAAAATTTTAGAAAAGTGAAGAAAATAACGGGGAAAAACTGTCTGTAAGGTAGTGCTCGACACGTGTTTCGTGCTTGTTAGCACTCATCAGTCGCAAATAACCAAGTTATTGGATGGGGAACTTGGAAGTTGAAAAACACAAAGAGTTCACAGACCAGGGACCTCCTAGCCCATTTGTGATTTTCATTGTCAGGTGACCCACAAATGGGCTAGCAGGTCCCTGGTCTGTGAACTCTTTGTGTTTTTCAACTTCCAAGTTCCCCATCCAATAACTTGGTTATGTGCGACGGATGAGTGCTAACAAGCACGAAACACGTGTCGAGCACTACCTTACAGACAGTTTTTCCCCGTTATTTTCTTCACTTTTCTAAAGTTTTCCTGTCGTTATTTCCTTATTTCATTATATTCCTTGGGGTAAGAGTTTTAGCGCAGGGGCTATTGCAGCCTCCGTGGTCGTGTTGGGTTGTTGCCCAGAAATCTCTGGGTCACCTGACAATGAAAATCACAAATGGGCTAGCAGGTCCCTGGTCTGTGAACTCTTTGTGTTTTTCAACTTCCAAGTTCCCCATCCAATAACTTGGTTATGTGCGACTGATGAGTGCTAACAAGCACGAAACACGTGTCGAGCACTACCTTACAGACAGTTTTTCCCCGTTATTTTCTTCACTTTTCTAAAATTTTCCTGTCGTTATTTCCTTATTTCATTATATTCCTTGGGGTAAGAGTTTTCGCGCAGGGGCTATTGCAGCCTCCGTGGTCGTGTTGGGTTGTTGCCCAGAAATCTCTGGGTCACCTGACAATGAAAATCACAAATGGGCTAGCAGGTCCCTGGTCTGTGAACTCTTTGTGTTTTTCAACTTCCAAGTTCCCCATCCAATAACTTGGTTATGTGCGACTGATGAGTGCTAACAAGCACGAAACACGTGTCGAGCACTACCTTACAGACAGTTTTTCCCCGTTATTTTCTTCACTTTTCTAAAATTTTCCTGTCGTTATTTCCTTATTTCATTATATTCCTTGGGGTAAGAGTTTTAGCGCAGGGGCTATTGCAGCCTCCGTGGTCGTGTTGGGTTGTTGCCCAGAAATCTCTGGGTCACCTGACAATGAAAATCACAAATGGGCTAGCAGGTCCCTGGTTTGTGAACTCTTTGTGTTTTCAACTTCCAAGTTCCCCATCCAATAACTTGGTTATGTGCGACTGATGAGTGCTAACAAGCACGAAACACGTGTCGAGCACTACCTTACAGACAGTTTTTCCCCTTTATTTTCTTCACTTTTCTAAAATTTTCCTGTCGTTATTTCCTTATTTCATTATATGCCTTGGGGTAAGAGTTTTCGCGCAGGGGCTATTGCAGCCTCCGTGGTCGTGTTGGGTTGTTGCCCAGAAATCTCTGGGTCACCTGACAATGAAAATCACAAATGGGCTAGCAGGTCCCTGGTCTGTGAACTCTTTGTGTTTTTCAACTTCCAAGTTCCCCATCCAATAACTTGGTTATGTGCGACGGATGAGTGCTAACAAGCACGAAACACGTGTCGAGCACTACCTTGCAGACAGTTTTTCCCCGTTATTTTCTTCACTTTTCTAAAATTTTCCTGTCGTTATTTCCTTATTTCATTATATTCCTTGGGGTAAGAGTTTTCGCGCAGGGGCTATTGCAGCCTCCGTGGTCGTGTTGGGTTGTTGCCCAGAAATCTCTGGGTCACCTGACAATGAAAATCACAAATGGGCTAGCAGGTTCCTGGTCTGTGAACTCTTTGTGTTTTTCAACTTCCAAGTTCCCCATCCAATAACTTGGTTATGTGCGACTGATGAGTGCTAACAAGCACGAAACACGTGTCGAGCACTACCTTACAGACAGTTTTTCCCCGTTATTTTCTTCACTTTTCTAAAATTTTCCTGTCGTTATTTCCTTATTTCATTATATTCCTTGGGGTAAGAGTTTTCGCGCAGGGGCTATTGCAGCCTCCGTGGTCGTGTTGGGTTGTTGCCCAGAAATGTCTGGGTCACCTGACAATGAAAATCACAAATGGGCTAGCAGGTCCCTGGTCTGTGAACTCTTTGTGTTTTTCAACTTCCAAGTTCCCCATCCAATAACTTGGTTATGTGCGACTGATGAGTGCTAACAAGCACGAAACACGTGTCGAGCACTACCTTACAGACAGTTTTTCCCCGTTATTTTCTTCACTTTTCTAAAATTTTCCTGTCGTTATTTCCTTATTTCATTATATTCCTTGGGGTAAGAGTTTTCGCGCAGGGGCTATTGCAGCCTCCGTGGTCGTGTTGGGTTGTTGCCCAGAAATCTCTGGGTCACCTGACAATGAAAATCACAAATGGGCTAGCAGGTCCCTGGTCTGTGAACTCTTTGTGTTTTTCAACTTCCAAGTTCCCCATCCAATAACTTGGTTATGTGCGACTGATGAGTGCTAACAAGCACGAAACACGTGTCGAGCACTACCTTACAGACAGTTTTTCCCCTATATATATATATATATATATATATATATATATATATATATATATATATATATATATATATATATATATATATATATATATATATAATATATATATATATATATATATATATATATATATATATATATATATATATATATATATATATATTGTTTGAATTCATGCTTCAATAAGCTTTCATTGGACACTCTATACGATGCCCTTGAATTCTTTTTCCATTTAACCCCTGAAATTGGCCCCCAGAATCAGAATTAACCTTTTTATACTAGATTCTACCTTATACTAGATTTTAACTACATACAAAATACATAATATATACACGAACATGACATAGTCTTGCACAACCGCGTTGCGACCAACAAGTCAATGCAGCCAGGGAAACTGGCTGGGGCTGTTCTTATCCCTTGGTAGCATTACGGAAACATTATGTGGTCTGCTCCGGTAATCCTTTAAGGCCATAAGCGATTTAATTAATTTTTCAATTTTTGAAACGATTTATGAAAGAAATATTATTGTAATTTAAAATGTTTTTTCGACTGGGAAAAACGGTCAACAACCCAGCTTGATTATTTATTTTCTTCCTTTTGCTTTATTGGTAGTTATCTTGTTATAATGGTATAACTTTGAACTAATTTTAAATGTTATTTGGCGTCGGAAAATAGTGGTGAGATGAAGCTTAGCGCACCTAGTATAAAGAACCAATTTCACGTAAAGGTTTTACACAAAGTAAGTTCGTTTTTTTCCAGTTATTTAAAAAAATATAAGCATCTAAAACTCTTGCAAATATCCACTGTCCAAAAACATGTAAGCTTCGAGGAGTAGGAAGAAGTTTACTTGGAGTAACTATAAAAGTTTTTTATGGTTAGTCAGTACCTAGTATTTTTAGATTAACGTAAACTTAAAAATTTGTATTTTTCAAGAAATTTATTTTGCTCAGCTTAACTGCTATAGCTAGGTATAGCTTAACTGACTTGAATCAAACTATTGTAGTAATATAATACCTTTGTATTATCTTGATTTAGAAAAAAACTATCCTGGTTCAAGCTTACGTTCTTAAAATGTCTCGATAATTTTTAAGGAAAATAAAGATATAGTACGAAATCATTATGATATTTAAAAGAAGTATTTTTACTCACAAGAAGTAAGTAGGAACGTTACGCTAGATCGACATACTCGAGAAAACGAGATACTTGGTATGAGTACTGCTACGTGCACGTATTCTATAGGGTGATTTGCCTTTGGAACTAAAAACACATTATTTAAATAGGTAGAGCGAGACCAAACCTAGTATTTTCCATTTTTTCGTTTTACGCAATAACACCTCTACTAATATTGACAGCCTTTTATTAAACTAGTAGGGTTTTTGCTACATCAAAGCCATTGCGTATTTGTATATTATATTTATCCTAACCAATTGTATATTATCAAAATGGTTTTATTTATTTTTAGTTGATTTATTAAGATTTTGATAAAACAAGTTCCTATCAATTATAATACAATTTGCTATGAAAAAGACGAAATATACGACCTTAAAACTTCTTTTCAAAAACTTCTGTCTAGAAATTTATTAATTTTTTAAATAGCTTTCTCTTAAACTTAAATTAATATATCAATTTACTAATTACCACTTATTTATTGGTTGTATGTCTACTACAAAATTATCTTGGTATGTAACTACATCAATGACTAAATATTTTCACATTATGTTTATAGTTATACTCACATATTATTATATCTTGGCCTATTCACAAAAATTTCTCTATCTCCGTTTGACTGTTTTTAATTGAGATAATTTGTATATCAAAATTTCTAAAATAAAAACTATTATTGCAATCGACTGTCCTATTGCGGCTACGTATATTACAGATTTAATATTGCTTAACTTCAATGTATCATCGGATTTTCTGGACACTAATGCTTTTCTGGTATAAGCGAATACGTTTGTCCATTTTTGGATCAAACCAGTAGAAATTGCTCGACCAAGCAAAGTTTCTACTCTCTTAGTTCCCCAAAAACCTTTCTCCATCACTATATTTATTGGAAACGAGACCACTTTGGCGCGTATGATTTTTAGTAAAGAATGTTTTGATCTAAGTACATGCTTGTTTATTTGGAATTTCACGAAATCTTCTTCAACGAAAAAAGAAGCGCTTTTGTTAAAAGCGACTTCATTTAAACATTTTGAGTAGTCTTTAGATAAGCAGGTTTTAAACCTATTGACTATTTCTTTCTCAGGACTGGAATAGTTAAGGAAAAATCGTTCGGAATCTGGTGCCAAGTAAATGGTTAGGTTATATTTTATCATATCTTCAATAGAATCAAATTTTTCTAGGAATTTTCCTCCCTTAGTAAAGATACTGGTTAAATACGTTGTAAAAGCTGCATTAAAAATAAGTCCAAAGAGAAATATAATAGCAAATATTAATTGGATCCTATGACTTTTGGGTAACAGCGCTATGGGAGCGTTTGCAACTCCAACAAGAACCTTTGGCAAAATTCCAATGGGACTTTTGTATGATGTTCTTTCATTCTTGGTATATCTAGCGGCACATACTATTAGGACTGTTGATAAAGTACAGAGAATGGCTATCATATACCAAACCTTATTTTGAATAATATTACTAAAATGAAATAATTCTCCAACTGCTAGATGTTCATGTGGTAGGACCCATATTAAGGTAGAGGAGTCATATGGAAAACTTGCATCAAAATATTTATATCTTTCGAAGGTTTGCGCGTAACCGCCAATGGCAATGTTTGCTTTTCTATCAAGAATATCTCTTAATGAGTCCGTTGCTGTTCGATTTTGCATTATCCTTCCTATACTGGCAGATTTAATAAATAGCAGCGAAACGTTCATATAAGAAAAAATATTTGTTAATATCCCAACTTCCACCCCGTGCTGAAAATATTCTTTATTGGGTATAACTGAATAGTTATTCATTTCTACCATATAAGGAGGAATATCAACGTACATAACCTTCAGTTGGCAAGATTTAAATAGCTTTGGTAATTTTTTAACATTTTTTAATGCATTATGTTCATATATTCCATTTTTACATGTATCAATTTGGTGTATGCTCTCTGTAATTTTGTTGCTACACTTGTAATCACTAAAAGGGATTGCGCTAAATATTTTAACAGTTGAGTTATCACTTTCATGTTTCAATAAAACCACTCCGTTAAAAATGCGGTATGCAGTCAGTATGGGAAATACTTCTTTTGCCAACTGTCTAGGTTTCTTAAATGGCATGGTTGATACAAATAAGTACTTTCCATGAGGATTCAGTAATTCAATTTTCGACATTGCTGCCAATAGGCTTTTAAGTTCCTTAATATGTTTAAAATTTACAATAAAATTTTTAATACGAACTGAGCTAGTCCTTCCTGGAACAAACGTTCTTTTATTCCATTGATTAAATACTATGAAAGTAAACTTCTTGCATTCATACAGACTACCAATCAATTTCCTTCTAAATTTACTCGGGATGGTGTCCGAATCAAGGTGTTCCCAGGCTGGTAGGGATATAGAAATCATTTTACTCCTGCTACCAAATACTTCTTGTGCTGTTATTACACACTGAACAATGGAGTCCAAGTCCACATAAGAATCGTTGCTTTGACATAGATGGATAAACAAATTTAAAAATATAATAAAATCCAAAAACATGTTTCTGTATGTAGAAAATTATTACGCAAAGTCAAAATCATAACTGAATTTTATAGTCCTTTCATATAAATTATATTCGATAAATAATTTTCTGACCAAAACACCTTAATATTTGATATCCATTTCTTTTCTAAGAACATGGAATTTTTTCTTCAAAATAATAAGCGTGTTTGTTTAGAGAGAAAATTATAAGGGATTTAATTTAATTGATGTTTTCCACAAAAACATCAGTAGGCCCTTAGCTGACAAATAAAATTAGGCAGAGATAAATTGTGTCGAACAATAAAAAGGTTTGTATTTATTTATTAAACCATGACATATTTATAAACCAGCTGCTACTATTTAGTGACCGCTTTTACATCTTGAAATTCAACAAGAACATAGTGAATTAGTTGTTTGAGCCTGTCCGATGAAGCTCGCCAATAATATCGGATACCCTATTTTGGAAGTAATTCGTCTTATTCGTCTTATTTTTGAACTTTAAAATATTATATAACACACTTTTTTACTTCTTTCTTTACAAATAAAAATCAAGTACAATAACGAATTACCCGATGAAACAATGCAATATCTACTTTCCCTTGTCTGTATGGTCTTGTTGTTTTTCATCGTCAGCTGAAACTCTTTATTTACTTTTTTTCAATCGTGAAATATTAAAAAATCATATTCAGCTACCGAAATTCCTGGGCAATATACGGGAGCTGCTCATAAAAGGAACTTATAACCAAAGTTAAAATTTAACTGTGATAGTGTATTAATAACTTTACACGAAAACAATAGTCAGCTGACTTTATAGTGGGAAAAAGACCGTCAGCTGATATGATAAACATGTAGCGAGCTCGCTGAGAAACAGTATATATGTTACGGTTAATTTGGATACTTCGATAGTTTACAAGCTAACCAGCTAGTTTGCAAACTAACTAAAGACCAGGCGCGGCCCGTGAAATTTCAACGTTGCATATCTCTGTTGCTACTTATGGGACCCATACCAAATTCAGGTTTTTTAATAGTGAGCCTACTAGGAATGTTTTGGTAAAGAAAAAAAATATTTTGCAATTTGCGAAAAAAAGTTGATTTTTTGAATTGACCCACCTGGGTAAAAAATTACCCCGCTTAGATATTTTATTTATTATTTTTTCTAAACAAATGTTACATCATTTTGTCGACAATTCTTAAATTCTAAGAGAAAAAAATGTGTTAGTAGAAAGTTATAGTCATTTGAATTTTTTGCAACCGAAAATTTAAATTATTTTTCGGTTGAAAAAATTCAAATGCCTATAACTTTCTACTAACACATTTTTTTCTCTTAAAATTTAAGAATTGTCGACAAAATGATGTAAAATTTGTTTAGAAAAAATAATAAATAAAATATCTAAGCGTGTTAATTTTTTACCCAGGTGGGTCAATTCAAAAAATCAACTTTTTTTCGCAAATTGCAAAATATTTTTTTTCTTTACCAAAACAGTCCTAGTAGGCTCACTATTAAAAAACCTGAATTTGGTATGGGTCCCATAAGTAGCAACAGAGATATGCAACGTTGAAATTTCACGGGCCGCGCCTGCTAAAGACACTGTTATTTTGAAGGAATCAGCCATTTCCCACAAAATAGCAGATGGTTTATAAACTAGCTGGATAGTATGCAAACTATCGATTTGCTTCAGTTAAGATGAGGATTTTATTGAGGTTACCTTAACCTAAAAATTATGTTTTGTTTGTTGTCCAGAAAATCTAGCGAACGGTGGATCGGAGGGCACCCTAAGGTCGGAACAGGGTTAGCACCTGGTTAGGGGCCCTGACCAGTCTCTTTCCTCGCAGGCGAAGAGGGATCGGTGCAAAAAAATCCACTATTGTTCCTTCCTCTGCGCATGCGCAAGCCCGGGATAAAAAGTAGTACCCATCCCCTAGCCCTAGACTCTTGTGTCAAAAATACGATACGGTAAGGTGCAAACGTACGGTAGGGGTAGTGTTCAAATTAGCCAGTAAACTAGCTATTTTAGGCAACTAGGATAGTTGTAGTAATCGTATTAACTAAAGACAATTGGATAGTATACAAACTATATAAAATATCTAGTTAATATAAAAGCAATAATGAAAAATCTGTACATAAGGAACAATAGTGGATTTTTTCGCCTGCGAGGAAAGAGACTGGTCAGGGCCCCTAACCAGGTGCTAACCCTGTTCCGACCTTAGTGTGCCCTCCGATCCACCGTTCGCTAGATTTTCTGGACAACAAACAAAACGTAATTTTTAGGTTAAGATAACCTCAATAAAATCCTCATCTTAACTGAAGCAAATCGATAGTTTGCATACTAACCAGCTAGTTTATAAACCATCTGCTATTTTGTGGGAAATGGCTGATTCCTTCAAAATAACAGTGTCTTTAGTTAGTTTGCAAACTAGCTGGTTAGTTTGTAAACTAGCGAAGTATCCAAATTAACCGTAACATATATACTCGGGGGCCGTTCTCTGTATTATTACATCAGCTGACAGTTATTTCCTAGCGATACACTTAGCTCACTATTATTTTTATTATGATAATATTAAACTAATACATGTTTGAGTTTCAGCTTTTGTACTGATATACAAATACAAATATTGAGTAATTATTAGGAATGATTTATCGGCCACTAGAAACAATGAAATCAGTAACTTTGCTTGAATTTTTTTATTTTCAGTAAAACGAAATTTAAACGCCAACTGATGATAAACATGTGTTAAACTTAATATCAATTGTCATTAAACTAATCAATGTCGTATTCAGTTGCATATAAAGTATCGGTATTAAATTCGGTGAAGTGCAATCTGTACTCGGACAATTATTAATGTTCCGTGCCATCAGTTAATTTGAGCAAATCTGCCGACGGCACCAACGCCGTATCACATCGCTTTTGCGCGGAGCTGGGTGGAGAGCGTTTTGACTGAGCCAAATTAAAAGTTTTGAAAAACGTGTAAGTTGTTCCCTACATCGGCATCGTGAGAATTTTTTTTTACTAAAAAACTTTTTCTATAAAACCACTGGTTCAGCAGTTATAAGGAAAATCCCTTTCCCAAGATCTTCAATTAATTTTAGACTGGGGTGCTAAGAACCTTGTTCAGTTCAACGCCTCCAAAACCCAGTCTTGCGCCCTGTCACGCAAAAAATCTGCCAACGCTTACCCCATCCACATGAATGGCCAAGCCCTACAAAACAATGAAACGTTCGATCTTGTTGGTGTCGCTTTCGAACATGATCTCAGCTGGCACAAACACATTACTTCAGTAGCCACATCGGCAGCTAAAAAGCTTGGTTTTCTCTTTCGAGCTAGAAAATACTTCTCCCCTTTCAACTTATACACTCTCTATGTTTCCCAAATAAGACCTAACCTAGAGTACTGCTCCCACATCTGGGGAGCGGTATCACCTTCGACACAACATCCTTGATTCTATCCAAAAGAGAGCCATTCGACTTATCAATGACCCAGCTCTCACGAGAAAACTCCCTTCTCGCGCTCATCGCCGCGCTGTTGGGCATTTATCCCTTTTCCACCGCTACTTCCACGGATTTTGCTCTGAAGAACTAGCCGGTATTATTCCCCCCTTGACTGTTCCTAACAGAACAACAAGAGGCGCTTTACGTATTCATCCCTTTACAGTCCAGCTACAAAAGCCTAGAACAGACCACTTCTCTCGCTCATTCATACCTAGGGTATCCAGATTATGGAACAAGTTGCCGGCAGATGGTTTCCCTTCCAGTCCCAACCTCCAATCCTTCAAATCCCGTGTCAATAAACTACATTTCCCTTCTCTTCAGCCGTACACGGCACGTTAGTACTTAGGTTTGAATTCTACGTGGGATGTCTCAGATAAAAAAACTATTAAAGTGTTTATGGCTATTGATCCCGCTAGAATTTTATCGATAAAGTTATTTTATAAGTGTTCCGTTTTGCTAATTTTAGCAAGCATAATATATCTGTGGTTTGGTGCAAGAAGTATCAATGTCTGTTTACGTCAAGCTGAAATAATTAAGGGAAATAAATTGTGACAGGTATTCGATTTATTAAAATCTACCACAAAAGTCTTAGTTGTTTCAAATTTCAGATAACAAGTTTATAAATTCGTTTTAGTGCAATAAATCAATCATCAATGTTGACATTGGTAGTTCTTGCCCGCAACTTACATTATGTGCATTACTGACATAGGTACTAGTTAGTGTTATTATGTCCAGTTCTGATTATACTTTGATTCTGATATTTTGTGTATAGAAACTAGGGGTGAAATGGGGTATAATGTCAATATCGATCATAACTAATTTTGGTAAAAATCTGACATTGACACTTCTTGCACCAAGCCACAGATATATACTCTATAAAAATAATAGTCCGCTAAGTAATAAACTATCATTAAGCTTAATTTTAGCTTCGGCAATATCATTTCAGTTTAAGCCTGAACTTACGTCCCTTTTATAGGCAGCTGACTTAGATTCCTCCGGAATAGCTGAATATGATTTTTTAATATTTCACGGTTGTAAAAAACTAAATCAAGTTTGAACTTTGTATCTGCAATTATATATGAATAAGAATATGCTGAATACCGTAATAAAGAAAAATTTTATATATGCACCAATTGAAATAAATTGTTGACTTTTGTTTGAATTGGATATAGGTATTGGATTTTTGTTTTCTTAACCGTAAAACTTTTAAAACCCTCGTAATCAATGAATCTATTCCAGCTTTCAGTTTTCTCGTGAATTTTCGAGGGTCCAATAAACACGACATTTTTCAACACACTTTTTGACATGTTTCTTTATAAATAAAACCTAAGTACAATTACAGCGATTACCGCGAGAATTACCGCGTGAAACAATGCAATATCTAATTTTCCTTGTCTTTTTGGTCTTGTTGTTTTTCATCTTTAGCAAACCATGCAGAAGATCAATCTTCTGGACACTGTGAAAATAAATAGGTTGTTTCATATTTAGAATCTACCGACTGCACGTTCATACCACATGATTGTGTAAACTAGATGAAAAAAAGGAGCATACTGCCAAAAATGCGAAACTAAATTTTTAAAGAAATAATATTTTATTCACTGTAGTCTGGTGTAGGGTGTTACTGTCTTCCTAGGAAGAAATAGTCATCACCCCATATAGAACAGCATTCTTTTCCAATGAATATTTAATTGATGTTTTAAAATTCTTATAATTTTTAAAACACTGACATTCTGAGAAATTTAAATAAAGTGTAATGTTCTTTAAGGGGGCTGGGGCTGCTGTCATAAAAAATATAATCCGGAGCACCAAAAATTGGCCATTTAAGTAGATATTACCAATATTCGCCGCCTAATAAATAACTTCTATATTCTATCAACTCAATCTGAAATTGCAATGAATAATGAGGGCAGTATTTACGTCTAGTTGAAAATACAATTTTATGCCATTAATTCTAATTTAAAATTATATTTAATTAAAACAAATCTAAAAGTTTATTTTGCTGATTTATTCATCAAACATAAATAATTTCATAATAATAACATTGTTTTATCTGTATTTCATGCCAGTATTTCAAATAACATAATAAATGTATCAATCTTAATAAAAAGCAGAATTGGTACAATTTTGTTGTTTTAATCACTACTTTTAAGCTACCCTTAGGCGTTCTATGGCTATAGTGCTTTAGAATTGCAATTTTAAAATAACAATATAAACTCGTTTTTTCGTCAGTTTTATACGGTTTAGGTTAACCTTGTAAACAAAAAAGGTTTGCTGCCAGATTCTCCAACGCTAGAATGGTCTAATTTGACCACCAGAAGTTTTAATTTGACAAGTGTAAGAATAAGACAACTAAGTTTTATACCGTATGCTTGTTTTTGAGTTTTTTCACAAATTTATAAAGAAAAGAGCAATTTTAGTACGTACTTTCCACAATACTAGAAGTAAACTAATTTTAGCAACACTTTAAGATAAAAGTCATTTAAAACCAAGCAAATCGTTAAATAATAAGAATAACTCAGGTTAGTCACATGTAAGTTTTTAATGATGACGTGTTACCAAAGACAGAACGAAAGCTTGTCAAAACCTCACTGATCAGCTAGAAGATCTTATTTAAACCAGTACCTAATCTAATACCTTTTAAGTGAATCTGGACTTTGTCCAGTAAAGTAAAGTTTTTCAAAAAACACTTTTTTGAGGGCACATTTCTTTCAATAACAAAACTTTTCGAATACACACTTTTCGATTATAAAAACACTTTAGAAAATGTTAGTGAAAAAAAGGTTTAAAAATCCTGAGCAAACCTATAAGTTTGGATTGGGTTTGGTAAAAGCTTTTTAGGTTTTCTACATGTGCACTTTAAAAAAAGCAAAGCTGTTCCGCAGTGCTTTTAGACGTTGCACATGCACAATCTTCGGTAAGGTAAGGCACGAAGGCTTGATCCACAAACTAAGCAAGATGTTCCCCAAGCAGTATGTAGATATTTTGAAATCATACATCTCTGGTAGACTTTTTAGAGTAAAAGAAAAAAAGAAATATTCCAACTTAAAAGTAGTGAAGCCGGGTGTGCCGCATGGCAGCGTTCTTGGTTCTGTCCTCTATCTGCTGTTTCCTAGCGACATCCCAGTACTACAAAACGTTTGCATAGCTACATTTGCAGACGATACTGCCCCACTTGCCGAAGGCAACAATATAGAAACATCTACTAGTGGTTTGCAAGTAGCCAGTGATTCCATACTTAACTGGACCAAGCTATGGAAAATTAAGTTGAATGAATCTAAATCCACATACTTTAATTTTATCAATAAAGGCTAGAAAATCAACCATTAATAGTCCTTATTCCATACGTAAATACATCAAAATACCTAGACATGACCCTAGACACCAAGCTTAGGTGGAAAGAACACGTCAAAAATAAAAAATCAGAACTCGGCCTAAAATATCAGCAATACCGCTTGCTCCTTGGAAGAAAGTATAAGTCGTCGCTTTAGAGTAAAACATTACCATACAATCAAATTTTAAAACCATTGTGGCAGTACGGTATCCAGCTATGGGGATATACAAGACACAATAATATCAAGATGATCCAGACATTCCAAAACAAAGTGCTGCGAGAGATGGGAAATGTGCCGTGGATATACGGAGTTCGAATCTTCACAGATATCTTAGTATTCCTATGGATGAGATCAAAAGAGGGAGAATGCAGAACCTCTTCAGCTGCTGGACACCCAACACCATGTCCGAAGACTGAAGAGATTTGAGCTCGTGCAGTGTGCTGTTTGAGTCAATAAGCAGAGCATAGCGCGCGAGTGAACGTGTCACAAAACCAATAAATCGTTAGAATATCTTGAATGGACTCTAGTTGTTAAATATTTAGGTTAAGGTTTATCAGAGTTAAATTAATGGTTGATCTGATAGATCAGTTTAAATTAACCTAGACATCAGGTGTTTATTTAAAAAAGGGTTTGCTACGTTACTCTATAATACATTTTCGATAAATTGCTTTTTCGAAAATCTGAATAATTAAAAAAATATATTTTTGAAAAAAATTTACTTGTGATAAAAATATTTTTAGAAGAAAATTTTGCAAAATAATCGGGTTTCAAAAAAAAATCAAAAAATGTGTTTCCGTAAAATATCATTTCCAATACAAGATATTTTAGACAAATTGGATTTTCGTGGATCCATAAATCAATACCAATATATGGATAACAAACATCTAACGTAAAAAACTGGATAAGTTGTAGATCAAAATTTCTAAAATAAAAATTATTACTGCTGTGAATTGCCCAACTGCTAGTACTTTTAGGACTGATTTGAGATTTTTTAAACTCAATTTAACGCCCGATGTTTCATCTGTAGCCTTATTAGGGTACGTAAACATGTTTGTCCATTTTTTGATCAAACCAGCGACAAAAGCACGATTAAGTAAGGTATCCACTCTTGTATATCCCCAAAATCCTTTTTCCATGATTAAATTTAGTGGAATTGATACAACTGTAACGGGAAGGATTTTGAGTGAGGATATTCGCTGTTGAACTGCGTACTTAGCAATTAGGGATTTCACAAAGACTTCCTGAACTAAAAAGCATGCATTTCTGTGTACCGCTACTTCATGCAAACATTTGTAATAATCCTTGGATAGGCATGTTTTAAACCTTCTCAATAATGTCCTCTCTAGAGTCGAATTGTTAGGAAAAAATCGTTCATAGCTCGGTCCAAAATAAATGGTCAAGTTATACTTTATTAAATCTTCAACAGTGTTGTATTTATCTTCATGCCGATCTTTTTTTGTCAAATGGCTTGTTAAGTATGTCGTAAAGGATGCATTTAGAATTATACCATAAATAAGAATCGTGATCAATATCATTTGTGTTCTGTAACTTTTGGGTAACTGAGTTACTTGGTAACTTATAGTTACCAGCACCACATTTCGCAAAGCTGTAAATGGATTTCTGTATGAGATCTTTTCATTTTTTGTGTAATTAGCTACCAACATTATTAACACTGTTGATAAAGTAAAGAGAAAAACCATAATGTACCAAACGTTTTTTTTTATAATATTGGCAATACTATACAACTCCTCAACACGTACATGGTCATGTGGTACAACCCATATTAGGGAGTGAACATCATAAGGATAACTCGCATCAAAATACTTAGATCTTTGAACTGTTTGTGCGTAACCCCCAATTGCCATAGCTGCCTTTCTGTCACGGACACATTTCAATGAGTCGGTTGATGTACCATTATCAGACACCATTCCTATACTCGGAGATTTAATAAATAGCAACGAAACGTTGAGATGTGCAAAAATATTTGTTATTATACCAACTTCTAGACCATGCGTGAAATATTGTTTTCTTGGAATCACTGAATGATTTTTCATTTCTACAGCATAAGGTGGAACGTCTACATACATAACCGTCAACTGGCAAGACTTAAATAATTTTGGAAGTTTATCAATGTTTTCTAAGGCATTATATTGGTACATTCCGTCTTGACATGTATCAATTAGGTTGACACGCTCATGGACACTATAAGTACACTTGTAGTCACTAAATGGTATAGAGCTATATAAATTTAAAGTAGTGTTATTCTTAGCATTTTTTAAAAAGAGCACTGCATCTAAGATGTTGTGTCCAGTCATCAAATTGAATACCGTTTTAATTATCTGTAGCGGATTCTTAAACACAATTGTTGATATCAGTAAGTACTTCCCATGAGGGTTCAGGACTTGGTATTTTGACATGGCTTTTACTAAATTTTCTAGTCCTTTAGTATGTTTAAAGTTTATAATAAATTTTTGTAGAACAATAGAGCTAGATTCCTTCGGAACAATGATATTTTTTGTGTTTATCGGAATCACTATTATACCCCACTTTTTGTAGGCATATATATCACCTATTAGCCGCCTGCGAAAATAACTCTGTACGGTATCGGCCTCAATGTTTTCCCATACAGGTAAAGATAAAGCAATTGTCTTAACCGGACTACCGAACATTTCTGCACCTTTTATTACACACTGGGTATAAGACCTCATAATATCTCCAGATACATCTTGGTAGCTATAAGATACTAAGTAGCAATATTTAAAAACTATTAAAAACAACAGAAACATTTTTAAGTAAATTATGTTTTGGGGAGAACGTTTCAAAACTGAATAGAATACATATTAGACTAGACTCATATTAGTATTTTATAGTATGAAATAAGGATGTTTGAACTCTGTGAAAATCTAATATTTTATTTTTGTTTTTCTGCGTCAAGTAAAATATTTCTTCTTTAATGAGTACTTGGTATTTACAAAAGAGGCAAAAAAGGAAAAATATGAATTAATGTAACTGTGCTTGTTAGAAAAATGTTAGCTGAAAATAAAGTTAGACAGTGATACATTATATTTGTATTTATATAGGTATAAAACAAAATTTTTATATAGGTACCAGTTAAAATAAATTATTCACTCCTGTTTAAAGAATAATAGACAGATTAATATTCTTTTTTTGGTTGGTCCTATATTTCTTCTGTGTAGCGTGAGTAAAAAAGTCAACACATGATCATCAATACCAAAAAAAATCGGTTTTGCACAGTTGTCTGATGCTACCAATAGTCATCAACTAGTTAGAAGTGTTAATACGGATTGTTTGATGACCAAAACTTCACATTTATTTTATATTTTAAAATTTGTTCAAAAAACATGTGCCATCGCTTAAAGGGAGATTTCTTGTAAGAAACTAAGGCAAAAAGTTCATATAAACATGGGTCCGCAGATGCTTCGTTTCAAAAATACAGGGTGTTAAATTTTTAAATTTTTTTCAGTTTTTCCAAAATATTTTCAAAATTGCTTCATCAATTTTCATGAAATTTACGTTGTGTAAAGTACTTAAATTAAGCATAATTCTGACCATGAAAAGACTTTGACAGGTCCTCCAGGGGCGTACATGACGGTACAGTATTTTTCCAGAGAAACATGTACGCCACTGATTTCTTCACATGTTCGTATATCCGTCAAATAGTATGTTAAATTCTTAACAAAACTTGTCTCTTCATATTTTTTCAATTTTCATTTCGTTTAGGAGATAAATGTTACTGGTTTAGTTTTCCCAACCATCGGTTTTAACATGTAAAGACCATTTAAAAATTGAACGTCCTGTATCTTTGAAACAAAGCATCTGCGGACCCATGTTCATAAGAACTTTTTGCCTTAATTTCTTTCAAAGAATCTCCCTTTAAGCGATGGCACATGTTTTTTAAAACACCCTGTATATGTGCAGCAAATGGGAAATATTTTTATTAGTTGCACAACCGAAATATAAATACCGCCAAAAGTTGGAGCACATCTGATAACCATATCAGGTGCACTTATATTGGCTTCAAGTCAAACAGCATAGAGGGCAAGACTAAAGTACCCTTATCTCAAAAAATACAGAAAAACGTTATTAAGAAAAGTTGTTTAAAATACAAAGTCTTAGCCTGCTATTCAAAAAAGTATGTTTTTGTGAAGATTTTCGAATTTTGCAAATATTCATAAAAAGAGGGCAAATACTTTTCTAATAATAATGTGCATGTCTTAGCCTTATTTTTAAGAATATTTGCGAAATTCGAAACTTGTCTGTAACATCGTTGCAACAGACATGAAGTTTTGGGTACTTAAAAAAATATAAATCAAAGTAAATTTTACAAATTTACTTTAATTTGATGAAAGATATGCAGAAGTAATTTGATTGTGGTTAATTTGAAAATGTATATAGCTGAATATAGAAAAAATCATTATATGCGGGTAATTTAAAATTTTCAAAGAATATATTTTTTTAATAAACAACTTTTTTCAATAAGGTTTGTCTGTATTTTTCGAAATGATGGTACTTTACTCTTAGACGATACTTATATTTTTTGGCCTGCCCTGTATGCTGTTTGGCTTGAAGCCCTTCTAAGTGCACCTAATATGGTTACCGGACATGCACCAACTTTTGGCGGTATTTACAGTTTGGTTGTGAAACTAATAAAAAAATTTACCATTTGTTGCATACTTGCAGCGTTTTTAATTTTTTCAAATAATTTCGTTGAATATTTCTAATCGCCATGAGCTATTCAGTTGAGGAAAAAGTTACAATGATTAAATGGTACTATGGCGGAAATAGTTATCAAGTTGGATCCGATTTGTTCTCAGTAGATTTTCCTAACCGACCCATTCCAGGCAGATCAACAATAAGAAAAACAATTAAAAAATTTGAATCTAAAGGTACCGTGCTAAGTAAATGCCGATGCAAAAATAAAAATAATAGGACCGAAGAGGGATAATGATAGTGACCTAAATATACTGCTTCATGTCGAAGAAAATAAAGGTATAGTTAGTACTAGGATGCTAGGAAAAACCGTAGGCAAACATCACAGTACCGCGTTAAGAGTTTTACAGAAACACAAATTCCATTCATACAAGTACGAGAAACACCAAGAATCGCGGGAAGGTGATGAAAAACGAAGATCAAACTTTTGTTTTGAAATTACGTTAAATCATGAACCAAATGTTCAAAACTTCAGGTACTGGAGTCAAGAAAACGATGATCGTTTTATCGCTACACGAACGCAATACCCTCAGAAATTTAATGTTTGGAGGGGGATTTTTGGACACCACATAATTGGGCCTTTTTTCTGGATCAAACTGTAACATCTGCGAGTCTTCTGGATCTGTTCCAAAATGAAATTGAACCTGCATTGGAAGCTGTCGCTGGTGAAAATCAGGAGGACTGGTTTCAGATGGACGGCTGTCCAGCCCACAATTCCATCGTAGTAAGGCACCATCTTGACGCTTTCCAAGGCAATGTGATTGGACCAAACCATATGATAAGCTCGCCAGCCAGGTCTGCTGATTTTTCTCTAAACGACTTTTTCCTATGAGGGCACATAGCAGAT